>JAWZYU010000008.1:53234456-53834456 GCA_038380435.1 Ryuthela nishihirai
TAATAAAAGAAACATATAATATTTTGATAAATGCCATTTAAAACTTAGCAGTGAAAATTTATATTATTTGTCAAATTTAAACGGATTATCCCTCATTTCAATATTATTGTTGATGAAAATCTATTTCCTTATACAAAACAAAATAAATATATTGGAGTAATTTTAGACTCCAAACAGAAATATAACTTGCGTTTGTTTCTGTTTTTGTATAATTTTCGTTGCAAAATTACGATCAATGTTTGTTTTGATAGAATATGCGATTCATAAAAAATGTATTTTTTAGCGAAAGAAATAAATGGAAATGGATGCAATATGAAGAACACTGGTGCCTGGATGTATATGTGCATACTGTTGCAGATTTTTAGTTCTATTTGACAACACCGTGTATGAGTTCGAGTAACCAAATAGATAATAAACGAACTTATTTAATAAATAAAGCGATTAATTTACACGAAGTAGTATACATCGCGTGATCTACAGTCGCTCAAAAAATATCCGAACGCTATGGTTGATTACAGAATTCAGAAAAATTAGTTCAGTATTTTTAGTTACAGTATTCAGAAAAAGTATTCAGTATTCAGTTACACTATTCAGAAAATTTAGTGATTCTGGCAACTTTCGTGTACGTACACGAAGGTTGCCATATCACTAATTTCTAAAAAAATCGTTGCCAGATATTTTTCTCAATTCTGTAATCAACCATAGTGTTCGGATACTTTTTTGAGCGACTGTACAAATAAACCAACTAAACTGATGAGAAAAGACTATTGTCATCTATTGTCAAATACTAAAAGAATATAACACTCGAAAACTGATTACAAGTTTCATCATCATCCTCAAGCAGCCATGTGCTACGGTGGTCCAACCAGACCGTGCAATTTAGTTCTCCAAGCAAGTCTATCCTGAGCTACATCTACTGCATCTGTTCTAACAAGGTCCTGTTTGACATTCTCTGCCCACCGCATCCTAGGTCTCCCCCTCCTTCTGAGGCCTTTAGGCACACTGTTCATAACCCTATTCGCCAATCTATAATTATCCATACGGGCAACATGGCCAAACCAACGGAGTCTCTCTCTTCACAATATGCTGCTTAAAGGAGGTTGCAGACTCCTTTGCCTAACCTCATCATTAGTTACAAAGTTAAACCACCTAATACCCAAGATACTGCTTAAGCATCTGGAATCAAAAGCATCTAGTTTCCTGTTATCTTGTTTACACAGCGTCCAAGTTTCACTACCATAACTAACCCTAGAAAGAACCAAACTATTATCAGTCTAACTTTAGTCTTTAGGTGTATACGCCTATTTCTCCACACTCTCCAAAGATTCTTAAAAGTCCCGGCAGCAATCTCTATTCGTCTGTTAATCTCATGCCGCACATCACCAGCATCTGTTACATAACTCCCAAGGTAATTAAACTGTGACACCTGCTCAAGACTGCAACAAAAACAAAGTTATCTACATAAAAAAAAAATCATAGAACCAAATCTTCCTTACTACACCTATGCAATACTTGTAGTGGGAACGATATTTTCTAAAACAACCAAAGATGTTGTTTCACTTAAAACTGTCAACAAATAAACGGCCGCAATCTTAGCCAAAACACGCACACCACACAAAAGTCACTCAAAACTACTTCAACTGTGTAAAACTCTGTTCTGTTCTCAATACGACTTACAGTCGCTCAAAAAAAATTCGAACACAACGGTTGATTACAGAATTCAGAAAAAATATCTGGCAACGATTTTTTTTTAGAAATTAGTGATCTGGCAATCTTCGTGTCACGTGACATGAAGGTTGCTAGATCACTAATTTTCTGAATTCTGTAATCAACCATAGTGTTCGGATATTTTTTGAGCGACTGTACTAATGAAATATTAGGATTCTCATTTAAGAGATCCCTAGAGTCTGACAGGCTCCTGTCAGACCTCTGTGGCAAGCAGCTGCTTGAGGGGGTATTTATTTTTATTATTAGAGTATAAAAATGCAAAATTTCAAAAGATTGTTCTGATCTAACCGAAACGCGAAGAACCACTAGGCGGAAAAAGAAACTATTCCTAAAGAGACGCAGATAAAAGCAAAACTCTGAAACATATATTTGTAATCAATTGAAAACAAATTATAGTTTTTAAGTGATCAACAGAATTTTTGCCTCAAAATCAAAAATATACGTTTTTTAATGAGTACTATGATTTGTCAAAATCGTAAGTAATTCTACCAGATTCAAGTACCCTAATTATTTATTTTATGAGTCAGAGAGAGGACAGGCGTGGGGAGGATTTCCATGACCCCTCCCCCCCTGATAATGCAAGAAAGAGTAAGAGTACAGTTCGTGAATTTTTCAATAAATTTTTTAAAGACCTGTGAAAACGAGAAACTTTAGGTTGCAACATCTGACTTTTCAGAGCCTTATTTTGATGACGATTACGTATGACGTGCACCGCGCGTGCTCAATTGTGAGTACAGCATCCCCTTTGATCCAACTGCAGAACGTATCAGATGTTTCCGTTGCCAATGGCAACGCCCCACCCAGATGCTGCAGCAAACGATGGAACGGAGAAATGACGTGGTCGACGCCCGCACGAGAAGAAAGAGCCTCTTACGTGGAAAGGTGGAGAGAGTGCTGCGCGATACATCAAACGAGATCTGCGTTGCATCGGGAATTAATGGAGATGATTCGCTTGCCGACAAATCAGAAACAGGAAATGTTCTCTCTTTATCAAACATAAGAAACGCGCGAGAATTGACTTTTTCAGACCTTTTTAACATTTATGAACATAATTATGCTCCGAACTTTTTTTTTAATTTCTCAGATATTTTACACTGAAACTTATGACAAAACGTGCACGAATACTTCGCTAAAATTATCTGGAATACAATTTGACCCTCAGGTTCCAAATCAGTGTTTTTAACGAACGTGTTTGTTGCGACCCGAAATTCAGATTCCCATTAGTCTTGTGACTCGCAATCGAAATTCCCATTCGTCTTGCGAACCCGAAATTCAGACTCCCATTAGTCTTGTGACTCGCAATTGAAATTCCCATTCGTCTTGCGACCCGAATTCAGACTCCCATTAGTCTTGTGACTCGCAATCGAAATTCCCATTCGTCTTGCGACCCGAAATTCAGACCCCCATTAGTCTTGTAACTCGCAATTGAAATTCCCATTCGTTCTGCGACCCGAAATTCAGACTCCCATTAGTCTTGGACTCGCAATTGAAATTCGCATTCCTCTTGCGACCCGAAATTCAGATTCCCATTCGTCTTGCGACCCGAAATTCAGATTCGCATTAGTCTTGTGACTCGAAATTGAAATTCCCATTCGTCTTGCGACCAGAAATTCAGACTCCCATTAGTCTTGGACTCGCAATGGAAATTCGCATTCCTCTTGCGACCCGAAAATCAGATTCCCATTAGTCTTGTGACTCGCAACTGAAATTCCCATTCGTTCTGCGACCCCGAAATTCAGACTCCCATTGGTCTTGAACTCGCAATTGAAATTCGCATTCGTCTTGCGAACCGAAAATCAGATTCCCATTAGTCTTGTGACTCGCAATTGAATTTCCAATCGTCTTGCGACCCGAAATTCAGACTCCCATTAGTCTTGGACTCGCAATGGAAATTCGCATTCCTCTTGGGACCCGAAAATCAGATTCCCATTAGTCTTGTGACTCGCAATTGAAATTCCCATTCGTTCTGCGACCCCGAAATTCAGACTCCCATTGGTCTTGAACTCGCAATTGAAATTCGCATTCGTCTTGCGAACCGAAAATCAGATTCCCATTAGTCTTGTGACTCGCAATTGAATTTCCAATCGTCTTGCGACCCGAAATTCAGACTCCCATTAGTCTTGGACTCGCAATTGAAATTCGCATTCGTCTTGCGACCCGAAAATCAGATTCCCATTAGTCTTGTGATTCGCAATTGAAATTCCCATTCGTTCTACAACCCGAAATTCAGACTCCCATTAGTCTTGGACTCGCAATGGAAATTCGCATTCCTCTTGCGACCCGAAAATCAGATTCCCATTAGTCTTGTGACTCGCAATTGAAATTCCCATTCGTTCTGCGACCCCGAAATTCAGACTCCCATTGGTCTTGAACTCGCAATTGAAATTCGCATTCGTCTTGCGAACCGAAAATCAGATTCCCATTAGTCTTGTGACTCGCAATTGAATTTCCAATCGTCTTGCGACCCGAAATTCAGACTCCCATTAGTCTTGGACTCGCAATGGAAATTCGCATTCCTCTTGCGACCCGAAAATCAGATTCCCATTAGTCTTGTGACTCGCAATTGAAATTCCCATTCGTTCTGCGACCCCGAAATTCAGACTCCCATTGGTCTTGAACTCGCAATTGAAATTCGCATTCGTCTTGCGAACCGAAAATCAGATTCCCATTAGTCTTGTGACTCGCAATTGAATTTCCAATCGTCTTGCGACCCGAAATTCAGACTCCCATTAGTCTTGGACTCGCAATTGAAATTCGCATTCGTCTTGCGACCCGAAAATCAGATTCCCATTAGTCTTGTGATTCGCAATTGAAATTCCCATTCGTTCTACAACCCGAAATTCAGACTCCCATTAGTCTTGGACTCGCAATTGAAATTTGCATTCCTCTTGCGACCCGAAATTCAGATTCCCATTCGTCTTGCGACCCGAAATTCAGATTCCCATTAGTCTTGTGACTCGAAATTGAAATTCCCATTCGTCTTGCGACCCGAAAATCAGATTCCCATTAGTCTTGTGACTCGCAATTGAAATTCCCATTCGTCTTGCGACCTGAAATTCAGACTCCCATTAGCCTTGTGACTCACAATTAAAAT
This sequence comes from Ryuthela nishihirai, assembly GCA_038380435.1. Taxonomy (NCBI): domain Eukaryota; kingdom Metazoa; phylum Arthropoda; class Arachnida; order Araneae; family Heptathelidae; genus Ryuthela; species Ryuthela nishihirai. Next base: position 53,239,279 of record JAWZYU010000008.1, read on the forward strand.
TCTCATTCGTCTCGCGACCCGAAATTCAGACTCCCATTAGTCTTGTGACTCTCAATTGAAATTCCCATTCGCCTCGGGGCGGGGGGTGGCTCAGTCGGTAGCGCGCCAGGCTCGTAATCTGTACTTCCCAGGTTCGCGTCCCAGCTGGGTCAGCGTTGAGATTTATCTCCGCAAAATTCCCCGCCCTGCCCAAGGTCAGTAGGGGACACCGATGGGCTTGGAAAGGCCGCCGTCCGTCGGATGGGACATTAAGCCGTGGCCCTGTGTGCGGGAGAACCGTACCCTGTGCACGTTAAAGAACACGCTGGATGGCCTTGACGGGAGGCTACCATCTGTCTCCCAACAGCTGTTCCAGTGGGTCCCCTCCCCCAACCTTCTCTGAGCCTTCGGGGTCTATGTGACCTGACCATTTAGCCCATTGTGTGCAAATAAGTGCAGCTCAGAGGTAAAACAATCCAACGTTAAAGAACACGCTGGATGGCCTTGGCGGGAGGCTACCATCTGTCTCCCAACAGCTGTTCCAGTGGGTCCCCTCCCCCAACCTTCTCTGAGCCTTCGGGGTCCATGTGACCTGGCCATTTAGCCCATGGTGTTCAAAAAAGTGCCGCTCAGAGGTGAAACATCCCAACCCATTCGTTCTGGGACCCGAAATTCAGACTCCCATTAGTCTTGGACTCGCAATTGAAATTCCCATTCGTCTTGCGACCCGAAATTCAGATTCCCATTCTTCTTGAAGCCAAGAATCAAATTCCCAATCGTCTTGAAGCCCAAAGATGAAATTCCCATTTGTCTTGGAATGCAGAAATAAAATTCCCATTTGTTTTGCGACTCAAATGGTGCTTTACTGACAAGCTGACTGAGTGGGTGAGTTTTTTTTGGAGGCTGAATTGCCTTTTCAGACTATTTTTTTGAATTTATCAAGAAATATTTTCGATCCGAGTTTGGGTGGCCAACCTTGGTTCGTTTTAAATAATAGTGAGAAGCGGAATTTATTTTTTACGATTAATAAGTTGACCCTTTTAATATTGACAACTTTTAACTGCTTTAATTATTCGAAATGTAATTTTTCTTCATGTGAATTCACCACATAACGATGTCTTAAAAAATAATTTTTACGATATATGTTTGGTGTGTGTGCGTCGGGAAGGTGCGCTGACAAGGGATGCTAGTGAAAAGTGGGGTCAAGATCGAACACGAACACCGTTCCAAAATAAAAATTTGCTTTTTGTCTTAGTGGTTTTTAAAAATTTCTGAAAAAGTACCCCAAAAACATATATTTTTCAACGTTTTATCCTTCATAGATCAGGCCCTGTTATTTGACCTTGAAGGAGGACACGACGGATGACAAATTCCGTAGCGTTGTCAAGGGACCTGGATTTGAGCCCCGGATGATGCAATGGATGCTTCCTTCTGCTGAGGTCTCGCCATCCTCACCAACTTTGTCCTATTAAACGGAAAGGCTGTTTTCAGGCCTCTATGGCAAATAGTTTCCTGAGGCTTTATTTTTGAGATCTATGACTCGAAATATACTGAGAGTCTAATTTTTACCTTTCTAGGCAGTGGCGCACCCAGAGGGGGGCAAGGAGTCCTGGCACCCCCCAAAGAAAAAAAGGGGGGTGAAGAAAACAATAGAAATTTTTCCAAAAATCTTTTCCTAATTAAAATTCATTTTTTATATTTATGTTGTGTCGTGTCTTCTATTTCTATACTGCTTATGAACATAAGGTGGGAATACCCCATAGCACTCTGGAATCACGGCCGCTGTGAACACAAGGCGAACGAAGTGGGCGGACTGAGCGCTACTTCGTTTGTCCGAGCCGGGTCAGCGGGCCCCTCAGCTGACCCTCAGCCCAGAGCCGGGTCAGTAACCCCCCCCCCCCCCCCCAAGGTTAAATACTGAGTTACATCAATTTAGCTTACAACTTCTAGAACATCAATAGCGATAAAATGTATTGTCATCAATAATTTCACATGGAAGCATAGTTTTACAACTGTGTGTACCTTTCAATATCAAAACGGTGTCATCAACATCCGCGTTCGCCGAAAAGTCGGAGACTTCCATACTTGCAATCATGGGCGTCGGTAGAAAATTTTCCAAGGGGGGGGGGGGGCAAAGCTTGGAGACAAATAATTACATCAATAGATTTTTATTTAATTATTTAATTTTTTAGGGTTTTGTTTTCACAAGTAGATTATAGAATACAGTATTTGCATCCACACATACATAATGTATATAAATTAATTATGTATAAATTGTTACGATTATAATTTGTGGAATTTTTTACTCTATCCCGGGGGGGAAGCAAGTGCCCCGTTTGCCCCCCTCTGCGGACGCCCATGCTTGCAGTCATATGTTACTTTTGGTCCCTCCTCTCGCCACAGGATGCGGCAGCGAGGTCAGACTCTTTCTACGTATTTGATCTTGACTTCCTCATTTTCCAAAAAAAGAAATGACGTTAATTTGTGGGAGCAGTTCTGGCAACTCCGGCATCTTTATCTCATTCATGACTAACCTTTGGTCGCGCAGCAATACGCGAGACTCTTTCGACTCCGCACTGACAGAGCCTGTTGAGTTGCATTGTCTGTTGGCAAAAAAACGTACCCAGAGTTATCACGGGGGGTGAAGATTTAAGAGTGACTGGATTGAGCTGGAGTTTCCAAATTTGGCAATCTGTTTCATAGCTCTCTAGGAATAGGGGACTAGCAGTCTCATTTCTCTTCGCACGGCCTGCATCAACTGCGGATCTTATTCTGTCTCTTCCGCTTCTTCTTGCTCTGCCTCAGGGTCTCCAGCTTCCCGTGGAGGGATAACAGGTTCTATCGTTGCGTCTGTTTGCCTCCACCTCGGTTGGGACAAAGTTTGTGTCGTTTTTCTGCTGAGGTCCTGCCATCCTCTGAGATTTTCTACTATGGCATATAAACTGACAGGCTCCTGTCAGATCTCTGTGGCAAGCAGCTGCTTGAGGGGGTATTTTTTCAATCGGTCGACGTGAACCACTTTGGTTCTAATTGGTTGGATAACTAGGCTGATATCATAATTCACTTCGGAAAACCTCTTCATCACTCTCCAAGTATCAGTCGAGAGTCTGGCTAATTTCTTCGTGTTCCCACGTTTCACTTTGGGCACAAATAGGAAGACCAAGTCCCCTTCCATGATCTCTTTATCGCAGGCAGTTTTCCTCCTTTGAAGACCAAGTCCCCTTCCATGATCTCTTTATCGCAGGCAGTTTTCCTCCTTTGAAAACCAAGTCCCCTTCCATGATCTCTTTATCGCAGGCAGTTTTCCTCCTTTGAAGACCAAGTCCCCTTCCATGATCTCTTTATCGCAGGCAGTTTTCCTCCTTTGAAGACCAAGTCCCCTTCCTTGCTCTCTTTATCGCAGGCAGTTTTCCTCCTTTGTCCATCTTGTCTTTCGACAACCTATTCTAGGTTGTGTTTAACAATTTCGTAAGCTCTATTCATCTTCGCAGTGATATATTCCCCATAGTGTTCTGTGGAAAAGTATGGGGGGGGGGGGGTTCCCGAGTCCCCCAAATATGACAGGGGAGTACTCATCTTGTCTGTAGGTCAAATAGTATGGTGATTCCAGGGTAGAACTGTGCGTTGTGCTACGATATAGCATTAGCATAAACGCGATGAACTCGTCCCAGTTGTTTTGCGCAGAATCAGCGATATGGGATAAGATGCTAAGTTTGCTAGCGTTGAACCTCTCCGCCAACCCATTACTTTGGCAACGCAATAATAAATAAAAATAAATAAATTAGAGGGACAAGAAAAGCAGCAAGCTTTACTTTTAGCTGCTGTTGTCGTCAGCTTCCAGCTCCTTCGTTATGTTCTTGTCGTCAGCTGCCAGCTTCACTTTTACGCTCCTGTTGTCGTCAGCTGCCAGCTTCACTTTTACGCTCCTATTGTCGTCAGCTGCTAGCTCCTTCTTTAGGTTTTTGTCGTCAGCAGCCAGCTTCACTTTTACGCTCCTGCTGTCGTCAGCTGCTAACTTCATCTTCGCGCTGTCGTCTTCGGCAGCCAGCGTAAAATCATAAGGAACGTCACTGAAGATCACCCTCTCTCTCAATCAAGAGAGGCACATGGCAGTGTGCCATTTTAATTTTTCAAAATTCTGCAAATGAAATTTTCAAATATTTTTGACGAAACAAGAAAACATATTCCTCGATTTTTTTTTAAATAAGTATTTTGAGTATTTATTGGGGTCGGATGGTTTTACCTCTGAGCGGGCCATTTTTTACACACAACGTGCCAGGTCACAAAGACCCCGAAGGTTCAGAGTAGTTTGCGGGAAGAGAACCTACTGTACAACAGTTAAAAGACAGATGAAATCTACCTTTAAGGTCATCTAGATACTCATTCTGCACACGGATCTGCGGTTTGACCTTCCATCAGATATACGTCGGCTTTTTGAAGCCCATCCGTATTCCCTTTCTGGCAGAGGGCAGTTGTGCGCACCTCGCGGTTGCAAGCACTATTCAATTTTTAGGTAGAAATATGCAAATTTAAATCTGTGGCGTTGTGTTTCCCACATTGTCCAATTTACGGATTATTCCCTTAATTAGACAATGCGGGCCGCAAAAATCCCATGCCGTCTCCTTAGGGGAATTCGTTTTTATTAATAGGAAATCCAATGATGAACACAACTCAGGTGTATAGAAACATAAAACAATAACAATATTTATTGAGACAAAATATTTAAAAAGTTCAGGCAGAACAATTAATCTTTCTAATAATCCATCGTCTATCGTGGACATAAAAAAAGAAAGAACTTAAAGAATTAAATGGACTGTGGAATCCCTTTACAATTAAATCTAAAATTAAGGATAGCAACTTATAAGTTAAAGGAAGGGTAAGCGTACCGTTCTAAGTGCTCAGTTTGTCCGTCAGCTGCATCGGATTACGGCCAGGTCGTTGTCACTCTAGCTTCGGGTGGGGATCATCTCCTTAATTCGTCCTTTAGCCGATGACTGGGAAAACATCTCCGTCGCACTGTGGCTGATGTGGAGACGGGCCTTCAGTTGACCATCACATATGCTGTTGGGTAATTTGGTTGAGAGGTGGTCGGCTGCATCATCGTGGTTATGTTGGAAGGGGGGAGGGTGTCCTTCACTGGTTAGGCGCTTCGGAAGCAAATTCCAGTCTCTCTCTGTTTCTAATTTTAGGAAACCACTCATTCATAGGGATGTCCTTGCGTTAATGCATCAAATCACATTGCTTTTGATTCAAAGTCCTGCACTCATTTCCAATGATTCCGATATGCCGATACTGAAGCTGGCCATCCCGTCCAATTGCTCTCTCTAAAATCTCAGTGCTGTCTGCTCTGTTCAAAATCTCGGTTCAATTGAAGTCCTCCCTGCCTCGCTACTCTACCCCAATTTCCTTTCCCCTTGTTTTTTCCGAAAATGGTATGTTCACCATATGTAGCATCAGCAGAGGAACTTACGAGTAATAAATTCCCCCCAGGGGGTCTGTCGCTGCACTTGAGGTTGACATCGCCGCCTGGGAAACAGAATACCTCGTTTGTTACTGTAAACAACTGGACGATGTCGTCCAGTCCTACATCTGTATTTGATATGGGGGACGTCTTCCCGAATACAGCTTCCCGTGTGAGATCGCACTAAAACTGTCAGAAGTCTTTCGCACCCCCAGACCATTCCGGCCGGACCTCACACTGCAAGAGAATAAATGGTGATTCCGCCTGTCATCGACCCACGGGCACTGTGTCATGTCATCTGGGCGCTGGGACGAACTTCTAATTTAGTTGTCCATAACCAATTATTATGTACTATTATATAGCTATAACTATTATATACTTTCATTTTATTCTTTAGGTTAGTCCTGATATTAGTATAAACGATATCGTGCAACTGATATCAGATTCCTCAGAAGTCTTTCGCATCGTAAACGAAATGCAAAATACAGAAAATATTGCAAAATCCTAAAAAGGAGCGAAAACAATGGAATCGAAAGTAGTACGGTTTAATCGTCAATGCAACAGATATGTGGCGGATTGATAGAAAGGAAGCGCGCTCCCTTTGTCGGCTAGCTTCTACGCAAGGCAAAATAGAGTTCTGTACACTAACTCTCTGTGGAAAGCTCAGTGGCAATCCGCGTTTCCTAATCGACCTTGAAAAGACACGTGGGATCTCAAATTTCGTAAATTGTTTAAGATTTACAAACCGAATTATCTACAGGTGAAAACTTTCAGAACCCTAAGACTTCTGCATCAGAGTTAGGATTAGCGTGATCCCGTTTCTGAACAGTACCTATGCTCAGAAGAAAAACAACTCAAAACTATGTTATCAATTCACTACAAGTAAGTTTTGGGGCGGGGGTGGCTCAGTCGGTAGCGCTCCAGGCTCGTAATCTACAGCTCCCAGATTCGATTCCCAGCTGAATTCGATTCCCAGCAGAAGACATCGATGGGTATGGAAAGTCCGTCGTCCGTCGGATGAAACGCTAAGCCGTGGTCCCATATGCGTGAGATCCATACCCTGTGCACGTTAAAGAACACTATGGAAGGCTTTGACGGGAGGCTACCATCTGTCTCCCAACAGCTTTTCCAGTGGATCCCCTCCCCCAAACTTCTCTGAACCTTCGGGATCCTTGTGACTTGGCCATTTAGCCCATGGTGTGCAAAAAAGTGCCGCTCAGAGGTAAAACAATTCAACACCTGTCTCTGCTCTCTCGTTCATTCATTAGGAGTTGCCGCCATACCCTTGAGATATTCCAGACTGACACTGTAACATTTCAGTTTGATCAAATATCTACCAAAGTTCTCCTTTTATAGGGTGTCTGTCTTACATATTCCGTGACGTCAGACGTGATTTACATGTTGTTTTTTTCCAAACATCGCATTACGTTAAAAAAAATTATTTATCTTTACCAATTTTTTTTTTGAATTCAGATTTTGGTGTTCCGTGCTGAACGTTTTTACGAGGAGCAGATTTCGGAAACGTCCTAAATATAAACACGCGCAGCATTCGCCTCTGTTGCCTTGGTGACTCCCAAAAGAAACTGAAATCGTTGATCATAAATCCTGTTTAAAAACCAGAGTGAGCGAACCGCGTGACCTTCAAGAGACGCTTTTAGAAGAGACGAAGATTTAAGCTTCATCTAACCGACACCAAGATGATGCCAAAAGCTTTGAAAGGCGGAAACATTTGTGACTGCTCAGTCACGCTTCAATTAAAGGTCTAGTGAAAAGGAACACCAGGAGAAACATCATCAAACTCCACCATCCAATTTGGCTGAATCCAAAAGTGAATCAAAGTCAGTAATCGCGCGCGCCAGGATGACTTTTCTTCTATCAGCTGTTGACAATCGATTGTTCTGTAAATTGTTGCAATTCATCCCATGCAACAGTCTCTAAAAACATCATAAAGTGTTTATATTAAATGTTAAAAAACATCTCTTTTTAATGTTTAATATGAATTCAAAGTTGACCAAAAACATAAGTTCATTCCACGTATCAAAAAGTCTCTCTTTTTTTTTTTCTGGAGGTGCAATTGCAAAGCACATTTTTGTGATTAATACATTTTGACATCTTTATTACTAAAATATTTCCAAATTATTTTAACAATTCTTGGCAATTCTTTCTCCGTGGAGTAAGATATCGCTACAAAATTCAAAGAGTGAAAATTGTCCAAATATGCAGCAGTTCCTTTCCTCGTTTTTTTATGTAATGGGAAAACAAAATTTCGACGATTTTCACTTCCAAAAAAAAAACAAAATCTCAATAATTGGCAAGATGGAAGAGAATATTTTGTAGTAAAGTATCACAGGGAATGTCTCGTAGATTTGGGGCTCGTGATAGGTTCAGCTAAAAAATTTAGTTTTTGCCCTGAGTGGGATTCGGACCCAAGCCTCTCAGTAATGAGAGGCGTGGAAGCTGCTGGCCTCCACGTGCCTATCAAATAATATGCGGGAAAGTCTACGAATCAAATTGACTGTTGGAAAAGGTTAGCCAATGATGGTGCAGTGGTTATCACATCTGGCATGTTACTGGTAGACTGGATTCGAATCCCATTCACTGCCAAAAAAAACTCTAAATTTTTTAAACTAAATATTTTATCAGACTATTTTGTGTCGGGTTGTTTTACCTCTGAGCGGCACTTTTTTTTTTGGGGGGGGGGGCAAACAATGGGCTAATTTGCGGCATTTTTTTGCACACAATGGGCTAATTTACGGCACTTTTTGCACACAATGGGATAATTTCTAGCAACTTTTTTGCACACAATGGGATAATTTCCTGCAACTTTATTGCACACAAATAGGCTAATTTCCTTCAACCCTTTTTGCACACAATGGACTAATTTCCTTCAACTTTTTGCACACAATGGGCTAATTTCCTGCAATTTTTTTGCACACAATGGGATAATTTCCTTCAACTTTTTTGCACACAATGGGCTAATTTCCTTCAACTTTTTTGCACACAATGGGATAATTTCCTTCAACTTTTTTTGCACACAATGGACTAATATACGGCACTTTTTTGCACACAGTGGGCTAAGTTACGTCCTTTTTTGCACAAAATGGGCTAATTTACGGCACTTTTTGCACACAATGGGCTAATTTCCTGCAACTTTTTTGCACACAATAGGCTAATTTCCTTCAACTTTTTGCACACAATGGACTAATTTACGGCATTTTTTTGCACACAGTGGGCTAAGTTACGTCCTTTTTTGCACAAAATGGGCTAATTTACGGCACTTTTTGCACACAATGGGCTAATTTCCTGCAACTTTTTTGCACACAATAGGCTAATTTCCTTCAACTTTTTGCACACAATGGACTAATTTACGGCACTTTTTTTGCAAACAGTGGGCTAATTTACGTCCTTTTTTTTTTGCACACAATGTTACAAGAACCGTTCCCAAGGACTCAGAGACGGTTGAGGGAAGGGGACCCAGTGAACAGCTGTTGGGAGACAGAAGGTAACCTCCGCTTAAGGCCATCCAGCATGTTCTTTAATTTTGATTTAATCAGTACGTTGTACATACAATAAGTTTTGTTCATGTTCGCAGTAATTGCTGCTATGTAGCATTTGAGCTCTTATCTTCGTATTTTGTATTAATCCGCATGCAAAGTGCATTAAATGCTCTTTGCTTCGAGTTGTATCAATCAGAAAAAGACCTCCTGTTTCGTGCACTTTTGAAAATGGACCTCGACTGAAAAAAAATGATGTATTAAGTTTCTTTTGACATTAGACTTTCGGCACATAAGCGGTTCCATTTCGAAACGGAGTCTGCATCACACATGGAGAAGTCTGAACCACTCTAGATGAAAACAGAATTTTTTATGTACCAACCACTCAGCATCAGGGCCGTACGGAAAATGAAATTACGTACGTTAACAGCAGTGAACGGACTGCTATCCTTCAGAGAGATAAAAATAACGCTGACACCCCTAGATTGTGCATTCAACAAACATGGTAATAAAAGAAGGGGAACAGGAAGCCACTTCCTTGTATTATGACGCAGCGCAGATTTAAACAGCTCTCACAACATATGCACCGCATAAAGTGGGAGAAAAGCGTAAATGTGGTGTCTCACTCTCGTGTAAGTAGAACTGGATGTGTCAGATTCGGTTAGAGGTCGGTGAGGAAGCTCCAGTGACCAGTCGAAGACATTCCAACAAACTGATTCCAGTAGGATATGTGCCAGACTTGGGATTTGTGAACACCAGGATTACGTTCCTTGTAACTACTACAGACAGACAATACCTACCGGGTAATTATGTAACTGACTTTATTCATTTCATAGCGAAATTAAATTGAAATTTTAAGTAGTTGGAAATAATTAGATTTATACCAAAATCTGACAGCCATTCAGAGGTTGACAAGAGGGGACAAAAGAAACACACTATCCACCTTCTGAACTGAAACTCTTGGTTAAGAGCCGGTTGCTCAACCAGTTGGGTTGTTTACCTCTGAGCGGCACTTTTGTGCACACCATGGGCTAAATGGCCAAGTCACAAGGACCCCGAAGGCTCAGAGAAGGCTGGGGAAGGGGACCCACTGGAACAGCTGTTGGGAGACAGATGGTAGCCTCCCGTCCAGGCCATCCAGCGTGTTCTTTAACGTGCACAGGGTATGGCTCTCCCGCACACGGCGCAACTGCTTAACGTCCCACCCGACGGACGGCGGTATTTCCAAATCCATCGGTGTCCCCTACTGACCGTAGGCAGGGTGGGGAGTTTTGCGCAAATAAATCTCAATGCTGACCCAGCTGGGACTCGAACCGCTGCTCAACCACCCCCGCCGCTGCTCAACCAGCTAAATGAATGTAAATTTAAAGTGGTTAAAGTATCGCACGTCTAAATTAGAAGAGGGTAAATTAAGTTTTGACAGTGCTTTCAATAGCGAAGTAGTGTGCTATAAAGTAACCAAAATTATGACAAATTTTCCCCTTCTTTAACTTGAGTATTGTCATATTTATGTTTATGCAAAACCAGAGTGAGTATCCAATCCATTCACAAAATTCTTACACCTCCTCCGCCAAGGGAAGGGCCTCGGTTCATGCGGCTTCTTTCTTCTAACTGATATAACCATTATCAGTTGGAGGGGAGAAGAAATCACAAAGCAATCACTTTTGTCTACAAGTTATTGCACCTCCAATCGAGGGGGCGCGTAAGAAAAGTTGCATTTTCCTGTGTAAAGATTTAAATGAAGTGGCTGGGAATCTTTTTTTCTCGGTAGTTCATATGCCATGAGCTTTTTAAATCGACTTAGCAATATTTATGAAAACAAGGAAGTCACTTAGGAATATTTATGCAAAGAAGAAAGCCACGAATGGGGCCAATATTAAAGGCAGTAATACAGCCATCATCATTGCAAACAATGGGACTAAAACAAATCGTTAAGGACATCACAGAAATGTCCGGCTCATTTCCGTTGTGACAGAAACCTCATCGTGATTAACCTGTCCATCCTTGTCCCTCATATATGACATTCTATTCTCTGCTACACAAAATATTAAATATGCGATACAACTCTCTATTGCGTTCTGTAACCGCGGTGTGTTCCATGTCCTATGGGGTGGTCTTGCAGCCTTATATGCGTCTCATGGTGAAGGCTTCATCGGGTTGACTCGAGTGGCTTCGAGCTCCTTTCTGAGTTCGATGAATACTAGGTCAGCCAGGAGCCAATCAGCATTGTAGTGGCGGATTCAACGGATTGCATCGTCCACGCAGCTGCGTCGACTATTCCTCAGACCTCGACTCGGTTTCCAAAACCGTGGTAGAATCCCGATTGCACAGCAACTCGTAAGGCTCAGAACAAGACTTGAGGGGTGTTTCGGAGATATGCGACTCCCACCCAACGTTGAAGCATTGAAACCAACCAGTGCGAACGGACGTTTCGTCAGGCTCCAGAACTAGAAGGAATCTTGGATGAAATATACATCATCTATCATCAGCACGACCAGTTCTAAGGTTGTGTGGGATAAGGTCCGGAAAATGGATGGGAAGTACACGTCCCACTCATTATCGATCGTGGATCACAATGGACACGCAATTTCTTAATCCGTAAGCAATTGCCGACACTCTGCAGGAGTCAGTCTCCTCCATCACTTCTTCATCTCCATACTCCCCAGAATTTATAGCCCTGAAGAGCAAGGGGCCGGGGTAGCTCAGTAGGTTGCGCGCCAGGCTCGTAATCTGCAGTTCGAGTCCCAGCTAGGGCAGCATTGAGCTTTATCTCCGCAAAACTCCCCGCCCTGCCCACGGTCAGTAGGGGGACACCGATGGGCTTGGAAAGGCCGCGGTCCGTCGGATGGGACGTTAAGCCGTGGCCCCGTGTGCGGAAGAGCCATACCCTGTGCACGTTAAAGAACATGATGGACGGCCTTGACAGAAGGCTACCATCAGTCTCCCAACAGCCATTCCAGTGGGTCTCCTCCCCCCAACCTTCTCTGAGCCTTCGGGGTCCATGTGACCTGGCCATTTAGCCCATGGTGTGCAAAAAAGTGCCGTTCAGAGGTAAAACAACCCAACCCAACCTGATCCGAAAGCAATTTCCGACACTCTGGGGGAGTCATTCTCTCCATCTCTTCTTCATCTTCATACTCTGCAGAATTTCTGGTCCCGAAGAGCAAGGCGGAACGCTCTCCGCTGTCTTTCCACTAGAATGGCTTGGGGATCTGATACAACTCTCTGTTGTGTTCTGTAGCATATTTCTATGTTGTATCAGGCAGACATTTAAGAAAAAAATCTGTTATCAGGCAGAATATGAAGAAAAAAAATCTGTTATCAGGCAGAATATGAAGAAAAAAATCTGTTATCAGGCAGAATATGAAGAAAAAAATTGTTATTAGCCTTCAACTGATCATATAATTATTAAGCTCTCTGTAATGTCGTCTATAAATATCAGTATGGTATTGATTTGATTATTATTGCAAAGACCCATTTCTCATCTATTAGAAGCTGTAGCCGTCATGCGAGTAGGAATCAGATATCTAAAGGAGCTGTTTTATATCACTCCCTTTTCAAGTGCGAACAAGGCGCCTCTCTGAGACACATTTCTCCAGTTTAGGATATCACCCTTTTAACGACCTGCTCCACGAGAAGATGGGGTTCAAGGTTAGGGGCTTTCTTTTGTCGGTTCAGTACCTCATCGCAGAAGAATAGTGCATAGCTCTGTTTCCAGTTACCACTAGCAACCATTTACAAGCCAGAATAAAAAAAAATGAGCAAAATAGCATATTCCTGGAAATTTTAATTAATGCGTTTTAACTCTTTAACGCAGGGATATCCAGCAGAAATATCCACGATAGCGTTTATGGTGGTTATTAAATATGATTCAGTTATTAATCGAATAACATATCTTTTGGTTTTAAAAATTGAAGGTCGCTTAACTGTTTCAAAAGAGTGGATAAAAGTTCGAAAAAATCTCTGCAAGAGGCTACATACGGGATTTCTCAGGTGGTGACTGGATTTTTTTGGGGATTGCTCCTACAGAGTTTTCTATTCTGCAATATCGATTTATCAGATGGCTATTATTTCAGGAAGGGAGGTAAATCCAATAACAGAATCTAAATCAGATATTTTCAGACATCTAGAAATAAATTTGGAAAAGAAATCTTTTGCATAATAACTAGCCATATCAACTCATGATTTAATGATTAAATTTTATTTCTACGCCTGTTTTTATATGTTTACCAGAAAACTCAAATAAAGCTCTAATTTTCGGTGTTTTTCTTTTCTTATTTTAGGCTCACAGATAAAGACCGAGTCTAGAAATTTTGGCGACTCTACCTCTGGATTAGTTATGACGATGGCTAAGGAGTGCAAATTAATTTCAACTAAGAGGAATGAATCGTTCAATTCTAATAGGTCTCTAGAATTATCGTCCAAAAAGATTGTTTTTATTTTTTCGAATAATATATACTGCTTCTTTTTCGTTACCATGGCGATGTTTTTTGTAACATCCTCCAAGGAATTGCTTTCAAAAAATCCTTTAAATTCCTCTGTTACGACATCCAACTTTCTACAAACAAACATCGACCTCATTTCGTCCGAAAAGGAAAATGACACAGAAAAAATTTCAACAATTAAAAATTATCCTTCTGTAAATGACAATTATGCATCCTTCGATAATTCTACCGATCTTTCTCTTGAATCCGAATGTCCAGAATTCGAATGTATGGCAGTATTCCTGACGAGTGACGAATACAATCTGATGGAGGATGGACGTCTTCATTTGCACAAGCACAACAAAATCTTCGAAAAGTGTGAATTTTTAGAAATGAACGATGGCGCTGTAGTCTGTCACTCGAAACTGTTTGAAATGGGAGACGAATCAATAGATGTTACTATTGAACACAATCGAATACTTGGCATAATAACTGCTTTTGGACTTTCGACTTCAGTGGTGTTCATCATCCTCCATCTTGTCCTCTTCCTTATCATCCCCGGGATGCGGAATCTTCAAGGATGTTGTTTAGCATCCCTCTGCGTGGCGCTTCTTTTTGCATACATCCACTTTCTGATCGCCTCAAATGTCGAAGATTTAGGTAAAAGCTCTTGCATAGGAATAGCCATTTGCATCTATTACTTCTTCTTGGCTTCCTTCTTCTGGATGAATGTGATAGCCTTTGATGTGTGGAGATCTTTGAGGATAGCAACCAACCATATAGACATGGAAAACAATCTCCCTAAAAGGCGATTCTTCTTTTACTCATTGTATGCATGGCTCACCCCGATGTCTCTTGCCATTCTAACACAACAAATCGACGCTTCCGATTACATCCCTCTCAAGTATCGACCTGGATTTGCTGACGTTGAAACCGGAATGTGCTGGTTCAGAGAGCCTCATTCCTTGCTGCTTCTGTTCATCATTCCTTTCGTTGTACTCATGTGCCTCAACATCCTACTGTTTGGAATCAGTGCCTACATCATCATAACTATGCCATCTAATTCTCTTGAAACCAATAAGAAAATGCTGGTCAGGAAATTCTGGGTATTCCTCAGATTGGCTCTTTTGATGGGGCTGACTTGGATATCAGGAATTATAGTGAGTTTTACACACTCTACATTTATGAACTACGTATTCGTGATTTCAAACGCTTTCCAAGGTCTGTTCATTTTCTTGGCCTTTTCCTGCAAGATCACATTTAAGATGTTTTTACGATGCCTGAGTTTATGCGGTTACCAGAGAAGCTCACGAACCAAGGAAGTTAGTATGGAACCGATGACTTCTAATTGCGCTCTTTGAAATGTGCACTTCAAGGAGTAACAGGGAAAAAAAACCCAACTAAAACAAGACTGTTTTAGAAAAGAATATCTACTTTGTATTCGAATAGGAGGATAGTCTTCGGAACTCGGAATTCTGTTAATGAAAATAACTTTTTTCCAAATGTATTTAGAATAAAAAATCATAGTCCATGTGGATATATTTTGTGAATTTATCGTATTTACTAAAAAATATATTATCTTTATTACAACTTGAAAAATTTTACGCTTTTCAATAAGAAGTAAGCGATTCTACGAAATGTTTTCCAATACAGAAAATAAATCATCTCTGCATACAGACAAAAGATGCAGTCATCCAACTTCAATTTTGCTCTCAATTTTTCTGCTATGAGTAAGGAAACAACTATGGGATGCTGACATCCATATTTGGTAAGTTTGGTTTCATATTGTCAAACGACATTTAAGAAGAGTGATTTTATTTCTGTTTTCTCTTTGAATTCTCCTCCTCAACATCATCATCATCGTCAAAACTAAATATATCTTATTTCTTTCAAGTACTAAAACTTTAAACTTCGATCGAAAGAAATGTACAATAAAGGAAGTGTTATCGATAATAATGGTGACAATTTCTTTTTATTTTACAACATATTAATTAAGAAAGACGTCAGTTTATTTACTGATATACAATATTCATAAAACAAAGTATAAATGGCACCTGAATGTGCTCCTTAGCAAACATATTTCTCGAACTTAGCTTTAGTGTTCTGTTAATTTCTATTTCCTCCCAAAACCAGATCACATAATAACCAACCATGACCATATCTAGGGGGGGCAAAAGGATTCAACCCCCACACCCTTTGATGAGAATGCTAGTAATCGGAAAGGAGACGGAAAAATTATTAAAACTGTATTTATTACAAGTATTTTTCAAGACATTTCTTAAAGACGACAAAAACGAGGGAAAATGTTTTGTCAGAATGGGGTTCCGGTCTATCCCGATTTTTTCTTGCTCTTCCCCCCCCCCCCTTTTTTTTATTTTTTTGGTAGATCAGAGCTCTTCATAAGTATTGCTATGTTCTCTTGCAATTTTGTTTACAGATTTAAAACTAGTGCTTCTATGTTAGAGAGAGCTTAATATTTCCCAACGGTCATTAATGCTGAACAGGGCTAAGCCTACTCTTAATAGGGCTAAGCCTACTCTAAATGTACATCTTAAACAGGGCTAAGCCTACTCTACTTAACTATCATAAACAGGGCTAAGCCTACTCTACTTAACTATCATAAACAGGGCTAAGCCTACTCTAAATGTACTATATCACTCTCCAGTTGTACACCATCGTTTTTTGCCCTCTCCTAGTATATGATTGATGCTAATAACAATAAACGAAAGAAAATTCGTTTTTTAAAAAGAGAATTCACTTATTTAGGGAGTATTTTAATATTTTTAAACCCATTAGACTTTATTTAATGAGTTTAAGAAATGTATCGTTACCAGAGATA
Organism: Ryuthela nishihirai; assembly: GCA_038380435.1. Lineage (NCBI taxonomy): Eukaryota > Metazoa > Arthropoda > Arachnida > Araneae > Heptathelidae > Ryuthela > Ryuthela nishihirai. The sequence continues at coordinate 53,255,476 of JAWZYU010000008.1, forward strand.
CTGGTTGATTCACTCAGAACCAATATTTCTGTTAACGACATATTTCTTAAACTAATGAAAATCATATTTAAAAGTCTTTAACGAAATAGCAATATTTTTTACAAAAAATATTAGATGAAATATTATTCGTGAAATCAGATGAAATATAATCCTTTTAAGTTTGTACTTTTGTTGTTGGCACAACGTGTCTTCTATGCGAATTCTGAATATATGACACCTCACATCAAAAGAAATTTTTTATTGACCAAATTAACAAGTAATATATCTTTAGTTATGTGTCTTGTAAAAATATTTCGCATTTCGAGCAACTTAGTTTTAATAGAGTGCTTCGTTTCTGTTTTAGGTAATGACATTGCTCCAATTGAGAGGGTGCTAAAACAGAAGTATTAAAATTTTAATCTTTTTTTGTGTCTGTTCGTCTCTTTCTCAGTTCCTGCAATTCAGTCATACACAGTCGTATCAGAATAATATGAGCACCTACCAATGCTCATCCTATGATAATTCCCCGCCCTGCCCACGGTCAGTAGGGGACACCGATGGGCTTGGAAAGGACGCCGTCCATCGGATGGGACGTTAAGCCGTGGCCCCGTGTGCGGGAGAGACATACCCTGTGCACGTTAAAGAACACGCTGGATGGCCTTGACGGGAGGCTACCATCTGTCTCCCAACAGCTGTTCCAGTGGGTCCCCTCCCCCAACCTTCTCTGAGCCTTCGGGGTCCTTGTGGCCTGGCCATTTAGCCCATGGTGTGCAAAAAAGTGCCGCTCAGAGGTAAAACAACCCAAAACAACCCAACCCAACATCCTATGATAGGTGGTCATATTATTCTGATACGACTGTGTATGTTGAAAAAGAAACAATACTTGAATCCACCACAGCTAATTAATTTCATATATTTGATTTAATGCGCAAGCGCGCAGGTTCTTCTACCTTCGTCCAGTCAGAGAGAGTTTGCGCATTTCGTCCACAATACGCTGACGTATCTTTTGGTAGTTTTCTCAAATGTCATTTTCATTACTGTCTGTGAAAATTTAATTATTCCACTAACTCTCTTCCGTTTGGGCGACGGCAAACGGGTTTCGGTTCTCCCCACAGAAGACCGCTTGTGTGCACTTTTGCCACAAGCGTAATCTTCACCTGGATCCCGAGCTGCGGCTCGGGGGTAACATTATTCCAGTTGTGGCGGAGACCAAGTTTCTCGGTCTCATATTCGATCGGAAATTGAGCTTTTTACCACACATACGTCATCTCAGGTCCAAGTGCATGCGGGCATTGAACATCGTGAAGGTCCTCTCCTCCCTCTCTTGGGGGGCGGACCGATGTTCTTTGCTCCGCCTGTACCGTGCACTTGTCCGATCGAAACTGGACTACGGATCCCAGGTGTACGACTCGGCCCGGGATTCGGTGGTGAAGGTGCTGGACCCCCTCCATCATCAGGCCCTCCGTGTTTGCACGGGAGCCTTCCGCACTTCACCGGTCCAGAGTCTTTACGTTGAGACTGACGAACCTTCTTTATCTCTTCGCCGTCAGCAGTTGTTCCTACAATATGCTTCTAAATTGCGATCCCTGCCTGGCCATCCCACTTGGGACTGCGTTTTCAGTCCGAAGTGGGAAATGCTTTGCAATAATCGGCCGACTGCCATTCGTCCTTTCGGTTTGCGTGTCCGAGGCTACCTCAGAGACATCAACACCAGTCTCGATAGCGTTGCACAGTCGACAGCTGAGCCACTTCCACCATGGCTCGCTGTTTCCCCTTCCTGCGATTTTTCCCTGTGCAGGATGGGGAAGGCCTTTACACCCGACTGTGTGTACCGGCAACTCTTTGCCAGCCATCGTGCTGAGCACCCGGACTTCTTGCCTGTCTTTACAGATGGCTCGAAGTCCGGCACATCGGTGGGATCAGCCATGGTCTGCTGTGATGTAATCATTGCAGACCAGATCCCACTGCAGTGTTCCATCTTCACTGCAGAGTTGCACGCTATCAGCCTCGCCTTGGACCACGTGGCGACTAAGCATCATCGTCGGTGTGTGCTTTACACCGACTCGCTTAGCTCGCTACAGGCTTTGATCTCGGTGAGGCATCGGCCTCACCCTGTTCTTACTAAGATCCGCCAGCAGCTACATCGTCTGGCAGCCACCACCACCATCCATTTCTGTTGGGTGCCAGGTCACGTCGGAATCAGGGGTAATGATCTGGCAGATTCTGCTGCCAGGTCAGCCACGCCCCTGTCCGACTCTCCGTTGCCAGTTCCATATCTGGATTTCCGGCAGCGTTTTACCATCGAGCTCCGGGCACGGTGGCAGAGATCTTGGTCAGAACAGCTTACGAACAAGCTCTTTGAGATCAAACCTATCATCAAACCATAGCAGTCTTGTTACCGCAGGAATCGCAAGGAGGAAGTTGTACTTGCTCGGCTCCGCTTAGGTCATTCGTTTATTACTCATTCGTTTCTCTTACGGGCGGACGACGTACTTAAGTGTGAGTTTTGTGACACCATTTTAACCATCAAACACATTTTAATATCGTGTCCATGTTTTAACTTTGAATGGCGTTTGTTTTTTAATTTTCACGATTTTACGTCCGAGCCCCTTACACTCGCACATTTGTTAGCTGATCATTGTTGTTTTAACGCTGTCTTTCAATTTTTACAATTTACAGGTTATTTTACTCGTCTATAATTTTACTCTACTGATTGTTTACACCTGGTTACTTTTATTTTTACAAAATATTTCTACATTTGTTTATTGTTATTCACTGCTTGTTATTTTATTATTCTACATTTGTCTCGTTAAATTCCTAGTTTATTTTTAAAAATTGGTTGAGGGTTCCATGACTTTTATCTTTTTACATCTTGGACATTCGTTTGGCGCATTATAGCCATAGTTGCTAATGCGCCATTAAACCCTAAACAACCAACCAACCAACCAAACCACTCTACAGCTCTTGGGAGACAGAGGGCAACCTCCCCTCTCGGCTGTTCAGTGTGTTCTTTAAGTGCTTTAAGACATCGAATGCTCAGTGAAGGTTGGGGAACGTTAGCCACTCTACAGCTTTTGGGAGACAGAGGGCAGCCTCCCCTCTCGGCCATTCAGTGTGTTCTTTAAGTGCTTTAAGATATCGAATGCTCAGAGAAGGTTGGTAGAAGGGTACCCACTCTACAGCTCTTGGGAAACAGAGGGATGCCTCACCTCTCCACCATTCAGTGTGTTCTTTGAGTGCTTTAAGATATCGAATGATCAGAGAAGGTTGGGGGAAGGGTACCCACTTTACAGCTCTTGGGAGACAGAGGGCAGCCTCGCGTCTCGGCCATTCAGTGTGTTCTTTAAGTGCTTCAAGACATCGCATGCTCAGAGAAGGTTGGGGAAAGGGTACCCACTATACAGCTCTTGGAAGACGGAGGGCAGCCTCCCCTCTCGGCCATTCAATGTGTTCTTTAGGCGCTTTAAGACATCGAATGCTCAGAGAAGGTTGGGGGAAGGGTACCCACTCTACAGCTCTTGGGAGACAGAGGGCAGCCTCCCCTCTCGGCCATTCAGTGTGTTCTTTAAGTGCTTTAAGACATCGAATGCTCAGTGAAGGTTGGGGAAGGGTACCCATTCTACAGCTCTTGGGAGACAGAGGGCAGCCTCACCTCCGGCTATTCAGTGTGTTCTTTAAGTGCTTTAAGACATCGAATGCTCAGAGAAGGTTGGGGGAAGGGTACCCACTCGACAGCTCTTGGGAGACAGAGGGAAGCCTCCCCTCTCGGCCATTCAGTGTGTTCTTTAAGTGATATAAGATATCGAATGCTCAGAGAAGGATGGTTGAAGGTTACCCACTCTACAGCTCTTGGTAGACAGAGGGCAGCCTCCCGTCTCGGCCATTCAGTGTGTTCTTTAAGTGCTTTAAGGCATGGAATGCTCAGAGAACGTTGGGGGAAGGGTACCCACTCTACAGCTGTTGGGAGACAGAGGGCAGCGTCCCCTCTCGGCCATTCAGAGTGTTCTTTAAGACATCGAATGCTCAGAGAAGGTAGGGAGATGGGTACCCACTCTGCAGCTCTTGGGAGACAGAGGGCAGCCTCCCGTCTCGGCCATTCAGTGTGTTCTTTAAGTGCTTTAAGACATCGAATGCTCAGAGAAGGTTGGGGGAAGGGTACCCACTCTACAGCTCTTGGGAGACAGAGGGCAGCCTCCCCTTTTGGCCATTCAGTGTGTTCTTTAAGTGCTTTAAGACATCGAATGCTCAGAGAAGGTTGGTGGAAGGGTACCCATTCTACAGCTCTTGGGAGACAGAGGGCAGCCTCCCCTCTCGGCCATTCAGTGTGTTCTTTAAATGCTTTAAGACATCGAATGCTCAGAGAAGGTTGGGGAAGGGTAGCCACTCTGCAGCTCTTGGGAGACAGAAGGCAGCCTCCCCTCTCGGCCATTCAGTGTGTTCTTTAAGTGCTTTAAGACATCGAATGCTCAGAGAAGGTTGGGGGAAGGGTAACCTCTACGGCTCTTGGGAAACAGAGGGAAGCCTCACCTCTCGGCCGTTAAGTGTGTTCTGTAAGTGTTTTAAGACATCGAATGCTCAGTGAAGGTTAGGGGAAGGGTAGCCACTCTACAGCTCTTGGGAGACAGAGGGCAGCCTCCCCTCTCGGCCATTCAGTGTGTTCTTTAAGTGATTTAAGATATCGAATGCTCAGAGAAGGTTGGGGGAAGGTTACAAACTCTACAGCTCTTGGGAGACAGAGGGCAGCCTCCCCTCTCGGCCATTCAGTGTGTTCTTTAAGTGCTTAAAATATCGAATGCTCAGTGAAGGTTGGGGAAGGGTACCCACTCTACAGCTCTTGGGAGACAGAGGGCAGCCTCCCCTCTCGGCCATTCAGTGTGTCTTTTAAGTGGTTTAAGACATCGAATGCTCAGTGAAGGTTTGGGGAAGGGTAGCCACTCTACAGCTCTTGGGAGACAGAGGGCAGCCTCCCCTCTCGGCCATTCAGTGTGTTCTTTAAGTGGTTTAAGACATCGAATGCTCAGTGAAGGTTGGGGGAAGGGTAGCCACTCTACAGCTCTTGGGAGACAGAGGGCAGCCTCGCGTCTCGGCCATTCAGTGTGTTCTTTAAGTGCTTTAAGACATCGAATGCTCAGAGAAGGTTGGGGGAAGGGTACCCAGTCTAGAGCTCTTGGGAGACAGAGGGCAGCCTCCCCTTCCGGCAATTCAGTGTGTCCTTTAAGTGCTTTAAGACATCGAATGCTCAGAGAAGGTTGGGGGAAGGGTACCCACTCTACAGCTCTTGGGAGACAGAGGGCAGCCTCCCCTCTTGGACATTCAGTGTGTTCTTTAAGTGCTTTAAGACATCGAATGCTCAGAAAAGGTTGGGGAAAGGTACCCACTCTACAGCTCTTGGGAGACAGAGGGCAGCCTCCCCTCTCGGCCATTCAGTGGGTTCTTTAAGTGCTTTAAGACATCGAATGCTCAGAGAAGGTTGGGGGAAGGTTACCCACTCTACAGTTCTTGGGAGACAGAGGGCAGCCTCAACTATCCGTCATTCAGTGTGTTCTTTAAGTCCTTTAAGACATCGAATGCTCAGAGAAGTTTGGGGGAAGGATACTCACTATACAGCTCATGGGAAACAGAGGGCAACCTCCCCTCTCGGCTGTTCAGTGTGTTCTTTAAGTGCTTTAAGACATCGAATGCTCAGTGAAGGTTGGGGAACGTTAGCCACTCTACAGCTCTTCGGAGACAGAGGGCAGCCTCCCCTCTCGGCCATTCAGTGTGTTCTTTAAGTGCTTTAAGATATCGAATGCTCAGAGAAGGTTGGGAGAAGGGTACCCACTCTACAGCTCTTGGGAAACAGAGGGAAGCCTCACCTCTCCACCATTCAGTGTGTTCTTTGAGTGCTTTAAGATATCGAATGATCAGAGAAGGTTGGGAGAAGGGTACCCACTTTACAGCTCTTGGGAGACAGAGGGCAGCCTCGGGTCTCGGCCATTCAGTGTGTTCTTTAAGTGCTTCAAGACATCGAATGCTCAGAGAAGGTTGGGGGAAGGGTACCCACTATACAGCTCTTGGGAAACAGAGGGAAGCCTCACCTCTCGGATATTCAGTGTGTTCTTTCAGTGCTTTAAGATATCGAATGATCAGAGAAGGTTGGGGGAAGGGTACCCACTTTACAGCTCTTGGGAGACAGAGGGCAGCCTCGCGTCTCGGCCATTCAGTGTGTTCTTTAAGTGCTTTAAGACATCGAATGCTCAGAGAAGGTTGGGGGAAGGGTACCCACTCTACAGCTCTTGAGAGACAGAGGGCAGCCTCACCTCCCGGCTATTCAGTGTGTTCTTTAAGTGCTTTAAGACATCGAATGCTCAGAGAAGGTTGGGGGAAGGGTAACCTCTACGGCTCTTGGGAAACAGAGGGAAGCCTCACCTCTCGGCCATTCAGTGTGTTCTTTGAGTGCTTTAAGATATCGAATGATCAGAGAAGGTTGGTTGAAGGTTACCCACTCTACAGCTCTTGGGAGACAGAGGGCAGCCTCCCGTCTTGGCCATTCAGTGTGTTCTTTAAGTGCTTTAAGACATCGAATGCTCAGAGAAGGTTGGGGGAAGGGTACCCATTCTACAGCTCTTGGGAGACAGAAGGCAGCCTCCCCTCTCGGCCATTCAGTGTGTTCTTTAAGTGCTTTAAGACATCGAATGCTCAGAGAAGGTTGGGGAGGGTAGCCACTCTGCAGCTCTTGGGAGACAGAAGGCAGCCTCCCCTCTCGGCCATTCAGTGTGTTCTTTAAGTGCTTTAAGATATCGAATGCTCAGAGAAGGTTGGTAGAAGGGTACCCACTCTACAGCTCTTGGGAAACAGAGGGATGCCTCACCTCTCCACCATTCAGTGTGTTCTTTGAGTGCTTTAAGATATCGAATGATCAGAGAAGGTTGGGGGAAGGGTACCCACTTTACAGCTCTTGGGAGACAGAGGGCAGCCTCGCGTCTCGGCCATTCAGTGTGTTCTTTAAGTGCTTCAAGACATCGCATGCTCAGAGAAGGTTGGGGAAAGGGTACCCACTATACAGCTCTTGGAAGACGGAGGGCAGCCTCCCCTCTCGGCCATTCAATGTGTTCTTTAGGCGCTTTAAGACATCGAATGCTCAGAGAAGGTTGGGGGAAGGGTACCCACTCTACAGCTCTTGGGAGACAGAGGGCAGCCTCCCCTCTCGGCCATTCAGTGTGTTCTTTAAGTGCTTTAAGACATCGAATGCTCAGTGAAGGTTGGGGAAGGGTACCCATTCTACAGCTCTTGGGAGACAGAGGGCAGCCTCACCTCCGGCTATTCAGTGTGTTCTTTAAGTGCTTTAAGACATCGAATGCTCAGAGAAGGTTGGGGGAAGGGTACCCACTCGACAGCTCTTGGGAGACAGAGGGAAGCCTCCCCTCTCGGCCATTCAGTGTGTTCTTTAAGTGATATAAGATATCGAATGCTCAGAGAAGGTTCGTTGAAGGTTACCCACTCTACAGTTCTTGGGAGACAGAGGGCAGCCTCCCGTCTCGGCCATTCAGTGTGTTCTTTAAGTGCTTTAAGGCATGGAATGCTCAGAGAACGTTGGGGGAAGGGTACCCACTCTATAGCTGTTGGGAGACAGAGGGCAGCGTCCCCTCTCGGCCATTCAGAGTGTTCTTTAAGACATCGAATGCTCAGAGAAGGTAGGGAGAAGGGTACCCACTCTGCAGCTCTTGGGAGACAGAGGGCAGCCTCCCGTCTCGGCCATTCAGTGTGTTCTTTAAGTGCTTTAAGACATCGAATGTTCAGAGAAGGTTGGGGGAAGGGTACCCACTCTACAGCTCTTGGGAGACAGAGGGCAGCCTCCCCTTTTGACCATTCAGTGTGTTCTTTAAGTGCTTTAAGACATCGAATGCTCAGAGAAGGTTGGTGGAAGGGTACCCATTCTACAGCTCTTGGGAGACAGAGGGCAGCCTCCCCTCTCGGCCATTCAGTGTGTTCTTTAAATGCTTTAAGACATCGAATGCTCAGAGAAGGTTGGGGAAGGGTAGCCACTCTGCAGCTCTTGGGAGACAGAAGGCAGCCTCCCCTCTCGGCCATTCAGTGTGTTCTTTAAGTGCTTTAAGACATCGAATGCTCAGAGAAGGTTGGGGGAAGGGTACTCACTATACTGCTCATGGTAAACAAAGGGCAGCCTCCCCTCTCGGCCGTTAAGTGTGTTCTGTAAGTGTTTTAAGACATCGAATGCTCAGTGAAGGTTAGGGGAAGGGTAGCCACTCTACAGCTCTTGGGAGACAGAGGGCAGCCTCCCCTCTCGGCCATTCAGTGTGTTCTTTAAGTGATTTAAGATATCGAATGCTCAGAGAAGGTTGGGGGAAGGTTACAAACTCTACAGCTCTTGGGAGACAGAGGGCAGCCTCCCCTCTCGGCCATTCAGTGTGTTCTTTAAGTGCTTAAAATATCGAATGCTCAGTGAAGGTTGGGGAAGGGTACCCACTCTACAGCTCTTGGGAGACAGAGGGCAGCCTCCCCTCTCGGCCATTCAGTGTGTCTTTTAAGTGGTTTAAGACATCGAATGCTCAGTGAAGGTTTGGGGAAGGGTAGCCACTCCACAGCTCTTGGGAGACAGAGGGCAGCCTCCCCTCTCGGCCATTCAGTGTGTTCTTTAAGTGGTTTAAGACATCGAATGCTCAGTGAAGGTTGGGGGAAGGGTAGCCACTCTACAGCTCTTGGGAGACAGAGGGCAGCCTCGCGTCTCGGCCATTCAGTGTGTTCTTTAAGTGCTTTAAGACATGGAATGCTCAGAGAAGGTTGGGGGAAGGGTACCCAGTCTAGAGCTCTTGGGAGACAGAGGGCAGCCTCCCCTTCCGGCAATTCAGTGTGTCCTTTAAGTGCTTTAAGACATCGAATGCTCAGAGAAGGTTGGGGGAAGGGTACCCACTCTACAGCTCTTGGGAGACAGAGGGCAGCCTCCCCTCTTGGACATTCAGTGTGTTCTTTAAGTGCTTTAAGACATCGAATGCTCAGAAAAGTTTGGGGAAAGGTACCCACTCTACAGCTCTTGGGAGACAGAGGGCAGCCTCCCCTCTCGGCCATTCAGTGGGTTCTTTAAGTGCTTTAAGACATCGAATGCTCAGAGAAGGTTGGGAGAAGGTTACCCACTCTACAGTTCTTGGGAGACAGAGGGCAGCCTCAACTATCCGTCATTCAGTGTGTTCTTTAAGTCCTTTAAGACATCGAATGCTCAGAGAAGTTTGGGGGAAGGATACTCACTATACAGCTCATGGGAAACAGAGGGCAACCTCCCCTCTCGGCTGTTCAGTGTGTTCTTTAAGTGCTTTAAGACATCGAATGCTCAGTGAAGGTTGGGGAACGTTAGCCACTCTACAGCTCTTCGGAGACAGAGGGCAGCCTCCCCTCTCGGCCATTCAGTGTGTTCTTTAAGTGCTTTAAGATATCGAATGCTCAGAGAAGGTTGGGAGAAGGGTACCCACTTTACAGCTCTTGGGAGACAGAGGGCAGCCTCGCGTCTCGGCCATTCAGTGTGTTCTTTAAGTGCTTTAAGACATCGAATGCTCAGAGAAGGTTGGGGGAAGGGTACCCACTCTACAGCTCTTGAGAGACAGAGGGCAGCCTCACCTCCCGGCTATTCAGTGTGTTCTTTAAGTGCTTTAAGACATCGAATGCTCAGAGAAGGTTGGGGGAATGGTAACCTCTACGGCTCTTGGGAAACAGAGGGAAGCCTCACCTCTCGGCCATTCAGTGTGTTCTTTGAGTGCTTTAAGATATCGAATGATCAGAGAAGGTTGGTTGAAGGTTACCCACTCTACAGCTCTTGGGAGACAGAGGGCAGCCTCCCGTCTTGGCCATTCAGTGTGTTCTTTAAGTGCTTTAAGACATCGAATGCTCAGAGAAGGTTGGGGGAAGGGTACCCATTCTACAGCTCTTGGGAGACAGAAGGCAGCCTCCCCTCTCGGCCATTCAGTGTGTTCTTTAAGTGCTTTAAGACATCGAATGCTCAGAGAAGGTTGGGGAGGGTAGCCACTCTGCAGCTCTTGGGAGACAGAAGGCAGCCTCCCCTCTCGGCCATTCAGTGTGTTCTTTAAGTGCTTTAAGATATCGAATGCTCAGAGAAGGTTGGTAGAAGGGTACCCACTCTACAGCTCTTGGGAAACAGAGGGATGCCTCACCTCTCCACCATTCAGTGTGTTCTTTGAGTGCTTTAAGATATCGAATGATCAGAGAAGGTTGGGGGAAGGGTACCCACTTTACAGCTCTTGGGAGACAGAGGGCAGCCTCGCGTCTCGGCCATTCAGTGTGTTCTTTAAGTGCTTCAAGACATCGCATGCTCAGAGAAGGTTGGGGAAAGGGTACCCACTATACAGCTCTTGGAAGACGGAGGGCAGCCTCCCCTCTCGGCCATTCAATGTGTTCTTTAGGCGCTTTAAGACATCGAATGCTCAGAGAAGGTTGGGGGAAGGGTACCCACTCTACAGCTCTTGGGAGACAGAGGGCAGCCTCCCCTCTCGGCCATTCAGTGTGTTCTTTAAGTGCTTTAAGACATCGAATGCTCAGTGAAGGTTGGGGAAGGGTACCCATTCTACAGCTCTTGGGAGACAGAGGGCAGCCTCACCTCCGGCTATTCAGTGTGTTCTTTAAGTGCTTTAAGACATCGAATGCTCAGAGAAGGTTGGGGGAAGGGTACCCACTCGACAGCTCTTGGGAGACAGAGGGAAGCCTCCCCTCTCGGCCATTCAGTGTGTTCTTTAAGTGATATAAGATATCGAATGCTCAGAGAAGGTTCGTTGAAGGTTACCCACTCTACAGTTCTTGGGAGACAGAGGGCAGCCTCCCGTCTCGGCCATTCAGTGTGTTCTTTAAGTGCTTTAAGGCATGGAATGCTCAGAGAACGTTGGGGGAAGGGTACCCACTCTATAGCTGTTGGGAGACAGAGGGCAGCGTCCCCTCTCGGCCATTCAGAGTGTTCTTTAAGACATCGAATGCTCAGAGAAGGTAGGGAGAAGGGTACCCACTCTGCAGCTCTTGGGAGACAGAGGGCAGCCTCCCGTCTCGGCCATTCAGTGTGTTCTTTAAGTGCTTTAAGACATCGAATGTTCAGAGAAGGTTGGGGGAAGGGTACCCACTCTACAGCTCTTGGGAGACAGAGGGCAGCCTCCCCTTTTGGCCATTCAGTGTGTTCTTTAAGTGCTTTAAGACATCGAATGCTCAGAGAAGGTTGGTGGAAGGGTACCCATTCTACAGCTCTTGGGAGACAGAGGGCAGCCTCCCCTCTCGGCCATTCAGTGTGTTCTTTAAATGCTTTAAGACATCGAATGCTCAGAGAAGGTTGGGGAAGGGTAGCCACTCTGCAGCTCTTGGGAGACAGAAGGCAGCCTCCCCTCTCGGCCATTCAGTGTGTTCTTTAAGTGCTTTAAGACATCGAATGCTCAGAGAAGGTTGGGGGAAGGGTACTCACTATACTGCTCATGGTAAACAAAGGGCAGCCTCCCCTCTCGGCCGTTAAGTGTGTTCTGTAAGTGTTTTAAGACATCGAATGCTCAGTGAAGGTTAGGGGAAGGGTAGCCACTCTACAGCTCTTGGGAGACAGAGGGCAGCCTCCCCTCTCGGCCATTCAGTGTGTTCTTTAAGTGATTTAAGATATCGAATGCTCAGAGAAGGTTGGGGGAAGGTTACAAACTCTACAGCTCTTGGGAGACAGAGGGCAGCCTCCCCTCTCGGCCATTCAGTGTGTTCTTTAAGTGCTTAAAATATCGAATGCTCAGTGAAGGTTGGGGAAGGGTACCCACTCTACAGCTCTTGGGAGACAGAGGGCAGCCTCCCCTCTCGGCCATTCAGTGTGTCTTTTAAGTGGTTTAAGACATCGAATGCTCAGTGAAGGTTTGGGGAAGGGTAGCCACTCCACAGCTCTTGGGAGACAGAGGGCAGCCTCCCCTCTCGGCCATTCAGTGTGTTCTTTAAGTGGTTTAAGACATCGAATGCTCAGTGAAGGTTGGGGGAAGGGTAGCCACTCTACAGCTCTTGGGAGACAGAGGGCAGCCTCGCGTCTCGGCCATTCAGTGTGTTCTTTAAGTGCTTTAAGACATCGAATGCTCAGAGAAGGTTGGGGGAAGGGTACCCAGTCTAGAGCTCTTGGGAGACAGAGGGCAGCCTCCCCTTCCGGCAATTCAGTGTGTCCTTTAAGTGCTTTAAGACATCGAATGCTCAGAGAAGGTTGGGGGAAGGGTACCCACTCTACAGCTCTTGGGAGACAGAGGGCAGCCTCCCCTCTTGGACATTCAGTGTGTTCTTTAAGTGCTTTAAGACATCGAATGCTCAGAAAAGGTTGGGGAAAGGTACCCACTCTACAGCTCTTGGGAGACAGAGGGCAGCCTCCCCTCTCGGCCATTCAGTGGGTTCTTTAAGTGCTTTAAGACATCGAATGCTCAGAGAAGGTTGGGAGAAGGTTACCCACTCTACAGTTCTTGGGAGACAGAGGGCAGCCTCAACTATCCGTCATTCAGTGTGTTCTTTAAGTCCTTTAAGACATCGAATGCTCAGAGAAGTTTGGGGGAAGGATACTCACTATACAGCTCATGGGAAACAGAGGGCAACCTCCCCTCTCGGCTGTTCAGTGTGTTCTTTAAGTGCTTTAAGACATCGAATGCTCAGTGAAGGTTGGGGAACGTTAGCCACTCTACAGCTCTTCGGAGACAGAGGGCAGCCTCCCCTCTCGGCCATTCAGTGTGTTCTTTAAGTGCTTTAAGATATCGAATGCTCAGAGAAGGTTGGGAGAAGGGTACCCACTTTACAGCTCTTGGGAGACAGAGGGCAGCCTCGCGTCTCGGCCATTCAGTGTGTTCTTTAAGTGCTTTAAGACATCGAATGCTCAGAGAAGGTTGGGGGAAGGGTACCCACTCTACAGCTCTTGAGAGACAGAGGGCAGCCTCACCTCCCGGCTATTCAGTGTGTTCTTTAAGTGCTTTAAGACATCGAATGCTCAGAGAAGGTTGGGGGAATGGTAACCTCTACGGCTCTTGGGAAACAGAGGGAAGCCTCACCTCTCGGCCATTCAGTGTGTTCTTTGAGTGCTTTAAGATATCGAATGATCAGAGAAGGTTGGTTGAAGGTTACCCACTCTACAGCTCTTGGGAGACAGAGGGCAGCCTCCCGTCTTGGCCATTCAGTGTGTTCTTTAAGTGCTTTAAGACATCGAATGCTCAGAGAAGGTTGGGGGAAGGGTACCCATTCTACAGCTCTTGGGAGACAGAAGGCAGCCTCCCCTCTCGGCCATTCAGTGTGTTCTTTAAGTGCTTTAAGACATCGAATGCTCAGAGAAGGTTGGGGAGGGTAGCCACTCTGCAGCTCTTGGGAGACAGAAGGCAGCCTCCCCTCTCGGCCATTCAGTGTGTTCTTTAAGTGCTTTAAGATATCGAATGCTCAGAGAAGGTTGGTAGAAGGGTACCCACTCTACAGCTCTTGGGAAACAGAGGGATGCCTCACCTCTCCACCATTCAGTGTGTTCTTTGAGTGCTTTAAGATATCGAATGATCAGAGAAGGTTGGGGGAAGGGTACCCACTTTACAGCTCTTGGGAGACAGAGGGCAGCCTCGCGTCTCGGCCATTCAGTGTGTTCTTTAAGTGCTTCAAGACATCGCATGCTCAGAGAAGGTTGGGGAAAGGGTACCCACTATACAGCTCTTGGAAGACGGAGGGCAGCCTCCCCTCTCGGCCATTCAATGTGTTCTTTAGGCGCTTTAAGACATCGAATGCTCAGAGAAGGTTGGGGGAAGGGTACCCACTCTACAGCTCTTGGGAGACAGAGGGCAGCCTCCCCTCTCGGCCATTCAGTGTGTTCTTTAAGTGCTTTAAGACATCGAATGCTCAGTGAAGGTTGGGGAAGGGTACCCATTCTACAGCTCTTGGGAGACAGAGGGCAGCCTCACCTCCGGCTATTCAGTGTGTTCTTTAAGTGCTTTAAGACATCGAATGCTCAGAGAAGGTTGGGGGAAGGGTACCCACTCGACAGCTCTTGGGAGACAGAGGGAAGCCTCCCCTCTCGGCCATTCAGTGTGTTCTTTAAGTGATATAAGATATCGAATGCTCAGAGAAGGTTCGTTGAAGGTTACCCACTCTACAGTTCTTGGGAGACAGAGGGCAGCCTCCCGTCTCGGCCATTCAGTGTGTTCTTTAAGTGCTTTAAGGCATGGAATGCTCAGAGAACGTTGGGGGAAGGGTACCCACTCTATAGCTGTTGGGAGACAGAGGGCAGCGTCCCCTCTCGGCCATTCAGAGTGTTCTTTAAGACATCGAATGCTCAGAGAAGGTAGGGAGAAGGGTACCCACTCTGCAGCTCTTGGGAGACAGAGGGCAGCCTCCCGTCTCGGCCATTCAGTGTGTTCTTTAAGTGCTTTAAGACATCGAATGTTCAGAGAAGGTTGGGGGAAGGGTACCCACTCTACAGCTCTTGGGAGACAGAGGGCAGCCTCCCCTTTTGGCCATTCAGTGTGTTCTTTAAGTGCTTTAAGACATCGAATGCTCAGAGAAGGTTGGTGGAAGGGTACCCATTCTACAGCTCTTGGGAGACAGAGGGCAGCCTCCCCTCTCGGCCATTCAGTGTGTTCTTTAAATGCTTTAAGACATCGAATGCTCAGAGAAGGTTGGGGAAGGGTAGCCACTCTGCAGCTCTTGGGAGACAGAAGGCAGCCTCCCCTCTCGGCCATTCAGTGTGTTCTTTAAGTGCTTTAAGACATCGAATGCTCAGAGAAGGTTGGGGGAAGGGTACTCACTATACTGCTCATGGTAAACAAAGGGCAGCCTCCCCTCTCGGCCGTTAAGTGTGTTCTGTAAGTGTTTTAAGACATCGAATGCTCAGTGAAGGTTAGGGGAAGGGTAGCCACTCTACAGCTCTTGGGAGACAGAGGGCAGCCTCCCCTCTCGGCCATTCAGTGTGTTCTTTAAGTGATTTAAGATATCGAATGCTCAGAGAAGGTTGGGGGAAGGTTACAAACTCTACAGCTCTTGGGAGACAGAGGGCAGCCTCCCCTCTCGGCCATTCAGTGTGTTCTTTAAGTGCTTAAAATATCGAATGCTCAGTGAAGGTTGGGGAAGGGTACCCACTCTACAGCTCTTGGGAGACAGAGGGCAGCCTCCCCTCTCGGCCATTCAGTGTGTCTTTTAAGTGGTTTAAGACATCGAATGCTCAGTGAAGGTTTGGGGAAGGGTAGCCACTCCACAGCTCTTGGGAGACAGAGGGCAGCCTCCCCTCTCGGCCATTCAGTGTGTTCTTTAAGTGGTTTAAGACATCGAATGCTCAGTGAAGGTTGGGGGAAGGGTAGCCACTCTACAGCTCTTGGGAGACAGAGGGCAGCCTCGCGTCTCGGCCATTCAGTGTGTTCTTTAAGTGCTTTAAGACATCGAATGCTCAGAGAAGGTTGGGGGAAGGGTACCCAGTCTAGAGCTCTTGGGAGACAGAGGGCAGCCTCCCCTTCCGGCAATTCAGTGTGTCCTTTAAGTGCTTTAAGACATCGAATGCTCAGAGAAGGTTGGGGGAAGGGTACCCACTCTACAGCTCTTGGGAGACAGAGGGCAGCCTCCCCTCTTGGACATTCAGTGTGTTCTTTAAGTGCTTTAAGACATCGAATGCTCAGAAAAGGTTGGGGAAAGGTACCCACTCTACAGCTCTTGGGAGACAGAGGGCAGCCTCCCCTCTCGGCCATTCAGTGGGTTCTTTAAGTGCTTTAAGACATCGAATGCTCAGAGAAGGTTGGGAGAAGGTTACCCACTCTACAGTTCTTGGGAGACAGAGGGCAGCCTCAACTATCCGTCATTCAGTGTGTTCTTTAAGTCCTTTAAGACATCGAATGCTCAGAGAAGTTTGGGGGAAGGATACTCACTATACAGCTCATGGGAAACAGAGGGCAACCTCCCCTCTCGGCTGTTCAGTGTGTTCTTTAAGTGCTTTAAGACATCGAATGCTCAGTGAAGGTTGGGGAACGTTAGCCACTCTACAGCTCTTCGGAGACAGAGGGCAGCCTCCCCTCTCGGCCATTCAGTGTGTTCTTTAAGTGCTTTAAGATATCGAATGCTCAGAGAAGGTTGGGAGAAGGGTACCCACTCTACAGCTCTTGGGAAACAGAGGGAAGCCTCACCTCTCCACCATTCAGTGTGTTCTTTGAGTGCTTTAAGATATCGAATGATCAGAGAAGGTTGGGGGAAGGGTACCCAATTTACAGCTCTTGGGAGACAGAGGGCAGCCTCGGGTCTCGGCCATTCAGTGTGTTCTTTAAGTGCTTCAAGACATCGAATGCTCAGAGAAGGTTGAGGGAAGGGTACCCACTATACAGCTCTTGGGAAACAGAGGGAAGCCTCACCTCTCGGATATTCAGTGTGTTCTTTCAGTGCTTTAAGATATCGAATGATCAGAGAAGGTTGGGGGAAGGGTACCCACTTTACAGCTCTTGGGAGACAGAGGGCAGCCTCGCGTCTCGGCCATTCAGTGTGTTCTTTAAGTGCTTTAAGACATCGAATGCTCAGAGAAGGTTGGGGGAAGGGTACCCACTCTACAGCTCTTGAGAGACAGAGGGCAGCCTCACCTCCCGGCTATTCAGTGTGTTCTTTAAGTGCTTTAAGACATCGAATGCTCAGAGAAGGTTGGGGGGAAGGGTAACCTCTACGGCTCTTGGGAAACAGAGGGAAGCCTCACCTCTCGGCCATTCAGTGTGTTCTTTGAGTGCTTTAAGATATCGAATGATCAGAGAAGGTTGGTTGAAGGTTACCCACTCTACAGCTCTTGGGAGACAGAGGGCAGCCTCCCCTCTTGGCCATTCAGTGTGTTCTTTAAGTGCTTTAAGACATCGAATGCTCAGAGAAGGTTGGGGGAAGGGTACCCATTCTACAGCTCTTGGGAGACAGAGGGCAGCCTCCCCTCTCGGCCATTCAGTGTGTTCTTTAAGTGCTTTAAGACATCGAATGCTCAGAGAAGGTTGGGGAGGGTAGCCACTCTGCAGCTCTTGGGAGACAGAAGGCAGCCTCCCCTCTCGGCCATTCAGTGTGTTCTTTAAGTGCTTTAAGACATCGAATGCTCAGAGAAGGTTGGGGGAAAAGTACTCACTATACTGCTCATGGTAAACAAAGGGCAGCCTCCCCTCTCGGCCGTTAAGTGTGTTCTGTAAGTGTTTTAAGACATCGAATGCTCAGTGAAGGTTAGGGGAAGGGTAGCCACTCTACAGCTCTTGGGAGACAGAGGGCAGCCTCCCCTCTTGGCCATTCAGTGTGTTCTTTAAGTGATTTAAGATATCGAATGCTCAGAGAAGGTTGGGGGAAGGTTACAAACTCTACAGCGCTTGGGAGACAGAGGGCAGCCTCCCCTCTCGACCATTCAGTGTGTTCTTTAAGTGCTTTAAAACATCGAATGCTCAGAGAAGGTTGGGGAAGGGTACCCATTCTACAGCTCTTTAGAGACAGAGGACAGCCTCCCCTCCCGGCCATTCAGTGTGTTCTTTAAGTGCTTTAAAACATCGAATGCTCAGAGAAGTTTGGGGGAAGGGTACCCACTCTACAGCTGTTGGCAGACAGAGGGCAGCCTCCCTTCTCGGCCATTTAGAGTGTTCTTTAAGACATCGAATGCTCAGAGAAGGTTGGGGGAAGGTTACCCACTCTACAGCTCTTGGGAGACAGAGGGCAGCCTCCCGTGTCGGCCATTCAGTGTGTTCTTTAAGTGCTTTAAGACATCGAATGCTCAGAGAAGGTTGGGGTAAGGGTACCCACTCTACAGGTCTTGGGAGACAGAGGGCAGCCTCCCCTCTTGGCCATTCAGTGTGTTCTTTAAGTGCTTTAAGACATTGAATGGTCAGAGAAGGTTGATGGAAGGGTACCCACTCTACAGCTCTTGGGAAACAGAGGGAAGCCTCACCTCTCGGCCATTCAGTGTGTTCTTTAAGTGCTTTAAGACATCGAATGCTCAGAGAAGGTTGGGGGAAGGGTACCCATTCTATAGCTCTTGGGAGACAGAGGGCAGCCTCCCCTCTCGGCCATTCAGTGTGTTCTTTAAGTGCTTTAAGACATCGAATGCTCAGAGAAGGTTGGGGAGGGTAGCCACTCTGCAGCTCTTGGGAGACAGAAGGCAGCCTCCCCTCTCGGCCATTCGGTGTGTTTTTTAAGTGCTTTAAGACATCGAATGCTCAGAGAAGGTTGGGGGAAGGGTACTCACTATACAGCTCATGGTAAACAGAGGGCAGCCTTCCCTCTCGGCCGTTAAGTGTGTTCTTTAAGTGTTTTAAGACATCGAATTCTCAGTGAAGGTTAGGGGAAGGGTAGCCACTCTACAGCTGTTGGGAGACAGAGGGCAGCCTCCCCTCTCGGCCGTTCAGTGTGTTCTTTAAGTGATTTAAGATATCGAATGCTCAGAGAAGGTTGGGGGAAGGGTACCCACTCTACAGCTCTTGGGAGACAGAGGGCAGCCTCCCCTCTCGGCCATTCGGTGTGTTCTTTAAGTGCTTTAAGACATCGAATGCTCAGAGAAGGTTGGGGAAGGGTAGCCACTCTGCAGCTCTTGGGAGACAGAAGGCAGCCTCCCCTCTCGGCCATTCAGTGTGTTCTTTAAGTGCTTTAAGACGTCGAATGCTCAGAGAAGGTTGGGGGGGGGGGAAGTGTACTCACTATACTGCTCATGGTAAACAAAGGGCGGCCTCCGCTCTCGGCCGTTAAGTGTGTTCTGTAAGTGTTTTAAGACATCGAATGCTCAGTGAAGGTTTGGGGAAGGGTAGCCACTCTACAGCTCTTGGGAGACAGAGGGCAGCCTCCCCTCTCGGCCATTCAGTGTGTTCTTTAAGTGATTTAACATATCGAATGCTCAGAGAAGGTTGGGGGAAGGTTACAAACTCTACAGCTCTTGGGAGACAGAGGGCAGCCTCCCCTCTCGGCCATTCAGTGTGTTCTTTAAGTGCTTTAAAACATCGAATGCTCAGTGAAGGTTGGGGAAGGGTACCCACTCTACAGCTCTTGGGAGACAGAGGGCAGCCTCCCTCTCGGACATTCAGTGTGTTCTTTAAGTGGTTCAAGACATCGAATGCTCAGAGAAGGTTGGGGGAAGGCTAGCCACTCTACAGCTCTTGGAAGACAGAGGGCAGCCTCCCCTCTCGGCCATTCAGTGTGTTCTTTAAGTGATTTAAGATATCGAATGCTCAGAGAAGGTTGGGGGAAGGGTACCCACTCTACAGCTCTTGGGAGACAGAGGGCAGCCTCCCCTCTTGGCGATTCAGTGTGTTCTTTAAGTGGTTTAAGACATCGAATGCTCAGTGAAGGTTGGGGGAAGGGTACCCACTCTACAGCTCTTGGGAGACAGAGGGCAGCCTCCCCTCTCGGCCATTCAGTGTGTTCTTTAAGTGATTTAAGATATCGAATGCTCAGAGAAGGTTGGGGGAAGGGTACCCACTCTACAGCTCTTGGGAGACAGAGGGCAGCCTCCCCTCTCGGCAATTCAGTGTGTTCTTTAAGTGCTTTAAGACATCGAATGCTCAGAGAAGGTTGGGGGAAGGGTACCCACTCTACAGGTCTTGGGAGACAGAGTGCAGCCTCCCCTCTTGGCCACTCAGTGTGTTCTTTAAGTGCTTTAAGACATCGAATGGTCAGAGAAGGTTGGGGGAAGGGTACCCACTCTACAGCTCTTGGGAAACAGAGGGAAGCCTCACCTCTCGGCCATTCAGTGTGTTCTTTAAGTGCTTTAAGACATCGAATGCTCAGAGAAGGTTGGGGGAAGGGTACCCATTCTATAGCTCTTGGGAGACAGAGGGCAGCTTCCCGTCTCGGCCATTCAGTGTGTTCTTTAAGTGCTTTAAGACATCGAATGCTCAGAGAAGGTTGGGGAGGGTAGCCACTCTGCAGCTCTTGGGAGACAGAAGGCAGCCTCCCCTCTCGGCCGTTCAGTGTGTTCTTTAAATGCTTTAAGACGTCGAATGCTCAGAGAAGGTTGGGGGAAGGGTACTCACTATACTACTCATGGTAAACAAAGGACGGCCTCCGCTCTCGGCCGTTAAGTGTGTTCTGTAAGTGTTTTAAGACATCGAATGCTCAGTGAAGGTTGGGGGAAGGGTAGCCACTCTACAGCTCTTGGGAGACAGAGGGCAGCCTCCCCTCTCGGCCATTCAGTGTGTTCTTTAAGTGATTTAAGATATCGAATGCTCAGAGAAGGTTGGGGGAAGGTTACAAACTCTACAGCTCTTGGGAGACAGACGGCAGCCTCCCCTCTCGGCCATTCAGTGTGTTATTTAAGTGCTTTAAAACATCGAATGCTCAGTGAAGGTTGGGGAAGGGTACCCACTCTACAGCTCTTGGGAGACAGAGGGCAGCCTCCCTCTCGGCCATTCAGTGTGTTCTTTAAGTGGTTGAAGACATCGAATGATCAGAGAAGGTTGGGGGAATGCTAGCCACTCTACAGCTCTTGGAAGACAGAGGGCAGCCTCCCCTCTCGGCCATTCAATGTGTTCTTTAAGTGATTTAAGATATCGAATGCTCAGAGAAGGTTGGGGGAAGGGTACCCACTCTACAGCTCTTGGGAGACAGAGGGCAGCCTCCCCTCTCGGCCATTCAGTTTGTTCTTAAAGTGATTTAAGATATCGAATGCTCAGAGAAGGTTGGGGGAAGGTTACCCACTCTACAGCTCTTGGGAGACAGAGGGCAGCCTCCCGTCTCGGCCATTCAGTGTGTTCTTTAAGTGCTTTAAAACATCGAATGCTCAGAGAAGGTTGGGGGAAGGGTATCCACACTACAGCTCTTGGGAGACAGAGGGCAGCCTCCCCTTCCGTCAATTCAGTGTGTTCTTTAAGTGCTTTAAGACATCGAATGCTCAGAGAAGGTTGGGGGAAGGGTATCCACTCTACAGCTCTTGGGAGACAGAGGGCAGCCTCCCCTTCCGTCAATTCAGTGTGTTCTTTAAGTGCTTTAAGACATCGAATGCTCAGAGAAGGTTGGGGGAAGGGTACCCACTCTACAGCTCTTGGGAGACAGAGGGCAGCCTCCCCTCTTGGCCATTCAGTGTGTTCTTTAAGTGCTTTAAAACATCGAATGCTCAGAGAAGGTTGGGGGAAGGGTACCCACACTACAGCTCTTGGGAGACAGAGGGCAGCCTCCCCTTCCGGCAATTCAGTGTGTTCTTTAAGTGCTTTAAGACATCGAATGCTCAGAGAAGGTTGGGGGAAGGGTACCCACTCTACAGGTCTTGGGAGACAGAGTGCAGCCTCCCCTCTTGGCCATTCAGTGTGTTCTTTAAGTGCTTTAAGATATCGAATGGTCAGAGAAGGTTGGGGGAAGGGTACCCACTCTACAGCTCTTGGGAAACAGAGGGAAGCCTCACCACTCGGCCATTCAGTGTGTTCTTTAAGTGCTTTAAGACATCGAATGCTCAGAGAAGGTTGGGGGAAGGGTACCCATTCTATAGCTCTTGGGAGACAGAGGGCAGCCTCCCCTCTCGGCCATTCAGTGTGTTCTTTATGTGCTTTAAGACATCGAATGCTCAGAGAAGGTTGGGGAGGGTAGCCACTCTGCAGCTCTTGGGAGACAGAAGGCAGCCTCCCCTCTCGGCCGTTCAGTGTGTTCTTTAAATGCTTTAAGACGTCGAATGCTCAGAGAAGGTTGGGGGAAGGGTACTCACTATACTGCTCATGGTAAACAAAGGACGGCCTCCGCTCTCGGCCGTTAAGTGTGTTCTGTAAGTGTTTTAAGACATCGAATGCTCAGTGAAGGTTGGGGGAAGGGTAGCCACTCTACAGCCCTTGGGAGACAGAGGGCAGCCTCCCTTCTCGGCCATTCAGTGTGTTCTTTAAGTGATTTAACATATCGAATGCTCAGAGAAGGTTGGGGGAAGGTTACAAACTCTACAGCTCTTGGGAGACAGAGGGCAGCCTCCCCTCTCGGCCATTCAGTGTGTTCTTTAAGTGCTTTAAAACATCGAATGCTCAGTGAAGGTTGGGGAAGGGTACCCACTCTACAGCTCTTGGGAGACAGAGGGCAGCCTCCCTCTCGGCCATTAGGTGTGTTCTTTAAGTGGTTGAAGACATCGAATGCTCAGAGAAGGTTGGGGGAAGGATACCCACTCTACAGCTCTTGGGAGACAGAGGGCAGCCTCCCCTCTCGGCCATTCAGTGTGTCCTTTAAGTGCTTTAAAACATCGAATGCTCAGAGAAGGTTGTGGGAAGGGTACCCACTCTACAGCTCTTGTGAGACAGAGGGCAGCGTCCACTCTCGGCCATTCAGAGTGTTCTTTAAGACATCGAATGCTCAGAGAAGTTTGGGGGAAGGGTACCCACTCTGCAGCTCTTGGGAGACAGAGGGCAGCCTCGCGTCTCGGCCATTCAGTGTGTTCTTTAAGTGCTTTAAGACATCGAATGCTCAGAGAAGGTTGGGGAGGGTAGCCACTCTGCAGCTCTTGGGAGACAAAAGGCAGCCTCCCCTCTCGGCCATTCAGTGTGTTCTTTAAGTGCTTTAAGACATGGAATGCTCAGAGAAGGTTGGGGGAAGGGTACCCACTCTACAGCTCTTGGGAGACAGAGGGCAGCGTCCCCTCTCTGCCATTCAGAGTGTTCTTTAAGACATCGAATGCTCAGAGAAGTTTGGGGGAAGGGTACCCACTCTGCAGCTCCTGGGAGACAGAGGGGAGCCTCGCGACTCGGACATTCAGTGTGTTCTTTAAGTGCTTTAAGACATCGAATGCTCAGAGAAGGTTGGGGGAAGGGTATCCACTCTACAGCTCTTGGGAGACAGAGGGCAGCCTCCCCTCTTGGCCATTCAGTGTGTTCTTTAAGTGTTTTAAGATATCGAATGCTCAGAGAAGGTTGCGGGGAGGTTACAAACTCTACAGCTCTTGGGAGACAGAGGGCAGCCTCCCCTCTCGGCCATTCAGTGTGTTCTTTAAGCGCTTTAAAACATCGAATGCTCAGTGAAGGTTGGGGAAGGTTACCCACTCTACAGCTCTTGGGAGACAGAGGGCAGCCTCCCCTCCCTGACATTCAGTGTGTTCTTTAAGTGCTTTAAGACATCGAATGCTCAGAGAAGGTTGGGGGAAGGGTACCCACTCTACAGGTCTTGGGAGACAGAGGGCAGCCTCCCCTCTCGGCCATTCAGTGTGTTCTTTAAGTGGTTTAAGACATCGAATGCTCAGTGAAGGTTGGGGGAAGGGTAGCCACTCTACAGCTCTTGGGAGACAGAGGGCAGCCTCCCCTCTCGCCCATTAAGTGTGTTCTTTAAGTGATGATTTAAGACATCGAATGCTCAGAGAAGGTTGGGGAAGGGTAGCCACTCTGCAGCTCTTGGGAGACAGAAGGCAGCCTCCCCTCTCGGTCATTCAGTGTGTTCTTTAAGTGCTTTAAGACATCGAATGCTCAGAGAATGTTGGGGGAGGGTACTCACTATAGAGCTCACGGTAAACAAAGGGCAGCCTCCCCTCTCGGCCATTAAGTGTGTTCTTTAAGTGTTTTAATGCATCGAATGCTCAGTGAAGGTTAGGGGAAGGGTAGCCACTCTACAGCTCTTGGGAGACAGAGGGCAGCCTCCCCTCTCGGCCATTCAGTGTGTTCTTTAAGTGATTTAAGATATCGAATGCTCAGAGAAGGATGGGGGAAGGTTACCCACTCTACAGCTCTTGGTAGACAGAGGGCAGCCTCCCGTCTCGGCCATTCAGTGTGTTCTTTAAGTGCTTTAAAACATCGAATGCTCAGAGAAGGTTGTGGGAAGGGTATCCACACTACAGCTCTTGGGAGACAGAGGGCAGCCTCCCCTTCCGTCAATTCAGTGTGTTCTTTAAGTGCTTTAAGACATCGAATGCTCAGAGAAGGTTGGGGGAAGGGTACCCACTCTACAGCTCTTGGGAGACAGAGGGCAGCCTCCCCTCTTGGCCATTCAGTGTGTTCTTTAAGTGCTTTAAAACATCGAATGCTCAGAGAAGGTTGGGGGAAGGGTACCCACACTACAGCTCTTGGGAGACAGAGGGCAGCCTCCCCTTCCGGCAATTCAGTGTGTTCTTTAAGTGCTTTAAGACATCGAATGCTCAGAGAAGGTTGGGGGAAGGGTACCCACTCTACAGGTCTTGGGAGACAGAGTGCAGCCTCCCCTCTTGGCCATTCAGTGTGTTCTTTAAGTGCTTTAAGACATCGAATGGTCAGAGAAGTTTGGGGGAAGGGTACCCACTCTACAGCTCTTGGGAGACAGAGGGCAGCCTCCCCTCTCGGCCATTCAGTGTGTTCTTTAAGTGCTTTAAGATATCGAATGCTCAGAGAAGGTTGGTAGAAGGGTACCCACTCTACAGCTCTTGGGAGACAGAAGGCAGCCTCCCCTCTCGGCCGTTCAGTGTGTTCTTTAAATGCTTTAAGACGTCGAATGCTCAGAGAAGGTTGGGGGAAGGGTACTCACTATACTGCTCATGGTAAACAAAGGACGGCCTCCGCTCTCGGCCGTTAAGTGTGTTCTGTAAGTGTTTTAAGACATCGAATGCTCAGTGAAGGTTGGGGGAAGGGTAGCCACTCTACAGCTCTTGGGAGACAGAGGGCAGCCTCCCCTCTCGGCCATTCAGTGTGTTCTTTAAGTGATTTAAGATATCGAATGCTCAGAGAAGGTTGGGGGAAGGTTACAAACTCTACAGCTCTTGGGAGACGGAGGGCAGCCTCACCTTCCGGGGATTCAGTGTGTTCTTTAAGTGCTTTAAGACATCGAATGCTCAGAGAAGGTTGGTGGAAGGGTACCCACTCTACAGCTCTTGGGAGACAGAGGGCAGCCTCCGCTCTCGGCCATTCAATGTGTTCTTTAAGACATCGAATGCTCAGAGAAGGTTGGGGGAAGGATACCCACTCTACAGCTCTTGGGAGACAGAGGGCAGCCTCCCCTCTCGGCCATTCAGTGTGTCCTTTAAGTGCTTTAAAACATCGAATGCTCAGAGAAGGTTGTGGGAAGGGTACCCACTCTACAGCTCTTGTGAGACAGAGGGCAGCGTCCACTCTCGGCCATTCAGAGTGTTCTTTAAGACATCGAATGCTCAGAGAAGTTTGGGGGAAGGGTACCCAATCTGCAGCTCTTGGGAGACAGAGGGCAGCCTCGCGTCTCGGCCATTCAGTGTGTTCTTTAAGTGCTTTAAGACATCGAATGCTCAGAGAAGGTTGGGGAGGGTAGCCACTCTGCAGCTCTTGGGAGACAAAAGGCAGCCTCCCCTCTCGGCCATTCAGTGTGTTCTTTAAGTGCTTTAAGACATGGAATGCTCAGAGAAGGTTGGGGGAAGGGTACCCACTCTACAGCTCTTGGGAGACAGAGGGCAGCGTCCCCTCTCTGCCATTCAGAGTGTTCTTTAAGACATCGAATGCTCAGAGAAGTTTGGGGGAAGGGTACCCACTCTGCAGCTCCTGGGAGACAGAGGGGAGCCTCGCGACTCGGACATTCAGTGTGTTCTTTAAGTGCTTTAAGACATCGAATGCTCAGAGAAGGTTGAGGGAAGGGTACCCACTCTACAGCTCTTGGGAGACAGAGGGCAGCCTCCCCTCTTGGCCATTCAGTGTGTTCTTCAAGTGCTTTAAGACATCGAATGCTCAGAGAAGGTTGGGGGAAGGGTACCCACTCTACAGCTCTTGGGAAACAGAGGGAAGCCTCACCTCTCGGCCATTCAGTGTGTTCGTTGAGTGCTTTAAGATATCGAATGATGAGAGAAGGTTGGGGGAAGGGTACCCACTCTACAGCTCTTGGGAGACAGAGGGCAGCCTCCCCTCTCGGCCATTGAGTGTGTTCTTTAAGTGCTTTAAGACATCGAATGCTCAGAGAAGGTTGGGGAAGGGTAGCAACTCTGCAGTTCTTGGGAGACAAAAGGCAGCCTCCCCTCTCGGCCATTCAGTGTGTTTTTTAAGTGCTTTAAGACATCGAATGCTCAGAGAAGGTTGAGGGAAGGGTACTCACTATACAGCTCATGGTAAACAGAGGGCTGCCTCCCCTCTCGGCCGTTAAGTGTCTTCTTTAAGTGCTTTGAGACATGGAATGCTCAGAGAACGTTGGGTGAAGGGTACGCACTCTACAGCTCTTGGGAGACAGAGGGCAGCGTAACCTCTCGGCCATTCAGAGTGTTCTTTAAAACATCGAATGCTCAGAGAAGTTTGGGGGAAGGTACCCACTCTGCAGCTCTTGGGAGACAGAGGTCAGCCTCGCGTCTCGGCCATTCTCGTGTTCTTTAAGTGCTTTAAGACATCGAATGCTCAGAGAAGGTTGGGGGAAGGGTAGCCACTCTGCAGCTCTTGGGAGACAGAAGGCAGCCTCCCCTCTCGGCCATTCAGTGTGTTCTTTAAGTGCTTTAAGACATCGAATGCTCAGAGAAGGTTGGGGAAGGGTACTCACTATACAGCTCATGGTAAACAAAGGGTAGCCTCCCCTCTCGGCCGTTGAGTGTGTTCTTTAAGTGTTTTAAGACATCGAATGCTCAGTGAAGGTTAGGGGAAAGGTATCCACTCTACAGCTCTTGGGAGACAGAGGGCAGCCTCCCGTCTCGGCCATTCAGTGTGTTCTTTAAGTGCTTTAAAACATCGAATGCTCAGAGAAGGTTGGGGGAAGGGTACCCAATCTACAGCTCTTGGGAGACAGAGGGTAGCCTCCCCTCTTTGCTATTCAGTGTGTTCTTTAAGTGCTTTAAGACATCGAATGCTCAGAGAAGGTTGGGGGAAGGGTAGCCACTCTACAGCTCTTGGCAGACAGAGGGCAGCCTCCCGTCTCGGCCATTCAGTGTGTTCTTTAAGTGCTTTAAAACATCGAATGCTCAGAGAAGGTTGGGGGAAGGGTACCCACACTACAGCTCTTGGGAGACAGAGGGCAGCCTCCCCTTCCGGCAATTCAGTGTGTTCTTTAAGTGCTTTAAGACATCGAATGCTCAGAGAAGGTTGGGGAAGGGTACCCACTCTGCAGCTCTTGGGAGACAGAGGGCAGCCTCGCGTCTCGGCCATTCAGTGTGTTCTTTAAGTGCTTAAAGACATCGAATGCTCAGAGAAGGTTGGGGAAGGGTACCCACTCTACAGCTCTTGGGAGAAAGAGGGCAGCCTCCCCTCTTGGCCATTCAGTGCGTTCTTTAAGTGCTTTAAGACATGGAATGCTCAGAGAAGGTTGGGGAAAGGGTACCCACTCTACAGCTCTTGGGAGACAGAGGGCAGCGTCCCCTCTCGGCCATTCAGAGTGTTCTTTAAGACATCGAATGCTCAGAGAAGTTTGGGGGAAGGGTACCCACTCTGCAGCTCTTGGGAGACAGAGGGCAGCCTGGCGACTCGGCCATTCAGTGTGTTCTTTGAGTGCTTTAAGACATCGAATGCTCAGAGAAGGTTGGGGGAAGGGTACCCACTCTACAGCTCTTGGGAGAGAGAGGGCAGCCTCCCCTCTCGGCCATTCAGTGTGTTCTTTAAGTGATTTAAGATATCGAATGCACAGAGAAGGTTGGGGGAAGGTTACAAACTCTACAGCTCTTGGGAGACAGAGGGCAGCCTCCCCTCTCGGCTATTCAGTGTGTTCTTTAAGTGCTTTAAAACATCGAATTCTCATGAAGGTTGGGGAAGGGTACCCACTCTACAGCTCTTGGGAGACAGAGGGCAGCCTCCCCACCCTGACATTCAGTGTGTTCTTTAAGTGGTTTAAGACATCGAATGCTCAGAGAAGGTTGGGGGAAGGGTACCCACTCTACAGCTCTTGGGAGACAGAGGGCAGCCTCCCCTCTCGGCCATTCAGTGTGTTCTTTAAGTGGTTTAAGACATCGAATGCTCAGTGAAGGTTGGGGGAAGGGTAGCCACTCTACAGCTCTTGGGAGACAGAGGGCAGCCTCCCCTCTCGGCCATTCAGTGTGTTCTTTAGTGATTTAAGATATCGAATGCTCAGAGAAGGTTGGGGGATGGGTACCCACTCTACAGCTCTTGGGAGACAGAGGGCAGCCTCCCCTCTCGGCCATTCAGTGTGTTCTTTAAGTGGTTTAAGACATCGAATGATCAGTGAAGGTTGGGGGAAGGGTTGCCACTCTACAGCTCTTGGGAGACAGAGGGCAGCCTCCCCTCTCGGCCATTCAGTTTGTTCTTTAAGTGATTTAAGATATCGAATGCTCAGAGAAGGTTGGGGGAAGGTTACCCACTCTACAGCTCTTGGGAGACAGAGGGCAGCCTCCCGTCTCGGTCATTCAGTGTGTTCTTTAAGTGCTTTAAAACATCGAATGCTCAGAGAAGGTTGGGGGAAGGGTATCCACACTACAGCTCTTGGGAGACAGAGGGCAGCCTCCCCTTCCGTCAATTCAGTGTGTTCTTTAAGTGCTTTAAGACATCGAATGCTCAGAGAAGGTTGGGGGAAGGGTATCCACTCTACAGCTCTTGGGAGACAGAGGGCAGCCTCCCCTCTTGGCCATTCAGTGTGTTCTTTAAGTGATTTAAGATATCGAATGCTCAGAGAAGGTTGCGGGGAGGTTACAAACTCTACAGCTCTTGGGAGACAGAGGGCAGCCTCCCCTCTCGGCCATTCAGTGTGTTCTTTAAGCGCTTTAAAACATCGAATGCTCAGTGAAGGTTGGGGAAGGTTACCCACTCTACAGCTCTTGGGAGACAGAGGGCAGCCTCCCCTCCCTGACATTCAGTGTGTTCTTTAAGTGCTTTAAGACATCGAATGCTCAGTGAAGGTTGGGGGAAGGGTAGCCACTCTACAGCTCTTGGGAGAGAGAGGGCAGCCTCCCCTCTCGGCCATTAAGTGTGTTCTTTAAGTAGTTTAAGACATCGAATGCTCAGTGAAGGTTGGGGGAAGGGTAGCCACTCTACAGCTCTTGGGAGACAGAGGGCAGCCTCCCCTCTCGGCCATTAAGTGTGTTCTTTAAGTGATTTAAGACATCGAATGCTCAGAGAAGGTTGGGGAAGGGTAGCCACTCTGCAGCTCTTGGGAGACAGAAGGCAGCCTCCCCTCTCGGTCATTCAGTGTGTTCTTTAAGTGCTTTAAGACATCGAATGCTCAGAGAATGTTGGGGGAGGGTACTCACTATAGAGCTCACGGTAAACAAAGGGCAGCCTCCCCTCTCGGCCATTAAGTGTGTTCTTTAAGTGTTTTAAGACATCGAATGCTCAGTGAAGGTTAGGGGAAGGGTAGCCACTCTACAGCTCTTGGGAGACAGAGGGCAGCCTCCCCTCTCGGCTATTCAGTGTGTTCTTTAAGTGCTTTAAAACATCGAATTCTCATGAAGGTTGGGGAAGGGTACCCACTCTACAGCTCTTGGGAGACAGAGGGCAGCCTCCCCACCCTGACATTCAGTGTGTTCTTTAAGTGCTTTAAGACATCGAATGCTCAGAGAAGGTTGGGGGAAGGGTACCCACTCTACAGCTCTTGGGAGACAGAGGGCAGCCTCCCCTCTCGGCCATTCAGTGTGTTCTTTAAGTGGTTTAAGACATCGAATGCTCAGTGAACGTTGGGGGAAGGGTAGCCACTCTACAGCTCTTGGGAGACAGAGGGCAGCCTCCCATCTCGGCCATTCAGTGTGATCTTTAAGTGATTTAAGACATGGAATGCTCAGAGAAGGTTGGGGAAAGGGTACCCACTCTACAGCTCTTGGGAGACAGAGGGCAGCGTCCCCTCTCGGCCATTCAGAGTGTTCTTTAAGACATCGAATGCTCAGAGAAGTTTGGGGGAAGGGTACCCACTCTGCAGCTCTTGGGAGACAGAGGGCAGCCTGGCGACTCGGCCATTCAGTGTGTTCTTTGAGTGCTTTAAGACATCGAATGCTCAGAGAAGGTTGGGGGAAGGGTACCCACTCTACAGCTCTTGGGAGAGAGAGGGCAGCCTCCCCTCTCGGCCATTCAGTGTGTTCTTTAAGTGATTTAAGATATCGAATGCACAGAGAAGGTTGGGGGAAGGTTACAAACTCTACAGCTCTTGGGAGACAGAGGGCAGCCTCCCCTCTCGGCTATTCAGTGTGTTCTTTATGTGCTTTAAAACATCGAATTCTCATGAAGGTTGGGGAAGGGTACCCACTCTACAGCTCTTGGGAGACAGAGGGCAGCCTCCCCACCCTGACATTCAGTGTGTTCTTTAAGTGGTTTAAGACATCGAATGCTCAGAGAAGGTTGGGGGAAGGGTACCCACTCTACAGCTCTTGGGAGACAGAGGGCAGCCTCCCCTCTCGGCCATTCAGTGTGTTCTTTAAGTGGTTTAAGACATCGAATGCTCAGTGAAGGTTGGGGGAAGGGTAGCCACTCTACAGCTCTTGGGAGACAGAGGGCAGCCTCCCCTCTCGGCCATTCAGTGTGTTCTTTAGTGATTTAAGATATCGAATGCTCAGAGAAGGTTGGGGGATGGGTACCCACTCTACAGCTCTTGGGAGACAGAGGGCAGCCTCCCCTCTCGGCCATTCAGTGTGTTCTTTAAGTGGTTTAAGACATCGAATGATCAGTGAAGGTTGGGGGAAGGGTTGCCACTCTACAGCTCTTGGGAGACAGAGGGCAGCCTCCCCTCTCGGCCATTCAGTTTGTTCTTTAAGTGATTTAAGATATCGAATGCTCAGAGAAGGTTGGGGGAAGGTTACCCACTCTACAGCTCTTGGGAGACAGAGGGCAGCCTCCCGTCTCGGTCATTCAGTGTGTTCTTTAAGTGCTTTAAAACATCGAATGCTCAGAGAAGGTTGGGGGAAGGGTATCCACACTACAGCTCTTGGGAGACAGAGGGCAGCCTCCCCTTCCGTCAATTCAGTGTGTTCTTTAAGTGCTTTAAGACATCGAATGCTCAGAGAAGGTTGGGGGAAGGGTATCCACTCTACAGCTCTTGGGAGACAGAGGGCAGCCTCCCCTCTTGGCCATTCAGTGTGTTCTTTAAGTGATTTAAGATATCGAATGCTCAGAGAAGGTTGCGGGGAGGTTACAAACTCTACAGCTCTTGGGAGACAGAGGGCAGCCTCCCCTCTCGGCCATTCAGTGTGTTCTTTAAGCGCTTTAAAACATCGAATGCTCAGTGAAGGTTGGGGAAGGTTACCCACTCTACAGCTCTTGGGAGACAGAGGGCAGCCTCCCCTCCCTGACATTCAGTGTGTTCTTTAAGTGCTTTAAGACATCGAATGCTCAGTGAAGGTTGGGGGAAGGGTAGCCACTCTACAGCTCTTGGGAGAGAGAGGGCAGCCTCCCCTCTCGGCCATTAAGTGTGTTCTTTAAGTAGTTTAAGACATCGAATGCTCAGTGAAGGTTGGGGGAAGGGTAGCCACTCTACAGCTCTTGGGAGACAGAGGGCAGCCTCCCCTCTCGGCCATTAAGTGTGTTCTTTAAGTGATTTAAGACATCGAATGCTCAGAGAAGGTTGGGGAAGGGTAGCCACTCTGCAGCTCTTGGGAGACAGAAGGCAGCCTCCCCTCTCGGTCATTCAGTGTGTTCTTTAAGTGCTTTAAGACATCGAATGCTCAGAGAATGTTGGGGGAGGGTACTCACTATAGAGCTCACGGTAAACAAAGGGCAGCCTCCCCTCTCGGCCATTAAGTGTGTTCTTTAAGTGTTTTAAGACATCGAATGCTCAGTGAAGGTTAGGGGAAGGGTAGCCACTCTACAGCTCTTGGGAGACAGAGGGCAGCCTCCCCTCTCGGCTATTCAGTGTGTTCTTTAAGTGCTTTAAAACATCGAATTCTCATGAAGGTTGGGGAAGGGTACCCACTCTACAGCTCTTGGGAGACAGAGGGCAGCCTCCCCACCCTGATATTCAGTGTGTTCTTTAAGTGCTTTAAGACATCGAATGCTCAGAGAAGGTTGGGGGAAGGGTACCCACTCTACAGCTCTTGGGAGACAGAGGGCAGCCTCCCCTCTCGGCCATTCAGTGTGTTCTTTAAGTGGTTTAAGACATCGAATGCTCAGTGAAGGTTGGGGGAAGGGTAGCCACTCTACAGCTCTTGGGAGACAGAGGGCAGCCTCCCATCTCGGCCATTCAGTGTGATCTTTAAGTGATTTAAGATATCGAATGCTCAGAGAAGGTTGGGGGAAGGGTACCCAATCTACAGCTCTTGGGAGACAGAGGGCAGCCTCCCCTTCCGGCAATTCAGTGTGTCCTTTACGTGCTTTAAGACATCGAATGCTCAGAGAGAGAATGTTGGGGGAAGGGTACCCACTCTACAGCTCTTGTGAGACAGAGGGCAGCCTCCCCTTCCGGCAATTCAGTGTGTTCTTTAAGTGTTTTAAGATATCGAATGCTCAGAGAACGTTGGGGGAAGGGTACCCACTCTACAGCTCTTGGGAGACAGAGGGCAGCCTCCGCTCTCGGCCATTCAGTGTGTTCTTTAAGACATCGAATGCTCAGAGAAGGTTAGGGGAAAGGTACCCACTCTACAGCTCTTGGGAGACAGAGGGCAGCCTCCCCTCTCGGCCATTCAGTGTGTCCTTTAAGTGCTTTAAAACATCGAATGCTGAGAGAAGGTTGTGGGAAGGTTACCCATTCTACAGCTCTTGGGAGACAGATAGCAGCCTCCCCTCTCGGCCATTCAGTGTGTTCTTTAAATGCTTCAAGACATCGAATGCTCAGAGAAGGTTGGGGGAAGGGTACCCACTCTACAGCTCTTGGGAGACCGAGGGCAGCGTCCCCTCTCCGCCATTCAGAGTGTTCTTTAAGACATCGAATGCTCAGAGAAGTTTGGGGGAAGGGTACCCACTCTGCAGCTCTTGGGAGACAGAGGGCAGCCTCGCGTCTCGGGAATTTAGTGTGTTCTTTAAGTGCTTTAAGACATCGAATGCTCAGAGAAGGTTGGGGGAAGGGTACCCACTCCAGAGCTCTTGGGAGACAGAGGGCAGCCTCCCCTCTTGGCCATTCAGTGTGTTCTTTAAATGCTTTAAGACATAGAATGCTCAGAGAAGGTTGGGGGAAGGGTACCCACTCTACAGCTCTTGGGAAACAGAGGGAAGCCTCACCTCTCGGCATTCAGTGTGTTCGTTGAGTGCTTTAAGATATCAAATGATCAGAGAAGGTTGGGGGAAGGGTACCCACTCTACAGCTCTTGGGAGACAGAGGGCAGCCTCCCCTCTCGGCCATTCAGTGTGTTCTTTAAGTGCTTTAAGACATCGAATGCTCAGAGAAGGTTGGGGGAAGGGTACCCACTCTACAGCTCTTGGGAAACAGACGGAAGCCTCACCTCTCGGTCATTCAGTGTGTTCGTTGAGTGCTTTAAGATATCGAATGATCAGAGAAGGTTGGGGGAAGGGTACCCACTCTTCAGCTCTTGGGAGACAGAGGGCAGCCTCCCCTCTCGGCCATTCAGTGAGTTCTTTAAGTGCTTTAAGACATCGAATGCTCAGAGAAGGTTGGGGAAGGGTAGCCACTCTAGAGCTCTTGGGAGACAGAGGGCAGCCTCCCGTCTCGGCCATTCAGTGTGTTCTTTAAGTGCTTTAAAACATCGAATGCTCAGAGAAGGTTGGGGGAAGGGTACCCACACTACAGGTCTTGGGAGACAGAGGGCAGCCTCCCCTTCCGGCAATTCAGTGTGTTCTTTAAGTGCTTTAAGACATCGAATGCTCAGAGAAGGTTGGGGGAAGGGTACTCACTATAGAGCTCATGATAAACAGAGTGCAGCCTCCCCTCTCGGTCGTTAAGTGTGTTCTTTAAGTGTTTTAAGACATCGAATGCTCAGTGAAGGTTAATGGAAGGGTAGCCACTCTACAGCTCTTGGGAGATAGAGGGCAGCCTCCCCTCTCATCCATTCAGTGTGTTCTTTAAGTGCTTTAAAACATCGATGGCTCAGTGAAGGTTGGGGAAGGGTACCCACTCTACAGCTCTTGGGAGACAGAGGGCAGCCTCCCCTCCCGGCAATTCAGTGTGTTCTTTAACTGCTTTAAGACATCGAATGCTCAGAGAAGGTTGGGGGAAGGGTACCCACTGTACAGCTCTTGGGAGACAGAGGGCAGCCTCCCCTCTCGGCCATTCAGTGTGTTCTTTAAGACATCGAATGCTAAGAAAAGGTTGGGGGAAGGGTAGCCACTCTACAGCTCTTGGGAGACAGAGGGCAGCCTCCCCTCTCGGCCATTCAGTGTGTTCTTTAAGTGCTTTAAGACATCGAATGCTCAGAGAAGGTTGGGGGAAGGGTACCCACTCTACAGCTCTTGGGAGACAGAGGGCAACCTCCCCTCTCGGCCATCCAGTGTGTTCTTTAAGTGCTTTAAGACATGGAATGCTCAGAGAAGGTTGGGGGAAGGGTACCCACTCTACAGCTCTTGGGAGACAGAGGGCAGCGTCCCCTCTCTGCCATTCAGAGTGTTCTTTAAGACATCGAATGCTCAGAGAAGTTTGGGGGAAGGGTACCCACTCTGCAGCTCCTGGGAGACAGAGGGGAGCCTCGCGACTCGGACATTCAGTGTGTTCTTTAAGTGCTTTAAGACATCGAATGCTCAGAGAAGGTTGAGGGAAGGGTACCCACTCTACAGCTCTTGGGAGACAGAGGGCAGCCTCCCCTCTTGGCCATTCAGTGTGTTCTTCAAGTGCTTTAAGACATCGAATGCTCAGAGAAGGTTGGGGGAAGGGTACCCACTCTACAGCTCTTGGGAAACAGAGGGAAGCCTCACCTCTCGGCCATTCAGTGTGTTCGTTGAGTGCTTTAAGATATCGAATGATGAGAGAAGGTTGGGGGAAGGGTACCCACTCTACAGCTCTTGGGAGACAGAGGGCAGCCTCCCCTCTCGGCCATTGAGTGTGTTCTTTAAGTGCTTTAAGACATCGAATGCTCAGAGAAGGTTGGGGAAGGGTAGCAACTCTGCAGTTCTTGGGAGACAAAAGGCAGCCTCCCCTCTCGGCCATTCAGTGTGTTTTTTAAGTGCTTTAAGACATCGAATGCTCAGAGAAGGTTGAGGGAAGGGTACTCACTATACAGCTCATGGTAAACAGAGGGCTGCCTCCCCTCTCGGCCGTTAAGTGTCTTCTTCAAGTGCTTTGAGACATGGAATGCTCAGAGAACGTTGGGTGAAGGGTACGCACTCTACAGCTCTTGGGAGACAGAGGGCAGCGTAACCTCTCGGCCATTCAGAGTGTTCTTTAAAACATCGAATGCTCAGAGAAGTTTGGGGGAAGGTACCCACTCTGCAGCTCTTGGGAGACAGAGGTCAGCCTCGCGTCTCGGCCATTCTCGTGTTCTTTAAGTGCTTTAAGACATCGAATGCTCAGAGAAGGTTGGGGGAAGGGTAGCCACTCTGCAGCTCTTGGGAGACAGAAGGCAGCCTCCCCTCTCGGCCATTCAGTGTGTTCTTTAAGTGCTTTAAAACATCGAATGCTCAGAGAAGGTTGGGGGAAGGGTACCCAATCTACAGCTCTTGGGAGACAGAGGGTAGCCTCCCCTCTTTGCTATTCAGTGTGTTCTTTAAGTGCTTTAAGACATCGAATGCTCAGAGAAGGTTGGGGGAAGGGTAGCCACTCTACAGCTCTTGGCAGACAGAGGGCAGCCTCCCGTCTCGGCCATTCAGTGTGTTCTTTAAGTGCTTTAAAACATCGAATGCTCAGAGAAGGTTGGGGGAAGGGTACCCACACTACAGCTCTTGGGAGACAGAGGGCAGCCTCCCCTTCCGGCAATTCAGTGTGTTCTTTAAGTGCTTTAAGACATCGAATGCTCAGAGAAGGTTGGGGAAGGGTACCCACTCTGCAGCTCTTGGGAGACAGAGGGCAGCCTCGCGTCTCGGCCATTCAGTGTGTTCTTTAAGTGCTTAAAGACATCGAATGCTCAGAGAAGGTTGGGGAAGGGTACCCACTCTACAGCTCTTGGGAGAAAGAGGGCAGCCTCCCCTCTTGGCCATTCAGTGCGTTCTTTAAGTGCTTTAAGACATGGAATGCTCAGAGAAGGTTGGGGAAAGGGTACCCACTCTACAGCTCTTGGGAGACAGAGGGCAGCGTCCCCTCTCGGCCATTCAGAGTGTTCTTTAAGACATCGAATGCTCAGAGAAGTTTGGGGGAAGGGTACCCACTCTGCAGCTCTTGGGAGACAGAGGGCAGCCTGGCGACTCGGCCATTCAGTGTGTTCTTTGAGTGCTTTAAGACATCGAATGCTCAGAGAAGGTTGGGGGAAGGGTACCCACTCTACAGCTCTTGGGAGAGAGAGGGCAGCCTCCCCTCTCGGCCATTCAGTGTGTTCTTTAAGTGATTTAAGATATCGAATGCACAGAGAAGGTTGGGGGAAGGTTACAAACTCTACAGCTCTTGGGAGACAGAGGGCAGCCTCCCCTCTCGGCTATTCAGTGTGTTCTTTAAGTGCTTTAAAACATCGAATTCTCATGAAGGTTGGGGAAGGGTACCCACTCTACAGCTCTTGGGAGACAGAGGGCAGCCTCCCCACCCTGACATTCAGTGTGTTCTTTAAGTGGTTTAAGACATCGAATGCTCAGAGAAGGTTGGGGGAAGGGTACCCACTCTACAGCTCTTGGGAGACAGAGGGCAGCCTCCCCTCTCGGCCATTCAGTGTGTTCTTTAAGTGGTTTAAGACATCGAATGCTCAGTGAAGGTTGGGGGAAGGGTAGCCACTCTACAGCTCTTGGGAGACAGAGGGCAGCCTCCCCTCTCGGCCATTCAGTGTGTTCTTTAGTGATTTAAGATATCGAATGCTCAGAGAAGGTTGGGGGATGGGTACCCACTCTACAGCTCTTGGGAGACAGAGGGCAGCCTCCCCTCTCGGCCATTCAGTGTGTTCTTTAAGTGGTTTAAG
This sequence comes from Ryuthela nishihirai, assembly GCA_038380435.1. NCBI lineage: Eukaryota > Metazoa > Arthropoda > Arachnida > Araneae > Heptathelidae > Ryuthela > Ryuthela nishihirai. The sequence goes on from JAWZYU010000008.1 coordinate 53,292,077, forward strand.
ATATCGAATGATCAGTGAAGGTTGGGGGAAGGGTTGCCACTCTACAGCTCTTGGGAGACAGAGGGCAGCCTCCCCTCTCGGCCATTCAGTTTGTTCTTTAAGTGATTTAAGATATCGAATGCTCAGAGAAGGTTGGGGGAAGGTTACCCACTCTACAGCTCTTGGGAGACAGAGGGCAGCCTCCCGTCTCGGTCATTCAGTGTGTTCTTTAAGTGCTTTAAAACATCGAATGCTCAGAGAAGGTTGGGGGAAGGGTATCCACACTACAGCTCTTGGGAGACAGAGGGCAGCCTCCCCTTCCGTCAATTCAGTGTGTTCTTTAAGTGCTTTAAGACATCGAATGCTCAGAGAAGGTTGGGGGAAGGGTATCCACTCTACAGCTCTTGGGAGACAGAGGGCAGCCTCCCCTCTTGGCCATTCAGTGTGTTCTTTAAGTGATTTAAGATATCGAATGCTCAGAGAAGGTTGCGGGGAGGTTACAAACTCTACAGCTCTTGGGAGACAGAGGGCAGCCTCCCCTCTCGGCCATTCAGTGTGTTCTTTAAGCGCTTTAAAACATCGAATGCTCAGTGAAGGTTGGGGAAGGTTACCCACTCTACAGCTCTTGGGAGACAGAGGGCAGCCTCCCCTCCCTGACATTCAGTGTGTTCTTTAAGTGCTTTAAGACATCGAATGCTCAGTGAAGGTTGGGGGAAGGGTAGCCACTCTACAGCTCTTGGGAGAGAGAGGGCAGCCTCCCCTCTCGGCCATTAAGTGTGTTCTTTAAGTAGTTTAAGACATCGAATGCTCAGTGAAGGTTGGGGGAAGGGTAGCCACTCTACAGCTCTTGGGAGACAGAGGGCAGCCTCCCCTCTCGGCCATTAAGTGTGTTCTTTAAGTGATTTAAGACATCGAATGCTCAGAGAAGGTTGGGGAAGGGTAGCCACTCTGCAGCTCTTGGGAGACAGAAGGCAGCCTCCCCTCTCGGTCATTCAGTGTGTTCTTTAAGTGCTTTAAGACATCGAATGCTCAGAGAATGTTGGGGGAGGGTACTCACTATAGAGCTCACGGTAAACAAAGGGCAGCCTCCCCTCTCGGCCATTAAGTGTGTTCTTTAAGTGTTTTAAGACATCGAATGCTCAGTGAAGGTTAGGGGAAGGGTAGCCACTCTACAGCTCTTGGGAGACAGAGGGCAGCCTCCCCTCTCGGCTATTCAGTGTGTTCTTTAAGTGCTTTAAAACATCGAATTCTCATGATGGTTGGGGAAGGGTACCCACTCTACAGCTCTTGGGAGACAGAGGGCAGCCTCCCCACCCTGACATTCAGTGTGTTCTTTAAGTGCTTTAAGACATCGAATGCTCAGAGAAGGTTGGGGGAAGGGTACCCACTCTACAGCTCTTGGGAGACAGAGGGCAGCCTCCCCTCTCGGCCATTCAGTGTGTTCTTTAAGTGGTTTAAGACATCGAATGCTCAGTGAACGTTGGGGGAAGGGTAGCCACTCTACAGCTCTTGGGAGACAGAGGGCAGCCTCCCATCTCGGCCATTCAGTGTGATCTTTAAGTGATTTAAGATATCGAATGCTCAGAGAAGGTTGGGGGAAGGGTACCCAATCTACAGCTCTTGGGAGACAGAGGGCAGCCTCCCCTTCCGGCAATTCAGTGTGTCCTTTAAGTGCTTTAAGACATCGAATGCTCAGAGAGAGAATGTTGGGGGAAGGGTACCCACTCTACAGCTCTTGTGAGACAGAGGGCAGCCTCCCCTTCCGGCAATTCAGTGTGTTCTTTAAGTGTTTTAAGATATCGAATGCTCAGAGAACGTTGGGGGAAGGGTACCCACTCTACAGCTCTTGGGAGACAGAGGGCAGCCTCCGCTCTCGGCCATTCAGTGTGTTCTTTAAGACATCGAATGCTCAGAGAAGGTTAGGGGAAAGGTACCCACTCTACAGCTCTTGGGAGACAGAGGGCAGCCTCCCCTCTCGGCCATTCAGTGTGTCCTTTAAGTGCTTTAAAACATCGAATGCTGAGAGAAGGTTGTGGGAAGGTTACCCATTCTACAGCTCTTGGGAGACAGATAGCAGCCTCCCCTCTCGGCCATTCAGTGTGTTCTTTAAATGCTTCAAGACATCGAATGCTCAGAGAAGGTTGGGGGAAGGGTACCCACTCTACAGCTCTTGGGAGACCGAGGGCAGCGTCCCCTCTCCGCCATTCAGAGTGTTCTTTAAGACATCGAATGCTCAGAGAAGTTTGGGGGAAGGGTACCCACTCTGCAGCTCTTGGGAGACAGAGGGCAGCCTCGCGTCTCGGGAATTTAGTGTGTTCTTTAAGTGCTTTAAGACATCGAATGCTCAGAGAAGGTTGGGGGAAGGGTACCCACTCCAGAGCTCTTGGGAGACAGAGGGCAGCCTCCCCTCTTGGCCATTCAGTGTGTTCTTTAAATGCTTTAAGACATAGAATGCTCAGAGAAGGTTGGGGGAAGGGTACCCACTCTACAGCTCTTGGGAAACAGAGGGAAGCCTCACCTCTCGGCATTCAGTGTGTTCGTTGAGTGCTTTAAGATATCAAATGATCAGAGAAGGTTGGGGGAAGGGTACCCACTCTACAGCTCTTGGGAGACAGAGGGCAGCCTCCCCTCTCGGCCATTCAGTGTGTTCTTTAAGTGCTTTAAGACATCGAATGCTCAGAGAAGGTTGGGGGAAGGGTACCCACTCTACAGCTCTTGGGAAACAGACGGAAGCCTCACCTCTCGGTCATTCAGTGTGTTCGTTGAGTGCTTTAAGATATCGAATGATCAGAGAAGGTTGGGGGAAGGGTACCCACTCTTCAGCTCTTGGGAGACAGAGGGCAGCCTCCCCTCTCGGCCATTCAGTGAGTTCTTTAAGTGCTTTAAGACATCGAATGCTCAGAGAAGGTTGGGGAAGGGTAGCCACTCTAGAGCTCTTGGGAGACAGAGGGCAGCCTCCCGTCTCGGCCATTCAGTGTGTTCTTTAAGTGCTTTAAAACATCGAATGCTCAGAGAAGGTTGGGGGAAGGGTACCCACACTACAGGTCTTGGGAGACAGAGGGCAGCCTCCCCTTCCGGCAATTCAGTGTGTTCTTTAAGTGCTTTAAGACATCGAATGCTCAGAGAAGGTTGGGGGAAGGGTACTCACTATAGAGCTCATGATAAACAGAGTGCAGCCTCCCCTCTCGGTCGTTAAGTGTGTTCTTTAAGTGTTTTAAGACATCGAATGCTCAGTGAAGGTTAATGGAAGGGTAGCCACTCTACAGCTCTTGGGAGATAGAGGGCAGCCTCCCCTCTCATCCATTCAGTGTGTTCTTTAAGTGCTTTAAAACATCGATGGCTCAGTGAAGGTTGGGGAAGGGTACCCACTCTACAGCTCTTGGGAGACAGAGGGCAGCCTCCCCTCCCGGCAATTCAGTGTGTTCTTTAACTGCTTTAAGACATCGAATGCTCAGAGAAGGTTGGGGGAAGGGTACCCACTGTACAGCTCTTGGGAGACAGAGGGCAGCCTCCCCTCTCGGCCATTCAGTGTGTTCTTTAAGACATCGAATGCTAAGAAAAGGTTGGGGGAAGGGTAGCCACTCTACAGCTCTTGGGAGACAGAGGGCAGCCTCCCCTCTCGGCCATTCAGTGTGTTCTTTAAGTGCTTTAAGACATCGAATGCTCAGAGAAGGTTGGGGGAAGGGTACCCACTCTACAGCTCTTGGGAGACAGAGGGCAACCTCCCCTCTCGGCCATCCAGTGTGTTCTTTAAGTGCTTTAAGACAACGAATGCTCAGAGAAGGTTGGGGTAAGGGTATCCACTCTACAGCTCTTGGGAGACAGAGGGCAGCCGCCACTCTCGGCCATTCAGTGTGTTCTTTAAGTGCTTTAAGACATCGAATGCTCAGAGAAGTTTGGGGGAAGGGTACCCATTCTACAGCCCTTGGGAGACAGAGGGCAGCCTCCCCTCCCGGCCATTCATTGTGTTCTTTAAGTGCTTTAAGATATCGAATGCTCAGAGAAGGTTGGGGGAAGGGTACCCACTCCGCAGCTCTTGGGAGTAAGAGGGTAGCCTGCCCTCTCGGCCATTCAGTGTGTTCTTTAAGTGCTTTAGGACATCAAATGCTCATAGAAAGTTGGGGGAAGGTTACCCACTCTACAGCTCTTGGGATACAGAGGGCAGCCTCCCCTCCCGGCCGTTCAGTGTGTTCTTTAGGTGCTTTAAGACATCGAATGCACAGAGATGGTTGGGGGAAGGATACCCACTCTACAGCTCTTGGGAGATAGAGGGCAGCCTCCCCTCTAGGCCGTTCAGTGTGTTCTTTATGTGCTTTAAGACATCGAATGCTCAGAGAAGGTTTGGAGTAGGGTACCCACTCTACAGCTCTTGGGAGACAGAGGGCAACATCCTCTCTCGGCCATTCAGTGTGTTCTTTAAGTGCTTTAAGACATCGAGTGCTCAGAGATGTTTGGGGGAAGGGTAGCTACTCTACAGCTCTTGGGAGACAGAGGGCAGCATCCCCTCTCGGCCATTCAGTGTGTTCTTTAAATGCACAAGGTATGGCTGACGCGCACACTGGGCCACTGCGGCCTTGACAAGAATACTCAAGGGAAACTCAGCCTTGAGAGGAAACTCAAGGCTGACACACTTGGGTCAAGAACCTGGTGACAGCAATTTGCTATTACTTTATATGGGATAGTGTCAGTGACTACGGAAGGCTCGAGTGAATAGAATAGCTATTTGGAAAGGACTATGCAAATTCTAAGAAGAAGAAAGGATTTGAAATTTAAGAAAAATAATTGTTTTTGTAACATTATTATTAATTCTATTAAAAATTAAACGTAGGAGTAAGTTTGCTTTGCTTTGCAGTTTCTTGCTCTTACATTACCTATTAAATTACATAACATATTAAATTCGTTTCCACTATAGACAATGAAAACGTTGAGAAATGATACGCTTAATGCTTTTCTTACACCCGCTAAGATTTGTATTATGCAACGCTAAGGTTTTTAAAAGTTTGTTTAGTTAGATAAAATTGTTCAATATTTTATAGCATATTTATTACAATTCACGAAACTAAAGCGACCAGAATGCCAATTTTTGCTCTCAGTTTAATTCTTTCCCGTTTTCTGATATCGCACTTTTTCTGAAACTTAAAGTATTCTACAATAGTAATTGAATAACGTTAAGAATGCAAAACATATTTATAACTTCTTCCTCGATGGAATAATGTGTTTATTGGACTCTTTTATTTTCGAGCGGCATATTTTTTGTGTAACGTGGGCGAAATGTCTCGGTCAAATGTCCCTAAGAGCGGAGAGAAGAGGACCCACTAGAACACCCTCGTCCCATACTGCTATTAAAATAAATTCCATTTGATGCACGAAAATTTACCCTTTTATTAAAATTTCAATAAAATGTAGTTTGAAATCAGTATATTAATATGGCTTCCTTTTGTACGGGGGCGGGGGTGGCTTAGTGACAGATGGTAGCCTCCCGTCAATGCCATCCAGCATGTTCTTTAACGTGCACAGTGTATGGCTCTCCCGCACACGTGGCCACGTCTTAACGTCCCATCCGACGGACGAAGGCCTTTCCAAGGCCATCGGTGTCCCCTACTGACCGTGGGCAGGGCGGGGAATTTTGCGGAGATAAATCTCAACGCTGACCCAGCTGGTACTCGAACCTGGGAACTACAGATTACGAGCCTGGCGCGCTACCGACTGAGCCACCCCCGCCCTAGAGAATATGATAATCAAGAGGCTAATATTGATGAATTGCCCTTGTAATCAGCAGAGGGGAATGCACTGAAAAATGCTTTACATGTTAGGTAGAGTCCTGTGTGAACAGCAAAAGTTCTATCTGCCGTAGAAGAATTTTATCAGATCTAATAATGAACTGAAGATATTTAATATGATATAAAAGCCTGTATTTCTGCAAAATAAGCTTTTTAAAACATCGAAGTTCTTTGAAAAATGTTCTGAATAAACTTTACACTTTTAAATTCAGTTATCCGCGATTATAAGAGGACCCTCCTTTTTTTTTCACAGTAACTCCTCTTTATATTTCACCCTTCAAATTTCGTGATTTCCACAGTTGAAATTTTCGTAGATTTTATTTGAGATTTCTAAATCACACCCCAGTAACTTTTTGATTAATATTTCCTTTATCATCAAAAAGCAAATATTAGATAAAAAAAGTTTCTTTCATATAATTTTTTTTTAGTTTGTGACTTTCTTATAATATATTTTTTTCCTTTAAAGTGAATATTTTGACTGGATTTTCAAATCAGCTTTTTCTCATCATCCAAAGCCTATTATTTTCACTCATGTTACCAATAACATAGTAACGTGTGTTCCTGTTTCTACAAATTTTGTCTTCTTTTCGGGTTAATACAACATCTCCTATAACAGAGTCAGGGTGACAAAATTATGACATCAACAGAGGTTTCTCTACAATCGAAATATTTCTTACTTATTTAAAAAATTGGTTTAGAGTTTTTGGTTAGACAATATTAAAACTGCGGGCCTTTTTTTGAAAAATGGATGAAATCGAGAAAGACCGTGTTAGATTGGGTGGTTCTGCCTCTGAGTGACACTTTTTGCACACATTGGGCTAAATGGCCATATCACAAAGACATCGAATGCTCAGAGAAGGTTGGGGGAAGGGTACCCACTCTACAGCATTTGGGAGACAGAGGGCAGCCTCCCCTCTCGGCCATTCAGTGTGTTCTTTAAGTGCACAAGGTATGGCTGACCCACACACGGGGCCACGGCGGCCTTGACAAGAAGACTCAAGAGAAACTCAGCCTTGAGAGGAAACTCAAGGCTGACACACTTGGGACAAGAACCTGATGACAGCAATTTGCTATTACTTTATATGGGACAGTGTCAGTGACTACGGAAGGCTCGAGTGAATAGAATAGCTATTTGGAAAGGAGTATGCAAATCCTAAGAAGAAGAAAGGATTTGAAATTTAAGAAAAATAATTACTTTTGTAACATTATTATTAAAAAAATAGCCGTCCCGTGGCCGAGTGGTTAGCGCGCTTGGCTACTGATCTACGGGACTTGGGTTCGAGCCCCGGGTAAGGCATGGATGTTCGTGTTTCTTCTACTGTGGCATATAAACTGACAGTCTCCTGTCAGACCTCTGTGGCATATAAACTGACAGGCTCCTGTCAGACCTCTGTGGCAAGCAGCTATTTGAGGGGGTATTTTTTTGATTTTATAATTAATTCTATTAAAAATTAAACGTAGGAGTAATGCTGAAATTTAAACAATTGCTAATGCCGGAAAACCCCGGGAAAAAGTATAACAAGCACAAAATTTACCAGCTAGGATAAAGATCTTTACCATTTAATTGGTTTTAACTCCTCTTCATACCTGTAATACTAACTAAAATTTGAAAAATATTTCACTGAGCATCACTAAAGATATTATTGTTATTACACTATTTCAGTTTGCTGTGCTTTGCAGTTTCTTGCTGTTACATTACCTATTAAATTACATTACCTATTAAATTCGTTTCCACTGTAGGCAATATATACGTTGAGAAATGATACGCTTAATGCTTTTCTTACACCCGCTAAGATTTGCATTATGCAACGCTAAGATTTTTAAAAGTTTATTCAGTTAGATAAAATTGTTCAATATTTTATAGCATATTTATTATAATTCACGAAACTAAAGCGACCAGAATGCCAATTTTTGCTCTCAGTTTAATTCTTTCCTGTTGTCTGATATCGCACTTTTTCTGAAACTTAAAGTATTCTACAAAAGTAATTGAATAACGTTAAGAATGCAAAACATATTTATAACTTCTTCCTCGATGAAATAATGTGTTTATTGGACTCTTTTGTTTTCGAGCGGCATATTTTTTGTGTAACGTGAGCGAAATGTCTCGGTCAAATGTCCCTAAGAGCGGAGAGAAGAGGACCCACTAGAACACCCTCGTCCCATACTGCTATTAAAATAAATTCCGTTTGATGCACGAAAATTTACCCTTTTATTAAAATTTCAATAAACTGTAGTTTGAAATCAGTATAGTAATATGGCTTCCTTTTGTACGGGGGCGGGTGTGGCTTAGTCGGTAGCGCGCCAGGCTCGTAATCTGTAGTTCCCAGGTTCGAGTCCCAGCTCGGTCAGCGTTGAGATTTATCTCCGCAAAATTCCCCGCCAGGCCCACGGTCAGTAGGGGACACCGATGGGCTTGGAAAGGCCGCCATCCGTCGGATGGGACGTTAAGACGTGGCACCGTGTGCGGGAGATCCATACCCTGTGCACGTTAAAGAACACACTGGATGGCCTTGACGGGAGGCTACCATCTGTCTCCCAACAGCTGTTCCAGTGGGTCCCCTCCCCCAACCTTCTCTGAGCCTTCGGGGTCCATGTGACCTGGCCATTTAGCCCATGGTGTGCAAAAAAGTGCCGCTCAGAGGTAAAACAACCCAACCCAAATCCTTTTGTACGGTAGTGTTCTATACTTAAATATTTTTCTACAAACAAGCAGAAAAGAATCAAGTGTAATATAATCAATGTAATTTTTCTGACAGGTGCAATAAAACATTGTTTTAAACATAATAAACTTTTAATATAATGCTGGTGAAATATTTCGAAAATGTGTTCAGATGAAAAGTTAAATATTTTGAGGCAAACCTTAGATTTGCAAGGAATAGAGCGGTAGAACAACTGTTGTAGAGAATAGAACAATATATATATATATATTTAAAATATTAAACAGAAAAATTATAGATGGAAATAAATCATATTATTTGAATATTATAACGTGAATGTTTTGTTTCTTTTTTTCAGATGTCTTGTTCACTGACAGGATTATATCCCTCTTAAGAGACAAAAGAATCATTTCAGATGCAGATTGTCCATCTGCCCAAAGGAACGTCATTAACTTTAACTTCGGAAACGAAAGTCAAGTAACTGAAGAGAACTATTTGGCATTTATTCTGAATCCACAGTTGAAGAAACTCGATATTGGCTTTGAGAATCCACGAAGGAAATTTCTGAAATTCGATACTCCTGTAGGCGAAATCGAGACAGAAGAATCTCTGCATCATCCAAGAGCATATGAAAGTTTAAATATGAGGCCTTTTCTTTTTACTCGTACCTTCTGGAACGCCATCTTGAATATTGGAAAGGTAAAAAAGTTTCGTTCTCTTTACGTCAGTAGTTCTCAAGCGGTGTTTCTATGCATTCACACGAAAACGTCTAAAACTGTGCTAAAAGCAATGAAACATCTGAAATAAAAATTAAATGGGAAAAAATGATGTAAATTCATAAAGGAAGAATTGGGAGATTTTTAAATCAAATCATTATTTTTAATCTTTACTATAATATATGAGTCACTGACCAGAAAAAGAGATTTCTCAAGATTCTAATCAAAATATAATAATTTTTCTGGACATGAGTGTAGGAAACTGTACAGGTTTTATTTTCATAGTTAATCTGCTTATTTGTTAACCTACCAAGCCCTCAAAGTTTCTTTGCTTTAAAAAAGGGGTATCATTTGAACACAAATTTTTTCCTTTATTGTTCTTGCTACAGAAATTTTTAAACGTTAATGCTCTATAAACGTCACTAACAATATATTTTGATAACCCAGTGTCATTTATATTCACTTAGTTTATCAAATATTTCAAAAGGGGAGTCATCTTTCATATTCTTGCTGTGTTTACACTGGAATTTCTCAGTTTTCTGCAAACGCTACTATTGCTCTTTTATTTTCCTTACCTTTATAGTTCCTTGGAATATCCAGAGTTCACAAAACAAACGCTGAAGGAAATATTTATGCATTCAAGAATAAGAAGTTGGTTTGAAATTATCAAAACTTTGTATCAGAAGAAGAATTACTCCCAATAACAAGCTTGATGTCTCTTGATTCTTGAATATCTTTCACCAAATGCGTTGCCATATTTAAATATTAAATTATTTCGATGTTTTATTAATGGGAAAATAACATGGAAGCTCTGTAACCTCTAATATATACATTGGGTGGAAAAACATAACTGAAGATAAATTGAAAATCACAATCCAATCTGCTTAATTCTCGATATTTAAGTATTTAAAGTGTCACGAAATCCGGAATATTAAGCAATAAATTAACTTCTTTTTATAAAATAATTCGTATTTGTCCAATATTGAAATAATCATTATTCAAACTTTTAAAATGTATATAAATTTTATTGAATGGTTTGAGAAAAATCCTTTTTATTTAAATTTTTCTTCATTTCTGAGGTAAATGTTTATGACGCAATGACGTGAAATATTCTAGCTTTCATTATTCTGTAAATACTTAACGAATATTATCGAAAATCGAGGAAAAAAAGATTTAATTATGATATTTAGGCTCAGTCACAGTTTCGTTTTAAATAAATATTTTCGAAGTTATAGAGCTTCGAAATTAGAATCCCATTGACATAATATGGATAATTTCTAATATTTTGTAGGGTAATATATAATAAAATATATCATGTACATATATTTAAACATAACATTAAATTTGCAATATTCTGATAATTTTAAACAGTTATGATAAGGTTTAAAAATCACAGTTGTAGTTCAGCAACATTACACTAGTTTTGTTTTTCTAATGGTGTTTATTAACAGCGTTAACAACATGAAATAATTCGGCACACAAATGCTCAGTTAAAATTTGATATATTTTCATATCTCCAATTTGTGTTTAAATCGTACAGTCACTCAAAAAATTATCCGAACTCTATGGTTGATTACAGAATTTAGAAAAGGTATCTGGAACGATTTTTTTAGAAATTAGTGATCTGGTAACTTTCCAGTACTGTACAATTAGGTTGCCATATCACTGATTTCTAAAAAAATCGTTGCCAGATATTTGTTCTGAATTCTGTAATCAACCATAGTGTTCGGATATTTTTTGAGCAACTTTATTCGAATACCCAGGGTTCGAATAATAGATGTTTCTGCTTCTGTAAAGTTAGCAGAAATAGGAATAAGTTGTCTTTCCTCTATGTATATTTATACCAAAATTACTGAAAATGAAGAAATATATATTTACGAGTGTGAATTAAATCTTATTTACTAATTTTAGTGCAACTGTATGTCTTCTATGAATTTTTCTGATTTTCGTTTTTAATATGTCTCATTTTTTTTTATTCTCTTAGAATCTCACAGCGATAAAATATGCAAGGATGCGACATTCAAAGATATGATTTTGCTCCATTTTTAGGAGCAATTCCTCATGTGGTTCATCTAAATCTATTCCATACTCGTTTCTCAGATTTCGATATTCCTATCATTCGGCACAACTGTCCCTTACTAAAGAGGTTGGAACTGGCAGGAACTGATATAACAGATGAAGGAATTAGAATTTTGTGTGAACCAGATAGTGAATATCAAGAGCCGCGAAATTCTCTGTTAAACCATTTGAATATTCATTCAACCCAGATTACTTTTGAAGGTGCGCGGAAAATATTACTTTCCTTCCCATCCCTGGAAATATTTCAATATTTTGCTCCCCATATGTTGAGACCAATTTATGCTCAAGAACTGGATGAGCATATAGACAGCGTTCTAAGCAGGATCCCAATTACAATGGGAAACGCTGGCTTGCCTTCCATCCTCCACGAAATGCATAAACCATATCCAACCAGGGATGAATTTTTAAATGGGAGAGAATACAAGCTGAAAAATTTGGTTGTCGGCATGTTCGAACAGACAGAAGAAATCTTGCAACTGCATTGCATTGTTGTCCTGCTCTTACCTGGCTGAAAATATTACCTGCTGTCACAGCTCAAGGTTTACTTCTCTGTTCTGAATTTCCCAATATTAAAGACATTGATATGCATCTTGGGCAAAAGGTTCCTACAGCTGCAATGAAAGAATTTTTTTCAAGAAAAGGACCTAAACTGGACGTTGTGAGCTTTAACCCAAGATCTCTTATCCCTCATCTAGAATATGTCGATATATTGAACTGTCTGATAAGATGCTCATCACTGCAAAAATTCTCCTGCAGAGGACTTACTCTTGAAAGTCATAGTAGTATGAGATGTGCGCTCTCGTATCCTTTGCAGTGTCTAACAGAAATTAACATCTCCTATTTAAGAGGTTCAGGAGCAACAGACTTTTTATCATTTCTTCTACGTGCAGCCCCTGATGTGATTCATCTACGGTTAGTTGAGACAGATGCTGATGTCGACAGAGTATTGAGAGAAGCAAAGGCACTGCATTCGTTTCATCATTTGCAGAAATTGGAACTCTTGCGTTGTACTGTTGCTTTTGACACGCTCTTTGAATTCTCTACACTGAAAACTCTTAAATATTTTCAATATTCCCCTTAGTGATGGTGGCAAGAAACCTTCGATTTAAATCGTTAAAATATCTTTAACCAAATGGAAATTAAGATGAAAGTCTTTGTAATTGAGTTTTCATAAATGTAACCATTAATTGTTATAATATTTTCAGTAAAAGCTAAGAATTATTGTGTTACTTTCATTGCAATACATGTCACACAACTGGTAGGATTTTAAAACTGTCTGTCTCTGAAGCTTGTATGTGTTTAGGTAATAAATTCCGATATTTCAAAAATCATGGTTTTTTTGTAAAATCTCTATTTCTTTTTTGTAAAGTCTATATTTTTTAAATAAACAATACTTATATTAAATGATTCTTGTCTGTTTTATGAAATCATTAACTACTGTTTTGTACGCATTTTAATAACAAAGATGTTAAAAAAATCCACACACTTTACATGGCTCTAAGCGGCATTGAATGACCTTTCATTGGTTTCTCAACTTCGGAATTAGGCTTCCTACATCGAAAATGTCACTGAAGATAATTATAAATCGAAAACAAATTTTTTAAAATCTGGATTTCCAAGAAACATTTAGTTAGTGAAATATTTAAAATTTTTCTAATATCTGAGGCATCTCTTACTGTCGTTGAAAATCGGAAATTGAAATTGAAAATTGAAAAAAATGTATTCTTTTCAAAATTGGAATAAGCTAAAAAAACATAACACGTCTAACTTTATGTTATTTTTAAGAAAAGATATCTTACAGTTACTTTTTGTTTTTGAATTATTCTTTGAGATAAATTCTTATACTCAGTAATTCTTTTAATATTAGACGAATATTTTTGAAAACCTAGAATGGAATGATATTAGAATTATCAATTTATCAATAGTAGCAATATTCTTTGAAACTTATTTTGAAAGTTAGGGGGTCATTAAATTGTTTAATACACTTTACTGGCATCCATTTATTTATCATAAAAATTCTTAGAGAATTTGTACGTTGGTGTTCTTCTACTTTATTCACGTTATTCAGTTCATAAATATTTCTGCAGTGAATCTAGCAGCTCTTTTTGCATCTTCAACAATATCAGAAATTAAACCTTCATTGGGCAAAGAAACAATATTAAAAAGAAACTAATTTTGCCAGGATAATGTTTATTAACGATAGGCAGATTCTTCTATTTATAGTTCATATCCTGGAAGATTTCCCAGAATATTTGATAAAGAAAAAAATTACCTTCAAGGCTTAAAATATATATATCCTTTTTTAAAAATAAATAATCATTAAAGAAATATTTATACACCTGCAGAAACGAACAATTCAAATGCCGAGGGTTGGGTTGTTTTACCTCTGAGCGGCACTTTTTTCCACACCATGGGCTCAATGGCGAGGTCACATGGACGCCGAAGGCTCAGAGAAGGTTGGGGGAGGGGACCCACTGGAACAGCTGTTGGGAGACGGATGGTAGCCTCCCGTCAAGGCCATCCAGCGTGTTCTTTAACGTTGGGTTGTTTTACCTCTGAGCGGCACTTTTTTGCACACCATGGGCTCAATGGCCAGGTCACATGGACGCCGAAGGCTCAGAGAAGGTTGGGGGAGGAGACCCACTGGAACAGCTGTTGGGAGACAGATGGTAGCCTCCCATCAAGGCCATCCAATGTGTTCTTTAACGTGCACAGGGTATGGCTCTCCCTCACACGGGGACACAGCTTAACGTCCCATCCGACGGACGACGGCCTTTTCAAGCCCATCGGTGTCCCCTACTGACCGTGGGCAGGGCGGGAAATTTTGTGGAGAAAAATCTCAACGCTGACCCAGCTGGGACTCGAACCTGGGAAGTACAGATTACGAGCATGGCGCGCTACCGACTGAGCCACCCCCGCCCCCAAATGCCGAGGAACCAAATTGAACAAATATACTATTTCATCCTCGTGCAGCACATGACGAACTTGTAAAACAGGCGTTTATTTCCATTTCACACTGTGTTTTCAAAAGAACAGCAGAGAAATTTAGGCATCGCAATTTTTCAACACTCTCATGCGTAGTGGAGAAATATTCATCTCTAAAGGTAGTGATCGTAATCTTTGCTTTCGATCTGAAAACAAACACCGAAATAGCATTTAACTAGACGAATTATCGCATCTGGCGCATAGGAGAATCTCATTTTCAAAGAGAATGAAATTTTTCTCTGACAGAGAATTTAGTACTTTCTTCTTTCACTTCTTAACAGTTGTAACTTGAGTTTGCCGAAGTTGAGAAAAATTTAAATAGTATGTTATTAGTAATTATACAAAATAAAGATATTCGTCTTTTAGTTCTAAAATTTTAAAAGTTGCATTTTCCACACCTCTCTCAACAAATGGATAGTTTGTTGAGAGTGAACTCTTGAGAAGCTACCAATGAAATTTCAAATGTCAATTATTTCATATTATTTGAAATACTTGATAACGGTTTTGCCGTTTCGATATTTAGTGATCTGTAAAGATATATATATGTTAAAACTACTTAAGTATTTGAAAAATGCAAATTATAATATTTCTTATTGCCAATAAAACTAAAATAGGGTTTTCCAAATATCACCTCCGATGTTTCCAAAGGAAAATTCAAGATGTTCACATTCCACCACCAAAATTTCAAGTCTCTATCATTAATACATCGTTGTAATATTCTTTTGAAATTTTGGAATTTTCAAAATTTTAACCGTTAGAGAGCGCAATTAAAATGTTCGAAAATTTCCGAAAGCGGAAATCGTGATATTTTATCAATTCCTATCTAACCCATAAAGAAATGTTTCATTTATGTATAAATCCAAAAATTGCTTGCTAAAACAAAAAAACTGTGTTTTTCCACCGTGAGTCTAAAGGGCTAACTTCTTTCTGGCAATGATAATTCATGACCTGCCTATTTCAGCAACAAAATCTCAAATCTCTAACATAAATATATCGTTTGCAATGTTCGTTTGAAATTTTGGAATTTTAAAATTTTTCCAACAACATAGGGCACAATTATAGATTTCGAAAGATTCCGAGAGTGGGGGCGGGGGTTGCTCAGTGGGTAGCACGTCAAGCTCGTAATCTGTAGTTCTCAGGTTCGAGTCCCAGCTGGGTCAGCGTTGAGATTTATCTCCGCAAAATTCCCCGCCCTGCCCACGGTCAGTAGGGGACACCGATGGGCTTGGAAAGGTCGCCGTCCGTCGGATGGGACGTTAAGCCGTGGCCCCGGGTGCGGGAGAGCCATACCCTGTGCACGTTAAAGAACATGCTGGATGGCCTTGATGGGAGGCTACCATCTGTCTCCCCACAGCTGTTCCAGTGGGTCCCCTCCCCCAACATTCTCTGAGCCTTCGGGGTCCATGTGACCTGGCCATTTAGCCCATGGTGTGCAAAAAAGTGCCGCTCAGAGGTAAAACAACCCAACCCAACCCGAAAGAGTGACGCTTAATACTTCATCGATTTCTATCTAAAAAGAAAAAAAAATTTTCATTTACCTCTAAAAAAAAATTATTTGCTGAAATAAAGAAGTTTCGTCTCGCCCCCCCCCCCCACCGGAAAAAAACACCAAATCATTGTTGTCAGTGGAAATGTCGTGATTTCACACTGAGTCCCGAAATTTCGAATTTGTAGCATAAATACATCGTTTTCGTTTGGAATATTCGTTTGAAATTTTCAACTTTTTCCACCGGTACAGGGCATAAATATAACTTTAGAGAGTTTCGGAAAGTGCATATCGTATTCTTTCCTCAATACCTATGCAACATAAAAGGAATTTTTAATATGTCTCTGTAAACAAAAAAGTTCGTTATCTACAGCCGGATACACGAGATACCGAAACTGTTATCTCGTTTTCTCTAGCTTTAGCGCGAACAAATCATATCGCCTTTATTTAAAGCTAAAAAATTATCATTAGGCAAATATATTGGCACCTGCTGGAATAAATAATTCAACTGCATAAATATCAAACTGAACAAATATATTATTTCTTTCTTCTGGAATACATGATGATATTAAGCTGTAAACCGGTATTTAATTTCATTCCACAGTTTCTTCAACGGAATACGGAAGAAGTTAAGGAATTGGTATTGTTAGTTCACTCAGAAAGGAGAATTAGCGATCTTTAAAAATATCGATTGTAAGCTTATCTTTCTAAAGAGTTTTAAAAGCAAAAAATTATTAGCTGTTCAGCTTTTGCAGTAATAAATATTTTTCGTCTGTATTTAAAATAAAAAATTTATTGAAATTATAATTTCCCACCAACTGGGTTGGGTTGTTTTACCTCTGAGCAGCACTTTTTTGCACACCATGGACTAAATGGCCAGGTCACATGGACCCCCGAAGGCTCCGAGAAGGTTGGGGGAGGGGACCCACTGGAACAGCTGTTAGGAGACAAATGGTAGCCTCCCGTCAAGGCCATCCAGCGTGTTCTGTAACGTTGGGTTTTTTTACCTCTGAGCAGCACTTTTTTGAACACCATGGTCTAAATGGCCAGGTCACATGGACCTCGAAGGCTCAGAGAAAGTTGGGGGAGGGGACCCACTGGAACAGCTATTGGGAGACAGATGGTAGCCTCCCGTCAAGGCCATCAAGCCTGTTCTTTAACGTTGGGTTGTTTTACTTCTGAGCGGCACTTCTTTGCACACTATGGGCTAAATGGCCAGGTCAGAAGGACTCAGAAGGCTCAGAGAAGGTTGGGGGAGGGGACCCACTGGAACAGCTGTTGACCGTGGGCAGGGCGGGGAAATTTGGGGAGATAAATCTCAACGCTGACCGAGCTGGTACTCGAACCTATTAACGACAGATCACGAGCCTGGCGCGCTACCGACTGAGCCACCCCCGTTCCCCCCGCCAACTGGTAAATTTCTTTTTTTTTAAAACCTTTTGAAGCAAAATAAAATTTGAACTTAAAAATACATAATAGATATTGTATGGGAAAAGCTACAGCAGAGAGGACACTAATTGATGACCTCAAAATATGGTAATTATTTACCACTTTTATGTATTTATATTATAAAACAATTTAAGAACATTACTTAAAACAAGTATCACGAAAATGAATTGTGCGTCGGGGACAGCAGTGAGGTCTGTCTGAAAGGGGTATATAAAAATGCAAATTGACTCAAAATGATAGGTGAAGAAAAATTCATATTTGCTGACATCTAAGCTTATTATTATTTCTTAAATAATTCTGAAATCGTACTTTACCCTCTTTGCGAAATTTTTAACCTCACTTTCTTTATTAAGGAAAATGGTTTCTTTTAATTCATGAGGAAAAAAATTCCCAAATCTAGAAATAACGTACAAATGTTTCCAAAATAAAAAGGAAGCAGTATTTAGCAAAATATACTTTGAATTTTAGAAGAATTCAGTTTTTATTTCTTTATTATATGAAATGATTTATAAATATAAATCAATATTAGTAATTTTTAATTGCCAAGAAAATATTCTTAAAAAATTATATCAATATCATAAAGACCTACGTCGCTCAAAAAATATCCTAACACTATGGTTGATTACAGAATTCAGAAAAAATATTTGTCAATGATTTTTTTAGAAATTAGGGATCTGGCAACCTTCGTGTCACGTTGCAAAATCACTAATTTCCAAAAAAAATTGTTTGCCAGATATTTTTTTCTGAATTCTGTAACCAACCATAGTGTGTTTATACGAGGTTAAAAACGCAGTTTTAATTGTCACTGCATAAAATTTTACTGCAGCAATAATAAGCTAATGAAGTTTTTTTGTAAAAAGTATATCAAACATGGAAAAAATAACAATAAGAAACAGATTCTAAAATATAATATTTTTTCAATGTAATTAAAATTTAGGTATTAATACAAATGCTAAGAATTGTTTAATAAATTTTAAAGTATTTTAAACGCATTTTGTCTTAAACATACTTTATGTGAAATATTAAAAATACATAATTCATAACGTTCTTCTGTGCAGACAATATAAAATTTTGGAAAATTCCTCAAAGGTTAAAATTGCACGATTAATGCTTTAATTATTATTAATAACCACTGCAACATTTATTATTGTAATTATAAAGAGGATAATATATATATATACAATTATTTTATTGAAATATATATTATAACAACAAAAATACAATGTAATAAACGAATGCTATACATATGAAACAATTCAAAAATATAATAAAATTTATGATTATTATAGTGTTGCGTATTATTACAGTATAGTATATTAAAGTTTAGGTTAAACTAAAATTATATTTGACAATAAAATATAGTTTCGTTCAATATTAACCATTGCAAAATCAAAATATAAACAATATTAGAGTTTTAAAGATTTGCACGCAACTGTAAAATTAGCTTGTTTATTTGCAAAAACAATCATAAAGATATCTAATATCCAAAAAAATATAACTGGCATTTAAATCCAGATTTTCTAAAAAAAAATAATCGATACGGTTAATAAAAATTCTTGGTGACCTTTTTAAAATCATATTTCCTTTATAATAGAAATATTCGGTCCTTGACATACAGCATAAAAATTCAAATATCTGTAACTTTCTGGGTTAAAAAAGTTTTAAAAAAATTTCTGAAATGTGAATATATGAATCATCTGAGAAATCCAGAAGATTTAAATGGCACAAAATGTTCATAAACTGTGAATTTTCCTTTCCAATTCAGCGGCCAACCTCATCTTGAAATCAAGTACAGAGATAAAGAGTGGCTTTATATTCGAAATGAGGTTCTAACATGTGACAGTTACAAACTGAAAATTTTAATCTGAATTCGTGCGTGGAATTTTTGGACTGGGCATTTGCGAGAAGCAGAAAATGTCGAGTGAAAATTGTTCATAACAGCGGATGAATGGACAATCATAAGTCCTTTTTTTGATTTTTTTTTTGTGGTCGTCGGATATAGTTCAGTGAAGAAAAATAAAAATCACAGAGGTAAATAATTAAGCACTTCTCAAGATTTATAGTTCAAATGTGCTGATAAATTATTTAACATCTTCGTAATGTTATTACTTCACATTTTTGTACCATTAGAATCTAGTATGCTTGATCTGCGAAAATTAAAATTCGATAGTGCCTTGTAGTTTTTGAACAAATCCAGTACGGCAGATTTCGAATACAATTCTCATTTTAAAAAAATACTATCCCATTTACACCGATACAAATATTTTAATAGTGTGTGTTAGGCTAGAGGCCTTTTTAGATATTTTTTTTTGTTCATGATTTGTATATTATTTTGGATTTCACCAAAATAGGCATATGCTACGTGGGACCGGGAACTAATTGTACTCATGCGTCGGAGGAAGTTCTTCTTCACTGTGGTCTTGCAAGAAAATGCAAGGAAAATGAACAGACCCTGGAAAGAATTTGAAATCACGAATACATAGGTCATAAATGTGGAGTGTGTAAAACTCACTATAATAGCTGACACCCAAGTCAGACCCATAATAAGAGCCAGTCCGAGGAATACGGAGAATTTAGTTATTGGCTTCAGAGGAATTGAAAGATGCCGTTACGATGATGTAGGCACTGATTCCAAAGAGGAGGATGTTGAGGCACATGAGCACAACGAAAGGAATGATCAACAGAAGCAGCAAGGAATGAGGCTCTATGAACCAGCACATTCTGGTTTCACTGTCAGAAAATTGAGGTCGATACTTCTGAGGGATGTGATCGGTCGATTCGATCTCGCGTGTTAGAATGGCAAGAGACATCGGGGTGAATCATGAATACAATGAATAAAAGAAGAATCGTCTCTTAGGGAGCTTGTTTTCCATCACCCTGAACTTAGTGGTTGCTGCTCTCAAAGATCTCCATACATCGAAGGCTATCACATTCATCCAGAAGAAGGAAGCCAGGAAGAAGTGATAGATACACATGGCTACTCCTACTCAAGATGTGTGACTTAAATTCTTAAAGGTTGAGGCTACAAAGCAGTGCAAATATGCCAAAATATGTGTCACGCAGAGGGATACTACACAATATCCTGGAAGATTCCTCATCTCTGGAAGGAAAAGGAAGAGGACAAGATGGATGATGATGAAAAACACTGATGTTGCAAGCTCAATTATTGCTATGGTGGCAAGTATTCGATTGTCATCTGTAGTTGTTATAAGTTTAGATTGACAGACTACCACTTCATCTCCCAGGACGGGAAATTCATCATCTCTCACGACGGAAAATTCACACTTTTCGAAGACTACGTTGTGTTTGTGGGCATGAATTCTTCCATTGTCTAGGATGTTGTATTCTGAAGGGTATAGGACTACTGCTTATTGACATTCGAGACCTGGACATTCATCTTCACTAGAATTATTAGATGTATAGTTTACAGAAGAAGGAATTATAGTGATCGAATCATTTCCTGTTTCTGCTGTGGAGCTCAGTGAGTGGAAGTGAATATTATATTTTGAGAAATGATTTGGGATAGCTGATGAAATTGAATTTTTCTCTGATTGCGATTCCTCACAGGGTGTTAGGAGAAATGAGGTTATGATAATGAAGCAGAAGTTATTCCTCCGATATAAACTCACAGGAAACATTTCTCTTGTTCAAATTTTGTGGAATGATCCTTCTACAATTTGAGATCTCGTACTTTTGCTTTCAGATCCGTTTCACTTTTCCTGCCTTTGAATAAACTATTCTCAGTGGTTAGTTCAATCGAGTCTTTTTCCATTAACCTATAGTAAGAAAAGAAAAACAAAAATCTAAGGCTTTGTCTCTGTTGATCGTTTTAGTTCTACTTTATATACACTATTTATATGATTAAGCCATCAGTAAGTGACATCTAAAGAGAAAGATAAAAAGAGAATATACTTATATATAGTTGCTATATCTAAATAGACAGATCAGTTTTGAGCAATGTCAACTTCTGCAATGCCTCTTTTAATATTTAATCACTTTGATCAAATTTTTAAAAGGAACTGCTCCAAGAGTGGTCAAGATGACCAGCTACATTGGAGCCGGGGTGGCTCAGTCAATGTCGTCAGGCTTGTAATCTGCAGTTCCCAGGTTCGAGTCCCAGCTGGGTCAGCGTTGAGATTTATTTCTGCAAAGTAATTAATCCATCCTGGAGCACAATGGACAGGCAATTGCTGATCCCAAAGCAATTGCCGACACTCTGGGGAGTCATTCTCCTCCATCTCTTCCTCTTCGTCTTACTCCCCCGAGTTTCTGGCCCAGAAGGGCAGGGCGGAACGCTCTCCACTGTCCTTCCACACGAATGGCCTGGAGCCTTACAACAGGCCACTCACAGCGGAGGAGCTTCGCCTTGCTCTGCACTCTTCTCGTATCTCTGCTGTCGGGGCCAGACAATGTCCATTATGCCATGCTCCAACATCTTTCACCATCGAGTAAGGATCGCTGATTCGTAAGGACTTGATTCGCTGTTTCCCCGTCCTGCGATTTTTCCCTGTGCAGGACGGGGAAGGCCTTTACACCTGACTGTGTGTACCGGCAACTCTTTGCCAGCCATCGTGCTGAGTACCCAGACTTCTTGCCTGTCTTCACAGATGGCTCGAAGTCCGGCACATCAGTGGGATCGGCCATGGTCTGCTGTGATGTAATCATTGCAGACCAGATCCCACTGCAGTGTTCCATCTTCACTGCAGAGTTGCACGCTATCAGCCACGCCTTGGAACACGTGGTGGCTAAGCATCAGCGTCGGTGTGTGCTTTACACCGACTCGCTTAGCTCGCTACAGGCTTTGATCTCCTGAGGCATCGTCCTCACCCAGTTCTTACTAAGATCCGCCAGCAGCTAAATCCTCTGGCAGCCACAACCACCATCCATTTCTGTTGGGTGCCCGGTCACGTCGGAATCAGGGGAAATGATTTGGCAGATTCTGCTGCCAGATCAGCCACGCCCCTGTCCGACTCTCCGTTGCCGGCTCCCTATCTGGATTTCGGGCAACGTTTTACCACCGAGCTCCGGGCACAGTGGCAGAGATCTTGGTCAGAACAGCTTACGAACAAGCTCTTTGAGATCAAACCTATCATCGAACCATGGCAGTCTTGTTATCGCAGGAATCGCAAGGAGGCAATTGTACTTGCTCGGCTCCGCTTAGGTTATTCGTTTATTACTCATTCGTTTCTTCTATGGGCGGACGACGTACCTAAGTGTAAGTTTTGTGACACCATTTTAACTATCAAACATATTTTAATTCATTGCCCATGTTTTAATCTTGAACGACGTTTGTTTTTTACATTTCATGATTTTACGTCCGAGCCCCTTACACTCGACATCTTTTAACTGATCATTGCTTTTTACCTCCAATTTTTGCTTTTTTGAAGTTTACAGGTTATTTTAACAGGCTATGATTTTACCGATTTGTAATTTATTCGCCATCTGACCTAGGTCATTTACATCTGGGTTAGTTTTATCCATTGTATATACTGTATATATATATATAAATATTTGTTCTTTTACACAAATTTTTATCATGGTTTTTTGTTATATATATTTGTTGGTTTTGTCTTTACTTGTTTTACAATTGTTGCTATTTTTGTATTGTATTTTATCACCTTTAGATGTTGCTTTTAATATCGGTCGTAGGTTTACACGATTTTTATCTCTTATGTACTATTTGTCTTTGTCTGGCGCATTATGGCCTATCATCGAACGCGATTTTATGGCGGATGCGCCAATAAACCTAAAACAAACAAACAAACAAACAAAAAACAAACAATTGAAATGCAGCTTTTTCGCTTCTGACTGACCAAACATTTACTTGGTTGCGCTTTCTTTGCATACAGTGGGATAAAAAAAACATGCTAAAACGACTCCAAAGGCTCAGAGTTGAATAGAAGAAAGGGACCCACTTGATGGAAGCCTCCAGTCAAGACCATCCACCGGTTTCTTTAATGTGCACTAGGTGTAGCTTTCCTACACGCGAGACTAGATCTTTATGTCTCATCCGACGGATGGCAGCCTTAAGGGTTATAGAACGCAGAGTTAAAACCTTAACACATTGAGACTCCATCTGTGCACTGCAGATCATACTCCTGGCGTGCTATCGACTGACACAATCCCATTTTCACTGCAATATTCACGGATTCAATAGCTATTATTTTTCAGATAGCTATATTGTTTTTCTAATGATGTATTATGTATTCTATACTTAGAGTCGCTCGAAAAAATATCCGAACACTGTGGTTGATTACAGAATTCAGAAAAAATATCTGGCAAAGATTTTTTTAGAAATTAGTGATCTGGCAACCTTCGTGTCACGTGACACGACGAAAGTTGCCAGATCACTAATTTCTAAAAAAATTGTTGCCAGATATTTTTTCTGCACGTTAAAGAAACCGGTGGATGGTCTTGAGTGGAGGCTTCCTTCAAGTGGGTCCCTTTCTTCTATTCAACTCTGAGCCCTTGGAGTCGTTGTAGCATGTTTATTTATCCCACTGTATGCAAAGAAAACGCAACCAAGTATATGTTTGGTCAGTCAGAAACGAAAAAGCTGCATTTCAATACAATTAACCATTCTCCATTTATTACTTAAACATGGAACAAGATAAGAGTAATCATGGCAAACAAATCAGGAGTGTGCTTAGTAAGTGCCCTCCCTCCAGTTGACCAATTTCCTTTGTGCTAAGGCCGCCGTTGGCATTGTCTTTATCTCCCTGCCATTCATCACTTTCTAGAAGGGTACTTCTATTGTCCTTAAAGACATCTTCCAATTCAGCGATTAGTATCCTGTTTCAGTTCTTGATGACCTTGGTTCAGTTTAGTATGAAAAACACTAATTACCAAATAACACACACCTAGAAAGGGTACACACCTTAATTAGGAGGCTGACATCAACGTTCGGGAATTATCTGTTCAAATACAACGATTGGTTGCCTGTTTCAGTTCTTGATGACCTTGGTTTAGTGTAGTAGGAAAAGCCAAACCTCCAAATATTACCCATCTGGAAATGATACCCACGTAAATCGCTATAGTGACGTCAACACTAATTTTTCCCAGTAACACTTAATTAAGTTAGGGTTGGAAGGATCTGTTCTAATGAAAGTGATTGTAACCTTTGCTGCTGAAATGAAAGCAAAACCCTAAAATAAGAGGTATAAAAAATAATTTAGCACACAACTTAATGATTCTTAACCTTTCGTACAAATACTTTAACTTCGAATTGCGTTTTTTATTCATACGACTGCTAATTACTGTAATGAATTTCTGTAAAAGTGTCGAAGCCTTTGCAAAAGGGATGACAAAATTTGGAAATTTTCAATCTCTGAGTGACAATATTTTTCTAGTATTGTGCGAAATACCCGAAAACTCCAGGGATGGTTGATGATTGGCATCCAATGCACAGCTATTTGGAAATGACTTTCGGTCATGTTTCCCATGTATAGAATTAGATTCAGTTTAGAATATACGGTTGAATAAAGTGTCTCAAGTTACTGATAGAAAAAGAAAAGTAGAATACGGCGGAGGACAATATCAGACTGGATTTTACCATTGACAATTATCCTAGACCGGCAACATTCAATTTCAGTAATTCGGGATAAACCTGTACAAAGAACTGAGTTGCACATTCTGGTTGGACTACCGTATTCCATGACTCGCTCAGAGGGTTCAAAATAATAAGGACGACTTCAGACTGCAAAATTTCAATTTTTATTTTTTCTTCCAATTTTGTAGAACGGATTGGATTGTTTTACGACTGAGCGACATTTTTTGCACACAATGGGCTACATGGCCAGGTCACAAGGACCCCGAAGGCTCAGAGAAGGTTTGGGGAGGGGACCCACTGAAACAGCTGTTGGGAGACAGATGGTAGTCTCCCGTCAAGGCCATCCAGTATGATCTTTAACTTGCACAGGTATGGCTCTACCGCACACGGGACTTAACGTCCATCCGACGGATGGCGGCCTTTCTAAGCCCATCGATATCCCCTACTGACCGTGGGCAGGGCGGGGAGTTTTGAGGAGACAAATCTCAACGCTGACTCAGCTGGGACTCGAACCTGGGAGCTACAGATTATGAGCCTGGCGGGCTACCGAATGAGCCACCCCCGCCCCATTTTGTAAAATAAAGGAGATTGAAACATACATTCGAGGAATTACTTCAACCTACATTTGCTTTATCAGCAAAAAGATCGATTCTTACACATTATTTTTTTTTCGTTTCTTTTTCTATCCGAATTTTATTTATTAAAGATACCATTGAATATGCGATTAATTTTTCCGTAGCCCAAGTAATTGTTTTTTTCCATTATGCCAGCCATCAAAGCGCAGCATTATTTACGCATTTCCTTCAGAATTTATCATCTGTTCGTCGCTGAGGATTCTCAGTTTCTGATATCCCTATCCACTCAGCCTTCTTATCTATGTCTTCCGTTTTTGGAACTTAAAAGAGTTAAGGATTTCCTATGTGTGTAAGAGATATTGTACATTGGGCACCTTAAAGAATACATGGAGGGGCTTAATGGGAGGATATTATCTAAGCTAGCAAATGTTCAATGGATTCTGTTCCTTAATTTGTCTCAGAGATTTTCGTGTCCTCGAGTCCCTCTGTAAAGAAATGTCATTGCTCGACAATATAGCATTCGAGAGTAATAAAGTATCATGCATTTCAGTTTATCATTTCCTCTCTTCACATTGCTTTCTTCTTTGACATTTGCTGGTTTCTGGATATGACAAAAAAGTTCTTGCACCGTATCTTTCGAAAGCGATGGAGGAACTTAATGTGACAAATGAAAGCTTGTGACGCGGGGAATGTAACAGGCTATGCAAAAACTGACCCCACATGTCCCATAAAAGCAGTAAAGACATGTCAAGGCAATCAAAGTCAAGTGCGAAATGGTTAAAATGATGATCTGACAGATCTCGAAAGAATGTCCATCTTTTACGATGGACAGGAACACTCGTAACCGAGGTGAGGTTACTCGGCGGAAAATCACGAAGTACAATATCCCAAGTGTATGCAGAATACCATCGGTTTTATAAAAACGTCCTTTAATCGTGGCAAATGCGAGAGGTAAGCAAAAATATGACAGAAAAGGAAGGTAAAAAAGGCACAGAAGAAAAGGACAGATACTTATTGGCAGGAAAGGAATGGGAGAAAAGCTCTACTACATTTCATCAGATGAGAGAAATACTTCAAAACCCATTTCAACCAGAACTATGCGCAGAGAATTAATAATACCAAAACAGTATAATGATAAGGAGTTCGTGAATATTTCGCCAGGCAGTGTACACATTGCTAATTGTAATTTCTAATTACCGTTTAAGCTAGATTTTTTCAATGTTAACCCAGTATGATGAGTTGTTTTGCCTCTAAGTGGTACAGTCGCTCAAAAACTATCCGTACACTCTGGTTGATTACAGAATTAAAAAAAAATATCTGACAACATTTTTTTTTAGAAATTAGTGATCTGGCAACCGTTATGTCACGTGATACGAGGGTTGCCAGATCACTAATTTCTAGAAAAATCGTTGCCAGGTATTTTTTCTGAATTCTGCAATCAACCACAGTGTTCGGATATTTTTTTGAGCGACTGTATCTTTTGCAGCATTTGAGCGAAGTGGCCATGTCACAAGGGCTCAGAGACGGGGATGCGGACCGACTAATCAGCTGATAGGAAACAGATGAAAGCTTCCGGTCAAATTCATCCAGCGTGTTCTTTAACCTGCGCAATGTAGGGCTCGTTTGCACACAGGACCACGGTTCTACGCGAATTCCGGCGTACGACGATCTTTCCAAGTCCATTTTTGTTCCCTTTTCTAACCGAGAACAGGGTGGGATGTTAGTTGAGATAAATCTCGAGAGAGGACTCGAAACTGATAATTGCGGAATACGAGTCCGGCATGCTGAAGACTGAGCCGACACCAGTCCCAACCATATATGACTTAAATGCGACGAAATTTCATTAAATCAATATTTAAATGCAGGAAAAGTGCTAATAACATTTTTCTGCAAGTGACTTGAAGGTAAATGTTTTCGTGGATTTTTTCAATGAGTTAGAAATAAAGGAGTGTTTAAATATCTGTTGTCATAGGACAAAAAGAAATCACGAAAATGATTACCTCCAAATCATTTCCAGTAAAAACGTCAGATTACAGAGGACTAGTGCGAAATTGCAAGAAATTAGTGCCTTTAAAAGGGGGGGGGGGGTAGGAAATGGATCATGTACAGTTTTTCTCAGTGGATGGTACAGAGAGGAGTTCTAGTTTCAATTAAAGATCAAAGTTAATGAGAGTTCATCGTTAATTTCGATTCTCATGCAGTCATCTCCATAAATACAAATTTATATATTTCGAAATTCCCAGGGCTATTTTAGCTCATGGTGTGCAAAAGAGTGCGGCTTAGAGGTAAAACAACCCAACCTGGTAAGAGCTAAAACAACCCAATATATGTTTGTTCACAAATGAAAACGCCACATTTTAATTAAATGGACCCTTCTTCTTTTAATCCAGAAAACACATATGATCGCTGCAAGCATGCAAAAAAAAAAAAAAAATATTTTTTTCCCCATGAGTGTATTAAGGGTGTTTCCTCCCTTCCAGTTGACTAATTTGCTGTATCCTAAGACTACCTTTGGCATCGTCTATATCGCCCTGCATTGTTTTGACATTACTTTCCAGAAAGGTACTCCTATTTTTAGGAAACTGGCTCTAAGAGTCATCATCAATTAATTCTTAATGGCCTTTGTATATTTCAGTGTAGGAATCCATTTAATCTCCAAATATTTATCACCTGGAAAGGGTACACACCTAAATCGGGATTCTTAAGTCAACCTTACGGGATTATCTGCTGGCCAATCAGAAATCACTGCCGCCGATGACTAATTACTTCCGCTAATCACCACAGTAAAAATTAGGTAGGCAGATTATGTCCCTTATTCATGCAAGTGACAATTGTTCAGTCTAGGTGGTAGTTTTCTGCATAGCGAACTCGTAGCAGCATATTAGCAAACGAAAAGTGAATTGAGACCATTTGTAGAGAAAAAATGGCGAGAGGAAATGTAGATATGAATCTGCAGGGTTTATGCGTGGTTAATATAATAAAGAATCTTCCGTCTTATGTTAATATTTATCATGATATGGTTAAAGAGGGTCAAGGAGAATACATTAATTATGACTTATATAGGCTTCGTAAGTATATTTTATGTTTGAGTTCTGTTATGACCATATCGAGATTTTTTAAAGTGTTTTAAGTAGCTAAAAGATCTTCATTCTTTCATTTAATATTTAATTAATAATGAATTGTGTATTATAAAAATATCTACAAAATTAAACATGATACACCAATAATTCAGCAAAATTTTATATTAATTAATTAAAGGGAGTTTAAGAGACTCTTGTTTAAAGCCTAGTTTCCAATGCCAATGAAACAAAATCGGAAACAGAAAGAGTTTTATAAGCTTCGATGAAATATTTTACAAGTCAAATGAAATAAATCATAGGCAATGAGTCAAAAAAAACTGCAGTAAATTTAAAATAATTTAAAGATTTATGGGCAAAAATTAAGCCATGAGAGTATGGGAGTAACATAATGATTTCTGAATTTTAAAACATAGACCACAACAGATGTTATGCAATAGAATTATAGAACCAAATCTATATAATTAATGTATATAATAATATGTAATTATGAAAATTATTTGTAAGAAATATTCGACCAACAGTGACCTTTACAGTGTTTCGATTCTTCATTCAAGTGATTATAGTGTAAAAGCATTTTGTCTTTGATTTCTACTAAAACAGTTAGAATTGTTCCAAAAAAGATACAATTTTATTTGAAATGGTGATTCGTTTGTAAAAAAGTTTCGTTTTTTTGCTGAATGAGAGCAATAAGAATTTTTATGTTTTTACAACCAGAAAATTAATATTCTGCTAATTCTTTCGTTTTTATATATGTGAAGTATGTTGTGTGATTATCACTAGTTTAAAAAAAAATAAATATCGATACAGTTATATTTAAATATTCATCATACAGTGGTTTC
Organism: Ryuthela nishihirai; assembly: GCA_038380435.1. Taxonomy (NCBI): domain Eukaryota; kingdom Metazoa; phylum Arthropoda; class Arachnida; order Araneae; family Heptathelidae; genus Ryuthela; species Ryuthela nishihirai. Next base: position 53,321,251 of record JAWZYU010000008.1, read on the forward strand.
GATAATTTGCGGAAGAACCATATGTTATCCCAAAGGGAAGCTCCATAGTTTCTAAAATATATTATTTTTTGTTGAAAAAAATGACAGGATATAAAGACCTGAATCAAATATAAAAATATTTCGATTGTCAACAATATTCCTTCACTATTTAATGTGTAATGGAAATTTACATATTTACATTGCCGATGTAGTAATGTATCAAAATGTTTAAGGAAATAAGTGTGATATTTTAAAAGTTTTCTCAGTCTTTCACTATTCATCAGTTTTGTATAAGTTCTTAAAACTGGTACTGATGTTGTTAAATATTCAGACTTCCAAAACTGATTAATTACTGAAAGAATATTGATGAAAATCGAGTTTTGATTGAGATATTTATCTTCTGAGGCTACATTTTTCAAAAAAAAAGAATGTTCTTTTTAACTATGTTCACTTATGTATGAAAATTAATGCTCATCAATATTTCCTGCGGATAAGCTATTAGCTTTGCGGGTCAAATGTATAAAACCTCTCTACATCTGTATTTTGTGAGATGACGATGATGATGAATGAATATATTATTATTAAATTTAAGTAATAGAGCATTGACGTTATCTTCCCAATGACATAACATAGAGTTGCTCCTTAATTTATGGAAACTTTTAAAAACTTATTAGGTGCTAAAATTTATGGAAACCAGAGTATATCCCTAATTATTTCCTTCTCAGGAGAATATTTAATTTGGTAGATGATTATATTCAATTTTTCATACAATTTCAAATTGCTTATCACATTAATAAATCAAAATTATCAAAATTATAATAAATAATTCTTCATCAAAAGATATAATATTGGTTGAAATGACGATTATTTAAAAAGAATTAAAATAATGGCCTCCTACCGACACAAATATACATATATATGAATCCTTTGTAAGAGATATTCGCGAAATTATAGTGCAGAAGCATTTTGTTTTAAAAATGAAATTTATTTATTCTTTGCCAGAAAGTACAAATTTAGTTGAAATGCAGATTCTTTATTTAAAAATATTAGTTTATGGTTACCGAAGTAGAGTCATTATCTTTCTTATGTTGCAAAACTTTAGATTTAGGGCAAAATATAAACATGAACGAGTGAGTTCTTATCACTTTCCAGTCGCTCCGGTTGTGTCATTGGTTACCTAATTATTTAAATTAAATTCATCTCTAATTATTAGATGGACCTGTGTTGGGTTGTTTTACCTCTGAGCGGCACTTGTTTGCACACCATGGGCTAAATGGCCAGGTCACATGGAACCCGAAGGCTCAGAGTAGGTTGGGGGAGGGGACCCACTGGAACAGCTGTTGGGAGACAGACGGTAGCCTCCCGTCAAGGCGATCCAGCGTGTTCTTTAACGTGCACAGGGTATGGCTCTCCCGCACACGGAGCCACGGCTTAACGTCCCATTCGACGGACGGCGGCCTTTCCAAGCCCATCGGTGTCCCCTACTGACCGCGGGCAGGGCGGCGAATTTTGCGGAGATAAATCTCAACGTTGACCCAGCTGGGACTCGAACCTGGGAATACAGATTACGAGCCTGGCGCGCTACCGACTAAGCCACCCCCGCCCCATGGAGCTGGGTCTTTATAAAAGATTATTAACAATATGAAAGAATTAATTTTCATCAATTAAAACTTTTATGCTGCCTGCTCACGTAACGATCACTGAACATGAGGACCAATACTGAAACAACTTGAACGCCTTTCTGTTAAGTTATGCCATTGAATTAGAGCAACATTTATTTTATCCGTTAAGACTAAATATTTTTATTATATTAATTTGTTTGTCTGTACAAAATATGCGGTGTAATAATTATTAGTGTTTAGAAAAGGAATAAAGTTACAGTTGTATCTTAATATTCTTCATATATCCTTATTAATTTCCTCGTCAAACGAATATTAATTCTAGTGGAAAATAGTTTTATAATTCGAAAAATTTCTTAGCCCTTTATCTTAGAGTAAATTTACAAATTTTCTTCAGCCAAAATAATTAATTTTCCAAAAATTTCTTTACCAGAAAAAATTTTAATAACAAAACTATTACTTAGAGATGAAATTTACTAAAACTACTATTAAAATATTGTAATGTCACATGGGCTACTCAATGAAATGTAACCATATTTGGAAAACCTTTTGCTTGATGTTGCAGGTAATTGCACATATCAATTACTTACAGATAATTTTTTATTCTTCCTTTGTGACCCTTTGGTGTGCAATAAACACAAAAGTTTTCCTTTAATGACATAAAAACCTTAAATATTTACTCTTCAACCCATAAATTTTAAAATATAAAAAAAAAGAGACCATCAAATCCTATTAAAAAATTTGAAATAATCCCTACCATTTCAGACAAACTGCATTACTGAAAACAAATATTAGTTGGAGGATATGGTTTAAAGTTAATTTTGCCTAATGCATGTTTTTGCCTTTGAATTTTGACTTTATATTCTCTTGGCGTAAGTTGGTTCAGTTGATAGCGCGCCAAAATCTGCAGTTCCCAGATTTCAATTTTAATTGTGTGAGCTTTGAGATTTATTTCGGCGAAACCCCCCAACCCACCCTCGGTAGGAAAGGGGACGCCGATGTCCTCGGATAGGATGCCTTCCGTCAGATACGGCCTAAATCCGTGTCACCGTGTTCAGAAAAACCTTATGACTTTGAGGAGAAGATTATATCTGTCTCCTAGCAACTATCCAGGTACCTAGCAACTATAGGTCCCCTTCCCTTAACCAACTCTGAGCCCTTGGGGTCCTTGTGACCCAACGATTTAGCTTGTTGTGTGTTCAAAACTGGCGGTGCGAGAGGTAAAACACAACTTCTCTCTGATCATTTGCGGATCTTCAACTTTTTTGTTACATTTAAAAAAATATTTAAAATTTCTTAGTCATTGATGGTAGAGTTTGATTAACGAATCTTCCACTGGCTACAATAGCGCCGTTAAATGCGGAAAAGTTGGAAATTGCCAAATTTTTAAATAATTTTTTAGGGTAGAAATTTGAAATCATTGTTGTAGGGTGTGACGTCCAACATGTTTACATTGATAGCAATGATTTGCTCTTTATACCCTTCAGGGTGGGGAAAATATTATTTTTATATTCTATAGGTACTAATAATATATTACTATTTGCGTTTTAGCAATCATCCATTAATTCGAATTTCTTTGTTAGATCTAAAGGTCAAAAATTCAAAATTTCAAACCGGAAATTTTAGAAAATACCAAAAAAATTTAATTAATATTGATGCCGAACTATTGTTGCTATAAATATTTTGTTCTAGTGGGAGAATATAATAAGTTGGGTTGGGTTGTTTTACCTCTGAGCGGCACTTTTTTGCACACCATGGGCTAAATGGCAAGGTCACATGGACCCCGAAGGCTCAGAGACGGTTGGGGGAGGGGACCCACTGGAACAGCTGTTGGAAGACAGATGGTAGCCTCCCGTCAAGGCCATCCAGCATGTTCTTTAACGTTGGGTTGTTTTACGTCTGAGCGGCACTTTTTTGCACGCCATGGGCTAAATGGACAGGTCACATGGACCCCGAAGGCTCAGAGAAGGTTGGGGGAGGGGACCCACTGGAACAGCTGTTGGGAGACAGTTGGTAGCCTCCCGTCAAGGTCATCCAGCGTGTTCTTTAACGTTCATAGGGTATGTTTCTCCTCACACGGCGCCACGGCTTAACGTCCCATCCGACGGACGGCGGCCTTTCCAAGCCCATCGCTGTCCCCTACTGACCGTTGGCAAGGCGGGGAATTTTGCGGAGATAAATCTCAACGCTGACCCAGCTGGGACTCGAACCTGGGAACTACAGATTACGAGCCTGGCGCGCTACCGACTCAGCCACCCCCGCCCCGAATAGAGCGGTAGAACAACTGTTATAGAGAATAGAACAATATATATATATTTAAAATATTAAACAGAAAAATTTTAGATGGAAATAAATCATATTATTTGAATATTATAACGTGAATATTTTGTTTCTTTTTTTCAGATGTATTGTTCACTGACAGGATTATAGCCCTCTTAAGAGACAAAAGAATCATTTCAGATGCAGATTGTCCATCTGCCCAAAGGAACGTCATTAATTTCAACTTCGGAAACGAAAGTCAAGTAACTGAAGAGAACTATTTGGCATTTATTCTGAATCCACAGTTGAAGAAACTCGATATTGGCTTTGAGAATCCACGAAGGAAATTTCTGAAATTCGATACCCCTGTAGGCGAAATCGAGACAGAAGTATCTCTGCACCATCCAAGAGCATATGAAAGTTTAAATATGAGGCCTTTTCTTTTTACTCGTACCTTCTGGAACGCCATCTTGAATATTGGAAAGGTAAAAAAGTTTCGTTTTCTTTACGTCAGTAGTTCTCAAGCGGTGTTTCTATGCATTCACACGAAAACGTCTAAAACTGTGCTAAAAGCAATGAAAGATCTGAAATAAAAATTAAATGGGAAAAAATGATGTAAATTCGTAAAGGAAGAATTGGGAGATTTTGTGTTATTGGTATTGAACCATACTATTTTGAAAACTATTTGTGGTCCTCGAAGTAAAAATTTCTGAGAACCACTGCTATACATCATTAAATATATAAATTATTGTTGCTGGGGACAATAAATCAAAACATTATTTTTAATCTTTACGATAATATATGAGTCACTGACCAGAAAAAGAGATTTCTCAAGATTCTAATCAAAATATAATAATTATTCTGGACATGAGTGTAGGAAACTGTAGAGTTTTTATTTTCATAGTTATTCTGCTTATTTGTTAAGCTACCAAGCCCTCAAAGTTTCTTTGCTTTAAAAAAGGGGTATCATTTGAACACAAATTTTTTCCTTTATTGTTCTTGTTACAGAAATTTTTAAAAGTTAGTGCTCTCTAAACGTCACTAACAATATATTTTGATAACCCAGTGTCATTTATATTCACGTAGTTTATCAAATATTTCAAAAGGGGAGTCATCTTTCATATTCTTGCTGTGTTTACACTGGAATTTCTCAGTTTTCTGCAAACGCTACTATTGCTCTTTTATTTTCCTTACCTTTATAGTTCCTTGGAATATCCAGAGTTCACAAAACAAACGCTTAAGGAAATATTTATGTATTCAAGAATAAGAAGTTGGTTTGAAATTATCAAAACTTCGTATGAGAAGAGGAATTACTCCCAATAACAAGCTTGATGCCTCTTGATTCTTGAATTTGTTTCACCAGATGCTTTGCCATATTTAAATATTAAATTATTTCCATGTTTTATTAATGGGAAAATAACATGGAAGCTCTGTAACTTCTAATATATACATTGGATGGAAAAACATAACTGAAGATAAATTGAGAATCACAATCCAATCTGCTTAAATCTCGATATTTCAGTATTTAAAGTGTTACGAAATCCGGAATATTAAGCAATAAATTAACTTCTTTTTATAAAATAATTCGTATTTGTCCAATATTGAAATAATCATTATTCAAACTTTTAAAATGTATATAAATTTTATTGAATGGTTTGAGAAAAATCCTTTTTATTTAAATTTTTCTTCATTTCTGAGGTAAATTTTTATGACGCAATGACGTGAAATATTCTAGCTTTCATTATTCTGTAAATACTTAACGAAGTTAAAATCGAGGAAAAAAAGATTTGATTATGATAATTATGTTCAGTCACAGTTTCGTTTTAAATAAATATTTTCGAAGTTATAGAGCTTCGAAATTAGAATCCCATTGACATAATATGGAAAATTTCTAATATTTTGTAGGCTAATATATAATAAAATATATCATGTACACATATTTAAACATAACATTAAATTTGCAATATTCTGATAATTTTAAACAGTTATGATAAGGTATAAAAATCACAGTTGTAGTTCAGCAACATTACACTAGTTTTGTTTTTCTAATGGTGTTTATTAACAGCGTTACCAACATGAAATAATTCGGCACACAAATGCTCAGTTAAAATTTGATGTATTTTCATATCTCCAATTTGTGTTTAAATCGTACAGTCGCTCAAAAACGTATTCGAACTGTATGGTTGATTACAGAATTTAGAAAAAATATCTGGAACGATTTTTTTAGAAATTAGTGATCTGGTTTCGTCCAGTACTGTACAATTAGGTTGCCATATCACTGATTTCTAAAAAAATCGTTGCCAGATATTTGTTCTGAATTCTGTAATCAACCATAGTGTTCGGATATTTTTTGAGCAACTTTATTCGAATACCCAGGGTTCGAATAATAGATGTTTCTGCTTCTCTAAAGTTAGCAGAAATAGGAATAAGCTGTCTTTCCTCTATGTATATTTATACCAAAATTACTGAAAATGAAGAAATATATATTTACGAGTGTGAATTAAATCTTATTTACTAATTTTAGTGCAACTGTATGTCTTCTATGAATTTTTCTGTTTTTCGTTTTTAATATATCTCATTTTTTTTCATTCTCTTAGAATCTCACAGCGATAAATATGCAAGGATGCGACATTCAAAGATATGATTTTGCTCCATTTTTAGGAGCAATTCCTCATGTGGTTCATCTAAATCTATCCCATACTCGTTTCTCAGATTTCGATATTCCTATCATTCGGCACAACTGTCCCTTACTAAAGAGGTTGGAACTGGCAGGAACTGATATAACAGACGAAGGAATTAGAATTTTGTGTGAACCAGATAGTGAATATCAAGAGCCGCAAAATTCTCTGTTAAACCATTTGAATATTCATTCAACCCAGATTACTTTTGAAGGTGCGCGGAAAATATTACTTTCCTTCCCATCTCTGGAAATATTTCAGTATTTTGCTCCCCATATGTTGAGACCAATTTATGCCCAAGAACTGGATGAGGATATAGACAGCGTTCTAAGGAGGATCCCAATTACAATGGGAAACGCTGGCTTGCCTTCCATCCTCCACGAAATGCATAAACCATAATCAACCAGGGATGAATTTTTCAATGGGAGAGAATACAAGCTGAAAAATTTGGTTGTCGGCATGTTCGAACAGACAGAAGAAATCTTGCAAACTGCATTGCATTGTTGTCCTGCTCTAACCTGGCTGAAAATATTACCTGCTGTCACAGCTGAAGGTTTACTTCTCTGTTCTGAATTTCCCAATATTAAAGACATTGATATGCATCTTGGGCAAAAGGTTCCTATAGCTGCAATGAAAGAATTTTTTTCAAGAAAAGGACCCAAACTGGAAGTTGTGAGCTTTAACCCAAGATCTCTTATCCCTCATCTAGAATATGTCGATATATTGAACTGTGTGATGAAATGCTCATCACTGCAAAAATTCTCCTGCAGAGGACTTACTCTTGAAAGTCATAGTAGTATGAGATGTGCACTCTCGTATCCTTTGCAGTGTCTAACAGAAATTAACATCTCCTATTTAAGAGGTTCAGGAGCAACAGACTTTTTATCATTTCTTCTACGTGCAGCCCCTGGTGTGATTCATCTACGGTTAGTTGAGACAGATGCTGATGTCGACAGAGCATTGAGAGAAGCTAAGGCACTGCATTCGTTTCATCATTTGCAGAAATTGGAACTGTTGCGTTGTACTGTTGCTTTGGACACGCTCTTTGAATTCTCTACACTGGAAACTCTTAAATATTTTCAATATTCCCCTTAGTGATGGTGGCAAGAAACCTGCGATTTAAATTGTTAATATATCTTTAACCATATGGAAATTAAGAAGATGAAAATCTTTGTAATTGAGTTTTCATAAATGTAACCATTAATTGTTATAATATTTTCTGTAAAAGCTAAGAATTATTGTGTTATTTTCATTGCAATACATGCCACACAATAACTGTTATGATTTTAAAACTGTCTGTCTCTGAAGCTTATATGTGTTTAGGTAATTAATTCCGAAATTTCAAAAATCATGATTTTTTTTTGTAAAATCTCTATTTTTTTGGAAAGTCTATATTTTTTAAATAAATTAAATTTATATTAAATGATTCTCGTCTGTTTTATGAAATCATTAACTATTGTTTTGTATGCATTTTAATACCAAAGATCTTAAAAAAATCCACACTTTTTACATGGCTCTAAGCGGCATTGAATGACCTTTCATTCGTTTTTCAACTTTGGAATTAGGCTTCCTACAATCGAAAATGTCACTGAAGATAATTGTAAATCGAAAACAAATTTTTTAAAATCTGGATTTCCAACAAACATTTAGTTAGTGAAATATTTAAAGTTTTTCTAATATCTGAGGCATCTCTTAATCTCGTTGAAAATCGAGAATTGAAAATTGAAAAAATGTATTCTTTTCAAAATTGGAATAAGCTAAAAAAGACATAAAACGTCTAACTTTATGTTAATTTTAAGAAAAGATATCTTACAGTTACATTTTGCTTTTGAATTACTCTTTGAGATAAATTCTTATACTCAGTAATTCTTTTAATATTAGACGAATATTTTTGAAAACCTAGAATGGAATGATATTAGAATTATCAATTTATCAATAGTAGCAACATTCTTTGAAACTTATTTTGAAAGTTAGGGGGGGTCATTAAATTGTTTAATACATTTTACTGGCATCCATTTATTTATCATAAAAATTCTTAGAGAATTTGTACGTTGGTTTTCTTCTACTTTATTCAGTTCATAAATATTTCTGCAGTGAATCTAACAGTTCTTTTTGCACCTTCAACAATATCAGAAATTAAGCCTTCATCGGGCAAAGAAACAATATTAAAAAGAAACTAATTTTGCCAGGTTAATATTTTTTAACGATAGGCAGATTCTTCTATTTATAGCTCATATCCTGGAAGATTTCCCAGAATATTTGATAAAGAAAAAAAATTACCTTCAAGGCTTACAATATATATATATATCCTATATTTAAAAATAAATAATCATTAAAGAAATATTTATACACCTGCAGAAACGAACAATTAAAATGCCGAGGAACCAAATTGAACAAATATACAATTTCATCCTCGTGCAGCACATGATGGACTTGTAAAACAGGCGTTTATTTCCATTTCACACCGTGTTTTCAAAAAATTCACCACTCTCATGCGTAGTGGAGAAATATTCATCTCTAAAGATAGTGATCATAATCTTTGCTTTCGATCTGAAAACAAACACCGAAATAGCATTTAACTAGACGAATTATCGCATCTGTCGCATAAGAGAATCTCATTTTCAAAGGAAATGAAATTTTTCCTTGGCAGAGAATTTAGTACTTTCTTCTTTCACTTCTTAACAGTTGTAATTTTAGTTTGCGGAAGTTGAGAAAAATTTAAATAGTATGTTATTAGTAATTATACAAAATAAAGATATTCGTCTTTTAGTTCTAAAATTTTAAAAGTTGCATTTTCCACACCTCTCTCAACAAATGGATAGTGTGTTGAGAGTGAACTCTTGAAAAGCTACCAATGAAATTTCAAATGTCAATTATTTCATATTATTTGAAATACTTGATAACGGTTTTGCCGTTTCGATATTTAGTGATCTGTAAAGATATATATATTAAAACTACTTAAGTATTTGAAAAATGCAAATTATAATATTTCTTTATTGCCAATAAAACTAAAATAGGGTTTTGCAAATATCACTTTCGATGTTTCCAAAGGAAAATTAGAGATGTTCACATTCCACCACCAAAATTTCAAGTCTTTATCATTAATACATCGTTGCAATATTCTTTTTAAATTTTTGGAATTTTCAAATCTTTTCACCGTTAGAGAGCGCAATTATAATGTTCGAAAATTTCCGAAAGGGGAAATCGTGATATTTTATCAATTCCTATCTAACCCAAAAAGAAATGTTTCATTTATGCATAAATCCAAAAATTGCTTGCTAAAACAAAAAAATTGTGTTTTTCCACCGTGCGTCTAAAGGGCTAACTTCTTTCTGGCAATGATAATTCATGACCTGCCTATATCAGCAACAAAATCTCAAATCTCTAACATAAATATATCGTTTGCAATATTCGTTTGAAATTTTGGAATTTTAAAAATTTTCCACCTATACAGGGCGCAAATATAGATTTCGAAAGATTCCAAAAGAGTGGGGGCGGGGGTGGCTCAGTCGGTAGCGCGCCAGGCTCGTAATCTGTAGTTCCCAGGTTCCAGTCCCAGCTGGGTCAGCGTTGAGATTTATCTCTGCAAAATTCCCCGCCCTGCCCACGGTCAATAGGGGACACCGATGGGCTTGGAAAGGTCGACGTCCGTCGGATGGGACGTTAAGCCGTGGTCCCGTGTGCGGGAGAGCCACACCCTTTGCACGTTAAAGAACATGCTTAATGGCCTTGACGGGAGGCTAACATCTGGCTCCCCACAGCTGTTCCAGTGGGTCCCCTCCCCCAACCTTCTCTGAGCCTTCGGGGTCCATGTGACCTGGCCATTTAGCCCATGGTGTGCAAAAAAGTGCCGCTCAGAGGTAAAACAACCCAACCCAACCTGAAAGAGTGACGCTTAATATTTCATCGATTTCTATCTAAAGAGAAAAAAAAATTTCATTTATCTCTAAAAAATTATTTTCTGAAATAAAGAAGTTTCGTCTCGCCTTCTCCCCCCCCCGCCCCCTGCGAAAAACCACCAAATCATTGTTGTGAGTGGAAATGTCGTGACTTCACATTCGAATCCCGAAATTTCGAATTTGTAGCATAAATACATCGTTTTCGTTTGGAATATTCGTTTGAAATTTTCAACTTTTTTCACCGCTACAGGGCATAAATATAACTTTAGAGAGTTTCGGAAAGTGCATATCGTACTCTTTCCTCAATACCTATGCAACATAAAAGGAATTTTTAATATGTCTCTGTAAACAAAAAGTTCGTTATCTACAGCCGGATACACGACATAGCGAAACTGTTATCTCGTTTTCTCTAGCTTTAGCGCGAACAAATCATATCGCCTTTATTTAAAACTAAAAAATTATCATTAGGCAAATATATTGGCACCTGCTGGAATAAATAATTCAACTGCATAAATATCAAACTGAACAAATATATTATTTCTTTCTTCTGGAATACATGATGATATTAACCTGTAAACCGGTATTTAATTTCATTCCACAGTTTCTTCAACGGAATAGGGAAGAAGTTAAGGAATCGGTATTACTAGTTCACTCAGAAAGGGGAGAAGAATTAGCGATCTTTAAAAATATCAATTGTAAGCTTATCTTTCTAAAGAGTTTTAAAAGCAAAAAATTATTAACTCTTCAGCTTTAGCAGAATTTTTTTCTGTCTGTATTTAAAATAAAAAATTTATTGAAATTATAATTTCCCACCAACTGGGTTGGGTTGTTTTACCTCTGAGCAGCACTTTTTTGCACACCATGGACTAAATGGCCAGGTCACATGGACCCCGAAGGCTCCGAGAAGGTTGGGGGAGGGGACCCACTGGAACAGCTGATGGGAGACAAATGGTAGCCTCCCGTCAAGGCCATCCAGCGTGTTCTTTAACGTTGGGTTGTTTTACTTCTGAGCGGCACTTCTTTGCACACCATGGGCTAAATGGCCAGGTCAGAAGTACCCCGAAGGCTCAGAGAAGGTTGGGGGAGGGGACTCACTGGAACAGCTGTTGACCGTGGGCAGGGCGGGGAAATTTGCGGAGATAAATCTCAACGCTGTCCCACCTGGTACTCGAACCTATTAACGACAGATCACGAGCCTGGAACGCTATCGACTGAGCCATACCCGTTTCCCCACCAACTATTAAATTTTTTTTTTAAAACCTTTTGAAGCAAAATAAAATTTTAACTTAAAAATACATAATAGATATTGTATGGCAAAAGCTACAGCACAGAGGACACTAATTGATGACATCAAAATATAGTAATTATTTACCACTTTTATGTATTTATATTATAAAACAATTTAAGAACATTACTTAAAAGAAGTATCACAAAAATGAACTGTGCGTCAGGGACAGCAGTGATGTCTGTCTGAAAGGGATATATAAAAATGCCAATTGACTCAAAATTATTGGTAAAGAAAAATTCATATTTGCTGACATCTAAACTTATTATTATTTCTTAAATAATTCTGATATCGTACTTTACCCTCTTCGCGAAATTTTTAACCTCATTTTCTTTATTAAGGAAAATGATTTCTTTTAATTCATGAGGAAAAAATTCCCAAATCTAGAATTAACGTACAAATGTTTCCAAAATAAAAAGAAAGCAGTATTTAGCAAAATATACTTTCAATTTTAGAAGAATTCAGTTTTTATTATTTCTTTATTACATGAAATGATTTATATTTCTTCAGTAATTTTTAATTGCCAAGAAAATATTCTTAAAAAATCATATCAATATCATAAAGACCTACAGTCGCTCAAAAAATATCCTAACACTATGGTTGATTACAGAATTCAGAAAAATTATCTGTCAATCATTTTTTTAGAAATTAGGGATCTGGCAACCTTCGTGTCACGTTGCAAGATTACTAATTTCTAAAAAAAAATTGTTGCCAGATATAGTTTCTGAATTCTGTAACCAACCATAGTGTTCGGTTATTTTTTTGAGCGACTGTACAACGAAAAAATACGAGGTTAAAAACACAGTCTTAATTGTCACTGCATAAAATTTTACTGCAGCAATAATAAGCTAATGAAATTTTTTTGTAAAAAGAATATCAAACATCGAAAAAATAGCAATAAGAAACAGAATCTAATATACAATATTTTTTCAATGTAATTAAAATTTAGGTATTAATACAAATGCTGAGATTTGTTTAATAAATTTTAAAATATTTTAAACGCATTTTGTCTTAAACATACCTTATGTGAAATATCAAAATACATAATTCATAATGTTCTTCTGTGCAGAAAATATAAAATTTGGAAAATTCCTCAAAGGTTAAATTGCACGATGAATGCTTTAATTATTATTAATAACCACCGCAACATTTATTATTGTAATTATAAAAAGGATAATGTATATATATATACAATTATTTTGTTGAAATATATATTATAACAACAAAAATACAATGTAATAAACGAATGCTATACATATGAAACAATACAAAAATATAATAAAGTTTATGATTATTATAACGTTGCGTATTATTACAGTATAGTATATTAAAGTGTAAGTTAAACTAAAATTACATTTGACAATAAAATATAATTTCGTCCAACATTAACCATTGCAAAATCAAAATATAAACAAAATTAGAGTTTTAAGTATTTGCACGCAACTGTAAAATTAGCTTGTTTATTTGCAAAAATAATCAAAAAGATATCTAATATCTAAAAAAAAATATAACTGGCATTTAAAACCAGATTTTGTAAAAAAAATAATCGATACGGTTAATAAAAATTCTTGGGGACCTTTTAAAAATCATATTTCCTTTATAATAGAAATATTCGGTTCTTGACATACTCAGCAGAAAAATTCAAATATCTGTAACTTTCTGTGTTAAAAAGTTTTAAAAAAATTCCTGAAATGTGAATTCATGAATCATCTGAGAAATCCAGAAGATTTAAATGGCACAAAATGTTCATAAACTGTGAATTTTCCTTTCCAATTCAGCGGCCAACCTCATCTTGAAATCAAGTACAGAGATAATGAGTGGCTTTATATTCGAAATGAGGTTCTAACATGTGACAGTTACAAACTAAAAATTTTAATCTGAATTCGTGCGTGGAATTTTGGGACTGAGCATTTGCGAGAAGCAGAAAATGTCGAGTGAAAATTATTCATAACAGCGGATGAATGGACAATCATAAGTCATTTTTTTGATTTTTTTTTGGTGTCGTCGGGTATAGTTCAATAAAGAAAAATAAAAATCACAGAGGTAAATAATTAAGTACTTCTCAAGATTTATAGTTTAAATGTGCTGATAAATTATTTAACATCTTCGTAATGTTATTACTTCACATTTTTGTACCATTAGAACTAGTATGCTTGATCTGCGAAAATTAAAATTTGATAGTGCCTTGCAGTTTTTTGAACAAATTCAGTACGGCAGATTTCGAATATAATTCTCATTAAAAAAAATACTATCCCATTTACACCAATGCAAATATTTTAATAGTATGCAATGTGCTGAATTGAATACTTTTTAACACATGAGCTTGGAGCAGAAATATTGCATCAAATTAAATGAAGAGATATCATATATTCGTTTCTGAAATTTGCAATTCATACAGCTGATGAAATACTTGGTTTCCCACTGAAAGTCATGGTTCGAGTGCTTGCCCGGGAACTAATTGTACTCATGCGTCGGAGGAAGTTCTTCTTCACTGTGGTCTTGCAAGAAAAGGCTAGGAAAATGAACAGACCCTGGAAAGAATTTGAAATCACGAATACATAGCTCATAAATGTGGAGTGTGTAAAACTCACTATAATAGCTGACACCCAAGTCAGACCCATAATAAGAGCCAGTCTGAGGAATACGAAGAATTTCCTGACCAGCATATTCTTATTGGCTTCAGAGGAATTGAAAGATGCCGTTACGATGATGTAGGCACTGATTCCAAAGAGGAGGATGTTGAGGCACATGAGCACAACGAAAGGAATGATGAACAGAATCAGCAAGGAATGAGGCTTTCTGAACCAGCACATTCCGGTTTCACCGTCAGAAAATCGAGGTCGATACTTCTGAGGGATGTGATCGGAGGATTCGATTTCGTGTGTTAGAATGGCAAGAGACATCGGGGAGAGCCATGCATACAATGAATAAAAGAAGAATCGTCTCTTAGGGAGCTTGTTTTCCATCACCCTGAACTTAGTGGTTGCTGCTCTCAAAGATCTCCACACATCAAAGGCTATCACATTCATCCAGAAGAAGGAAGCCAGGAAGAAGTAATTGATACACATGGCTACTCCTACGCAAGATGTGTGACTTAAGTTGTTAAATGTTGAGGCTACAAAGTAGTGCAAATATGCCAAAATAAGTGTCACGCAGAGGGATGCTATACAATATCCTGGAAGATTTCTCATCTCTGGGAGGAAAAGGAAGAGGACAAGATGATGATGAAAAACACTGATGTTGCAAGCTCAATTATTGCTATGGTGGCAAGTATTCGATTGTCATCTGTAGTTGTTATAAGTTTAGATTGACAGACTACCACTTCATCTCCCAGGACGAAAAATTCATCATCTCTCACGACGGAAAATTCACACTTTTCGAAGACTACGTTGTGTTTGTGGGCATGAATTCTTCCATTGTCTAGGATGTTGTATTCTGAAGGGTATAGGACTACTGCATATTGACATTTGAGACCTGGACATTCATCTTCACTAGAAGTATTAGATGTATAGTTTACAGAAGAAGGAATTATAGTGATCGAATCATTTCCTGTTTCTGCTGTGGAGCTCAGTGAGTGGAAGTGAATATTATATTTTGAGAAATGATTTGGGATAGCTGATGAAATTGAATTTTTCTCTGATTGCGATTCCTCACAGGGTGTTAGGAGAAATGAGGTTATGATAATGAAGCAGAAGTTATTCCTCCGATATAAACTCACAGGAAACATTTCTCTTGTTCAAATTTTGTGGAATGATCCTTCTACAATTTGAGATCTCGTACATTTGCTTTCAGATCAGTTTCACTTTTCTTGCCTTTGAATAAACTATTCTCAGTGGTTAGTTCAATCCAGTCTTTTTCCATTAACCTATAGTAAGAAAAGAAAAACAAAAATTTGAGATCTAAGGCTTTGTCTCTGTTGATCGTTTTAGTTCTACTTTATATACACTTTTTATATGATTAAGCCATCAGTAAGTGACATCTAAAGAGAAAGATAAAAAGAGAACATACTTATATATAGTTGCTATATCTAAATAGACAGATCAGTTTTGAGCAATGTCAACTTCTGCAATGCCTCTTTTAATATTTAATCACTTTGATCAAATTTTTAAAAGGAACTGCTCCAAGAGTGGTCAAGATGACCAGCTACATTGGAGACGGGGTGGCTCAGTCAATGGCGTCAGGCTTGTAATCTGCAGTTCCCAGGTTCGAGTCCCAGCTGGGTCAGCGTTGAGATTTATTTCTGCAAAGTAATTAATCCATCCTGGAGCACAATGGACAGGCAATTGCTGATCCCAAAGCAATTGCCGACACTCTGGGGAGTCATTCTCCTCCATCTCTTCATCTTCCTCTTACTCCCCCGAGTTTCTGGCCCAGAAGGGCAGGGCGGAACGCTCTCCGCTGTCTTTCCACTCGAATGGCCTGGAGCCTTACAACAGGCCATTCACAGCGGAGGAGCTTCGCCTTGCTCTGCACTCTTCTCGTGCCTCTGCTGTCGGGGCCAGACAATGTCCATTATGCCATGTTCGAACATCTTTCACCATCGAGTAAGGATCGGCTGCTCCATCTCTTCAATCGAATTTTTCTCGAGGAGCAGTTTCCGGACTCCTGGCGGGAGGCCATCGTCTTGGCCTTCCCAAAGCCGGGAAAGTATTCCAAGATTCCTTCTAATTATCGTCCCATTGCGTTGGCGAGCTGCGTGTGCAAGGTGTTGGAAAGAATGGTAAATGCCATACTCATCTGGTATTTAGAACATCACAACCTTCTTTCCAACACCCAGTGTGGCTTTCGCAGGCAACGGTCAACTCTTGATCATCTGATACGCCACGAATCGGCTATCAGAAACTCATTTTTACGAAGAGAGCACCTGGTGTCAATTTTCTTCGACATCGAAAAAGGTACGACACGGCTTGGAGATTCGGCATTCTTCGTGACCTCTACAGTTTCGGTTTGAGAGGTCACATGCCGATCTTCATCTCCAACTTCTTATCGACACATTCTTTTCGTGTCCGTGTCGGTATGTAGTTCCCAGGTTCGAGTCCCAGCTGGGTCAGCGTTGAGATTTATCTCCGCAAAATTCCCCGCCCTGCCCACGGTCAGTAGGGGACACCGATGGGCTTAGAAAGGCCGCCGTCCGTCGAATGGGACGTTAAGCCGTAGCCCCGTGTGCAGGAGAGCCATACCCTGTGCACGTTAAACAACACGCTGGATGGCTTTGATGGGAGGCTACCATCTGTCTCCCAACAGCTGTTCCAGTGGGTCCCCTCCCCCAACCTTCTCTGTGCCTTCGGGGTCCATGTGACCTGGCCATTTAGCCCATGGTGTGCAAAAAAGTGCCGCTCAGAGGTAAAACAACCCAACCCAACCCGTGTCGGTAACACTCTGTCGCGGCCGTACCCCCAAGAACAGGTGGTGCCTGAAGGCTGCGTTCTGAGTGTTACGCTTTTCGCTGTCAAGATTAATTCTATAACTAGACAACTTCCTCCATCAGTAAGCAATGCCCTCTATGTTGATGACTTTAGCATCTTTTGCTCTTCGTCCAGCATGAGGGTCATTGAAAGACAACTGCAAATTGCCCTGAACAATCTTTCGGTTTGGGCGACGGCAATCGGGTTTCGGTTCTCCCCACAGAAGACCGCTTGTGTGCACTTTTGCCACAAGCGTAATCTTCATCTGGATCCCGAGCTGCGGCTCGGGGGTAACATTATTCCAGTTGTGGCGGACACCAAGTTTCTCGGTCTAATATTCGATCGGAAATTGACCTTTTTACCACACATACGTCATCTCAGGTCCAAGTGCACGTGGGCATTGAACATCGTCAAGGTCCTCTCCTCCCTTTCTTGGGAGGTGGCCGATGTTCTTTGCTCCGCCTGTACCATGCACTTGTCCGATCGAAACTGGACTACGGATCCCAGGTGTACGACTCGGCGCGGGATTCGGTGGTGAAGGTGCTGGACCCCCTCCATCATCAGGCCCTCCTTGTTTGCACGGGAGCCTTCCGCACCTCAGCGGTCCAGAGTCTTTATGTTGAGACTGACGAACCATCTTTATCTCTTCGAAGTCAGCAGTTGTCCCTACAATATGCATCTAAATTGTGATCCCTGCCTGGCCATCCCACTTGGGACTGCGTTTTCTGTCCGAAGTGGGAAATGCTTTACACAAATCGGCCGACTGCCATTCGTCCTTTTGGTTTGCGTGTCCGAGGCTACCTCAGAGACATTAACATCAGTCTTGATAGCATCGCACAGTCGACAGCTGAGCCACTTCCACCATGGCTTGCTGTTTCCCCGTCCTGCGATTTTTCCCTCTGCAGGACGGGGAAGGCCTTTACACCTGACTGTGTGTACCGGCAACTCTTTGCCAGCCATCGTGCTGAGTACCCGGACTTCTTGCCTGTCTTCACAGATGGCTCGAAGTCCGGCACATCAGTGGGATCGGCCATGGTCTGCTGTGATGTAATCATTGCAGACCAGATCCCACTGCAGTGTTCCATCTTCACTGCAGAGTTGCATGCTATCAGCATTGCCTTGGACCATATAGCAGCTAAGCATCATCGTCGGTGTGTGCTTTACACCGACTCGCGTAGCTCGCTACAGGCTTTGATCTCGGTGAGGCATCGGCCTCACCCAGTTCTTACTACGATCCGCCAGCAGCTACATCGTCTGACAGCCACAACCACCATCCATTTCTGTTGGGTGCCCGGTTACGTCGGAATCAGGGGTAATGATTTGGGAGATTCTGCTGCCAGATCAGCCACGCCCCTGTCCGACTCTCCGTTGCCAGTTCCCTATCTGGATTTCTGGCAAAGTTTTACCACCGAGCTCCGGGCACAGTGGCAGAGATCTTGGTCAGAACTGCTTACGAACAAGCTCTTTGAGATCAAACCTATCATCGAACCATGGCAGTCTTGTTATCGCAGGAAGCGCAAGGAGGAAGTTGTACTTGCTCGGCTCCGCTTAGGTCATTCGTTTCTTACTCATTCGTTTCTTCTATGGGCGGACGACGTATCTAAGTGTGAGTTTTGTGACACCATTTTAACTATCAAACATATTTTAATTCATTGCCCATATTTTAATCTTGAACGACGTTTGTTTTTACATTTCATGATTTTACGTCCGAGCCCCTTACACTCGGACATTTTTTAACTAATCATTGCTTTTTACCTTCAATTTTTGCTCTTTTGAATTTTACAGGTTATTTTAACGGATTATGATTTTACGGATTTGTTATTTATTCGCCATCTGATCTAGGTCATTTACACCTGGGTTAGTTTTATCCATTGTATATACTGTATATATATATATATAAATATTTGTTCTTTTACACAAATTTTTATCATGGTTTTTTTGTTATATATATTTGTTGGTTTTGTCTTTACTTGTTTTACACTTGTTGCTATTTTTGTATTGTATTTTATCACCTTTAGATGTTGCTTTTAACATTGGTTTTAGGTTTACACGATTTTTATCTCTTATTTACTATTTGTCTTTGTCTGGCGCATTATTGGCTTAGTTGCCGATGCGCCAATAAACCTAAAACAAACAAACAAACAAACAATTGAAATGCAGCTTTTTCGTTTCTGACTGACCAAACATATACTTGGTTGCGCTTTCTTTGCACACAGTGGGATAAAAAAACATGCTACAACGACTCCAAGGGCTCAGAGTTGAATAGAAGAAAGGGACCCACTTGATGGAAGCCTCCAGTCAAGACCATCCACCGGTTTCTTTAATGTGCACTAGGTGTAGCTTTCCTATACGCGAGACTAGAACTTTATGTCTCATCCGACGGATGGCAGCCTTAAGGGTTATAGAACGCAGAGTTAAAACCTTAACACATTGAGACTCCATCTGTGCACTGCAGATCATGCTCCTGGCGTGCTATCGACTGACACAATCCCATTTTCATTGCAATATTCACGGATTCAATAGCTATTATTTTTCAGATAGCTATATTGTTTTTCTAATGATGTATTATGCATTTTATACTTACAGTCGCTCGAAAAAATATCCGAACACTATGGTTGATTACAGAATTCAGAAAAAATATCTGGCAACGATTTTTTCAGAAATGAGTGATCTGGCAACCTTCGTGTCACGTGACACGACGAAAGTTGCCAGATCACTAATTTCTAAAAAAATTGTTGCCAGATATTTTTTCTGCACGTTAAAGAAACCGGTGGATGGTCTTGACTGGAGGCTTTCATCGAGTGGGTCCCTTTCTTCTATTCAACTCTGATCCCTTGGAGTCGTTGTAGCATGTTTTTTTATCCCACTGTATGCAAAGAAAGCGCAACCAAGTATATGTTTGGTCAGTCAGAAACGAAAAAGCTGCATTTCAATACAATTAACCATTCTCCATTTATTCCTTAAACACGGAACAAGATAAGAGTAATCATGGCAAACAAATCAGGAGTGTCCTTAGTAAGTGACCTCCCTCCAGTTGACCAATTTCCTTTGTGCTAAGGCCGCCGTTGGCATTGTCTTTATCTCCCTGCCATTCATCACTTTCTAAAAGGGTACTTCTATTGTCCGTAAAGCCAGCTTCCATTTCAGCGATTAGTATCCTGTTTCAGTTCTTGATGACCTTGGTTCAGTTTAGTATGAAAAACACTACTTACCAAATAACACACACCTAGAAAGGGTACACACCTTAATTAGGACGCTGACATCAACGTTCGGGAATTATCTGTTCAAATACAACGATTGGTTGCCTGTTTCAGTTCTTGATGACCTTGGTTTAGTGTAGTAGGAAATGCCAAACCTCCAAATATTACCCATCTGGAAAGGATACCCACGTAAATCGCTATAGTGACGTCAACACTAATTTTTCCCAGTAACAGCTCATTAAGTTTGGGTTGGAAGGATCTGTTCTAATGAAAGTGATTGTAACCTTTGCTGCTGAAATGAAAGCAAAACCCTAAAATAAGAGGTATAAATTAATTTAGCACACAACTTAATGATTCTTAACCTTTCGTACAAATACTTTAACTTTGAATTGCGTTTTTTATTCATACGACTGCTAATTACTGTAATGAATTTCTGTAAAAGTGTCGAAGCCTTTGCAATAGGGATGACAAAATTTAGAAATTTTCAATCTCTGAGTGAGAATATTTTTCTAGTATTGTGCGAAATACCCGAAAACTCCAGGGATGGTTGATGATTGGCATCCAATGCACAGCTATTTCGAAATGACTTTCGGTCATGTTTCCCATGTATAGAATTACATTCAGTTTAGAACATACGGTTAAATAAAGTGTCTCAAGGTACTGATAGAAAAAGAAAAGTAGAATGCGGCGGAGGACAATATCAGACTGGATTTTACCATTGACAATTATCCTAGACCGGCAACATTCAATTTCAGTAATTCGGGATAAACGTGTACAAAGAACTGAGTTGCACATTCTGGTTGGATTGCCATATTCCATGGCTCGCTGAGGGTTCAAAATAACACAGACGACTTCAAACTCTGCAAAATTTCAATTTCTACTTTTTCTTCCAATTTTGTAAAATGGATTAGATTGTTTTACGACTGAGCGACATTTTTTGCCCACAATGGGCTACATGGCCAGGTCACATGGACTCCGAAGGCTCAGAGAAGGTTTGGGGAGGGGACCCACTGAAACAGCTGTTGGGAGACAGATGGTAGTCTCCCGTCAAAGCCATCCAGTACGTTCTTTAACTTGCACAGGGTATGGCTCTACCGCACACGAGGCCACGACTTAACGTCCATCCGACGGACGGCGGCCTTTCTAAGCCCATCGATATCCCCTACTGACCGTGGGCAGGGTGGGGAGTTTTCAGGAGACAAATCTCAACGCTGACTCAGCTGGGACTCGAACCTGGGAGCTACAGATTATGAGGCTGGCGGTCTACCGAAGGAGCCACCCACGCCCCATTTTGTAAAAGAAAGGAAATTGAAACATCCATTCGAGGAATTATTTCAACCTATATTTGCTTTATCAGCAAAAAGATCGATTCTTACACATAATTTTTTTTCGTTTCTTATTCTATCCGAATTTTATTTATTAAAGATACCATTGAATATGCGATTAATTTTTCCGTAGCCCAAGTAATTGTTTTTTTCCATTATGCCAGCCATCAAAACGCAGCATTATTTACGCATTTCCTTCAGAATTTATCATCTGTTCGTCCCTGAGGATTCTCAGTTTCTGATATCGCTATCCACTCACCCTTCTTATATATGTCTTCCGTTTTTGGAACTTAAAAGAGTTAAGGATTTCATACGTGTGTAAGAGATATTGTACATTGGGCACCTTAAAGAATACATGGAGGGGTTTAATGGGGGGATATTATCTAAGCTAGCAAATGTTCAATGGATTCTGTTCCTTAATTTGTCTCAGAGATTTTCGTGTCTTCGAGTCCCTCTGTAAAGAAATGTCATTGCTCGATAATAAAGCATTCGAGAGTAATAAAGTATCATGCATTTCAGTTTATCATTTCGTCTCTTCACATTGCTTTCGTCTTTGACATTTGCTGGTTTCTGGATATGACAAAACATTTCTTGCACCGTATCTTTCGAAAGCGATGGAGGAACTTAATGTGACAAATGAAAGCTTGTGACGCGGGGAATGTAACAGGCTATGCAAAAACTGACCCCACAAGTCCCATAAAAGCAGTAAAGACATGTCAAGGCAATCAAAGTCAAGTGCGAAATGGTTAAAATGATGATCTGACAGATCTCGAAAGAATGTCCATCCTTTTACGATGGACAGGAACACTCGTAAACGAGGTGAGGGAACTCGGCGGAAAATCACGAAGTACAATATCCCAAGTGTATGCAGAATACCATCGGTTTTATAAAAACGTCCTTTAATCGTGGCAAATGCGAGAGGTAAACAAAAATATGACAGAAAAGGAAGGTAAAAAAGGCACAGAAGAAAAGGACAGATACTTATTGGCAGGAAACGAATGGGAGAAAAGCGCTACTACAGTTCATCAGATGAGAGAAATGCTTCAAAACCCAGTTCAACCAGAACTATTCGCAGAGAATTAAAAATACCAAAATAGTATAATGATAAGGAGTTCGTGAATATTTCGCCAGGCAGTGTACACATTGCTAATTGTAATTTCTAATTACCGTTTAAGCTAGATTTTTTCAATGTTAACCCAGTATGAACGAGTTGTTTTGCCTCTAAGTGGTACAGTCGCTCAAAAAATATCTGTACGCCCTGGTTGATTACAGAATTCGGAAAAAATATCTGGCAACATTTTTTTTAGAAATTAGTGATCTGGCAACCTTTATGTCACGTGATACGAGGGTTGCCAGATCACTAATTTCTAAAGAAATCGTTGCCAGGTATTTTTTCTTAATTCTGTAATCAACCACAGTGTTCGGATATTTTTTTGAGCGACTGTATCTTTTGCAGACTTTGAGCGAAGTGACCATGTCACAAGGACTCAGAGTCGGGGATGCGGACCGACTAATCAGCTGATAGGAAACAGATGAAAGCTTCCGGTCAAATCCATCCAGCGTGTGCTTTAACCTGCGCAATGTATGGCTCGTTTGCACACAGGACCACGGTTCAACGCGAATTCCGGCGTACGACGATCTTTCCAAGTCCATTTTTGTTCCCTTTTTTAACCGAGGACACAGTGGGAGGTTAGTTGAGATAAATCTCGAGAGAGGAAATCGAACCCGATAATTGCGGAATACGAGTCCGGCATGCTGAAGACTGAGCCAACACCAGTCCCAACCATATAGGAATTAAATGCGACGAAATTTCATTAAATCAATATTTAAATGCAGGAAAAGTGCTAATAACGTTTTTACTGCAAGTGACTTGAAGGTAAATGTTTTCGTGGATTTTTTCAGTGAGTTAGAAATTAAGGAGTGTCTAAATATCTGTTGTCATAGGACAAAAACAAATCACGAAAATGATTACCTCCAAATCATTTCCAGTTAAAACGTCAGATTACAAAGGACTAGTGCGAAATTACAAGAAATTAGTGCCTTTAAAAGGGGGGGGGGGGGGTAGGAAATGGATCATGTACAGTTTTTCTCAGTGGGTGGTACACAGAGGAGTTCTAGTTTCAATTAAAGATCAAAGTTAATGAGAATTCATCGTTAATTTCGATTCTCATGCAGTCATGTCCATAAATACAAATTTATATATTTCGAAATTCCCAGGGCAAGTTTAACCTTTCACCAATTACCATAATTCAAACAATTTATGGTGGGCGGGGGTGGCCTAGTCGGTAGCGCGCCAGGCTCGTAATCTGTCAGTTCCCAGGTTCGAGTCCCAGCTTGGTCAGCGTTGAGATTTATCTCCGCAAAAATTTCCCGCCCTGCCCACGGTCAGTAGGGGACACCGATGGGCTTGGAAAGGCCGCCGTCCGTCGGATGGGACGTTAAGCCGTGGCCCGTGTGCCAGAGAGCCATACCATGTGCACGTTAAAGAACACGCTGGATGGCCTTGACGGGAGGCTACCATCTGTCTCCCAACAGCTGTTCCAATGGGTCCCCTCCCCCAACCTTCTCTGAGCCTTCGGGATCCATGTGACCTGGCCATTTAGCCCATGGTGTGCAAAAAAAGTGTCGCTCAGAGGTAAAACAACCAATTTATGGAAAAATATTATTTATATATCAGTCGAAATAATAATTTTTTTCCAAACGCACACTCAAAGCAATGAAATTGCATACTTTGCGTGTTGTTATAAGAGACTGCAGTTGATTTCAAGCCCTGGCTATTTGAAGCTCAATTCTATTTTAAATTTCTCCTCATTCTTTTTCCAATTGTAGAAAATAAATCATAAAAAATGAATAAATATTTCGATTATAATTTCAATTTTTAAATCCATTTTCAGTAAATAATAATAAGCATCATTCAGGTGATTCCTTTTCGTTTATTAATTAATATATGTAATATTATTAAATAATTTCCAGTACTATGGAATATTTCTTTTACATTTACTTCCAAAGAATATTAAGGTTTTAATTTTGCCATCAAAAAGTAATTACTTCAAAGTTTCGAACTGCTCTTAATACGAAATTTAAAACATGATTCAGTGCTATGAATTTCTGTATATATGTTTTCCGAAGTTGTCAGAGAATTTTTCGAGTCTGAACTGTTATACCTCCTCCTGATATAAAACCACCCTTCTTTAGTCAGAAAGGAGCCACCAATGGGCTTGGAATGGCGGCAGTCGTCGTATGAGACTTAAAGCAGTGTCCCCTCATGCAGAAGCCCTTGTGCACATTAAAGAATATGATGGATGGCTTACACAAGACATACATAAAGTGTGTTCCCTTTTCCAATATACCTCTGAGCCATTAGGGTGCTTGTAACCTGGCTATTTATCCGATCTTGTGCAGAAACGCTGGTAAGAGTAAAGGGGCGGGGGTGGCTCGGTCGGTAGCACCCCAGGCTCGTAATCTGCAGTTCCCAGGTTCGGTTCCCAGCTGTGTCAATGTTGAGATTTATCTCCGCAAAATTTCCCGCCCTGCCCTTGGTCAGTAGGGGACCGATGGGTTGGAAAGGCCGCCGTCCGTCGGATGGGACGTTAAGTCGTGGCTCCGTGTACGGGAGAGCTATAACCTGTGCACGTTAAAAAACACGCTGGATGGCCTTGACTGCAGGCTACCATCTGTCTCCCAACAGCTGTTCCAGTTGGTCTCCAACCCCAACTTCTCTGAACCATCGGGGTCCTTGTGACCTGGCTATTTAGCCCATGGTGCGCAAAAGAGTGCCGCTCAAAGGTAAAACAACCCAACCTGGTAAGAGCTAAAAGAACCAAACATGGTAAGAGCTAAAACAACCCAATATATGTTTGTTCACAAATGAAAACGCCACATTTTAATTTAATGGAGCCTTCTTTTAATCCAGAAAACACATGATCGCTGCAAGCATGCAAAAAAAAAAAAATTTTTTTTCCATGAGTGTATTAAGAGTGTTTCCTCCCTTCCAGTTGACCAATTTGCTGTATCCTAAGATTACCTTTGGCATCGTCTTTATCGCCCTGACATTGTTTTGACATCACTTTCCAGAAAGGTACTCCTATTGTTAGGAAACTGGCTTTAACAGTCATCATCAATTAATTCTTAATGGCCTTTGTTTATAATTAATTCTTAATGGCCTTTGTTTACTTCAGTGTAGGAATCCATTTAATCTCCAAATATTTATCACCTGGAAAGTGTACACACCTAAATCGGGATTCTTAAGTCCACCTTAGGGGATTATCTGCTGGATAATCAGAAATCACTGCAGCCAATGACTAATTACTTCCGCTAATCACCACAGTAAAAATTAGGTAGGCAGATTATGTCCCTTATTCGTGCAAGTGACAATTGTTCAGTCTAGGTGGTAGTTTTCTGCATAGCGAACTCGTAGCAGCATATTAGCAAACGAAAAGGGAATTGAGACCATTTGTAGAGAAAAAATGGCGACAGGAATTGTAGATATGAATCTGCAGGATTTATGCGTGGTTAATATAATAAAGAATCTTCCGTCTTATGTTAAGACTTATCATGATATGGTTAAAGAAGGTCAAGGAGAATACATTAATTATGACTTATATAGGCTTCGTAAGTATACTTTATGTTTGAGTTCTGTTATGACCATATCGAGATTTTTAAAGTGTTTTAAGTAGTTAAAAGATCTTCATTCTTTCGTTTAATATTTAATTAATAATGAATTGTGTATTATAAAAATATCTACAAAATTAAACATGATACACCAATAATTCAGCAAAATTTTATATTAATTAATTAAAGCGAGTTTAAGAGACTCTTGTTTAAAGCCTATTTTCCAATGCCAATGAAACAAAATCGGAAACAGAAAGAGTTTTATAAGCTTCGATGAAATATTTTACAAGTCAAATGAAATAAATCATAGGCAATGAGTCAAAAAAAACTGCAGTAAATTAAAATAATTTAAAGATTTATGGGCAAAAATTAAGCCTTGAGAGTGTGGGAGTAACATAATGATTTCTGAATTTTAAAACATAGACCACAATAGATGTTATGCAATAGAATTATAGAACCAAATCTATATAATTAATGTATATAATAATATGTAATATGAAAATTATTTGTAAGAAATATTCGACCAACAGTGACCTTTTCAGTGTTTCGATTCTTCATTCAAGTGATTATAGTGTAAAAGCATTTTGTCTTTGATTTCTACTAAGACAGTTAGAGTTCTTCCAAAAAAGATACAATTTTATTTGAAATGGTGATTCGATTGTAAAAAAGTTTCGTTTTTTTGCTGAATGATAGCAATAAGAATTTTTACGTTTTTACAACCAGAAAATTAATATTCTGCTAATTCTTTCGTTTTTATATATGTGAAGTATGTTGTGTGATTATCACTAGTTTTTAAAAAAAATAAATATCGATACAGTTATATTTAAATATTCATCATACAGTGGTTTCGATCATTTGCGGAAGAACCATATGTTATCCCAAAGGGAAGCTCCATAGTTTCTAAAATATATTATTTTTTGTTGAAAAAAATGACAGGATATAAAGACCTGAATCAAATATAAAAATATTTCGATTGTCAACAATATTCCTTCACTATTTAATGTGTTATGGAAATTTACATATTTACAATGCCAATGTAGTAATGTATCAAAATGTTTAAGGAAATAAGTGTGATATTTTAAAAGTTTTCTGTCTTTCACTATTCATCAGTTTTGTATAAGTTCTTAAGACTGGTACTGATGTTGTTAAATATTCAGACTTCCAAAACTGATTAAATACTGAAAGAATATTGATGAAAATCGAGTTTTGATTGAGATATTTATTTTCCGTTGCTACATTTTTCAAAAAAAAAATATTGTTCTTTTTAACTATGTACACTTATGTATGAATATTAATGTCCATCAATATTTCCTGCGGGTAAGCTATTAGCTTTGCAGGTCAAATGTATAAAACCTCTCCACATCTGTATTTTGTGAGATGACGATGATGATGAATAAATATATTATTATTATATTTAAGTAAAAGAGCATTGACGTTATCTTCCCAATGACATAACATAGAGTTGCTCCTTAATTTATGGAAACTTTTAAAAACTTTTTAGGTGCTAAAATTTATGGAAACCAGAGTATATCCCTAATTATTTCCTTCTCAGGAGAATATTTAATTTGGTAGATGATTATATTCAATTTTTCATACAATTTCAAATTGCTTATCACATAAATAAATCAAAATTATCAAAATTATAATAAATAATTCTTCATCAAAAGATATAATATTGGTTGAAATGACGATTATTTAAAAAGAATTAAAATAATGGCCTCCTACCGACACAAATATACATATATATGAATCCTTTGTAAGAGATATTCGCGAAATTATAGTGCAGAAGCATTTTGTTTTAAAAATGAAATTTATTTATTCTTTGCCAGAAAGTACAAATTTAGTTGAAATGCAGATTCTTTATTTAAAAATATTAGTTTATGGTTACCGAAGTAGAGTCATTATCTTTCTTATGTTGCAAAACTTTAGATTTAGGGCAAAATATAAACATGAACGAGTGAGTTCTTATCACTTTCCAGTCGCTCCGGTTGTGTCATTGGTTACCTAATTATTTAAATTAAATTCATCTCTAATTATTAGATGGACCTGTGTTGGGTTGTTTTACCTCTGAGCGGCACTTGTTTGCACACCATGGGCTAAATGGCCAGGTCACATGGAACCCGAAGGCTCAGAGTAGGTTGGGGGAGGGGACCCACTGGAACAGCTGTTGGGAGACAGACGGTAGCCTCCCGTCAAGGCGATCCAGCGTGTTCTTTAACGTGCACAGGGTATGGCTCTCCCGCACACGGAGCCACGGCTTAACGTCCCATCCGACGGACGGCGGCCTTTCCAAGCCCATCGGTGTCCCCTACTGACCGCGGGCAGGGCGGCGAATTTTGCGGAGATAAATCTCAACGTTGACCCAGCTGGGACTCGAACCTGGGAATACAGATTACGAGCCTGGCGCGCTACCGACTAAGCTACCCCCGCCCCATGGAGCTGGGTCTTTATAAAAGATTATTAACAATATGAAAGAATTAATTTTCATCAATTAAAACTTTTATGCTGCCTGCTCATGTAACGATCACTGAACATGAGGACCAATACTGAAACAACTTGAACGCCTTTCTGTTAAGTTATGCCATTGAATTAGAGCAACATTTATTTTATCCGTTAAGACTAAATATTTTTATTATATTAATTTGTTTGTCTCTACAAAATATGCGGTGTAATAATTATTAGTGTTTAGAAAAGGAATAAAGTTACAGTTGTATCTTAATATTCTTCATATATCCTTATTAATTTCCTCGTCAAACGAATATTAATTCTAGTGGAAAATAGTTTTATAATTCGAAAAATTTCTTAGCCCTTTATCTTAGAGTAAATTTGCAAATTTTCTTCAGCCAAAATAATTAATTTTCCAAAAATTTCTTTACCAGAAAAAATTTTAATAACAAAACTATTACTTAGAGATGAAATTTACTAAAACTACTATTAAAATATTGAAATGTCACATGGGCTACTCAATGAAATGTAACCATATTTGGAAAACCTTTTGCTTGATGTTGCAGGTAATTGCACATATCAATTATTTACAGAAAAGTTTTTATTCTTCCTTTGTGACCCTTTGGTGTGCAATAAACACAAAAGTTTTCCTTTAATGACATAAAAACCTTAAATATTTACTCTTCAACCCATAAATTTTAAAATATAAAAAAAAAGAGACCATCAAATCCTATTAAAAAATTTGAAACAATCCCTACCATTTCAGACAAACTGCATTACTGAAAACAAATATTAGTTGGAGGATATGGTTTAAAGTTAATTTTGCCTAATGCATGGTTTTGCCTTTGAATTTTGACTTTATATTCTCTTGGTGTAAGTTGGTTCAGTTGATAGCGCGCCATAATCTGCAGTTCTCAGATTTCAATTTTAATTGTGTGAGCTTTGAGATTTATTTCGGCGAAACCCCCCAACCCACCCTCGGTAGGAAAGGGGACGCCGATGTCCTCGGATAGGATGCCTTCCGTCAGATACGGCCTAAATCCGTGTCACCGTGTTCAGAAAACCTTATGACTTTGAGGAGAAGATTATATCTGTCTCCTAGCAACTATCCAGGTACCTAGCAACTATTAGGTCCCCTTCCCTTAACCAACTCTGAGCCCTTGGGGTCCTTGTGACCCAACGATTTAGCTTCTTGTGTGTTCAAAACTGGCGGTGCGAGACGTAAAACACAACTTCTCTCTGATCATTTGCGGATCTTCAACTTTTTTGTTACATTTTAAAAAATATTTAAAATTTCTTAGTCATTGATGGTAGAGTTTGATTCGCATTTAACGAATCTTCCACTGGCTACAATAGCGCCGTTAAATGCGGAAAAGTTGGAAATTGCCAAATTTTTAAATGATTTTTTAGGGTAGAAATTTGAAATCATTGTTGTAGGGTGTGACGTCCAACATGTTTACATTGATAGCAATGATTTGCTCTTTATACCCTTCATGTGGGGAAAATATTATTTTTATATTCTATAGGTACTAATAATATATTACTATTTGCGTTTTAGCAATCATCCATTAATTCGAATTTCTTTGTTAGATCTAAAGGTCAAAAATTCAAAATTTCAAACCGGAAATTTTAGAAAATACCAAAAAATATTTAATTAATATTGATGCCGAACTATTGTTGCTATAAATTTTTTGTTCTAGTGGGAGAATATAATAAGTTGGGTTGGGTTGTTTTACCTCTGAGCGGCACTTTTTTGCACACCATGGGCTAAATGGCAAGGTCACATGGACCCCGAAGGCTCAGAGACGGTTGGGGGAGGGGACCCACTGGAACAGCTGTTGGAAGACAGATGGTAGCCTCCCGTCAAGGCCATCCAGCGTGTTCTTTAACGTTGGGTTGTTTTACGTCTGAGCGGCACTTTTTTGCACGCCATGGGCTAAATGGACAGGTCACATGGACCCCGAAGGCTCAGAGAAGGTTGGGGGAGGGGACCCACTGGAACAGCTGTTGGGAGACAGATGGTAGCCTCCCGTCAAGGCCATCCAGCCGTGTTCTTTAACGTGCACAGGAATGGCTCTCCCGTACACGGCGCCACAGCTTAACGTCCCATCCAACGGACGGCGGCCTTTCCAAGCCCATCGCTGTCCCCTACTGACCGTGGGCAGGGCGGGGAATTTTGCGGAGATAAATCTCAACGCTGACCCAGCTGGGACTCGAACCTGGGAACTACAGATTACGAGCCTGGCGCGCTACCGACTCAGCCACCCCCGCCCCGAATAGAGCTGTAGAACAACTGTTATAGAGAATAGAACAATATATATATATTTAAAATATTAAACAGAAAAATTTTAGATGGAAATAAATCATATTATTTGAATATTATAACGTGAATATTTTGTTTCTTTTTTTCAGATGTATTGTTCACTGGCAGGATTATAGCCCTCTTAAGAGACAAAAGAATCATTTCAGATGCAGATTGTCCATCTGCCCAAAGGAACGTCATTAATTTCAACTTCGGAAACGAAAGTCAAGTAACTGAAGAGAACTATTTGGCATTTATTCTGAATCCACAGTTGAAGAAACTCGATATTGGCTTTGAGAATCCACGAAGGAAATTTCTGAAATTCGATACCCCTGTAGGCGAAATCGAGACAGAAGTATCTCTGCACCATCCAAGAGCATATGAAAGTTTAAATATGAGGCCTTTTCTTTTTACTCGTACCTTCTGGAACGCCATCTTGAATATTGGAAAGGTAAAAAAGTTTCGTTATCTTTACGTCAGTAGTTCTCAAGCGGTGTTTCTATGCATTCACACGAAAACGTCTAAAACTGTGCTAAAAGCAATGAAAGATCTGAAATAAAAATTAAATGGGAAAAAATGATGTAAATTCGTAAAGGAAGAATTGGGAGATTTTGTGTTATTGGCATTGAACCATACTATTTTGAAAACTATTTGTGGTCCGCGAAGTAAAAATTTGTGAGAACCACTGCTATACGTAATTAAATATATAAATTATTGTTGCTGGGGACAATAAATCAAAACATTATTTTTAATCTTTACTATAATATATGAGTCACTGACCAGAAAAAGAGATTTCTCAAGATTCTAATCAAAATATAATAATTATTCTGGACATGAGTGTAGGAAACTGTAGAGTTTTTATTTTCATAGTTATTCTGCTTATTTGTTAAGCTACCAAGCCCTCAAAGTTTCTTTGCTTTAAAAAAGGGGTATCATTTGAACACAAATTTTTTCCTTTATTGTTCTTGTTACAGAAATTTTTAAAAGTTAGTGCTCTCTAAACGTCACTAACAATATATTTTGATAACCCAGTGTCATTTATATTCACGTAGTTTATCAAATATTTCAAAAGGGGAGTCATCTTTCATATTCTTGCTGTGTTTACACTGGAATTTCTGTTTTCTGCAAACGCTACTATTGCTCTTTTATTTTCCTTACCTTTATAGTTCCTTGGAATATCCAGAGTTCACAAAACAAACGCTTAAGGAAATATTTATGTATTCAAGAATAAGAAGTTGGTTTGAAATTATCAAAACTTTGTATGAGAAGAGGAATTACTCCCAATAACAAGCTTGATGCCTCTTGATTCTTGAATTTGTTTCACCAGATACGTTGCCATAATTAAATATTAAATTATTTCCATATTTTATTAATGGGAAAATAACATGGAAGCTCTGTAACTTCTAATATATACATTTGGTGGAAAAACATAACTGAAGATAAATTGAGAATCACAATCCAGTCTGCTTAAATCTCGATATTTCAGTATTTAAAGTGTTACGAAATCCGGAATATTAAGCAATAAATTAACTTCTTTTTATAAAATAATTCGTATTTGTCCAATATTGAAATAATCATTATTCAAACTTTTAAAATGTATATAAATTTTATTGAATGGTTTGAGAAAAATCCTTTTTATTTAAATTTTTCTTCATTTCTGAGGTAAATTTTTATGACGCAATGACGTGAAATATTCTAGCTTTCATTATTCTGTAAATACTTAACGAAGTTAAAATCGAGGAAAAAAAGATTTGATTATGATAATTATGTTCAGTCACAGTTTCGTTTTAAATAAATATTTTCGAAGTTATAGAGCTTCGAAATTAGAATCCCATTGACATAATATGGAAAATTTCTAATATTTTGTAGGCTAATATATAATAAAATATATCATGTACACATATTTAAACATAACATTAAATTTGCAATATTCTGATAATTTTAAACAGTTATGATAAGGTCTAAAAATCACAGTTGTAGTTCAGCAACATTACACTAGTTTTGTTTTTCTAATGGTGTTTATTAACAGCGTTACCAACATGAAATAATTCGGCCCACAAATGCTCAGTTAAAATTTGATGTATTTTCATATCTCCAATTTGTGTTTAAATCGTACAGTCGCTCAAAAACGTATTCGAACTGTATGGTTGATTACAGAATTTAGAAAAAATATCTGGAACGATTTTTTTAGAAATTAGTGATCTGGTTTCGTCCAGTACTGTACAATTAGGTTGCCATATCACTGATTTCTAAAAAAATCGTTGCCAGATATTTGTTCTGAATTCTGTAATCAACCATAGTGTTCGGATATTTTTTGAGCAACTTTATTCGAATACGCAGGGTTCGAATAATAGATGTTTCTGCTTCTCTAAAGTTAGCAGAAATAGGAATAAGCTGTCTTTCCTCTATGTATATTTATACCAAAATTACTGAAAATGAAGAAATATATATTTACGAGTATGAATTAAATCTTATTTACTAATTTTAGTGCAACTGTATGTCTTCTATGAATTTTTCTGTTTTTCGTTTTTAATATATCTCATTTTTTTCATTCTCTTAGAATCTCACAGCGATAAATATGCAAGGATGCGACATTCAAAGATATGATTTTGCTCCATTTTTAGGAGCAATTCCTCATGTGGTTCATCTAAATCTATCCCATACTCGTTTCTCAGATTTCGATATTCCTATCATTCGGCACAACTGTCCCTTACTAAAGAGGTTGGAACTGGCAGGAACTGATATAACAGATGAAGGAATTAGAATTTTGTGTGAACCAGATAGTGAATATCAAGAGCCGCGAAATTCTCTGTTAAACCATTTGAATATTCGTTCAACCCAGATTACTTTTGAAGGTGCGCGGAAAATATTACTTTCCTTCCCATCCCTGGAAATATTTCAGTATTTTGCTCCCCATATGTTGAGACCAATTTATGCCCAAGAACTGGATGAGGATATAGACAGCGTTCTAAGGAGGATCCCAATTACAATGGGAAACGCTGGCTTGCCTTCCATCCTCCACGAAATGCATAAACCATATTCAACCAGGGATGAATTTTTCAATGGGAGAGAATACAAGCTGAAAAATTTGGTTGTCGGCATGTTCGAACAGACAGAAGAAATGTTGCAAACTGCATTGCATTGTTGTCCTGCTCTAACCTGGCTGAAAATATTACCTGCTGTCACAGCTGAAGGTTTACTTCTCTGCTCTGAATTTCCCAATATTAAAGACATTGATATGCATCTTGGGCAAAAGGTTCCTATAGCTGCAATGAAAGAATTTTTTTCAAGAAAAGGACCCAAACTGGAAGTTGTGAGCTTTAACCCAAGATCTCTTATCCCTCATCTAGAATATGTCGATATATTGAACTGTGTGATGAAATGCTCATCACTGCAAAAATTCTCCTGCAGAGGACTTACTCTTGAAAGTCATAGTAGTATGAGATGTGCACTCTCGTATCCTTTGCAGTGTCTAACAGAAATTAACATCTCCTATTTAAGAGGTTCAGGAGCAACAGACTTTTTATCATTTCTTCTACGTGCAGCCCCTGGTGTGATTCATCTACGGTTAGTTGAGACAGATGCTGATGTCGACAGAGCATTGAGAGAAGCTAAGGCACTGCATTCGTTTCATCATTTGCAGAAATTGGAACTGTTGCGTTGTACTGTTGCTTTGGACACGCTCTTTGAATTCTCTACACTGGAAACTCTTAAATATTTTCAATATTCCCCTTAGTGATGGTGGCAAGAAACCTGCGATTTAAATTGTTAATATATCTTTAACCATATGGAAATTAAGAAGATGAAAATCTTTGTAATTGAGTTTTCATAAATGTAACCATTAATTGTTATAATATTTTCTGTAAAAGCTAAGAATTATTGTGTTATTTTCATTGCAATACATGCCACACAATAACTGTTATGATTTTAAAACTGTCTGTCTCTGAAGCTTATATGTGTTTAGGTAATTAATTCCGAAATTTCAAAAATCATGATTTTTTTTTGTAAAATCTCTATTTTTTTTGGAAAGTCTATATTTTTTAAATAAATTAAATTTATATTAAATGATTCTCGTCTGTTTTATGAAATCATTAACTATTGTTTTGTATGCATTTTAATACCAAAGATCTTAAAAAAATCCACACTTTTTACATGGCTCTAAGCGGCATTGAATGACCTTTCATTCGTTTTTCAACTTTGGAATTAGGCTTCCTACAATCGAAAATGTCACTGAAGATAATTGTAAATCGAAAACAAATTTTTTAAAATCTGGATTTCCAACAAACATTTAGTTAGTGAAATATTTAAAGTTTTTCTAATATCTGAGGCATCTCTTACTCTCGTTGAAAATCGAAAATTGAAATTGAAAATTGAAAAAATGTATTCTTTTCAAAATTGGAATAAGCTAAAAAAAACATAAAACGTCTAACTTTATGTTAATTTTAAGAAAAGATATCTTACAGTTACTTTTTGATTTTGAATTACTCTTTGAGATAAATTCTTATACTCAGTAATTCTTTTAATATTAGACGAATATTTTTGAAAACCTAGAATGGAATGATATTAGAATTATCAATTTATCAATAGTAGCAACATTCTTTGAAACTTATTTTGAAAGTTAGGGGGGTCATTAAATTGTTTAATACATTTTACTGGCATCCATTTATTTATCATAAAAATTCTTAGAGAATTTGTACGTTGGTTTTCTTCTACTTTATTCAGTTCATAAATATTTCTGCAGTGAATCTAACAGTTCTTTTTGCATCTTCAACAATATCAGAAATTAAGCCTTCATCGGGCAAAGAAACAATATTAAAAAACACTAATTTTGCCAGGTTAATATTTTTTAACGATAGGCAGATTCTTCTATTTATAGCTCATATCCTAGAAGATTTCCCAGAATATTTGATAAAGAAAAAAAATTACCTTCAAGGCTTACAATATATATATATCCTATATTTAAAAATAAATAATCATTAAAGAAATATTTATACACCTGCAGAAACGAACAATTCAAATGCCGAGGAACCAAATCGAACAAATATACAATTTCATCCTCGTGCAGCACATGATGGACTTGTAAAACAGGCGTTTATTTCCATTTCACACCGTGTTTTCAAAAAATTCACCACTCTCATGCGTAGTGGAGAAATATTCATCTCTAAAGATAGTGATCATAATCTTTGCTTTCGATCTGAAAACAAACACCGAAATAGCATTTAACTAGACGAATTATCGCATGTGGCGCATAGGAGAATCTCATTTTCAAAGAGAATGAAATTTTTCTCTGACAGAGAATTTAGTACTTTCTTCTTTCACTTCTTAACAGTTGTAATTTGAGTTTCGGAAGTTGAGAAAAATTTAAATAGTATGTTATTAGTAATTATACAAAATAAAGATATTCGTCTTTTAGTTCTAAAATTTTAAAAGTTGCATTTTCCACACCTCTCTCAACAAATGGGTAGTGTGTTGAGAGTGAACTCTTGAGAAGCTACCAATGAAATTTCAAATGTCAATTATTTCATATTATTTGAAATACTTGATAACGGTTTTGCCGTTTCGATATTTAGTGATCTGTAAAGATATATATATTAAAACTACTTAAGTATTTGAAAAATGCAAATTATAATATTTCTTTATTGCCAATAAAACTAAAACAGGGTTTTGCAAATATCACTTTCGATGTTTCCAAAAGAAAATTAGAGATGTTCACATTCCACCACCAAAATTTCAAGTCTTTATCATTAATACATCGTTGCAATATTCTTTTTAAATTTTTGGAATTTTCAAATCTTTTCACCGTTAGAGAGCGCAATTATAATGTTCAAAAATTTCCGAAAGGGGAAATCGTGATATTTTATCAATTCCTATCTAACCCAAAAAGAAATGTTTCATTTATGCATAAATCCAAAAATTGCTTGCTAAAACAAAAAAACTGTGTTTTTCCACCGTGCGTCTAAAGGGCTAACTTCTTTCTGGCAATGATAATTCGTGACCTGCCTATATCAGCAACAAAATCTCAAATCTCTAACATAAATATATCGTTTGCAATATTCGTTTGAAATTTTGGAATTTTAAAAATTTTCCACCTATACAGGGCGCAAATATAGATTTCGAAAGATTCCAAAAGAGTGGGGGCGGGGGTGGCTCAGTCGGTAGCGCGCCAGGCTCGTAATCTGTAGTTCCCAGGTTCCAGTCCCAGCTGGGTCAGCGTTGAGATTTATCTCCGCAAAATTCCCCGCCCTGCCCACGGTCAATAGGGGACACCGATGGGCTTGGAAAGGTCGACGTCCGTCGGATGGGACGTTAATCCGTGGCCCTTGTGCGGGAGAGCCACACCCTTTGCACGTTAAAGAACATGCTGGATGGCCTTGACGGGAGGCTACCATCTGTCTCCCCACAGCTGTTCCAGTGGGTCCCCTCCCCCAACCTTCTCTGAGCCTTCGGGGTCCATGTGACCTGGCCATTTAGCCCATGGTGTGCAAAAAAGTGCCGCTCAGAGGTAAAACAACCCAACCCAACCTGAAAGAGTGACGCTTAATATTTCATCGATTTTTATCTAAAGAGAAAAAAAAAATTTCATTTATCTCTAAAAAATTATTTTCTGAAATAAAGAAGTTTCGTCTCGCCTTCTCCCCCCCCCCCCCTGCGAAAAACCACCAAATCATTGTTGTGAGTGGAAATGTCTTGACTTCACATTCGAATCCCGAAATTTCGAATTTGTAGCATAAATACATCGTTTTCGTTTGGAATATTCGTTTGAAATTTTCAACTTTTTTCACCGCTACAGGGCATAAATATAACTTTAGAGAGTTTCGGAAAGTGCATATCGTACTCTTTCCTCAATACCTATGCAACATAAAAGGAATTTTTAATATGTCTCTGTAAACAAAAAGTTCGTTATCTACAGCCGGATACACGACATAGCGAAACTGTTATCTCGTTTTCTCTAGCTTTAGCGCGAACAAATCATATCGCCTTTATTTAAAACTAAAAAATTATCATTAGGCAAATATATTGGCACCTGCTGGAATAAATAATTCAACTGCATAAATATCAAACTGAACAAATATATTATTTCTTTCTTCTGGAATACATGATGATATTAACCTGTAAACCGGTATTTAATTTCATTCCACAGTTTCTTCAACGGAATAGGGAAGAAGTTAAGGAACCGGTATTACTAGTTCACTCAGAAAGGGGAGAAGAATTAGCGATCTTTAAAAATATCAATTGTAAGCTTATCTTTCTAAAGAGTTTTAAAAGCAAAAAATTATTAACTCTTCAGCTTTAGCAGAATTTTTTTCTGTCTGTATTTAAAATAAAAAATTTATTGAAATTATAATTTCCCACCAACTGGATTGGGTTGTTTTACCTCTGAGCAGCACTTTTTTGCACACCATGGACTAAATGGCCAGGTCACATGGACCCCGAAGGCTCCGAGAAGGTTGGGGGAGGGGACCCACTGGAACAGCTGATGGGAGACAAATGGTAGCCTCCCGTCAAGGCCATCCAGCGTGTTCTTTAACGTTGGGTTGTTTTACTTCTGAGCGGCACTTCTTTGCACACCATGGGCTAAATGGCCAGGTCAGAAGTACCCCGAAGGCTCAGAGAAGGTTGGGGGAGGGGACTCACTGGAACAGCTGTTGACCGTGGGCAGGGCGGGGAAATTTGCGGAGATAAATCTCAACGCTGTCCCACCTGGTACTCGAACCTATTAACGACAGATCACGAGCCTGGAACGCTATCGACTGAGCCACACCCGTTTCCCCACCAACTATTAAATTTTTTTTTTTAAAACCTTTTGAAGCAAAATAAAATTTTAACTTAAAAATACATAATAGATATTGTATGGCAAAAGCTACAGCACAGAGGACACTAATTGATGACATCAAAATATAGTAATTATTTACCACTTTTATTTATTTATATTATAAAACAATTTAAGAACATTACTTAAAAGAAGTATCACAAAAATGAACTGTGCGTCAGGGACAGCAGTGATGTCTGTCTGAAAGGGATATATAAAAATGAAAATTGACTCAAAATTATTGGTAAAGAAAAATTCATATTTGCTGACATCTAAACTTATTATTATTTCTTAAATAATTCTGATATCGTACTTTACCCTCTTTGCGAAATTTTTAACTTCACTTTCTTTATTAAGGAAAATGATTTCTTTTAATTCATGAGGAAAAAATTCCCAAATCTAGAATTAACGTACAAATGTTTCCAAAATAAAAAGAAAGCAGTATTTAGCAAAATATACTTTCAATTTTAGAAGAATTCAGTTTTTATTATTTCTTTATTACATGAAATGATTTATATTTCTTCAGTAATTTTTAATTGCCAAGAAAATATTCTTAAAAAATCATATCAATATCATAAAGACCTACAGTCGCTCAAAAAATATCCTAACACTATGGTTGATTACAGAATTCAGAAAAATTATCTGTCAATGATTTTTTTAGAAATTAGGGATCTGGCAACCTTCGTGTCACGTTGCAAGATTACTAATTTCTAAAAAAAAATTGTTGCCAGATATTGTTTCTGAATTCTGTAACCAACCATAGTGTTCGGTTATTTTTTTGAGCGACTGTACAACGAAAAAATACGAGGTTAAAAACACAGTCTTAATTGTCACTGCATAAAATTTTACTGCAGCAATAATAAGCTAATGAAATTTTTTTGTAAAAAGAATATCAAACATCGAAAAAATAGCAATAAGAAACAGAATCTAATATACAATATTTTTTCAATGTAATTAAAATTTAGGTATTAATACAAATGCTGAGATTTGTTTAATAAATTTTAAAATATTTTAAACGCATTTTGTCTTAAACATACCTTATGTGAAATATCAAAATACATAATTCATAATGTTCTTCTGTGCAGAAAATATAAAATTTTGGAAAATTCCTCAAAGGTTAAATTGCACGATGAATGCTTTAATTATTATTAATAACCACCGCAACATTTATTATTGTAATTATAAAAAGGATAATGTATATATATATATACAATTATTTTGTTGAAATATATATTATAACAACAAAAATACAATGTAATAAACGAATGCTATACATATGAAACAATACAAAAATATAATAAAGTTTATGATTATTATAACGTTGCGTATTATTACAGTTATTACAGTATAGTATATTAAAGTGTAAGTTAAACTAAAATTACATTTGACAATAAAATATAATTTCGTCCAACATTAACCATTGCAAAATCAAAATATAAACAAAATTAGAGTTTTAAGTATTTGCACGCAACTGTAAAATTAGCTTGTTTATTTGCAAAAATAATCAAAAAGATATCTAATATCTAAAAAAAAATATAACTGGCATTTAAAACCAGATTTTGTAAAAAAAATAATCGATACGGTTAATAAAAATTCTTGGGGACCTTTTAAAAATCATATTTCCTTTATAATAGAAATATTCGGTTCTTGACATACTCAGCAGAAAAATTCAAATATCTGTAACGTTCTGGGTTAAAAAGTTTTAAAAAAATTCCTGAAATGTGAATTCATGAATCATCTGAGAAATCCAGAAGATTTAAATGGCACAAAATGTTCATAAACTGTGAATTTTCCTTTCCAATTCAGCGGCCAACCTCATCTTGAAATCAAGTACAGAGATAATGAGTGGTTTTATATTCGAAATGAGGTTCTAACATGTGACAGTTACAAACTAAAAATTTTAATCTGAATTCGTGCGTGGAATTTTGGGACTGAGCATTTGCGAGAAGCAGAAAATGTCGAGTGAAAATTATTCATAACAGCGGATGAATGGACAATCATAAGTCCTTTTTGATTTTTTTTTTGGTGTCGTCGGGTATAGTTCAATGAAGAAAAATAAAAATCACAGAGGTAAATAATTAAGTACAGTTCTCAAGATTTATAGTTTAAATGTGTTGATAAACTATTTAACATCTTCGTAATGTTACTACTTCACATTTTTGTACCTTTAGAATCTAGTATTCTTGATCTGCGAAAATTAAAATTCGATAGTGCCCTGCAGTTTTTTGAACAAATCCAGTACGGCAGATTTCGAATACAATTCTCATTTAAAAAAAAATACTATCCCATTTACACCGATACAAATATTTTAATAGTATGCAATGTGCTGAATTGAATACTTTTTAAACACATGAGCTTGGAGCAGAAATATTGCATCAAATTAAATGAAGAGATATCATATATTCGTTTCTGAAATTTGCAATTCATACAGCTGATGCAGTACTTGGTTTCGCACTGAAAGTCGTGGTTCAAGTGCTTGCCCGGGAGCTAATTGTACTCATGCGTCGGAGGAAGTTCTTCTTCACTGTGGTCTTGCAAGAAAAGGCTAGGAAAATGAACAGACCCTGGAAAGAATTTGAAATCACGAATACATAGCTCATAAATGTGGAGTGTGTAAAACTCACTATAATGGCTGACACCCAAGTCAGACCCATAATAAGAGCCAGTCTGAGGAATACGGAGAATTTCCTGACCAGCATTTTCTTATTGGCTTCAGAATTGAAAGATGCCGTTACGATGATGTAAGCACTGATTCCAAAGAGAAGGATTTTGAGGCACATGAGCACAACGAAAGGAATGATGAACAGAAGCAGCAAGGAATGAGGCTCTGTGTACCAGCACATTCCGGTTTCACCGTCAGAAAATCGAGGTCGATACTTGAGAGGGATGTCACCGGAAGCGTCGATTTCGTGTGTTAGAATGGCAAGAGACATCGGGGTGAGCCATGCATACAATGAATAAAAGAGAATCGTCTCTTAGGGATCTTGTTTCCCATCACCCTTAACTTAGTGGTTGCTGCTCTCAAAGATCTCGTAGGCTATCACATTCATCCAGAAGAAGGAAGCCAGGAAGAAGTAATAGATACACATGGCTACTCCTACACAAGATGTGTGACTTAAATTCTTAAAGGTTGAGGCTACAAAGTAGTGCAAATATGCCAAAATAAGTGTCACGCAGAGGGATGCGACACAATATCCTGGAAGATTCCTCATCTCTGGGAGGGAAAGGAAGAGGACAAGATGGATGATGATGAAAAACACTGATGGTGCAAGCCCAATTATTGCTATGGTGGCAAGTAGTCGATTGTCATCTGTAGTTGGTATAAGTTTAGATTGACAGACTACCACTTCATCTGCCAGGAGAGAAAATTCATCATCTCCCAGGACGGAAAATTCATCATCTCTCACGACGGAAAATTCACACTTTTCGAAGGCTACGTCGTGTTTGTGGGCATGAATTCTTCCATGGTCTAGGATGTTGTATTCTGAAGGGTATAGGACTACTGCTTGTTGACACTCGAGACCTGGACATTCATCATCAGTAGAATTATTAGATGTATCGTTTACAGAAAGAGGAATTACAGTGATCGAATCACTTCCTGTTTCTGCTGTGGATTTCAGTGAGTGGAAGTGAATATTATATTGTGAGAAATGATTTGGGATAGCTGATGAAATTGAATTTTTCTCTGATTGCGATTCCTCACATGATGTTAGGAGAAATGAGGTTATCATAATGAAGCAGAAGTTATTCCTCCGATATAAACTCACAGGAAAATTTCTCTTGTTCAAATTTTGTGGAATGATCCTTCTACAATTTAAGATCTCGTACTTTTGCTTTCAGATCCGTTTCACTTTTCTTGCCTTTGAATAAACTATTCTCAGTGGTTAGTTCAATCGATTCTTTTTCCATTAACCTATAGTAAGAAATGAAAAACAAAAATTTGAGATCTAAGGCTTTTTCTCTGTTGATCGTTTTAGTTCTACTGCCGAGTGGTTAGCACGCTTGGCTACTGATCTAAGGGACCTGGGTTCGAGCCCCGGATTTAGGCATGGATGTGTGTGTCGTTTTTCTGCTGAGGTCCTGCCATCCTCTCAGATCTCCTACTATGGCATATAAACTGACAGGCTCCTGTCAGACCTCTGTGGCAAGCAGCTGCTTGAGGGGGTATTTATTTATTATTTCTTATTTATATACACTTTTTATATGATTAAGTCATCAGTAAGTGACATCTAAAGAGATATATAAAAAGAGAATATACTTATATATAGTTGCTATATCTAAATAGACAGATCAGTTTTGAGCAATGTCAACTTCTGCAATGCCTCTTTTAATACTTAATCACTTTGATCAAATTTTTAAAAGGAACTGCTCCAAGAGTGGTCAAGATGACCAGCTACATTGGAGCCGGGGTGGCTCAGTCAATGACGTTAGGCTTGTAATCTGCCGTTCCCAGGTTCGAGTCTCAGGTGGGTCAGCGTTGAGATTTATTTCTGCAAAGTAATTAATCCATCCTGGAGCACAATGGACAGGCAATTGCTGATCCCAAAGCAATTGCCGACACTCTAGGAGAGTCATTCTCCTCCATCTCTTCCTCTTCCTCTTACTCCCCCGAGTTTCTGG
Source organism: Ryuthela nishihirai (assembly GCA_038380435.1). Lineage (NCBI taxonomy): Eukaryota > Metazoa > Arthropoda > Arachnida > Araneae > Heptathelidae > Ryuthela > Ryuthela nishihirai. The sequence goes on from JAWZYU010000008.1 coordinate 53,364,688, forward strand.
CCCAGAAGGGCAGGTGGAACGCTCTCCGCTGTCCTTCCACTCGAATGGCCTGGAGCCTTACAACAGGCCATTCACAGCGGGGGAGCTTCGCCTTGCTCTGCACTCTTCTCGTACCTCTGTTGTCGGGGCCAGACAATGTCCATTATGCCATGCTCCAACATCTGTCACCATCGAGGAAGGATCGGCTACTCCATCTCTACAATCGCATTTTTCTCGAGGAGTAGTTTCCGGAATCCTGGCGGGAGGCCATTGTCTTGGCCTTCCCAAAGCCGGGAAAGGATTCGAAGATTCCTTCTAATTATCGTCCCATTGCGTTGAGGAGCTGCGTGTGCAAGGTGTTGGAAAGAATGGTAAATGCCATATTCATCTGGTAGTTAGAACATCACAACCTTCTTTCCAACACCCAGTGTGGCTTTCGCAGGCAACGGTCAACTCTTGACCATCTGATACGCCACGAATCGGCTATCAGAAACTCATTTTTACGAAGAGAGCACCTGGTGTCAATTTTCTTCGACATCGAAAAAGGTACGACACGGCTTGGAGATTCGGCATTCTTCGTGACCTCCACAATTTGGGTTTGAGAGGTCACATGCCGATCTTCATCTCCAACTTCTTATCGACACATTCTTTTCGTGTCCGTATCGATATGTAGTTCCCAGGTTCGAGTCCCAACTGGGTCAGCGTTAAGATTTATCTCCGCAAAATTCCCCGCCCACCCACGGTCAGTAGGGGACACCGATGGGCTTAGAAAGGCCGCCGTCCGCCGGATGGGACGTTAAGCCGTGGCGCCGTGTGCAAGAGAGCCATACACTGTGCACGTTAAACAACACGCTGGATGGCCTTGACGGGAGGCTACCATCTGTCTCCCAACAGCTGTTCCAGTGGGTCCCCTCCCCCAACCTTCTCTGAGCCTTCGGGGTCCATGTGACCTGGCCATTTAGCCCATGGTGTGCAAAAAAGTGCCGCTCAGAGGTAAAACAACCCAACCCAACCTGTGTCGGTAACACTCTGTCGCGGCAGTACCCCCAAGAACAGGGGGTGCCACAAGGCTGCGTTCTGAGTGTTACGCTTTTCGCTGTCAAGATTAATTCTATAACTAAACAACTTCCTCCATCAGTAGGCAATGCCCTCTATGTTGATGACTTTAGCATCTTTTGCTCTTCGTCCAGCATGAGGGTCATTGAAAGACAACTGCAAATTGCCCTGAACAATCTTTCGGTTTGGGCGACGGCAAACGGGTTTCGGTTCTCCCCACAGAAGACCGCTTGTGTGCACTTTTTCACAAGGGTACTCTTCACCTGGATCCCGAGCTGCGGCTCGGGGGTAACATCATTCCAGTTGTTACCAAGTTTCTCGGTCTCATATTCGATCGGAAATTGACTTTTTTACCACACATACGTCATCTCAGGTCCAAGTGCACGCGGGCATTGAACATCGTCAAGGTCCTCTCGTCCCTTTCTTGGGGGGCGGACTGATGTTCTTTGCTCCGCCTGTACCGTGCACTTGTCCTATCGAAACTGGACTACGGATCCCAGGTGTACGACTCGGCCCGGGATTCGGTGGTGAAGGTGCTGGACCCCCTCCATCATCAGGCCCTCCGTGTTTGAACGGGAGCCTTCCGCACCTCACCGGTCCAGACTCTTTATGTTGACACTGACGAACCATCTTTATCTCTTCGCCGTCAGCAGTTGTCCCTAAAATATGCATCTAAATTGCGATCCCTGCCTGGCCATCCCACTTGGGACTGCGTTTTCAGTCCGAAGTGGGAAATGCTTTACACAAATCGGCCGACTGCCATTCGTCCTTTCGGTTTGCGTGTCCGAGGCTTCCTCAGAGACATTAACATCAGTCTCGATAGCATCGCACAGTCGACGGCTGAGCCACTTCCACCTTGATTCGCTGTTTCCCCGTCCTGCGATTTTTCCCTGTGCAGGAAGGGGAAGGCCTTTACACCTGACTGTGTGTACCGGCAACTCTTTGCCAGCCATCGTGCTGAGTACCCGGACTTCTTGCCTGTCTTTACAGATGGTTCGAAGTCCGGCACATCAGTGGGATCGGCCATGGTCTGCTGTGATGTAATCATTGCAGACCAGATCCCACTGCAGTGTTCCATCTTCACTGCAGAGTTGCACGCTATCAGCCTCGTCTTGGACCACGTGGTGGCTAAGCATGATCGTCGGTGTGTGCTTTACACCGACTCGCTTAGCTCGCTACAGGCTTTGATCTCGGTGAGGCATCGGCCTCACCCAGTTCTTACTAAGATCCGCCAGCAGCTACATCGTCTGACAGCCACAACCACCATCCATTTCTGTTGGGTGCCCGGTCACGTCGGAATCAGGGGAAATGATTTGGCAGATTCTGCTGCCAGATCAACCACGCCCCTGTCCGACTCTCCATTGCCGGTTCCCTATCTGGATTTCCGGCAACGTTTTACCACCGAGCTCCGGGCACAGTGGCAGAGATCTTGGTCAGAACAGCTTACGAACAAGCTCTTTGAGATCAAACCTATCATCGAACCATGGCAGTCTTGTTATCGCAGGAATCGCAAGGAGGAAATTGTACTTGCTCGGCTCCGCTTAGGTTATTCGTTTATTACTCATTCGTTTCTTCTATGGGCGGACGACGTACCTAAGTGTGAGTTTTGTGACACCATTTTAACTATCAAACATATTTTAATTCATTGCCCATGTTTCAATCTTGAACGACGTTTGTTTTTTACATTTGATGATTTTACGTCCGAGCCCCTTACACTCGACATCTTTTAACAGATCATTGCTTTTTACCTCCAATTTTTGCTTTTTTGAAATTTGCAGGTTATTTTAACAGGCTATGATTTTACCGATTTGTTATTTATTCGCCATCTGACCTAGGTCATTTACACCTGGGTTAGTTTTATCCATTGTATATACTGTATATATATATATAAATATTTGTTCTTTTACACAAATTTTTATCATGGTTTTGGTTATATTTGTTGGTTTTGTCTTTACTTGTTTTACACTTGTTGCTATTTTTGTATTGTATTTTATCACCTTTAGATGTTGCTTTTAATATCGGTCGTAGGTTTACACGATTTTTATCTCTTATTTACTATTTGTCTTTGTCTGGCGCATTATGGCCTAAGTTGCGGATGCGCCAATAAACCTAAAACAAACACACAAACAAACAATTGAAATGCAGCTTTTTCGTTTCTGACTGACCAAACATATACTTGGTTGCGCTTTCTTTGCATACAGTGGGATAAAAAAACATGCTACAACGACTCCAAGGGCTCAGAGTTGAATAGAAGAAAGGGACCCACTTGATGGAAGCATCCAGTCTAGACCATCCACCGGTTTCTTTAATGTGCACTAGGTGTAGCTTTCCTACACGCGAGACTAGATCTTTATGTCTCATCCGACGGATGGCAGCCTTAAGGGTTATACAACGCAGAGTTGAAACCTTAACACATTGAGACTCCATCTGTGCACTGCAGATCATGCTCCTGGCGTGCTATCGACTGACACAATCCCATTTTCATTGCAATATTCACGGATTCAATAGCTATTATTTTTCAGATAGCTATATTGTTTTTCTAATGATGTATTATATATTCTATACTTAGAGTCGCTCGAAAAAATATCCGAACACTATGGTTGATTACAGAATTCAGAAAAAATATCTGGCAACGATTTTTTTTGAAATTAGTGATCTGGCAACCTTCGTGTCACGTGACACGACGAAAGTAGCCAGATCACTAATTTCTAAAAAAATTGTTGCCAGATATTTTTTCTGCACGTTAAAGAAACCGGTGGATGGTCTTGACTGGAGGCTTCCGTGAAGTTGGTCCGTTTCTTCTATTCAACTCTGAGCCCTTGGAGTCGTTGTAGCATGTTTATTTATCCCACTGTATGCAAAGAAAGCGCAACCAAGTATATGTTTGGTCAGTCAGAAACGAAAAAGCTGCATTTCAATACAATTAACCATTCTCCATTTATTCCTTAAACATGGAACAAGATAAGAGTAATCATGGCAAACAAATCAGGAGTGTCCTTAGTAAGTGCCCTCCCTCCAGTTCACCAATTTCCTTTGTGCTAAGGCCGCCGTTGGCATTGTCTTTATCTCCCTGACATTCATCACTTTCTAAAAGGGTACTTCTATTGTCCGTAAAGACAGCTTCCAATTCAGCGATTAGTATCGTGTTTCAGTTCTTGATGACCTTGGTTCAGTTTAGTATGAAAAACACTAATTACCAAATAACACACACCTAGAAAGGGTACACACCTTAATTAGGACGCTGACATCAACGTTCGGGAATTATCTGTTCAAATACAACGATTGGTTGCCTGTTTCAGTTCTTGATGACCTTGGTTTAGTGTAGTAGGAAAAGCCAAACCTCCAAATATTACCCATCTGGAAAGGATACCCACGTAAATCGCTATAGTGACGTCAACACTAATTTTTCCCAGTAACATCTCATTAAGTTTAGGTTGGAAGGATCTGTTCTAATGAAAGTGATTGTAACCTTTGCTGCTGAAATGAAAGCAAAACCCTAAAATAAGAGGTATTAAAAATAATTTAGCACACAACTTAATGATTCTTAACCTTTCGTACAAATACTTTAACTTTGAATTGCGTTTTTTATTCATACGAATGCTAATTAGTGTAATGAATTTCTGTAAAAGTGTCGAAGCCTTTGCAAAAGGGATGACAAAATTTGGAAATTTTCAATCTCTGAGTGACAATATTTTTCTAGTATTGTGCGAAATACCCGAAAACTCCAGGGATGGTTGATGATTGGCATCCAATGCACAGCTATTTCGAAATGACTTTCGGTCATGTTTCCCATGTATAGAATTACATTCAGTTTAGAACATACGGTTAAATAAAGTGTCTCAAGTTACTGATAGAAAAAGAAAAGTAGAATACGGCGGAGGACAATATCAGACTGGATTTTACCATTGACAATTATCCTAGACCGGCAACATTCAATTTCAGTAATTCGGGATAAACCTGTACAAAGAACTGAGTTGCACATTCTGGTTGGACTACCGTATTCCATGGCTCGCTGAGAGGGTTCAAAATAACACGGACGACTTCAGACTCTGCAGAATTTCAATTTCTATTTTTTCTTCCAATTTTGTAGAATGGATTGGATTGTTTTACGACTGAGCGACATTTTTTGCACACAATGGGCTACATGGCCAGGTCACACGGACCCCGAAAGCTCAGAGAAGGTTTGGGGAGGGGACCCACTGAAACAGCTGTTGGGAGACAGATGGTAGTCTCCCGTCAAGGCCATCCAGTATGATCTTTAACTTGCACAGGGTATGGCTCTACCGCACACGTGGCCACGACTTAACGTCCATCCGACGGACGGTGGCCTTTCTAAGCTCATCGATATCCCCTAGTGACCGTGGGCAGGGCAGAGAGTTTTGAGGAGACAAATCTCAACGCTGACTCAGCTGGGACTCGAACCTGGGAGCTACAGATTATGAGCCTGGCGGGCTACCGAATGAGCCACCCCCGCCCCATTTTGTAAAATAAAGGAGATTGAAACATACATTCGAGGAATTACTTCAACCTATATTTGCTTTATCAGCAAAAAGATCGATTCTTGCACATAATTTTTTTTTCGTTTCTTATTCTATCCGAATTTTATTTATTAAAGATACCATTGAATATGCGATTAATTTTTTCGTAGCAAAAGCAGTTGTTTTTTTCCATTATGCCAGCCATCAAAACGCAGCATTATTTACGCATTTCCTTCAGAATTTATCATCTGTCCGTCGCTGAGGATTCTCAGTTACTGATATCCCTATCCACTCACCCTTCTTATCTATGTCTTCCGTTTTTGGAACTTAAAAGAGTTAAGGATTTCTTACGTGTGTAAGAGATATTTTACATTGGGCCCTTAAAGAATACATGGAGAGGCTTAATGAGGGGATATTATCTAAGCTAGCAAATGTTCAATGGATTCTGTTCCTTAATTTGTCTCAGAGATTTTCGTGTCCCCGAGTCCCTCTGTAAAGGAATGTCATTGCTTGACAACATAGCATTCGAGAGTAATAAAGTATCATGCATTTCAGTTTATCATTTCCTCTCTTCACATTGCTTTCGTCTTTGACATTTGTTGGTTTCTGGATATGACAAAAAAATTCTTGCACCGTATCTTTCGAAAGCGATGGAGGAACTTAATGTGACAAATGAAAGCTTGTGACGCGGGGAATGTATCAGGCTATGCAAAAACTGACCCCACAAGTCCTATAAAAGCAGTAAAGACATGTCATGGCAATCAAAGACAAGTGCGAAATGGTTAAAATAATGATCTGAAAGATCTCGAAAGAATGTCCATCCTTTTACGATGGACAGGAACACTCGTAACCGAGGTGAGGGAACTCGGCGGAAAATCACGAAGTACAATATCCCAAGTGTATGCAGAATACCATCGGTTTTATAAAAACGTCCTTTAATCGTGGCAAATGCGAGAGGTAAACAAAAATATGACAGAAAAGGAAGGTAAAAAAGGCACAGAAGAATAGGACAGATACTTATTGGCAGGAAAGGAATGGGAGAAAAGCGCTACTACATTTCATCAGATGAGAGAAATACTTCAAAACCCATTTCAACCAGAACTATGCGCAGAGAATTAAAAATTCCAAAATTTAGAAACAGTATAATGATAAGGAGTTCCTGATAATTTCGCCAGGCAGTGTACACATTGCTAATTGTAATTTCTAATTACCGTTTAAGCTAGATTTTTTCAATGTTAACCCAGTATGATGAGTTGTTTTGCCTCTAAGTGGTACAGTCGCTCAAAAACTATCAGTACACTCTGGTTGATTACAGAATTAAGAAAAAATATCTGACAACATTTTTTTTAGTAATTAGTGATCTGGCAACCTTTATGTCACGTGATACGAGGGTTGCCAGATCACTAATTTCTAAAGAAATCGTTGCCAGGTATTTTTTCTGAATTCTGTAATCAACCACAGTGTTCGGATATTTTTTGAGCGACTGTATCTTTTGCAGACTTTGAGCGAAGTGACCATGTCACAAGGACTCAGAGTCGGGGATGCGGACCGACTAATCAGGTGATAGGAAACAGATGAAAGCTTCCTGTCAAATCCATCCAGCGTGTGCTTTAACCTGCGCAATGTATGGCTCGTTTGCACACAGGACCACGGTTCAACGCGAATTCCGGCGTACGACGATCTTTCCAAGTCCATTTTTGTTCCCTTTTTTAACCGAGGACACAGTGGGAGGTTAGTTGAGATAAATCTCGAGAGAAGAAATCGAACCTGATAATTGCGGAATACGAGTCCGGCATGCTGAAGACTGAGCCAACACCAGTCCCAACCATATAGGAATTAAATGCGACGAAATTTCATTAAATCAATATTTAAATGCAGGAAAAGTGCTAATAACGTTTTTACTGCAAGTGACTTGAAGGTAAATGTTTTCGTGGATTTTTTCAGTGAGTTAGAAATTAAGGAGTGTTTAAATATTTGTTGTCATAGGACAAAAAGAAATCACGAAAATGATTATCTCCAAATCATTTCCAGTAAAAACGTCAGATTACAAAAGACTAGTGCGAAATTACAAGAAATTAGTGCCTTTAAAAGGGGGGGGGGGTACGAAATGGATCATGTACAGTTTTTCTCAGTGGGTGGTACAGAGAGGAGTTCTAGTTTCAATTAAAGATCAAAGTTAATGAGAGTCCATCGTTAATTTCGATTCTCATGCAGTCATCTCCATAAATACAAATTTATATATTTCGAAATTCCCAGGGCTATTTTAGCACATGGTGTGCAAAAGAGTGCCGCTTAGAGGTAAAAGAACCCAACCTGGTAAGAGCTAAAACAACCCAATATATGTTTGTTCACAAATGAAAACGCCACATTTTAATTAAATGGACCCTTCTTCTTTTAATCCAGAAAACACATACGATCGCTGGAAGCATGCAAAAATAAATAAATTTTTTTCTCATGAGTGTATTAAGAGTGTTTCCTCCCTTCCAGTTGACCAATTTGCTGTATCCTAAGATTACCTTTGGCATCCTTTTTATCGCCCTGACATTGTTTTGACATCACTTTCCAGAAAGGTACTCCTATTGTTAGGAAACTGGCTTTAAGAGTCATCATCAATTAATTCTTCATGGCCTTTGTATATTTCAGTGTAGGAATCCATTTAATCTCCAAATATTTATCACCTGGAAAGGGTACACACCTAAATCGGGATTCTTAAGTCAACCTTAGGGGATTATCTGCTGGCCAATCAGAAATCACTGCCGCCGATGACTAAATACTTCCGCTAATCACCACAGTAAAAATTAGGTAGGCAGATTATGTCCCTTATTCTTGCAAGTGACAATTGTTCAGTCTAGGTGGTAGTTTTCTGCATAGCGAACTCGTAGCAGCATATTAGCAAACGAAAAGTGAATTGAGACCATTTGTAGAGAAAAAATGGCGAGAGGAAATGTAGATATGAATCTGCAGGATTTATGCGTGGTTAATATAATAAAGAATCTTCCGTCTTATGTTAAGACTTATCATGATATGGTTAAAGAGGGTCAAGGAGAATACATTAATTATGACTTATATAGGCTTCGTAAGTATATTTTACGTTTGAGTTCTGTTATGACCATATCGAGATTTTTTAAAGTGTTTTAAGTAGTTAAAAGATCTTCATTCTTTCGTTTAATATTTAATTAATAATGAATTGTGTATTATAAAAATATCTACAAAATTAAACATGATACACAAATAATTCAGCAAAATTTTATATTAATTAATTAAAGCGAGTTTAAGAGACTCTTGTTTAAAGCCTATTTTCCTATGCTAATGAAACAAAATCGGAAACAGAAAGAGTTTTATAAGCTTCGATGAAATATTTTACAAGTCAAATGAAATAAATCATAGGCAATGAGTGAAAAAAAACTGCAGTAAATTTAAAATAATTTAAAGATTTATGGGCAAAAATTAAGCCTTGAGAGTGTGGGAGTAACATAATGATTTCTAAATTTTAAAACATAGACCACAATAGATGTTATGCAATAGAATTATAGAACCAAATCTATATAATTAATGTATATAATAATATGTAATATGAAAATTATTTGTAAGAAATATTCGACCAACAGTGACCTTTACAGTGTTTCGATTCTTCATTCAAGTGATTATAGTGTAAAAGCATTTTGTCTTTGATTTCTACTAAGACAGTTAGAGTTCTTCCAAAAAAGATACAATTTTATTTGAAATGGTGATTCGTTTGTAAAAAAGTTTCGTTTTTTTGCTGAATGATAGCAATAAGAATTTTTATGTTTTTACAACCATAAAATTAATATTCTGCTAATTCTTTCGTTTTTATATATGTGAAGAATGTTGTGTGATTATCACTAGTTTAAAAAAAATAAATATCGATACAGTTATATTTAAATATTCATCATACAGTGGTTTCGATCATTTGCGGAAGAACCATATGTTATCCCAAAGGGAAGCTCCATAGTTTCTAAAATATATTATTTTTTGTTGAAAAAAATGACACGATATAAAGACCTGAATCAAATATAAAAATATTTCGATTGTCAACAATATTCCTTCACTATTTAATGTGTTATGGAAATTTACATATTTACAATGCCAATGTAGTAATGTATCAAAATGTTTAAGGAAATAAGTGTGATATTTTAAAAGTTTTCTGTCTTTCACTATTCATCAGTTTTGTATAAGTTCTTAAGACTGGTACTGATGTTGTTAAATATTCAGACTTCCAAAACTGATTAAATACTGAAAGAATATTGATGAAAATCGAGTTTTGATTGAGATATATATTTTCCGTTGCTACATTTTTCAAAAAAAAAAGATTGTTCTTTTTAACTATGTACACTTATGTATGAATATTAATGTCCATCAATATTTCCTGCGGGTAAGCTATTAGCTTTGCAGGTCAAATGTATAAAACCTCTCCACATCTGTATTTTGTGAGATGACGATGATGATGAATAAATATATTATTATTATATTTAAGTAAAAGAGCATTGACGTTATCTTCCCAATGACATAACATAGAGTTGCTCCTTAATTTATGGAAACTTTTAAAAACTTATTAGGTGCTAAAATTTATGGAAACCAGAGTATATCCCTAATTATTTCCTTCTCAGGGGAATATTTAATTTGGTAGATGATTATATTCAATTTTTCATACAATTTCAAATTGCTTATCACATAAATAAATCAAAATTATCAAAATTATAATAAATAATTCTTCATCAAAAGATATAATATTGGTTGAAATGACGATTATTTAAAAAGAATTAAAATAATGGCCGCCTACCGACACAAATATATATATATGAATCCTTTCTAAGAGATATTCGCGAAATTATAGTGCAGAAGCATTTTGTTTTAAAAATGAAATTTATTTATTCTTTGCCAGAAAGTACAAATTTAGTTGAAATGCAGATTCTTTATTTAAAAATATTAGTTTATGGTTACCGAAGTAGAGTCATTATCTTTCTTATGTTGCAAAACTTTAGATTTAGGGCAAAATATAAACATGAACGAGTGTGTTCTTATCACTTTCCAGTCGCTCCGGTTGTGTCATTGGTTACCTAATTATTTAAATTAAATTCATCTCTAATTATTAGATGGACCTGTGTTGGGTTGTTTTACCTCTGAGCGGCACTTGTTTGCACACCATGGGCTAAATGGCCAGGTCACATGGACCCCGAAGGCTCAGAGAAGGTTGGGGGAGGGGACCCACTGGAACAGCTGTTGGGAGACAGACGGTAGCCTCCCGTCTTTAACGTGCACAGAGTATGGCTCTCCCGCACACGGAGCCACGGCTTAACGTCCCTCCGACGGACGGCGGCCTTTCCAAGCCCATCGGTGTCCCCTACTGACCGCGGGCAGGGCGGCGAATTTTGCGGAGATAAATCTCAACGTTGACCCAGCTGGGACTCGAACCTGGGAATACAGATTACGAGCTTGGCGCGCTACCGACTAAGCCACCCCCGCCCCATGGAGCTGGGTTTTTATAAAAGATTATTAACAATATGAAAGAATTAATTTTCATCAATTAAAACTTTTATGCTGCCTGCTCACGTAACGATCACTGAACATGAGGACCAATACTGAAACAACTTGAACGCCTTTCTGTTAAGTTATGCCATTGAATTAGAGAAACATTTATTTTATCCGTTAAGACTAAATATTTTTATTATATTAATTTGTTTGTCTCTACAAAATATGCGGTGTAATAATTATTAGTGTTTAGAAAAGGAATAAAGTTACAGTTGTATCTTAATATTCTTCATATATTCTTATTAATTTCCTCGTCAAACGAATATTAATTCTAGTGGAAAATAGTTTTATAATTCGAAAAATTTCTTAGCCCTTTATCTTAGAGTAAATTTACAAATTTTCTTCAGCCAAAATAATTAATTTTCCAAAAATTTCTTTACCAGAAAAAATTTTAATAACAAAACTATTACTTAGAGATGAAATTTACTAAAACTACTATTAAAATATTGTAATGTCACATGGGCTACTCAATGAAATGTAACCATATTTGGAAAACCTTTTGCTTGATGTTGCAGGTAATTGCACATATCAATTATTTACAGAAAATTTTTTATTCTTCCTTTGTGACCCTTTGGTGTGCAATAAACACAAAAGTTTTCCTTTAATGATATAAAAACCTTAAATATTTACTCTTCAACCCATAAATTTTAAAATATAAAAAAAAAGAGACCATCAAATCCTATTAAAAAATTTGAAATAATCCCTACCATTTCAGACAAACTGCATTACTGAAAACAAATATTAGTTGGAGGATATGGTTTAAAGTTAATTTTGCCTAATGCATGGTTTTGCCTTTGAATTTTGACTTTATATTCTCTTGGCGTAAGTTGGTTCAGTTGATAGCGCGCCATAATCTGCAGTTCCCAGATTTCAATTTTAATTGTGTGAGCTTTGAGATTTATTTCGGCGAAACCCCCCAACCCACCCTCGGTAGGAAAGGGGACGCCGATGTCCTCGGATAGGATGCCTTCCGTCAGATACGGCCTAAATCCGTGTCACCGTGTTCAGAAAACCTTATGACTTTGAGGAGAAGATTATATCTGTCTCCTAGCAACTATCCAGGTACCTAGCAACTATTAGGTCCCCTTCCCTTAACCAACTCTGAGCCCTTGGGGTCCTTGTGACCCAACGATTTAGCTTGTTGTGTGTTCAAAACTGGCGGTGCGAAACGTAAAACACAACTTCTCTCTGATCATTTGCGGATCTTCAACTTTTTTGTTACATTTTAAAAAATATTTAAAATTTCTTAGTCATTGTTGGTAGAGTTTGATTCCCATTTAACGAAACTTCCACTGGCTACAATAGCGCCGTTAAATGCGGAAAAGTTAGAAATTGCCAAATTTTTAAATGATTTTTTAGGGTAGAAATTTGAAATCATTGTTGTAGGGTGTGACGTCCAACATGTTTACATTGATAGCAATGATTTGCTCTTTATACCCTTCAGGGTGGGGAAAATATTATTTTTATATTCTATAGGTACTAATAATATATTACTATTTGCGTTTTAGCAATCATCCATTAATTCGAATTTCTTTGTTAGATCTAAAGGTCAAAAATTCAAAATTTCAAACCGGAAATTTTAGAAACTACCAAAAAATATTTAATTAATATTGATGCCGAACTATTGTTGCTATAAATTTTTTGTTCTAGTGGGAGAATATAATAAGTTGGGTTGGGTTGTTTTACCTCTGAGCGGCACTTTTTTGCACACCATGGGCTAAATGGCAAGGTCACATGGACCCCGAAGGCTCAGAGACGGTTGGGGGAGGGGACCCACTGGAACAGCTGTTGGAAGACAGATGGTAGCCTCCCGTCAAGGCCATCCAGCATGTTCTTTAACGTTGGGTTGTTTTACGTCTGAGCGGCACTTTTTTGCACGCCATGGGCTAAATGGACAGGTCACATGGACCCCGAAGGCTCAGAGAAGGTTGGGGGAGGGGACCCACTGGAACAGCTGTTGGGAGACAGTTGGTAGCCTCCCGTCAAGGTCATCCAGCGTGTTCTTTAACGTTCATAGGGTATGTTTCTCCTCACACGGCGCCACGGATTAACGTCCCATCCGACGGACGGCGGCCTTTCCAAGCCCATCGCTGTCCCCTACTGACCGTTGGCAGGGCGGGGAATTTTGCGGAGATAAATCTCAACGCTGACCCAGCTGGGACTCGAACCTGGGAACTACAGATTACGAGCCTGGCGCGCTACCGACTCAGCCACCCCCGCCCCGAATAGAGCGGTAGAACAACTGTTATAGAGAATAGAACAATATATATATATTTAAAATATTAAACAGAAAAATTTTAGATGGAAATAAATCATATTATTTGAATATTATAACGTGAATATTTTGTTTCTTTTTTTCAGATGTATTGTTCACTGACAGGATTATAGCCCTCTTAAGAGACAAAAGAATCATTTCAGATGCAGATTGTCCATCTGCCCAAAGGAACGTCATTAATTTCAACTTCGGAAACGAAAGTCAAGTAACTGAAGAGAACTATTTGGCATTTATTCTGAATCCACAGTTGAAGAAACTCGATATTGGCTTTGAGAATCCACGAAGGAAATTTCTGAAATTCGATACCCCTGTAGGCGAAATCGAGACAGAAGTATCTCTGCACCATGCAAGAGCATATGAAAGTTTAAATATGAGGCCTTTTCTTTTTACTCGTACCTTCTGGAACGCCATCTTGAATATTGGAAAGGTAAAAAAGTTTCGTTATCTTTACGTCAGTAGTTCTCAAGCGGTGTTTCTATGCATTCACACGAAAACGTCTAAAACTGTGCTAAAAGCAATGAAAGATCTGAAATAAAAATTAAATGGGAAAAAATGATGTAAATTCGTAAAGGAAGAATTGGGAGATTTTGTGTTATTGGTATTGAACCATACTATTTTGAAAACTATTTGTGGTCCGCGAAGTAAAAATTTCTGAGAACCACTGCTATACATCATTAAATATATAAATTATTGTTGCTGGGGACAATAAATCAAAACATTATTTTTAATCTTTACGATAATATATGAGTCACTGGCCAGAAAAAGAGATTTCTCAAGATTCTAATCAAAATATAATAATTATTCTGGACATGAGTGTAGGAAACTGTAGAGTTTTTATTTTCATAGTTATTCTGCTTATTTGTTAAGCTACCAAGCCCTCAAAGTTTCTTTGCTTTAAAAAAGGGGTATCATTTGAACACAAATTTTTTCCTTTATTGTTCTTGTTACAGAAATTTTTAAAAGTTAGTGCTCTCTAAACGTCACTAACAATATATTTTGATAACCCAGTGTCATTTATATTCACGTAGTTTATCAAATATTTCAAAAGGGGAGTCATCTTTCATATTCTTGCTGTGTTTACACTGGAATTTCTCAGTTTTCTGCAAACGCTACTATTGCTCTTTTATTTTCCTTACCTTTATAGTTCCTTGGAATATCCAGAGTTCACAAAACAAACGCTTAAGGAAATATTTATGTATTCAAGAATAAGAAGTTGGTTTGAAATTATCAAAACTTCGTATGAGAAGAGGAATTACTCCCAATAACAAGCTTGATGCCTCTTGATTCTTGAATTTGTTTCACCAGATGCTTTGCCATATTTAAATATTAAATTATTTCGATGTTTTATTAATGGGAAAATAACATGGAAGCTCTGTAACTTCTAATATATACATTGGGTGGAAAAACATAACTGAAGATAAATTGAAAATCACAATCCAATCTGCTTAAATCTCGATATTTCAGTATTTAAAGTGTTACGAAATCCGGAATATTAAGCAATAAATTAACTTCTTTTTATAAAATAATTCCTATTTGTCCAATATTGAAATAATCATTATTCAAACTTTTAAAATGTATATAAATTTTATTGAATGGTTTGAGAAAAATCCTTTTTATTTAAATTTTTCTTCATTTCTGAGGTAAATTTTTATGACGCAATGACGTGAAATATTCTAGCTTTCATTATTCTGTAAATACTTAACGAAGTTAAAATCGAGGAAAAAAAGATTTGATTATGATAATTATGTTCAGTCACAGTTTCGTTTTAAATAAATATTTTCGAAGTTATAGAGCTTCGAAATTAGAATCCCATTGACATAATATGGAAAATTTCTAATATTTTGTAGGCTAATATATAATAAAATATATCATGTACAGATATTTAAACATAACATTAAATTTGCAATATTCTGATAATTTTAAACAGTTATGATAAGGTCTAAAAATCACAGTTGTAGTTCAGCAACATTACACTAGTTTTGTTTTTCTAATGGTGTTTATTAACAGCGTTACCAACATGAAATAATTCGGCACACAAATGCTCAGTTAAAATTTGATGTATTTTCATATCTCCAAATTGTGTTTAAATCGTACAGTCGCTCAAAAACGTATTCGAACTGTATGGTCGATTACAGAATTTAGAAAAAATATCTGGAACGATTTTTTTAGAAATTAGTGATCTGGTTTCGTCCAGTACTGTACAATTAGGTTGCCATATCACTGATTTCTAAAAAAATCGTTGCCAGATATTTGTTCTGAATTCTGTAATCAACCATAGTGTTCGGATATTTTTTGAGCAACTTTATTCGAATACCCAGGGTTCGAATAATAGATGTTTCTGCTTCTCTAAAGTTAGCAGAAATAGGAATAAGCTGTCTTTCCTCTATGTATATTTATACCAAAATTACTGAAAATGAAGAAATATATATTTACGAGTATGAGTATACGAGTATGAATTAAATCTTATTTACTAATTTTAGTGCAAACTGTATGTCTTCTATGAATTTTTCTGTTTTTCGTTTTTAATATATCTCATTTTTTTTCATTCTCTTAGAATCTCACAGCGATAAATATGCAAGGATGCGACATTCAAAGATATGATTTTGCTCCATTTTTAGGAGCAATTCCTCATGTGGTTCATCTAAATCTATCCCATACTCGTTTCTCAGATTTCGATATTCCTATCATTCGGCACAACTGTCCCTTACTAAAGAGGTTGGAACTGGCAGGAACTGATATAACAGATGAAGGAATTAGAATTTTGTGTGAACCAGATAGTGAATATCAAGAGCCGCGAAATTCTCTGTTAAACCATTTGAATATTCATTCAACCCAGATTACCTTTGAAGGTGCGCGGAAAATATTACTTTCCTTCCCATCTCTGGAAATATTTCAGTATTTTGCTCCCCATATGTTGAGACCAATTTATGCCCAAGAACTGGATGAGGATATAGACAGCGTTCTAAGGAGGATCCCAATTACAATGGGAAACGCTGGCTTGCCTTCCATCCTCCACGAAATGCATAAACCATATTCAACCAGGGATGAATTTTTCAATGGGAGAGAATACAAGCTGAAAAATTTGGTTGTCGGCATGTTCGAACAGACAGAAGAAATCTTGCAAACTGCATTGCATTGTTGTCCTGCTCTAACCTGGCTGAAAATATTACCTGCTGTCACAGCTGAAGGTTTACTTCTCTGTTCTGAATTTCCCAATATTAAAGACATTGATGTGCATCTTGGGCAAAAGGTTCCTATAGCTGCAATGAAAGAATTTTTTTCAAGAAAAGGACCCAAACTGGAAGTTGTGAGCTTTAACCCAAGATCTCTTATCCCTCATCTAGAATATGTCGATATATTGAACTGTGTGATGAAATGCTCATCACTGCAAAAATTCTCCTGCAGAGGACTTACTCTTGAAAGTCATAGTAGTATGAGATGTGCACTCTCGTATCCTTTGCAGTGTCTAACAGAAATTAACATCTCCTATTTAAGAGGTTCAGGAGCAACAGACTTTTTATCATTTCTTCTACGTGCAGCCCCTGGTGTGATTCATCTACGGTTAGTTGAGACAGATGCTGATGTCGACAGAGCATTGAGAGAAGCTAAGGCACTGCATTCGTTTCATCATTTGCAGAAATTGGAACTGTTGCGTTGTACTGTTGCTTTGGACACGCTCTTTGAATTCTCTACACTGGAAACTCTTAAATATTTTCAATATTCCCCTTAGTGATGGTGGCAAGAAACCTTCGATTTAAATTGTTAATATATCTTTAACCATATGGAAATTAAGAAGATGAAAATCTTTGCAATTGAGTTTTCATAAATGTAACCATTAATTGTTATAATATTTTCTGTAAAAGCTAAGAATTATTGTGTTATTTTCATTGCAATACATGCCACACAATAACTGTTATGATTTTAAAACTGTCTGTCTCTGAAGCTTATATGTGTTTAGGTAATTAATTCCGAAATTTCAAAAATCATGATTTTTTTTTGTAAAATCTCTATTTTTTTTTGTAAAGTCTATATTTTTTAAATAAATTAAATTTATATTAAATGATTCTCGTCTGTTTTATGAAATCATTAACTATTGTTTTGTATGCATTTTAATACCAAAGATCTTAAAAAAATCCACACTTTTTACATGGGTCTAAGCGGCATTGAATGACCTTTCATTCGTTTTTCAACTTTGGAATTAGGCTTCCTACAATCGAAAATGTCACTGAAGATAATTGTAAATCGAAAACAAATTTTTTAAAATCTGGATTTCCAACAAACATTTAGTTAGTGAAATATTTAAAGTTTTTCTAATATCTGAGGCATCTCTTACTCTCGTTGAAAATCGAGAATTGAAAATTGAAAAAATGTATTCTTTTCAAAATTGGAATAAGCTAAAAAAAACATAAAACGTCTAACTTTATGTTAATTTTAAGAAAAGATATCTTACAGTTACATTTTGCTTTTGAATTACTCTTTGAGATAAATTCTTATACTCAGTAATTCTTTTAATATTAGACGAATATTTTTGAAAACCTAGAATGGAATGATATTAGAATTATCAATTTATCAATAGTAGCAACATTCTTTGAAACTTATTTTGAAAGTTAGGGGGGTCATTAAATTGTTTAATACATTTTACTGGCATCCATTTATTTATCATAAAAATTCTTAGAGAATTTGTACGTTGGTTTTCTTCTACTTTATTCAGTTCATAAATATTTCTGCAGTGAATCTAACAGTTCTTTTTGCATCTTCAACAATATCAGAAATTAAGCCTTCATCGGGCAAAGAAACAATATTAAAAAGAAACTAATTTTGCCAGGATAATGTTTTTTAACGATAGGCAGATTCTTCTATTTATAGCTCATATCCTGGAAGATTTCCCAGAATATTTGATAAAGAAAAAAAATTACCTTCAAGGCTTAAAATATATATATATCCTAAATTTAAAAATAAATAATCATTAAAGAAATATTTATACACCTGCAGAAACGAACAATTCAAATGCCGAGGAATCAAATCGAACAAATATACAATTTCATCCTCGTGCAGCACATGAACGACTTGTAAAACAGGCGTTTATTTCCATTTCACACCGTGTTTTCAAAAAATTCACCACTCTCATGCGTAGTGGAGAAATATTCATCTCTAAAGATAGTGATCATAATCTTTGCTTTCGATCTGAAAACAAACACCGAAATAGCGTTTAAGTAGACGAATTATCGCATCTGGCGCATAGGAGAATCTCATTTTCAAAGAGAATGAAATTTTTCTCTGACAGAGAATTTAGTACTTTCTTCTTTCACTTCTTAACAGTTGTAATTTGAGTTTCGGAAGTTGAGAAAAATTTAAATAGTATGTTATTAGTAATTATACAAAATAAAAATATTCGTCTTTTAGTTCTAAAATTTTAAAAGTTGCATTTTCCACACCTCTCTCAACAAATGGGTAGTGTGTTGAGAGTGAACTCTTGAAAAGCTACCAATGAAATTTCAAATGTCAATTATTACATATTATTTGAAATACTTGATAACGGTTTTGCCGTTTCGATATTTAGTGATATGTAAAGATACATATATATTAAAACTACTTAAGTATTTGAAAAATGCAAATTATAATATTTCTTTATTGCCAATAAAACTAAAATAGGGTTTTGCAAATATCACTTTCGATGTTTCCAAAGGAAAATTAGAGATGTTCACATTCCACCACCAAAATTTCAAGTCTCTATCATTAATACATCGTTGCAATATTCTTTTGAAATTTTGGAATTTTCAAATCTTTTAACCGTTAGAGAGCGCAATTATAATGTTCGAAAATTTCCAAAAGCGGATATCGTGATATTTTATCAATTCCTATCTAACCCAAAAAGAAATGTTTCATTTATGCATAAATCCAAAAATTGCTTGCTAAAACAAAAAAACTGTGTTTTTCCACCGTGCGTCTAAAGGGCTAACTTCTTTCTGGCAATGATAATTCATGACCTGCCTATATCAGTAACAAAATCTCAAATCTCTAACATAAATATATCGTTTGCAATATTCGTTTGAAATTTTGGAATTTTAAAATTTTTCCACCAATATAGGGCGCAATTATAGATTTCGAAAGATTCCAAAAGAGTGGGGACGGGGGTGGCTCAGTCGGTAGCGCGCCAGGCGCGTAATCTGTAGTTCCCAGGTTCCAGTCCCAGCTGGGTCAGCGTTGAGATTTATCTCCGCAAAATTCCCCGCTCTGCGCACGGTCAGTAGGGGACACCGATGGCTTGGAAAGGTCGCCGTCCGTCGGATGGGACGTTAAGCCGTGGCCCCATGTGCGGGAGAGCCATACCCTTTGCACGTTAAAAACATGCTGGATGGCCTTGACGGGAGGCTACCATCTGTCTCCCCACAGCTGTTCCAGTGGGTCCCCTCCCCCAACATTCTCTGAGCCTTCGGGGTCCATGTGACCTGGCCATTTAGCCCATGGTGTGCAAAAAAGTGCCGCTCAGAGGTAAAACAACCGAACCCAACCTGAAAGAGTGACGCTTAATAAGAATAAAGAAGTTTCGTCTCGCCTTCCCCCCCCCCCCCTGGGAAAAACCACCAAATCATTGTTGTCAGTGGAAATGTCGTGACTTCACATTCGAGACCCGAAATTTCGAATTTGTAGCATAAATACATCGTTTTCGTTTGGAATATTCGTTTGAAATTTTCAACTTTTTCCACCGCTACAGGGCATAAATATAACTTTAGAGAGTGTCGGAAAGTGCATATCGTATTCTCTCCTCAATACCTATGCAACATAAAAGGAATTTTTAATATGTCTCTGTAAACAAAAAGTTCGTTATCTACAGTCGGATACACGAGATAGCGAAACTGTTATCTCGTTTTCTCTAGCTTTAGCGCGAACAAATCATATCGCCTTTATTTAAAACTAAAAAATTATCATTAGGCGAATATATTGGCACCTGCTGGAATAAATAATTCAACTGCATAAATATCAAAGTGAACAAATATATTATTTCTTTCTTCTGGAATACATGATGATATTAACCTGTAAACCGGTATTTAATTTCATTCCACAGTTTCTTCAACGGAATACGGAAGAAGTTAAGGAATCGGTATTACTAGTTCACTCAGAAAGGGGAGAAGAATTAGCGATCTTTAAAAATATCAATTGTAAGCTTATCTTTCTAAAGAGTTTTAAGAGCAAAAAATTATTAGCTCTTCAGTTTTAGCAGAATTTTTTTCTGTCTGTATTTAAAATAAAAAATTTATTGAAATTATAATTTCCCACCAACTGGGTTGGGTTGTTTTACCTCTGAGCAGCACTTTTTTGCACACCATGGACTAAATGGCCAGGTCACATGGAACCCGAAGGCTCCGAGAAGGTTGGGGGAGGGGACCCACTGGAACAGCTGTTGGGAGACAGATGGTAGCCTCCCGTCAAGGCCATCAAGCGTGTTCTTTAACGTTGGGTTGTTTTACTTCTGAGCGGCACTTCTTTGCACACCATGGGCTAAATGGCCAGGTCACAAGGACCCCGAAGGCTCAGAGAAAGTTGGGGGAGGGGACTCACTGGAACAGCTGTTGACCGTGGGCAGGACGGGGAAATTTGCGGAGATAAATCTCAACGCTGACCCACATGGTACTCGAACCTATTAATGACAGATCACGAGCCTGGCGCGCTATCGACTGAGCCACCCCCGTTCCCCCACCAACTAGTAAATTTATTTTTTTAAAAAACCTTTTGAAGCAAAATAAAATTTGAACTTAAAAATACATAATAGATATTTTATGGCAAAAGCTACAGCACAGAGGACACTAATTGATGGCCTCAAAATATAGTAATTATTTACCACTTTTATGTATTTATATTATAAAACAATTTAAGAACATTACTTAAAACAAGTATCACAAAAATGAACTGTGCGTCGGGGACAGCAGTGATGTCTGTCTGAAAGGGATATGTAAAAATGCAAATTGACTCAAAATGATAGTTGAAGAAAAATTCATATTTGCTGACATCTAAGCTTATTATTATTTCTTAAATAATTCTGAAATCGTACTTTACCCTCTTTGCGAAATTTTTAACTTCACTTTCTTTATTAAGGAAAATGATTTCTTTTAATTCATGAGGAAAAAAATTCCCAAATCTAGAAATAACGTACAAATGTTTCCAAAATAAAAAGAAAGCAGTATTTAGCAAAATATACTTTGAATTTTAGAAGAATTCAGTTTTTATTATTTCTTTATTACATGAAATGATTTATATTTCTTCAGTAATTTTTAATTGCCAAGAAAATATTCTTAAAAAATCATATCAATATCACAGAGATCTACAGTCGCTCAAAAAATACCCTAACACTATGGTTGATTACAGAATTCAGAAAAATTACCTGTCAATGATTTTTTTAGAAATTTGGGATCTGGCAACCTTCGTGTCACGTTGCAAGATCACTAATTTCTAAAAAAAAATTGTTGGCAGATATTTTTTTTCTGAATTCTGTAACCAACCATAGTGTTCGGTTATTTTTTTGAGCGACTGTACAACGAAAAAATACGAGGTTAAAAACACAGTCTTAATTGTCACTGCATAAAATCTTAATGCAGCAATAATAAGCTAATGAATTTTTTTGTAAAAAGAATATCAAACATGGAAAAAATAACAATAAGGAACAGATTCTAAAATATAATATTTTTTCAATGTAATTAAAATTTAGGCATTAATACAAATACTGAGAATTGTTTAATAAATTTTAAAGTATTTTAAACGCATTTTGTGTTAAACATACTTTATGTGAAATATCAAAATACATAATTCATAATGTTCTTCTGTGTGAGAAAATATAAAATTTTGGAAAATTCCTCAAAGGTTAAATTGCGCGATGAAGGCTTTAATTATAATTATTAATAACCACCGCAAATTTATTATTGTAATTATAGAAAGGATAATGTATATATATATATATACAATTATTTTGTTTAAATATATATTATAACAACAAAAATACAATGTAATAAACGAATGCTATACATATGAAACAATACAAAAATATAATAAAGTTTATGATTATTATAATGTTGCGTATTATTACAGTATAGTATATTAAAGTTTAAGTTAAACTAAAATCACATTTGACAATAAAATATAATTTCGTCCAACATTAACCATTGCAAAATCAAAATATAAACAAAATTAGAGTTTTAAGGATTTGCACGCAACTGTAAAATTAGCTTGTTTATTTGCAAAAATAATCATAAAGATATCTAATATCTAAAAAAAAATATAACTGGCATTTAAATCCAGATTTTCTAAAAAAAAATAATCGATACGGTTAATAAAAATTCTTGGGGACCTTTTTAATATCATATTTCCTTTATAATAGAAATATTCGGTCGTTGACATACTCAGCATAAAAATTCAAATATCTGTAACTTTCTGGGTTAAAAAGTTTTAAAAAAAATTCTGAAATGTGAATTTATGAATCATCTGAGAAATCCAGAAAATTTAAATGGCACAAAATGTTCATAAACTATGAATTTCCCTTTCCAATTCAGCGGCCAACCTCATCTTGAAATCAAGTACAGAGAAAATGAGTGGTTTTATATTCGAAATGAGGTTCTAACATGTGACAGTCACAAACTAAAAATTTTAATCTGAATTCGTGCGTGGAATTTTTGGACTGGGCATTTGCGAGAAGCAGAAAATGTTCGAGTGAAAATTATTCATAACAGCGGATGAATGGACAATCATAAGTCATTATTTTGATTTTTTTTTGGGGTCGTCGGGTATAGTTCAATGAAGAAAAATAAAAATCACAGAGGTAAATAATTAAGTACTTCTCAAGATTTATAGTTTAAATGTGCTGATAAATTATTTAACATCTTCGTAATGTTATTACTTTACATTTTTGTACCATTAGAATCTAGTATGCTTGATCTGCGAAAATTAAAATTTGATAGTGCCTTGCAGTTTTTTGAACAAATTCAGTACGGCAGATTTCGAATATAATTCTCATTAAAAAAAAATACTATCCCATTTACACCAATACTAATATTTTAATAGTATGCAATGTGCTGAATTGAATACTTTTTAACACATGAGCTTGGAGCAGAAATATTTCATCAAATTAAATGAAGAGATATCATATATTCGTTTCTGAAATTTGCAATTCATACAGCTGATGAAATACTTGGTTTCGCACTGAAAGTCGTGGTTCGAGTGCTTACCCGGGAACTAATTGTACTCATGCGTCGGAGGAAGTTCTTCTTCACTGTGGTCTTGCAAGAAAAGGCTAGGAAAATGAACAGACCCTGGAAAGAATTTGAAATCACGAATACATAGCTCATAAATGTGGAGTGTGTAAAACTCACTATAATAGCTGACACCCAAGTCAGACCCATAATAAGAGCCAGTCTGAGGAATACGAAGAATTTCCTTGACCAGCATTTTCTTATTGGATTCAGAGGAATTGAAAGATGCCGTTACGATGATGTAGGCACTGATTCCAAAGAGGAGGATGTTGAGGCACATGAGCACAACGAAAGGAATGATGAACAGAATCAGCAAGGAATGAGGCTCTCTGAACCAGCACATTCCGGTTTCACCGTCAGAAAATCGAGGTCGATACTTCTGAGGGATGTGATCGGAGGATTCGATTTCGTGTGTTAGAATGGCAAGAGACATCGGGGAGAGCCATGCATACAATGAATAAAAGAAGAATCGTCTCTTAGGGAGCTTGTTTTCCATCACCCTGAACTTAGTGGTTGCTGCTCTCAAAGATCTCCACACATCAAAGGCTATCACATTCATCCAGAAGAAGGAAGCCAGGAAGAAGTAATAGATACACATGGCTACTCCTACGCAAGATGTGTGACTTAAGTTGTTAAATGTTGAGGCTACAAAGTAGTGCAAATATGCCAAAATAAGTGTCACGCAGAGGGATGCTATACAATATCCTGGAAGATTCCTCATCTCTGGGAGGAAAAGGAAGAGGACAAGATGGATGATGATGAAAAACACTGATGTTGCAAGCCCAATTATTCCTATGGTGGCAAGTATTCGATTGTCATCTGTAGTTGGTATAAGTTTAGATTGACAGACTACCACTTCATCTCCCAGGACGGAAAATTCGCACTTTTCGAAGACTATGTCGTGTTTGTGGGCATGAATTCTTCCATTGTCTAGGATGTTGTATTCTGAAGGGTATAGGACTACTGCTTGTTGACATTCGGGAAATGGACATTCATCTTCACTAGAATTATTAGATGTACGGTTTACAGAAGGAGGAATTATAGTGATCGAATCATTTCCTGTTTCTGCTGTGGAGTTCAGTGAGTGAAAGTGAGTATTATATTGTGGGAAATGATTTGGGATAGCTGATGAAATTGAATTTTTCTCTGATTGCGATTCCTCACAGGGTGTTAGGAGAAATGCGGTTATGATAATGAAGCAGAAGTTATTCCTCCGATATAAACTCACAGGAGACATTTCTCTTGTTCAAATTTTGTGGAATGATCCTTCTACAATTTAAGAACTCGTACTTTTGCTTTCAGATCCGTTTCAATTTTCTTGCCTTTGAATAATCTAGTCTCAATGGTTAGTTTAATCGAGTCTTTTTCCATTAACCTATAGTAAGAAAAGAAAACAAAAATTTGAGATTTAAGGCTTTTTCTCTGTTGATCGTTTTAGTTCTACTTTATATACACTTTTTATATGATTAAGCCATCAGTAAGTGACATCGAAAGAGATATATAAAAAGAGAATATACTTATATATAGTTGCTATATCTAAATAGACAGATCAGTTTTGAGCAATGTCAACTTCTGCAATGCCTCTTGTAATATTTAATCACTTTGATCAAATTTTTAAAAGGAACTGCTCCAAGAGTGGCAAAGATGACCAGCTACATTGGAACCGGGGTGGCTCAGTCAATGGTGTTAGGCTTGTAATCTGCAGTTCCCAGGTTCGAGTCCCAGCTGGGTCAGCGTTGAGATTTATTTCTGCAAAGTAATTAATCCATCCTGGAGCACAATGAACAGGCAATTGCTGATCCCAAAGCAATTGCCGACACTCTAGGGGAGTCATTCTCCTCCATCTCTTCCTCTTACTCCCCCGAGTTTCTGGCCCAGAATGGCAGGGCGGAACGCTCTCCGCTGTCTTTCCACTCGAATGGCTTGGAGCCTTACAACAGGCCATTCACAGCGGAGGAGCTTCGCCTTGCTCTGCACTCTTCTCGTGCCTCTGCTGTCGGGGCCAGACAATGTCCATTATGCCATGCTCCAACATCTTTCACCATCGAGTAAGGATCGGCTGCTCCATCTCTTCAATCGCATTTTTCTCGAGGAGCAGTTTCTGGACTCCTGGCGGGAGGCCATCGTCTTGGCCTTCCCAAAGCCGGGAAAGGATTCCGAGATTCCTTCTAATTATCGTCCCATTGCGTTGACGAGCTGCGTGTGCAAGGTGTTGGAAAGAATGGTAAATGCCAGACTCATCTGGTATTTAGAACACCACAACCTTCTTTTCAACACCAGTGTGGCTTTCGCAGGCGACGATCAACTCTTGACCATCTGATACGCCACGAATCGGTTATCAGAAACTCATTTTTACGAAGAGAGCACTTGGTGTAAATTTTCTTCGACATCGAAAAAGCGTACGACACGGCATGCAGATTCGGCATTCTTCGTGACCTCCACAATTTCGGTTTGAGAGATCACATGCCGATCTTCATCTCCAACTTCTTATCGACACGTTCTTTTCGTGTCCGTGTCGGTAACACTCTGTCGCGGCCGTACCCCCAAGAACAGGTGGTGCTTCAGGCTGCGTTCTGAGTGTTACGCTTTTCGCTGTCAATATTAATTCTGTAATTAGACAACTTCCTCCATCAGTAGGCAATGCCCTTTATGTTGATGACTTTAGCATCTTTTGCTCTTCGTCCAGCATGAGGGTCATTGAAAGACAACTGCAAATTGCCCTGAACAATCTTTCGGTTTGGGCGATGGCAAACGGGTTTCGGTTCTCCCCACAGAAGACCGCTTGTGTGCACTTTTGCCACAAGCGTAATCTTCATCTGGATCCCGAGCTGCGGCTCAGGGGTAACAACATTCCCGTTGTGACGGAGACCAAGTTTCTCGGTCTCATATTCGATCGGAAATTGACCTTTTTACCACACATACGTCATCTCAGGTCCAAGTGCACGCGGGCATTGAACATCGTCAAGGTCCTCTCCTTTCATTATGCATCTAAATTGTGATCCCTGCCTGGCCATCCCATTTGGGACTGCGTTTTCTGTCCGAAGTGGGAAATGCTTTACACAAATCGGCCGACTGCCATTCGTCCTTTTGGTTTGCGTGTCCGAGGCTACCTCAGAGACATTAACATCAGTCTCGATAGCATCGCACAGTCGACAGCTGAGCCACTTCCACCATGGCTCGCTGTTTCCCCTTCCTGCGATTTTTCCCTGTGCAGGACGGGGAAGGCCTTTACACCCGACTGTGTATCCCGCCCTGCCAGCAGACCATGGCCTTTACACCGGCCATGGTCTGCTGTGATGTAATCATTTCAGACCAGATCCCACTGCAGTGTTATGGGGCTGGGGTGGCTCAGTCGGTAGCGTGCCAGGCTCGTAATCTGTAGTTCCCAGGTTCGAGTCCCAGCTGGGTCAGCGTTGAGATTTATCTCCGCAAAATTCTCCGCCCTGCCCGCGGTCAGTAGGGGACACCGATGGGCTTGGAAAGGCCGCCGTCCGTCGGATGGGACGATAAGCCGTGGCCCGTGTGCGGGAGAGCCATACCCTGTGCACGTTAAAGAACACGCTGGATGGCCTTGACGGGAGGCTACCATCTGTCTCCCAACAGCTGTTCCAGTGGGTCCCCTCCCCCAACCTTCTCTGAGCCTTCGGGGTCCATGTGACCTGGCCATTTAGCCCATGGTGTGCAAAAAAATGCCGCTCAGAGGTAAAACAACCCAACCCAACTGCAGTGTTCCATTTTCACTGCTGAGTTGCACGCTATCAGCCTCGCCTTGGACCACGTGGCGATCGGTGTGTGCTTTATCATCGTCGGTGTGTGCTTTACACCGACTCGCTTAGCTCGCTACAGGCTTTGATCTCGGTGAGGCATCGGCCTCACCCAGTTCTTACTAAGATCCGCCAGCAGCTACATCGTCTGGCAGCCACCACCACCATCCATTTCTGTTGGGTGCTTGGTCACGTTGAAATCAGGGGTAATGATTTGGCAGATTCTGCTGCCAAATCAGCCACGCCCCTGTCCGACTCTCCGTTGCCGGTTCCCTATCTGGATTTCCGGCAGCGTTTTACCACCGAGCTCCGGGCACGGTGGCAGAGATCTTGGTCAGAACAGCTTACCAACAAGTTCTTTGAGATCAAATCTATCATCAAACCATGGCAGTCTTGTTACCGCAGGAATCGCAAGGAGGAAGTTGTACTTGCTCGGCTCCGCTTAGGTCATACATTTCTTACGCATTCGTTTCTTCTTCGGGCGGATGACGCACCTAAGTGCGAGTTTTGTGACACCATTTTAACTGTGAAGCATATTTTAATTGAATGTCCCACTTTTAACCTTTGAAAGAAATATGTTATTTAACTTTCATAATTTTACGTCCGAGCCCCTTACACTCGGACATCTTTTCAAATCATTGTGGTTTTAACGCTGTTATTCAATTTTTAAAATATACTGGATATTTTAATCGCTTGTAGTTTTACTTCCTTTTTATTATTCTATATCTTTAACCCAGTTTGCTTACAGCCGGGTTATTTTTATGTTTTTATTCCTATAACATATTTTTACATTTGTTCATTGTTGCTCTGCATGTTCTCTTTTACTGAAATCTATTTTTTTGTTGGTCTTTGTAGTTTATTTTTAACTTTGGTTAAGGGGTAACATGATTTTATCCTTTTACCTTTTGGACATATGTTTGGCGCATTATAGACTTAGTTGCTAATGCGCCAATAAACCCCAAACAACCAACCAACGGCTTCACAATGTACAGTGGCTTAAAAAATATCCGAACACTGTGGTTGATGAGAGAATTCAGAAAAAATATTTGGCAACGATTTTTTTAGAAATAGTGATCTGTACAACCTTCATGTACAGCACACAAAGGTTGCCAGATCACTAATTTCTAAAAACATCGTTGCCAGATATTTTTTCTGAATTCTCTAATCAACCATAGTGTTTGGATATTTTTTTGAGCGACTGTACAATATCTGTTCAATGAATTAGAAATAATTTTTTACTTAAAGTCGTTACCATTTTGAAACTGGGTGTGAAATCTCTTCCTTCTGATATTTCGATAAATGAGGTGTAATGTGCTTATCATGAAATGGAAATTGAACACAAATTATGAATTTAGGCTCTAGAATCTTCAAAAATTGCAACTTACCTTCAGAACGACTAGGTGAAGAATTCCAGAGAGCGGATGCAGATGTTGTTGCAGTGATGCAAGTAAAGGGTGCAATTCCCCCCCCCCCCTCCTCTGGCTATCTTTTCTAGTTCCTCTCTAAGTGGAAAGGAAATCCTCACCCAGTAAACAGAAAAGGATATCTGCTACCTGTGGATGGTGTGGCGCAGTGATCATTTGTGCAGCTGATACCGATTTTACACTCTTCTTCTGAGGTGAAACCATTCCCGTTGTCTGCAATGATTTTGTTTTAACGAGCTAGAATTTTTTAAAATGTTCAGAAGGCTTAAGAGTTGAAATCGCTTTTTGTGCGGTCGAATTGTTCGATTCAGTCTTTCACGTGAACACAATAAGCACGTGTCTAATTTATGAGCGGATGTAGGTGGCGCAGAAGACAATGCATATTCGTTATCAGGGTGATCGTACATTTTCTCTCTCTATCTCATGTACTAGAATGCACATCCTCAGTGCAAATCAGGGGGCGGGGGTGGCTCAGTCGGTAGCGCGCCAGACTCGTAATCTGTAGTTCCCAGGTTCGAGTCCCAGCTGGGTCAGCGTTGAGATTTATCTCCGCAAAAATTCCCCGCCCTGCCCACGGTCAGTAGGGGACACCGATGGGCTTAGAAAGGCCGCCGTCCGTCGGATGGGACGTTAAGCCGTGGCGCCGTGTGCGCAAGAGCCATACCCTGTGCACATTAAAGAACACGCTGGTTCGATGGCCTTGACGGGAGGCTATCATATGTCTCCCAACAGCTGTTTAAGTGGGTCTTTTCCCCCAACCTTCTCTGAGCCTTCGGGGTCCATGTGACCTGGCCATTTAGCCCATGGTGTGCAAAAAAGTGCCGCTCAGAGGTAAAACAACCCAACCCAGTGCAAATAAGGCACAGTGGAATGTAGTTTCATGAATTCCTCTGCGGTAAATATTGCTAGCAAAACATATACGAACACCATTTCCCACAAAAATCAATGTATTCATTATATATATACATATAGTGCTGTCGAAATTAAATGCAAAAACATGGATTTTGATGAGATTTCAAGTCTAATTTTTGTCTCTTATTTATTTCCCGAACAAGCTAAAAATTTTTCTTCAATTGAAAGAGTGTAATAATTGCAACAAATGGAATTGTATCAAGGTTAGCAAATGGAGATAGAAAGAAAGTGTGGAATATTTTGTCAATGTATTATTCTCTCTTACCGAAAAGATGTAAATTGTTGTTGTGTAAATGTTTGAATAAATACATCCTTCCATACATATACATGCACTTTCTCCATCCAAGTCTTTTGGGTTGGGTTGTTTTACCTCTGAGTGGCACTTTTCTGCACACCATGGGCTAAATGGCCAGGTCACAAGGACCCCGAAGGCTCAGAGAAGGTTGGGGGAGGTGACCCACTAGAACAGCTGTTGGGAGACAGATGGTGTCCTCCCGTCAAGGGCATCCAGCGTATTCTTTAACGTTGGATTGTTTTACCTCTGAGTGGCACTTTTTTGCACACCATGGGCTAAATGACCATGTCACAAGGACCCCGAAGACTCAGAGAAGGTTGGGGGAGGGGACCCACTGGAACAGCTGTTGGGAGACTGATGGTAGCTTCATATCAAGGCCATTCAGCGTGTTCTTTAACGTGCACAGAGTATGGCTCTCCCGTATACGGCTCCACGGTTTAACGTCCCATCCGACGGACGGCGGCTGGTGTCCCCTACTGACCGTGGGCAGGGCGGGGAATTTTGCGGAGATAAATCTCAACTCTAACCCAGATGGGACTCGAACCTGGGAACTACAGATTACGAGCCTTGGCGCTACCGACTGAGTCACGCCCGCCGCCGCCTCTACAAGTCTTTTGAACATTTGCATTGAATAGTGGCACCGAGTAACTTCAGTGATAAAACGAAAATTAATGTGTATCATGCTGATGGCTATTAAAGAGTAAATGACGTGTTGGGAAGAACATGAATGATGCATGATAGGAAGAGTTAAAATCTCAGGTTACGGGCGTGCGTTAAATCCAGAAGAAGTGGTATGCTCCATATTGTAAAGAAAATATTACACTGTGAATTCCGAAATTTTCACCAACATTTTGCAGAATATAGTGTTACGATACATATGAGAGTTTTTGAGGTGGGAGGGGATGGCTCAGTCAGTAGCGCCCCAGGCTCGTAATCTGCAGTTCGCAGGTTCCAGTCCCGCCTGGGCCAAAGTAAATATTTTCTCGGTCAGTAGGGGACACCGATGAGTTTGAAATGATAACCGTCCGTCGGATGGACCCGTGTGCCGGAAGCCGCACTCTGTGCACTTTAAAGAACACGCTGGATGACCTTGATAGAAAACTACCATTTGTCTCATAAAAGCTATCCAGTGGGTCCTCAGTGATTTTTCTGAGTCCTCAGGGTCCTTGTTACCTGGCCATTTAGCGTACTGTGTGCAAAAAAGTGGCGCTAAGTGGTGAGAGAATTCAACTCAACAGATTCTGTGATCATTTTTCAAGATGACTCAGATCCTTGTCATAGATCAAAAACGATTAAACGGAGGACATTAGACCATAGAATCAAGATACTTCCTTAGCTTAGAAATTCTCCTGATCTTAACGGAATTGAGAATTTGTGACGAGTGTTAAAGCTGTATATGATTGAAGAGAAATCACGGAAGACGTCCTTAACCTTTGCACCAAAGAGATTGAGAAATACATTGCCTCGATGCCAGGAGGAGTTTAAGTTGCAATAAAGGCTAAAGGAGGTCAGACGAAGCACTTAAACTGTATTTATTAAAGCTGCATCTGATTGAAGAGAAATCATGGAAGACGTCCTTAACCTTTGCACCAAACAGATTGAAAAATACATTGCCTCGATGCCAGGAGGAGTTTAAGTTGCAATAAAGGCTAAAGGAGGTCAGACGAAGCACTTAAACTGTATTTATTAAAGCTGCATCTGATTGAAGAGAAATCATGGAAGACATCCTCAACCTTTGCACCAAACAGATTGAAAAATACATTGCCTCGATGCCAGGAGGAGTTTAAGTTGCAATAAAGGCTAAAGGAGGTCAGACGAAGCACTTAAACTGTATTTATTAAAGCTGCATCTGATTGAAGAGAAATCATGGAAGACGTCCTCAACCTTTGCACCAAACAGATTGAGAAATACATTGCCTCGCTGCCAGGAGGAGTTTAAGTTGCAATAAAGGCTAAAGGAGGTCAGACGAAGCACTTAAACTGTATTTATTAAAGCTGCATCTGATTGAAGAGAAATCATGGAAGACGTCCTCAACCTTTGCACCAAACAGATTGAGAAATACATTGCCTCGATGCCAGGAGGAGTTTAAGTTGCAATAAAGGCTAAAGGAGGTCAGACGAAGCACTTAAACTGTATTTATTAAAGCTGCATCTGATTGAAGAGAAACCATGGAAGACGTCCTTAACCTTTGCACCAAACAGATTGAGAAATACATTGCCTCGATGCCAGGAGGAGTTTAAGTTGCAATAAAGGCTAAAGGAGGTCAGACGAAGCACTTAAACTGTATTTATTAAAGCTGCATCTGATTGAAGAGAAATCATGGAAGACGTCCTCAACCTTTGCACCAAACAGATTGAGAAATACATTGCCTCGATGCCAGGAGGAGTTTAAGTTGCAAAAAAGGCTAAAGGAGGTCAGACGAAGCACTTAAACTATATTTATTAAAGCTGCATCTGATTGAAGAGAAATCATGGAAGACGTCCTCAACCTTTGCACCAAACAGATTGAGAAGTACATTGCCTCGATGCCAGGAGGAGTTTAAGTTGCAATAAAGGCTAAAGGAGGTCAGACGAAGCACTTAAACTGTATTTATTAAAGCTGCATCTGATTGAAGAGAAATCATGGAAGACGTCCTTAACCTTTGCACCAAACAGATTGAAAAATACATTGCCTCGATGCCAGGAGGAGTTTAAGTTGCAATAAAGGCTAAAGGAGGTCAGACGAAGCACTTAAACTGTATTTATTAAAGCTGCATCTGATTGAAGAGAAATCATGGAAGACGTCCTCAACCTTTGCACCAAACAGATTGAGAAATACATTGCCTCGCTGCCAGGAGGAGTTTAAGTTGCAATAAAGGCTAAAGGAGGTCAGACGCAGCACTTTAACTGTATTTTATTAGAAACTATAAAGAAAGTTTGAAATAACGCAAGTGTTGCCTTCATTTTGATTTTTGGTTTGACACCTGCATTACCGAAAATATTGAACTCTACATCAACTTTTATTAACCAGGACAATTTTAACCTAAGGGTTTCAACAGCAAATGAGAAAGAAATATTAATTATAATTTACTTTACTAACTCTTTTCTACTCAGAAAACCGAAATTTCATCGAAATCACTGCTGATGCATTTAATTTGAGCAGTATTGAAGAGTTGATATTTAGAGAGTGACGTATGAATAATGCTAATTATGATATAAAAGAAGTTCTTGAAATTTGCATCTAATCTCAGAAAACCTGCGAAATTTTGGGTACTGGTCAAATTTCAGTCGAACCGTGATCTTAACATTGCTAATTTTATTAATATTTTTATTAACGACATGCTAAATGGGATCAGTGGAGCCTTTAACTGTTTCGCTCCACGACATGGCGATATTTCATTCTTGTCTACATTTCTGCGTATTAAAAGAAATGGAAAGTGGATGTTAAAGAAACGTCGGAAATGGATTATCGAGAATAAAATTACGATTCGTGGTAGAGTTGCTGTTTTCGAAAGGAATCATTATATGACTGAGTGTTTATTGGATTTGATTACTGATAGTCAGTTTTCCATCTTTATAAGGGGCGGGGGTGGCTCATTCGGTAGCGTGCCAGGCTCGTAATCTGTAGTTCCCAGGTTCGAATCCCAGCTGGGTCAGCGTTGAGATTTATCTCCGCAAAATTCCCCGCCCTGCCCACGGTCAGTAGGGGACACCTATGGGCTTGGAAAGGTCTCCGTCCGTCGGATGGGACGTTAAGCCGTGGCCCCGTGTGCGGGAGAGCCATACCCTGTGCATGTTAAAGAACACGCTGGATGGCCTTGACGGGAGGCTACCATCTGTCTCCCAACAGCTGTTCCAGTGGGTCCCCTCTTCCAACCTTCTCTGAGCTTCGGGGTCCATGTGACCTGGCCATTTAGCCCATGATGTGCAAAAAAGTGCCGCTCAGATGTAAAACAACCCAACCCGTCTTTATAGAAGTGCAATACACAAGTGCTATAAATCTTAGATTTATATAAGGTCTTTGACGATATTTCTGTCAAGAGATAACTTTATAAAATGTCAAGTTAAATATTGTTGGCCGATTGTTCAGGTTTTTAAATAATTTTTTTTATCTAAGAATCATCAGATATAATAAAATTTATATAATAAATTTAAATAATCGCCTCGTCGCCTGGAAGAGAGCATCAGTCATTGCATAATTTTTTTAAGAAAAATTCAATTACTTTAAATTCTTTTTTTTTGTAAAGGATTCATTCTTCATTCTCTTCACGATATCTGTAATCCACTAGAAGTATTGCATATTTATTTCTAATTGCTAATACAGAAAACACTTAAAAATTATATTATATTTAACTACAAGGAGGCATATCGCCTCTGGTGTATATGAGAGTCTCGTTTTCAAAGAGAAAGAAGTTTTTCCTTTACCTACTGTTTCATTCCTTAAAAGTTTTAATTTGAACTAGCGGATGATGTGAAAAATACAAATAGTATTTCATTAGTAACTATACAACGTAAAAGTATTCGTCATTTAATTCTTAAACCTAAAAAGTTGCATTTCTCAAAACTCTCTCAGAAAAGTGGGTAGATTACTGCTGGAATATCTCTTAACAACTACCACTAGTTCTTCTAAATTTCTGTTACCATGTTCGAGTCTTACTTGTTCCAGTGTTCAGATTTATATCCCTTAATACCACCCTTATATCCCTTAATACACCTTCGCCAGGAGGGAACACCGATGGGATAGGAATGGCAGCCGTCCCTCTGATGAGAAGTAAAGCCGTGGTGCTGTGCCCAGGAGAAACCTAGAGAACGTTAAAGAAACGCTGGATAGCCTTGATAGAAGGCTGTCACCTGTCCCTTAATAGCTGTCCAGTGGGCTCCTTCCCCCAACCTTCTCTGAGCCCTTGTGACCTGGTCATTTAGCTCAGACGTAAAACAATTCAAGTTTTAACCCATTGTCAAGGATATCTTTCATGCGAATGGACTACAAATATGTCAGAAATGTAACACCAATATGGCACGAATGTAGCACTAATATGGCCGAAATGTAGTACTAATATAGAGCGGGGGATTTATGATTCGACTGGGGCCCTACGTGCAGCCCTGTTTTGGCGAAGGCTCTATTTATTCCCCTAAGTAAGTATTTATTCCCCTAAGGTGACTATATCTCCGAAATAAGAATTCAGCCCCTCCCCGCAGGTGCACGGAGACCTTCTGCTCCTATTGCTCCCGCCTATGAATCCGAGTCTGCTAATAGGACATCTGACACTATTGCAAAACATACTGCTAGCGATATCTCGGAAGGAAACCACGAACTTCGTGCTCATAATTTGAATTGGAAATGGACACGACGCAGTTCGCGTGGCGATGCCACGCGAACTGCGTCGTGTCCATGGCGATGCCACGCGAACTGCGCAGCGCGTTCATCTCAGATTTTGTTGTTTTACTTCTGAGCGGCACTTTTTTGCACACCATGGGCTAAATGGCCAGGTCACATGGACCCCGAAGGCTCCGAGAAGGTTGGGGGAGGGGACCCACTGGAACAGCTGTTGGGAGACAGATGGTAGCCTTCCGTCAAGGCCATCCAGCTTATTCTTTAACGTGCACAGGGTATGGCTCTTCCGCACACGGGGCCACGGCTTAACGTCCCATCCGACGGACGGTGGCCTTTCCAAGCCCATCGGTGTCCCCTAGTGACCGTGGGCAGGGCGGGGAAGTTTGCGGAGATAAATCTCAACGCTGACCCAGCTGGAACTCGAACCTGGGAACTACAGATTACGAGCCTGGCGCACTACCGACTGAGCCACCCCCGCTCCGTTCATCTCAGATATTTCGGTAGTGACGCGGAAAGAAAAAACTGAGTGGGTGGACCGCACATTTGCTCGTGAGTCTAACAACCACGTGTTTAATTTAAGAATCCCCAGCTGTAGGTGGCGCAGTCGATGATGCATTTTTAGTTTCTTTATAAAAGTAACAATTAGACAAAAGTGGCTTCATTGCCCGTTTGAATCGCTCATGAGTTGAAGCTGGTGATCTTTCATAATTTTTTTTTCATTCTCAAGCTAAAAAATTAATTTATATTCTTTTATTAGAATGCATTATTACGTCGTTGCATTTCTTTGTTCAAATCCCACTGAATGGAATGTTAGTTCACGAATTATCTTGGAATGAAAAGGACACAAAAATGAAATACAAACGATTTTGCAAAAACAGCCATCGCTGCATCACAGAGATCAAATTGGCTAAGTTATGGGGAAAGGTTTGCCTCTGAGCTGCATTTCTGTGTTTACAGGGTGTTGATTGGCCAGGTCACAAGGACCCCAGGGCTCACAGAGAGTTGGGAACCCACTGGAGAGTCGTCCGTCCCGTCAAGGGCATTCAGCGTGTTCTTTAGTGTGCACAGGGTATGGCTCTCCCACACACGGGGCCATGTCTTAATATCCCATCCGACGGACCGTGGCCTTTCCAAGCCGAACGGTGTGAGTTTTGCGGAGATAAATCTTAACAGTAGCCCAGGTGGGACTCGAACCTGAGAACTGCAGATTACGAGCTCCCCCCCTCCCGCCACTTATTGAGTAGTAGTAAGAAGTGAGTTTTATTATAGCACACGAAAGTCTTTTCTTGCTTTTTAAAACTTTGCGTTCCTTTTTTAGTGACTGTGAATCTAATTTGTCTCTATGGAGACTAATTTGTAACAGAAATATGGAAACAAAATCATGGTTTTAATTCCAATTTATATTCATAAAAAAATTTTTTTTTTGTAAAAAATGAATGATAAAATTAAATAAACAGACAAAGAAATTTATTTTGATCAGTAATAAAAATGTAATTTTAAAAAATGGAGTTATATATATATATAACTTATATTATAATGGTATATAAAAATTGAACTAACTATATATATTAGTTTTTACAAAATATGTTTTTAGAAATCGCCGGATTCGGAACAGTTTTAATTTGAAGACTGTGCTCTGTAATAATTTTATTTTTATTTTTTTCCGTATATGATTTCAATAGCGATATTTTTAAATCTTTAAAAAAGCAAAAAAAAAGTAAAACTTTTCTTGTTCCTCCCCCCTTCCAATAGCAAATCAGAAATCCGATTAAAAAAATGATTTCACGAGAATGAGGAAGTTCAGGTTATCGACGCGGGGAAGGAAATCCGACAGACAAAATTTCCCGTTTTCACCGAAAAAAAAAAAATCTCTCATCGGAAATACTCCCCTTTTCCTGGTTTGAGATTAAAATTCTGCTGGTGAGTTCGGAACAACAAATGAGGAGAGATGACAACCGAGTTTCGTGTTTTGGGAATCGCAAAAGAAATCCAGAAAGGATTCCGTAAGTATTTTGTGTTTTTATTTTTTTATATCAACCAGTGCAACTCGGGATGTTTTCGTTAAATTTCAACGAATCGAAAACTGAAAAATCTGAAAAGTTACAGAAATTTTGTAGTTGCCAGAGCATCGCGAGTAATTCCGACCACGCGCTTTTCTTTCTCGCTCCGATCAAGGCGTGATCACGTGCACCTGAAATGAAGCCCCTTGCGGCTGCGTGAGGTCCATCGAAATTGGATTTTATTTCTATCGCGTTGAATGGGATGTAAAAGAAAAAAAAAGAAAAAATTAATGATGCTATTATTTTAATGCATTTGATTTCGACTGAATGGCACTGGCTAATTGTGAATAGCTCTCAGAATTATCCCACTGATATTAATGTACTTATCTGTGGAACCTGGGCAACAACATCAGAGTATATTTCTATCTGCAGCAGCATCTCTATTTCATCGTTCTCTTTAGCAGCACCTGTTCAGCATCACTTTTCATCAGGCCGGGATCTAGGAAAAGACCGAACGGTGAAGCGGCAAGAAACACAATGGAGTAAAAAAAGGAAATAAAAGGGAAGAGGCAGAAGATGCATTTTCATTGCAGTTATGACATTTCGCCCTTTGCTTTAGATATATTTAAAAAATTTATTAGCATTGGGAAAGGGGGGAGGGGAATGGGCCCCTTGTACCCCCTTCCCCTAGATCCGGAGCCCTGCTCTTTATCAACAAATGATGAAATGAAATTATGATCTGGCAACCTTCGTGTCAGGTGTCACGTGATAGATCATTAATCTCTAAAAAAATTGTTGCCAGATTTTTTTTCTGAATTCTGTAATCAACCATAGTGTTCGGATATTTTTTGAGCGACTGTACGTCTGATTCACGCTGATTCGCGGTGACCCTGCAATTGTTGCGATCCCGGGATGAGAGAGATAGAGATCTCGGGATATAGAGTCTCGGGATGGCCTGGTCATCACCTGAATATAAGCTAGTGCCTTTGCCAGTGTGATCAGAAATGAAAGAAAAAATAGCGCTGACTTATTTCCTTTGCTATAAAAACGGCATAAAACTCCCTCTGAATAAAATGTCACCTTAAATTCAATCAAGGGAAGATAAAACTGAGATTTATCTCTGTCAAGCAGCTGTTTAAAGGATTATTTACTTATTTATTTTATTTATAGGAAAAACCCCTACTCTGGTAACACTTTTCTAACAAGTCCTGTTACTATGCTGTGATATCGTAATCTGCAGTTCCCGGGTTCGAGTCCCACCTTGGCCACTTAGGATTTATCTTCGCAGAAACTCCCCGCCCTGCCCACAGAGTCATTAGGCGATACCGATGGGCTTGGAAAGGCCGCAGTCCATTAGATGGGACGTTAAGCCGTGACCACGTGTGCGGGACCGCCATACCCTGTGCACGTTAAAGAACACTCTGGATGGCCTTGACGGGAGGCTACCATCTGTCTCCCAACAGCTGTTCCAGTGGGTCCCCTGCCCCAACCTTCTCTGAGCCTTTGGGGTTCATGTGACCTGACCATATAACCCATGGTGTGCAAAAAAATGCCACTCAGAGGTAAAACAACCGAACCCAACCCTGTTACTCTTCTGTGATATCGTAATCTAGAGTTCCCAGGTTCGAGTCCCACCTTGGCCAACGTTAGGATTTATCTCCGCAAAAACTCCCTGCCCTGCCCACAGAGTCAGTAGGGGATAGATTTGGAAAGACTGCCATCCGTCGAATAGAATGTTAGGCGGTGGATCCGTGTGCACTTTAAATACATAGGCTGAATGGCCTTGACGGGATGAATGGCTAAATGGCTCCCAACAGTTGTCCAGTGTGACTCCCCGAAACCTTCTCTGAGCCCTCGGGGTCCTTGTATACTTTGGCCCATTGTGCGCAAAAATGTTTCGGGCAGAGGTAAAACAACCCAACTGAAAGATTCTTGAGGATCCCTGGATCAATTTGCTTTTACCTGCATACGACCCTGTTACTTAGCAAAAGAATCGAAATGGTGTTTTTAAGATCAACGAACAAAAATAACTGAGAACATCAGCTGAATATAATTAAAGAAAAAAAAATCTAATTGGCCTCGGCTTTTTAGACTCCTATACCTGTAGAGATGCACCACTACAAAACTCACATGGTATAGAAACCTACTACTACTACCTCCAGACCTACAAGAGCCAACTGGTCACTTCCTATTACTGTTTTTTCCCCAAAACATTTTTCAAATTCACCTTGTAGTCCCCAAAAAAACATTTCACTGGCATTGTTGGCAAAAATTGATAACAGATGGAGCCACGAGTGTAAGAAAGAAAAACAAAACTTATTATGCATATAGGAGGAAAACCCAAGAGAAACATAAGAAAAGATTTTTGTCTCTTGAGGCTAATCATTTAACCTTATAGTAATATTAAACTGTTAACTAGTTAAGTAAACAGTGGGTTTTAACTAGTACTAAGTGGTAAAGGTTAGTAGGTTTTTATTGGGTCAATTCTCACAGATTACGTTTCATCTATGTAATAAAAATTCTTCTTTTTGTAACAATATAAATAAAGGTTGGGTTGTTTTACCTCTGAGCGGTACATTTTTGCACACCATGGGCTAAATGGTCAGATCGCAAGGACCCCGAAGGCTCAGAGATGGTTGGTGGAGGGGACCCACTGAAACAGCTGTTGAGAGACAGATGGTATTCTCCCGTCAAGGCCATCCAGCGTTTTCTTTAACGTGCACAGGGTATGGCTCTCCCGCACACGGGGACATGGCTTAACGTCCCATCCGACCGACGGCTGCCTTTCCAAGCCCATCGGTGTCCCCTACTAACCGTGGGCAGGGAGTTTTGCGGAGTCAAATCTCAACGCTGACCCAGCTGGGACTCGAACCTGGGAACTGCAGATTACGAGCCTGGCGCGTTACCGACTGTATTTTTATTATTAACATGTATGTAGCTATTTGCGCATGTCATCTGCAACACGAGATCTCTGAAAGCGTTGGTTACAGGAAGATCATTCTTGAACCAATGGTTTCTCAATTCTCACGACATTTGGCTACTGTTTTAAGATTTTCAAAAAGCGTTCGCACGCTCCTGTCTAAGAGCGCTATTCTATTCTACGAAATCATTCTTCCAATTTTGTTTTTCTAGTAATATCCAGGACAATG
This sequence comes from Ryuthela nishihirai, assembly GCA_038380435.1. Lineage (NCBI taxonomy): Eukaryota > Metazoa > Arthropoda > Arachnida > Araneae > Heptathelidae > Ryuthela > Ryuthela nishihirai. The sequence continues at coordinate 53,405,121 of JAWZYU010000008.1, forward strand.
CATGTTGATGTAGAGTTTGGAACATTTCCATCAAGACACGCACAACAGAAGCGCGCGATCTTATTGAATGTTAATGAGCTGCTGGTTTTTTTTAACAGATTTGACACCCTTATTATTTTTTTTTTTTTCAATTCAATTTTTATTCAACATAGATATGTATCAATACAAAAATTTATGAAATATACCCAGCTAAAGCAACCGAATACTTGAGAGCTGGTGTATAATTATGACAAAAATATAAATACAAAAAATTAACAAGGCAACAATTGATAATTGAAACAATCAATGATGTAGAAGTCAAAAAATTGGTTTTACCTACAGCTATCATTCATTGTTTAGTATCCATTCAGAAAGAGATTTATTAAATAAATATTTAGAAGTAATTTTCTTCATTGTATCTGGAATACTGTTGTATAATTTAGGCCCAATATAGTTTATATTACGGGTAGTAGCTTGCTTTGATATAAGTGGTATATGCAATTTAAATGATGAGTCTCTAAGTGGTATATATGTCTGTCGAACCTGAAATAGATGTAAATTGAAATGGACATATTCAATAATTTTTAAAATGTAAATTTGAGACAGAGTCAGTAACCCCAACTTCTTAAATATAGGACGAGATTCAGAGAAGCGACCTTTATGGTCAATAATTCTAACTATAAATTTTTGCAGAATCAACAGCCTGTTTAAGTTTGTTTTTGCAGCTCCTCCCCAGGCTTTTATTGCATATTGTAGCTGACTATATACACAAGCAGAATACAACATTTTTAAACTTGTTTTGTCGAGTAAGAATCTTAGTGTATAAAATTTTGCTATGAATGGTTTTATTTTGTCCACAGTATAATCAGTGTGATACTTCCATGAAAGGCTTTTATCAATAATCACTCCTAGGTATTTAATTTGGTCAACCTTCGTAAGACGTTCGCAACTGCAATTTAGGATGTTGTAACAGTCCTTGTGATGAGAAACCACTCCAGAGTCTCTGCTACCATCAGTTGATGCCTTCAACTGGAATTTTATATAGCATGATTTAGCTTTATTTAAACTTAATTTATTCAACATTAGCCATTGATAGAAACGATGAATATCTCTGTTTGCCATTTGGTATAATTGCTCGTTGGTATTACTTTTGTATAACAAAACAATATCATCAGGATAAGAAATAATTTCTGCCTCAAAATTTTTGTCAAATATATCGTTTACATATAATATAAATAGCAGAGGCCCCAGTACAAAACCTTGTGGTACACCTGTATTAATATTTTTCATAGAACTATATATATCATTTATCCTAACGATTTGTGAACGATTTTCCAAGTAGGATTTTAGCCATGTAAAACTGGTACCTCTGATTCCATATTTATAAAGTTTAGCCAGCAATATTTCATGATTTACCAAATCAAAAGCTTTTGATAAGTCCAAAAGAATTGCGAGTGTTTTAAAATCTTTATCCAGAGACCACGTTAGTGAATTTATTAAATGTAAAATAGCATCTTCTGTGCTTTTTTTCTGCTGAAATCCATATTGGTTTTTTGCTATTATATTAAACTTTAATAAAAAAAATTGTTCAACCTGACAGAAAATAACTTTTCCAATATTTTTGACATTATCGGAAGTAAAGCAATAGGTCGATAATTTTTTATAAGAATTTTGCTTCCTTTTTTGTAAATAGGAACTATTATTGAACATTTTAAGGCATTTGGGAAAATACCAGAAGATAAAGACATATTAAACAAATAGCACAATATTGTTCGTATCGATGGATATATTGCTTTAAAATTATCCACGTTTATGTCATCCCAGCCAATTGAATAAGTCCTTTTCAAATTTTTTACTATGCTGTCTAATTCTTCCAACGAAACTGCTATCAGACCTATTGAATTGCCCTGGGAAATGATTATTCTGTTTTTTAACTTAAGATCTTCAGGCACTACCAAATCTGATTCCGAATTACCAGTTTCATATTCAGTAGCTATATTTACAAAATAATCATTAAAAGCATTAACTCTTTCAGTGGAACTATCTGTAAAATATACCATTTTATTATTTAAGCTCATTTCAAATAGACGATTTTGATTTTTTTTTTACTATTTGTATTAATTACTTCGTTTATAATATCCCATTTCTTCTTTGTATTATTTCCAGCATATGCTAGTTTTTCTTGAAAATATGAATTTTTAGCTTTTGATATTATGCTATTTAAGGAGTTTCTGTAACTTTTATAATAGTTAGCATCAATTTTATTTTTTTTCCATAATTTATGTAAATGATTTCGGTACCGTATTGACTTAACAAGTTCTGTGGTTATCCACGGTTTTAAATTTTTTAATTTTTTATTCACATTTCTCTTTAAAAAATTAGTTAAAAAAGCTACAGTAAAGTCCTCAAAGAAATGGTCAAAAGCTTCATTTATGTCATAATAATTTTGTATATGATTCCAACTATAGTCCTTGAAGCCTTGTTGTAATTTCACTTTGTCTGTGTAAGTAATTAACTGTATTGAATCCTTAGCTTTGACCGAGACAATTGTTGATGAAGAAAAGGTGAAATAAATCATATAATGATCTGTGATGTCCGTAGTTACAATATAGGCGCAACAAGAAAAAGAACTTATTTTCCTTATGAATGAATGATCTATACAAGTTTGTGATTGCGATCTCGTAATCCCCGTAATATAATTTGACAAGTTGTATAGAGTCATAAGATCTAAATAACTATTTATTTGTTCTGTAGATTTTGAAATATCCAAGTTTATATCTCCGGTAAGAATAATATTACGATCTGGAAGTTTATCGACATGTTGAAACAATTCTTCAATGAAATTTATTTCTCCACCTCCAATATAACGATAAATCGCCAATAAGACTACCGACATTGTCGAATTCAATTGAATTTTTGATGCAATAACTTCGGCCGAGTTCATTTCGAAATCTAACTGGGAAGTCCACCAATGCTGCTTGATGTAAACCACAATTCCACCAGATCTGCTAAAATGTCTACATTAAAAAATCCTTTGTATCCCTCAATATGATATAAAGATGTTTCATTGTCAGGTATCCAAATTTCAGAAAGGATTATTACATCCGGTTTACAATTACTACTTTCTATCAATGACAAAAACACATCAAAATTCGCTCGTAAACTTCTGATATTCAAATGAATAAAACTAATTCCTTTTTTGAAATCAGAATGGATCAATTTAAGTTTTTCGAGGTCAATATAAATACCCGATGTTCCTTCCATTTTATGGCTAGAAAAAAATTAACCAAAGCAAAATATCAAAAACGCATTTTAAGGAACTTTATAGTGCATCAGATATTAATTAAGTTTGACTCATTGTCAATTCTGATGGCATTTGAGTCGTCGTTTTTCTTTAGGAATATTTGTCCCAATTAAATCCATACATATTTATATTTAAATTCCTTTTGAAGAGCTTTGACTTTATAGAGTAATCTCTTCCTTTCTGTTGTTAATTGCTCATTTATGTAAAATGGTTTCTCTTCCATTTCTTCATTTAGCGAATTTAGAAATAACTTCTTCCCTTTTCTTTTCTCGTCTAACCACTTATTTCTGATGTCTTCGTTCTTAAACTCTATTACAATATTACCAGGTTTGTCAGCATTACGAGACTGAACCCTTTTAATTAATTTTATATCCTCTTGTTTCTGGGGAATTTGTAATATAGTAGACACCTTATTTACAATTAATTGTAAATTCTCCTGCGGTTGTTGAGGTATACCAACAATCTCTAGATTTTTATTTAATGCATCTTGTCTTAAATCATTAATCTTAGACTCTAATATGTTAATTTGTTTTTTCAATAAAAATACATTTTCCTTAGTTTCGTCAAGATCAGACTTATGATATTTAAGCTCATTCATAATTAATTCATTTTCCTTTACGAAGTCATCTATTTTTTTACTACAAAATTCAACAGATCTAAGAATATCAACATTTTGTTGATTAATTCTTTTTTCAAACTCTGCGAATTCTTTCCTAATTTCCAACTTAATAATATTAATAAGCTCCTCTTTTAAATTATGATCAGAAGAATCCATAAAGCAACTTGGCTTACCATTGTTCACAGAATGGTTATATTCATCTCCCATAGATGGCTGCACATGTTCTACTTCACTTGTAGAAAGGGAACGCCCATCGTTGAGGTAACTCTTTTCTTCTTACAATTATTACATACCCATTTGCTTCTTCTGTCTACTGACATATTTCTATAAACCTCGAGTCTTATCCCTACACATCCAATATGAAAAGTAGCTTTGCATGAACCATAACACTGTAAATATTCCTTTTTTAAATCTCCGTCCTTACTACACACCTTACAAGTAAATTCCATGTTGTCAGATTTATTTAATTTATTTGTGGTACAACTTTTAGTTTCCATGTCAACTGTTGTTACATCACGCGATGACACGTTCTTATGTTGCTGTAGTTTCTGTTGTTTATTTGAATTAGGCTTAGAAGAGTTACTGGGAAGATTGATACATTTCGAACAGAGCCAATTTCTTTTCTTTTCTAAAGACATCTTCTTAAAATTACTTTGCTTTATTCCAACACAATAAAAATGGACATAGCCACCACATGCGCCTTTACAATGAAGAAATTCACTAACATCACCAAAATCCAATTTGCAAACTACACATATGAGAGCCATGTTAACTCATCATGAATGATTAAATATGAGTAATTTCGTTTGGGGTTGCACAATTAAACAAAAATTTACAAGTTCTTTAAAAGTTCAAATACTACTAGAAGCAGGTTATGCAAATAAAATATGCGAAAACAAATCTTAAAGAAGAAAATAATTTAAAAATAAAAGCGCACAGACAAATTATACAACTCACCATAACCAATATGTTGCCAGATTATTATTATTGTTATTATTATTATTATTATTTTCCAAATACTTTAATAGTACTTAGTACTTTTAGTTAGTTTTAGTTAGTTTTGAATTTTTCTCTCATCACTCAGTGATAGACCTATGCATCTAGCATCCCCCCCCCCCCATCTCAAGATAGAAGATCCCTAAGTAGACTGTAACCGCTTGAGTTAGAAGTTGGTACTTAGTAATCTTTCTAAAAATTCATACCCAGGCTTCCTCTTTCCAAACCCTTGCCCTTGCTTAAAAAATTCAAATCTCACTCTATAATAGAACCCGATTCCAAAAATAGAACCACTTTTATTATTCGTTATCGCTTTCAATTTTAATTTAAGAGTTCTCAACTCCCTCGCACCTCGCAATATCCTAAATGCTGGAACAGCAGTCAGATATTTCTCCTTAAAACCGTTAAAAATTTCAAATATTTACCAGCAATAGAATCCGAGTTCAAAACCATTTTTAGTTTTTCATTCCATTTGAGGGGACGGGGGATATATGTATATATATATACACACACACACGAGAGGTTAAAACAGTAGGGGCGATCACATTTTTCAGTCGGTTGCTCGCCAGGGGTAATCTGCAGTTCCCAAGTTCGATTCGCAGCTGGGACAGCGTTGACATTTATCTCCGCAAAACCCCTGCCCACGGTCAGTAGGGGACCCCGATGGGGTTGGAAATTCCGCCGTCCGTCGGATGGTACATTAAGCTCATGGCCCCGTGTGCGGAGAGCCATACCCTGTGCACGTTAAAGAACACGCTGGATGGCCTTAGACGGGAGGCTACCATCTGTCTCCCAACAGCCATTAAATCGGGTCTCCTCCCCCAACCTTCTCTGAGCCTTTGGGGTCCTAGTGACCTGGCCATTTAGCCCATGGTGTGCAAAAAAAAATTGCCTCTCAGAAGTAAAACAACCCAACCGAAATCCTAACAGCTGTTCCAGTGCGTCCCCTCCCCCAACCTTCTCTGAGCCTTCATAATACCTGACCATTTAGCCCATGGTGTGCAAAAAAAAAATGCCGCTCAGACAACCCAACTTAAAACAGCAATATAAATTGACTGTCAGCAAAAGGAATGTCTGGAGGAACAGGCATTGGTTTTCGTAATATCAATCTTAAAGTTTCTCAAGATTCTGAGATAGTTAATGGAAGAGTCTCTGTCTAGAGAGTAATGAATTCTGTTCCAAAAATAGAACTTTTCAGAGAGGAGATAAATTTCTTGATTTTTCATACTTGCTGCAGCTCCTTTTTACCTTTTAACAAGGCAGTCAATTAAATACATGCAGAGTTCGTCCCCATTAAGGAGTGACTATAATTAATTGCAAAGTCAATGATGTGATGCCAATAAAATTCCATGAATGTCTAAAGGAGCAGAAAACATAATAATGGAATAAAATGTTAAATCGAGAAAAGGCAAAAATATGACTTTAGTCCGAAATTAACATTTTTCTGATAAATAAAATAATAATGTTAATTATTGTTTAGGTTCGCAGTGACAATGTACAGTCGCTCAAAAAAATATCCGAACACCATGGTTGATTGCAGAATTCATGAAAAATTATCTGGCAACGATTTTTTTAGAAATTTGTGATCAGACAACCTTCGTGTCACGTGACACGAAGGTTGCCAGTAATTTCTAAAAAAATCGTTGCCAGATATTTTTTTCTGAATGTTAGGACTACATTGGTTTCCATAAATTGCAGAACAATCCTAAGTTATGTGAATGCTAAGCTAACGTCGAAGCTCTATGGCTTCTAAGATAAGTCTTTTGTTTTGAAAAATATGATAGGACATGCAGATCTCAATCAAATATATGAATATCTCAATTTTTTTTAACACCATCGGTTCAGTATTTATTTATTTATTTATTTATTTTATAGTGTCCACAATAGATCTAGATTCAATTGTAGTGGTCACTTACATGTACCTGAAGTTATTATGTATATGCATTTTATGTGTTTCTTACAATACATATACATAATGATATAGTGGAACTTACAATACATATATATATATAAAGCCAAACACTGCATACAAAAGAAAGAAAAAAAAGAAAAAAAAGAGAGAACACAACCGTAACCTGCAAATACACATGCAAAATTTTTAAAAATACAAGAAAATAGTTAGTCCATTAACAAAGCTGAACAACCCATTCTAAATTCTTTTATGCTCATACTGAATAAATCAAGATTATGGGAATATGTATTATATAAGTGAGAAAATCTGATCGTAGCATAATATTTCAATGTATGTTTTTTGCACAAAGGAACTCTGAAGTTTTTTCCTCATAACATTTTGTATTTAAAATTAACTAACTGAATCGGTTTAATACAGTCGATATAATTATTCAATAATCTGTGTGGAAACATTAAACATAACACATCCCTCCTCATTTTCAACGACGAACCTTCAAATGCATCTTTAAGTAACTTAGTTCAAATATCATTAACATAGACACCATTAGATTTAAAATATAAATACCTCAAAAATTTATTATGAGCCTTCTCCAAATCATTTTCATTAATAATATAAAAAGATTCCGTATATTTGATCCACACTCTAATTTTGATAGAACTAAAGAATTAGGTAACATAATAATGGAGTTAATATTTATAAAATCCTTATCTTTCTAATGAACCTAAATTTTGATCAGCTTTCCTCATTATATCTTGAACATGAAGACTGAAACAAAATCTGGAAATAATTTTGATGCCCAAGTCATAAATTTCATATTTACGAGGAAAAGCAGTATTATCCAAATGATAACTATACTGTAAAATAGTTCTATCATGGAAATAACGTAGAACAGAACATTTTCAAATATTCAAATAAAAACAATTATCAACAGTCCAACAATATAATTTATCCAAATTCTTCTGCAGCTGAATACAGTCATCGTAAGTAAAAATAAGCTTAAAAAGTTTAACATCATCTGCAAACTTTGAACAATCTGAAAAATTCAAGACACTAGATAAATCGTTAATAACAATAATAAACAGCAGTGGTCCCAAACTAGATCCTTGAGGTACTCCAGAAGTACTTTAAAAACCATATGACAAACTAGTAGCATAATTTACTTAAAGGATCCTATCAATTAAAAAAGAATATGGAAAATCAATTAAACTGGAACTGAAATCAATTCTCACTAATTTTTCGTTAATATTCCAAAATCAATACTATCAATAGCTTTAGGAAAGTCAGCGTAAATGACATTGATTTGACCCTTCTCATTAAGAGGGACAGAAATATTATTACAAATAGATAAAAGATCTATAACCGTAGACGGTCTTGGTAGAAAACCGTGCTGATTTACAACGAAATAATGTTTTTAGCTTATGATATATCTTCTTAAAAATTATAGATTCAAAAATATTTGAAAAGGGTGAAAGTATAACAATAGGTCTATAATTCGCAATATGAACTTTATTTCCCTTTTAAATATCTGAATAATCTTTTTTTTTCTTCCAACTAGAAGGAAATGTCTTCAGTCTAACTAACAAATTGAAAAGTGTTGAAAGGGGATAAATTAACATTTAATAGCAAAAACTGGAATAAGATCCAGCCCCAATGAATATGTCCTTTTCAAGTGCTTTATTGCATCAATAATATCATCAGATGTAGTTACATCAATTTTTAAAACATTCGGGATATTTACTTCTTTATCACTAACATGAAAATCACCATTATCGTACCTTGTACTTTTGATATAAACTGATTTAAAATAATCTGCAAATGCATTCACCATCTCCTTACTCTCAGTAAGGTCTGTATCATTATAATGCATCGCATGAAATACCGTATCATCTTCATTATTCTTACGACAAAACGACCCAAATCAATTTGGATTTACAGTTAAGTCAGTTCGACAATTTTTTAGTTTCTGTAAGCTGCTTTTGTTCAATTTTTAACTAGTTTTCTGTAATATTCAAAGTTATCTATATTTGTTTTCACGAAAATTCACGAAAGGAAAAAAAACCTTATAAAATTTACTTCTCTGTTGCAAGTCATGAAATCATCACGACTTTTGAAAGATTTAAATGATTATAGAGACAGGCCCTCCTCTCATAGCAGACGATATTGATTCAGGAGTAATTTATTTTTACTTTCAGCTCATCATTTCATGAGTTCCATGTCTACAGGACGTATCCTGTGATTATTTACTACTGATTTACTTTTACTTCCTTTTAAAATCCCTTGTTGTTAATCACGTGATCCTCTTTAAATTTCAGACGTTTCACTGGATATCAGACGATAATCTAAGACAAAAGGCAAGCTGGAATTAAAAAAGAAAACCTGAAAAAAAAAACAACAACTTAGAGTGTAAAAATGAGTGATTCTTGAATATCCTGTCTCTTGACATCACTTCGCTGTAAATAAAAAAGAATTATCACGATCATCCGTTGCCTTGACGGATGCTGACGATGAATCGGATGATCTTCTTGGCCGTTCTTATTTCCTCTCTTGATCCCTTTCGTCTGCACGAGACTTCCATCGGTTCCCTTCCTTCGCCGAACAACATCATCCGGTTGCCTAACAACTATGAAGATCCGCTGCTGATTGTTGCCAAGAACGTTTCGATAGCGGAACATGACCTTAACTGTTGCCATTCTTCGAAAGCAACTTTCACTCAGGAATCTGCAAGATCGAATAAAACTGCGATGAAGGTTTCCCAGCGCCCCCTGGGTCCCATGGAATTTACGTTCGTCTCGGTGGTTCTGAAACTGACGTCCGTCCTGTTCCTCGTGCTGCACTTGGTGGCTTTCGTCCTCGCCCCATCCCTGCACACCCTCTTCGGAGCCTGCACAGCATCACTGAGCATTGCCATCCTCACCAATCACATCTTGTTGGTCTGTTACCAGATTTCAAAATCTGCCACGTGCCTTCAATTAACATTCACCCTATATTTTTTCGTCTGCTCTTATTTCTGGACGAACGTCATTTCCTTTGACGTATGTCGCATAATGAGACTTTCTCGTCGCTTGGAGCGCATGCCCGACAGAGCAGTGCAGTGGAAGCGCTTCTTCGTCTATTCCCTCTACGCCTGGGTGGCTCCTGCTGCAGCCGGCGCCGGCGCTTACGTCGTCGATATTTTCACGCACGACGTGGAACCGCCCTTCGACACAAGAAAGCCGCCATTTGCAGACGATTGCTGGATCTTCGATTTCTCGTCGTTGTGCTTCTGCGTCACCTTGCTCAGCACGATCGTGATCGTCGATGTCGCTTTCTACGTCGCTTGCACGTGGATGATCCAGAGGTCATCTCGCGGGTCGGCTGCGGAGAAGAGCGGAAGGAAGTTCTGTCGGCTGTTCACAGTTCAGTTGCGATTGGCTGTCGTCATGGGATTGTCTTCGGTGGCGTTCATCGTTGGATCTTTTGCGCCTACCCTCGTCGTCTTCTACGCCTGCGAGGGGGTACTCTCCATCAACGGCTTCTTCATCTTCTTGTGTTTCACGTGCAGAACCAAGGTAATGAATGAAATGATCGAGAAAATAATCGTTTGCTCCAAAAAGAGTGATCCCAACAAATAAGAAGACGAACGTAAAACGAACGGAAAATTTCGTTCGATCTTGAAGTGCTGCATTGAAAACATTTTTTCAATTTTCAATTCTCGAAAAATTTAACTCAGGAGAAAGTTTTGGACTGTAAATGATATGAAAACGAGAAAAGGAAATAAAACGGTTTATTGTATTCAAAGGAAGAAACGAATGAAATGAGAAATCAAATATCTAAATATGTACAGTCGCTCAAAAAGGTATCCGAACACTATGGTTGATTACAGAATTCAGAAAAAATATCTGGCAACGAGTTTTTTAGAAATTAGTGCTCTGGCAACCTTCGTGTCACGTGACACGAAGGTTCCCAGATGCATCGTTCACGAGTTCACCAAATGAAGGATATTGCAAATCACTTGTAATTAACCTGAAATTATTATCGACATTTTAAAAGTTTTGTTCATTCCAATAAATGTCTCTCCACAATTTAGCTGTGTGTGTGTTTTTGTGAAAATAGTTTCGTCATATCAGACAAGAATTTTTTTTACAAATTGGGAAGAAAAAATAGCATAAATGAAATAATTATTTTAACAAAATTACTAAAAACGTCTTCGTTAGAAGGCAAACGATTTTCATATTGTTGAATCGAACGTCGATTTATGTTTAAAGAATTGCTGTAGGAATTGGAATAAACGAACACCAGAGGGTGCAACAGTTTCCTTCTGAATCGGCGATCTCTGCCTCATAGGGAACGAAATTCGATGATGCTCCCCTCCCCAGGTTCGGATTGGGTTGTTTTACCTCTGAGTGGCACTTGTTTGCACACAATGGGCTAAATGGCCAAGTAACATGACCCCGAAGGCTCAGAGAAGGTTGGGGGAGGGGACCCACTGGAACAGCTGTTGGGAGACAGATGGTAGCCTCCCGTCAAGACCATCCAGCGTGTTCTTTAACGTTGGATTGTTTTACCTCTGAGCGGCACTTGTTTGCACACAATGGGCTAAATGGCCAAGTAACATGGACCCCGAAGGCTCAGAGAAGGTTGGGGGAGGGGACCCACTGGAACAGCTGTTGGGAGACAGATGGTAGCCTCCCGTCAAGACCATCCAGCGTGTTCTTTAACGTTGGGTTGTTTTACCTCTGAGTGGCACTTGTTTGCACACAATGGGCTAAATGGCCAAGTAACATGGACCCCGAAGGCTCAGAGAAGGTTGGGGGAGGGGACCCACTGGAACAGCTGTTGGGAGACAGATGATAGCATCCCGTCAAGGCCATCCAGCGTGTTCTTTAACGTGCAGAGGGTATGGCTCTTCCACACAAGGGCCATGGCTCAAGGCCCCATGCGACGGCCTTTCCAATCCCATCGATGTCCCCTACTGACCGTGGGCAGTAGGGAACACCGAAAAAATCCAGAAAATCGTTATTCCCATTCTGCGGCGGGGAATTTTGCAGAGATAAATCTCAACGCTGACTCGAACCTGGGAACTACAGATTACGAGCCTGGAGCGCTACTGACTGAGCCACCCCCGCCGTAGGATCTCCAGTATAACGGATAGTACTACATCATACAGAGGGCGCCAGTTTCACCCACCTACTGTCTACGAAATCCTTCTGTAAAATAATTCCTATAAGCTGTACAGCTGGGAAAGGACTTGTTATAGTGAGCATGACCTTTAAGGCTGGTAGAATCAGGTTTCGTCTGGTTGTGTAATCATTGAGGTGCGGTGGGAGACCTTTTGGAATTTGGCGAATTGCCTAAATGTTAGAGCCAAACCTCAAAACGTAAAAATTTCATTCAAATATATATGTCAATCTTCGGCAAACTTGAGAATCTAATTTTGAATTTTGAATTCCAAATTTAAGTATATATAACTATACTTTGAAACCTTAGTTATTCTTAAAATTAGGGAAGGAAAGGTTCTTAGGAAAGTATGTGAAAAGAAGAGAAGCGCTGACCAGGGTCGGTCGGCCGAGGTCCTGTGCAGTGAAGACCGCACTGGACCTCGACGGCCTGGGAAAGGAAGTGCTCAACGGAAGCCCGTGGTCTTCAAGGGTCCCCCCCTCCCCCCCCGCTTGAAGACCTCGGGGCTTAGGAGGAGTGATGCTGGTAGGGGTTTCACCCTCACCACTCACCAAGGCGGGCAGGCTGAAAGCAGAGGCACCCCTGAATCCTCATTGAAGCACGTGACAAGGCTAGTGGTAGGAAAGATCAGAACGGGGGAAAGAAATCGGGAGGGGACTTATGAAAAGAGAAAAAAAGAAAAGGAGAGGGAAAAAAGATAGATAACAGAATAAATATAAAAAGGGAGGGGAAAAGAGAGGAGAAAAAAGAAGAAATGAAAAAAAGGGGAGGGGATAGTATTAGAAAAAAAGGAAAGTAAAAAAGAGGGCCTCACAGTCTAACTGTTCTCAGCTAATCGAGAAATCCTTTTTTCCTGGAAGTTAATTTCGAGTAATATCTTTTCCAGCGAAAAAGTCATCCCGGAAGTGCTCCCATTGAGCACGAGGAAGCAGCTTCCAGTTGCCAAGGAAATCCCAGCAGATTTAGATCGGCAGAAAGAAAATCAGGTAGCGGGATATGGCAACAGGATTAGAGCATTGGCAGCAGACTGTAGCGCTATCTGGTGCCAATTGGGATCAATGTTCAGCAGAGAAACATTTTCCTGTTGTTAATTCGTTTTCACTTTGGCGTCTGTCCGTCCGTCGACATTCAAATCTTTTTGCTTTCTGGGAGAATTAAAAAAAATCCTTTTCGATTAGATAGGTGTTGACGAAATATTGTAAATCGCATTTTTTGAATCTGATGAAAAAATTTCCCGAAATTAATAAAAATTGAAAACTTCCTTACGCAGATTTCAAATATTGAATTTATCTCGTGGAGAATTTGTTATAACAGCTGTTCAGGAAAAATTGCTGCTTCGACCTTTTGAAGTAAATTCTAGAGAAAAATGAAAGTTACTCTTAAATTCTTCAGCTTGCATAATTCTTTAAACAGATGTTTTTGTGCGAAATAGAGATTTAAAGAGATCGGAGTAAGATCTTCAATATATCTCGAGTGAGATTTTTACACAATAAATTATTTTCGAAGTTAATGAGCTTTGAATGTGGTTTTTCCATTTTCATAACGTGGAAGCGAACGGTTATTTTTTTACAATATAGTGAATATAAGCCAAAAAACTGTCTACAAGTGAGAAAAGCCCCAAGAGGGCACTCCGAGGAGCAGTTTGCTATTCAATGCCAGGACACGGTCACTGAAGACTGGATTCTGGCTCCCGAAATTTCTGATCCTAGAACCAATCTGTTCTCTCGGTTCCTGGGAGAAGAAACGATCAGAGATAGAGTCCTAGAGTCTCCTAAATATTCGTATCGATAGTTATTTTAAGGTAAAGTCGCTCAAAAAATATCCGAACACTATGGTTGATTACAGAATTCATAAAAAATATCTGGCAACGATTTTTTTAGAAATTAGTGGTCTGGCAACCTTTGTGTCACGTGACACGAAGGTGTCTAAGCCACTCTTGAATCTAACAGCGATTGGAGGGGTGGCAGTTGCCGCCACTCCACAGAAGACCCTTAATTTCTAACGGGGCATGATATCTGAGTGGGACCATCTCAGGGTTTATGAGGAGATTTTCATCCCAGGGAATGACAGCAGTCCACTGGGTTTTGCAACGCTGTGATGGAAGGTTACTACCCACCCTGACACTAATTCTCACTTTTAACTCCCATCAAGGCTGGCTACCTTCCCTGAGAGGTACGGCCATACCTTCCAAACCTTCTGCATTATTTTCGATGCCAGAGGTAGGGCCATGCCCACACAGCTTTCCAGGACAAACCCAACTGTGTCCATTGTGGCAGCCAGAATCACCTCGATCCTGACTGCACAGTTGAAAAGGCAAGCTGCGTAAACTGTAGTGGCACACATCCGGCATACTCCCGCGACTGTCCAAATTGGCTGAAGAAGGAGGAGGTACAACACCTCAAAACGCTGAATAATATCACTTATCCTCTGAGGCGAGAAAGCTTGCTGATCCGTCTGCCCCACCCCACAAGGTATCGTGTGCCGGTGCGGTGATCGGAAAGCCCATCGTTGCGATGGCTTCCGTGGTGGTGCAGACGGATCAGCCAGGAGACAGTGAATGTTGCAGTGGCGGAGTTGACAGACTGCATCTTCCACGCAGCTGCCTCAATATTCCTCAGATATCGACTCGGTTTCCGCGGTTTTTCAAAACCGTGGTGAAATCCCGACTGCACCGCCTCAGAATCTTTCTCACCCCCAGCGAACTACCTCTTTATGCGAAGCTATAAGCGAAGCCGAAGTCGGTACTAATCTCGACACCAATTCTGGTTTCCACCATATACTGCCAGACTTTCCAAACAATTAGTAGATCTGAATTAATCTGATTAGTAGAAATTGGTGGTCTGGCAACCTTCGTGTCACGTGACACGAAGGTTGCCAGATCGCTAATTTCTAAAAAAAAGTCGTTGCCAAATATATTTTCTGAATTCTGTAATTAACCATGGTGTTCGGTTATTTTTTTTTGAGAGACTGTAAGTATTTCTTATTTTTACTCTGATACAATATATAAATCTTAAATTTTTGGATTAAACTTTTTTACTTAACTTTTAAACTTAATTTTTTTGTCATTAACTTTAAACTTAATTTTATAAAACAAATAATTAACTTAAACTTAGTTAATTATATATATATTCCTCTTTTAGGTTTAAATCAATCGTCGATATATTTTTTAGGTTTAAAACAATCGTCGGATATGCTGTGATTGCAAGTGCAGATTTCGTAATAGTTATCGTAATCGATGCACGAGAGATCGAGCTTCCGTGCAGTTTCTTCAAGTCATCGGGAACATGTAGAAGTGCGTCGCATCTGTTTTGCCAACGGAAGCACTGAGAGGAAGTGATGTAGAGATTCCTGCTTCTTTCATTTTGTTGTCTGATGAAAGGTTATAACATTGATCTGATTAACGACGATTGCGAAGAACGAAGTTACGAAGAAAAGAAGTGAATCCAGGATAGAAGTGGTGGGCGACGAGGCATAGCCGCAGCAATTGATCAACTCTGGAGCATCGAGGCACGAGGAAATTGGTTTTATGAAATGTTCAGAAAGCCACCTAAACTATGCTGGGGTAGTTAACCTTGAAACTTTTGCAGGTAAGTTAACAAGAAACTAGATCTTTTCCGTACACATATTTTATCATAGTATCTGAAGTTTGATCATGGTAATGATGATAGAGGTGTACATTTTCAACCAGAGATTGAGTAGCATATTTTGCAGATCTTATAGGGTTAGTTATGGTAGTTAAAACTTTGGACACTTTGTAAACCAGAAAACAGGAAACATGTTGCTTTTGATTCTAGATGCTTGTTCAGTGTCTTGAGCATTAGGTGGGTTGACTTGTAAGAATGATGAGGTTTTCGGATTTCTGAATTATCATTTTTTGATTTAGATTATGTTGATGATTTGGCTCTTTGAGCAAATGATGTTGATGGGATGAACTCTTTCATTTGAGCTGTTGATGAAACTGGTAGTAGAGTAGGTTTGGTTATAAACAGAGAGAAAACTAAAGTGATGAAAATTGGTCAGGCAGGCTATGATTCAGTTAATCTGAATGGTTGCAGTCTTGAGCAGGTGTCTCAGTTTAATTATCTCAGATCGTAAGAAACTGGTGATGTGGGCATGAGATTAACGGACGAATGGAGATTGCTGCCGGGACTTTTAAGAATCTATGGAGAGTGTGGAGAAATAGGCATATACACCTAAATATTAAAATTAGACTATATAATAGTTTGGTTCTTTTTAGGGTTATTTATGGTAGTGAAATTTGGACGCTGTGTAAACAAGATAACAGGAAACTAGATGCTTTTGATTCCAGATGCTTACGCAGTATCTTGGGCATTAGGTGGTTCAACTTTGTAATTAATGATGAGGTTAGGCAAAGGAGTTTGCAACCTCCTTTAAGCAGCATATTGTGCAGAGAGAGAGACTCCGTTGGTTTGGCCATGTTGCCCGTATGGATAATTATAGATTGGCGGATAGAAATCAGAAAGAGGGGGAGATCTAGGATGCGGTGGGCAGACAATGTCAAATAGGACCTTGTTAGAATTGGTGTGCAGTGGCCAGTTGCAGCAGATGTAGCTCAGGACAGATTCGCTTGGAGAACTAAATTGCCCAGTCTGATTTGACCTCCGTAGCCCATGGCTGCTTAAGGACGATGATGATGGTGTTTGTGCAGAGAGAGACTGCGCTGGTTTGTCCCTGATGTTCCTATGCATAAGTGTAAATTGGCAAATAGGATTGTGAACAGAATACCTAAAAGTCTCAGAAGAAGAAGACCCAGGATGCGGTGGGCAAACAATATGAAATAGGAGCTTGTTAGAATTGGTCTACAGTGGCAGAATGCAGTGGCTGTAGCTCAAGACGTGTATGGAGGACTAAATTACACATTCTAATTAGATCTCCGTAAGGTATTATTGCTTCATAGGGAGTCGATACGAGGATAAATATGTATATTCAGGATGTCTCGTTGAAGACCGATAATCTTCTCATAGATCTACACGCCGTCGAAAGGTACATACGAAATTCTCCGAGTCTTGAGAAGTGAAAATAACTTCCAGAAAGGTTTCGTGATGACACCGCCGTGGGTGTCCATTTTCGAGTTATGGCAGAGTGTGAAAGAAACTTCACAGGGGCATTCGACAATCGGTATTTAAAGCGATTTTACAATAACCGGTTTTGTATTTCTCTGAACCGTAACTACCAATTGTCGAATGCCTAGGATGGATTTATTTTTCAGTATGCCATGCACCACGGTTATGGACTCCAACGGAGGTGCAGGTCCACTTCTCTTGCTACGTAAACCTGGGACGCAAAATTACCCAGAACCTCTGGCATATAATTTTTAACGAAGGATCAATATATATGGAGATTATCAGCAGCTAGTGATACACAATGTGTATAGGCATAGAATAATTCCTGACTATTATAACTCTTATATATCTACAAGTAAGAGCTTTTCGTTATGAAAGCTTTTTAAACGAAATATTAAAATTTCAAGGTTTTCGTTTTCTTACAGTTTTATCTTCAAGTTTCTTTCATTTAACCAATAAGCATTTGTTTCTAAATTTGTCTCTCAAAGTAAACTGACTTGGTGATTGAACGAAACAATATTAAATCTCAAATGCCACATTATTAATTTCGGTAAATCATATATTACTACTCGAAACAACTTCCGAATCAGCAAAAGAGGAAAAGTATCGAAAACATTTTATCTCGAAATTAATATCAGAGATTAAAATCAGTATTTCAGTTTCGAACAGAATTGTTTACAATTGTGTACGTTGTTGGCAAGTTTTATATGAACTTAAAGTTTCAAAATCTAGAAATCTATTGAGAAAAAAATGGTGCATATTACTTTTTAAAGTAAGATTTACATGTAGAGAAAAAATAGGATCTGGTTTTATTTATCCTTTTAAAAATATTCCACATAAGTGCACATATTTTCCGAATGAGTCTCGTGATATTTGAAAGCTTGACTCAAAAAGCAGAATTGACTGGAAACCAAAAATTGTACTTTTGCATATTTAGGTGTCAAAAGTTAGGTTTAAGAAGATCGCCAATTGCCAAGCGTTTCTTAGAAATTCCGTTTTGAGGATCATAAACGGGGAGTTCATAATCAGAATCATAAACGGGGATCATTCACTGGAGTATACAATAAGAAACGAAAAATGCTTTACAACTTTTAAGAAATGTTTTTGTGCATATTTGTCAAAGTTAGACAACATTGAATTATGTTTACTGTGGTTAAATAATATTTTGTTAGCATTTACATAAGAACTGATATTTGGTAAAATTACATACCCACACCATCTGTGATAGTTAATTTTTTTTGCTTTTTACTTACTTTATTTTCTTTAATAAATGAATTATTTTTTTATAACCTGGAAGAGCTCGAAGCTCCTTGGTTGTTCAAATATATTTATTGTTTTACTTAGTTTTATGCTTTTATTGTTTCTCTGTTGTTTGTAAAGTGTTGTATTGATAATGTATTTCACAAAGTGTTATTCATTGTGTGTATATTGTCCTCGTGTATTTGTGTTATAATAAATTTGAATTTAGATTTAATAACTAATTAAAAAGCAACATCAAATCTGAAAGTTTTGTTTTCTTATTCTAGGTTGCTGGATAAAGAGGAAATCCAGGAATAAACTGAATTGCACCGAACTTCGTTATTGGGAAACAAGGAAAGCAAAAGAGGAGTAAGAAATTGAAGTGCGATTTCTTGAATTCTCAGAGATAAGAATTTTAGAAGTGGTCGTACCAAATATTCGATTTTTTTTGTAGTAACAAAAAAGGAAGTGATTTCCTCCGCAATGCATGGAACAACAAACTTCGCTTTTGTTGTCATAATTTTGCTTTCAGCTACGTCCTCCAAAGATTCGACAAATCCTTTAAATTCCTCAGCTCTTTCGACCAATTCCTCAGCTCTTTCGACCAATTCCTCAAAACACAATGTTCACTTTCATTCGTCTGAGTCCACAGATGAAGTAAGAAATGTTTCCATCACTAGAATTCCTTCTTTTCTAAAAGAATATAAGACATCTTCTAATAATTCTACTGGTCATCAGCTCGAAGCTGAATGTCCGGAACTGAAATGTGTAGGAACCATCCTAAACTCTGCAGAATACGATCTTCTGGATAACGGAAGTCTCCATGCTCACGTGCACAACATAGTCTTCGAAAAATGTGAATATATCGACAGGGCAGATGGAGTGGTAGTTTGTCGTTCCAAACTAATGACGACTGCAAACGATAAAACAGACGACAAAATTAAACACGATCGAATACTTGCCACTATAACAATAATAGGGCTTTCGACTTCAGTGGTTTTCATCATCCTGCATCTTGTTCTCTTCTTTTTCATTCCCAAATTGCAGAACCTCCCAGGATATTGTTTAGCATCCCTCTGCGTGGCACTTGTTTTGGCATATGTACACTTTCTGGTAGCCTCAACGGTTAATAATTTAAGTATGACGTCTTGTGTAGGAGTAGCTATTTGCATCTATTACTTCTTCTTGGCTTCCTTCTTCTGGATGAATGTGATAGCCTTTGATGTATGGAGATCTATGAGAGCAGCAACCACTAAGTTCAGGGTGATGGAAAACAAGCTCCCTAAAAGACGATTCTTCTTTTACTCATTGTATGCATGGCTCACCCCGATGTTTCTTGCCATTCTAACACACGAAATCGATTCTTCCGATCACATCCCTCACAAATATCGACCTCGATTTGCTGACGGTGAAACCGGAATGTGCTGGTTCAGAGAGACACATTCCTTGCTGCTTCTGTTCATCATTCCTTTCGTTATACTCACGTGCCTCAACATCCTTCTCTTTGGAATCACTGTCTACATCATCAAAACGGGATTTTTCCATTCCCCTGAAGTCAATAAGAAAATGCTGGTCAGAAAATTCTTCATATTCCTCAGATTGGCTCTTTTGATGGGGTTGACTTGGGTATTTGCCATTATGGTTAGTTTTATTAACTCTACACCTCTGATCTACATGTTCGTCTTTGCAAATGCTTTCCAAGGTTCATTCATTTTCTTCGCCTTTTCTTGCAAGACCACAGTTAAGAAAGCATTTTTCCAACGCGTGAGCACTTTGAAATGTCAGAAGAGGTAAAGGATCGAAAAGGAGACCGTGAGATGTTCCATATCCAGTTGTACTGCAGGAGATCTTCAGAATTGATCCTATTACAGATGCATTCAGATCGAGTGAGGAGAAACACCAGACTGAAAACAGGACATTAAGCAAAATATTACTCCTCTATATGTTCACGAGCAATGACTTTGTTTGGAATTTTTTGATTCATTAAAATACATAAGCTCATTACCCAATACCGCTGTTGCCACCACAAATATAAGAAAGGTATAAGGGTTCATTCGAGTATTTCTTGGCGATTAATAACGACACAAGCGGTAGACTACGTAATTATGATTCCACAGATTATGTTTCTATAATCTTGGTCGACTTGTAACGCCATTTTTGTTTTTGACTAGAATGAATGAAGTTCCTCTCAACCCTTCGTGGTAGATAGAGTAAGTGTTCGGTGTTTCATTAATTCGGCGCCGGTGAAGCTCTATCTTTTTAATATCTCTAAATTTATGCAATTCACTAAATATTATTTATAAAAAATGTCAAAGTTTCAATCTAAGCTACAGTAATAAAAGAAACATATAATATTTTGATAAATGCCATTTAAAACTTAGCAGTGAAAATTTATATTATTTGTCAAATTTAAACGGATTATCCCTCATTTCAATATTATTGTTGATGAAAATCTATTTCCTTATACAAAACAAAATAAATATATTGGAGTAATTTTAGACTCCAAACAGAAATATAACTTGCGTTTGTTTCTGTTTTTGTATAATTTTCGTTGCAAAATTACGATCAATGTTTGTTTTGATAGAATATGCGATTCATAAAAAAATGTATTTTTTAGCGAAAGAAATAAATGGAAATGGATGCAATATGAACACTGGTGCCTGGATGTATATGTGCATACTGTTGCAGATTTTTAGTTCTATTTGACAACACCGTGTATGAGTTCGAGTAACCAAATAGATAATAAACGAACTTATTTAATAAATAAAGCGATTAATTTACACGAAGTAGTATACATCGCGTGATCTACAGTCGCTCAAAAAATATCCGAACGCTATGGTTGATTACAGAATTCAGAAAAATTAGTTCAGTATTTTTAGTTACAGTATTCAGAAAAAGTATTCAGTATTCAGTTACACTATTCAGAAAATTTAGTGATTCTGGCAACTTTCGTGTACGTACACGAAGGTTGCCATATCACTAATTTCTAAAAAAATCGTTGCCAGATATTTTTCTCAATTCTGTAATCAACCATAGTGTTCGGATACTTTTTTGAGCGACTGTACAAATAAACCAACTAAACTGATGAGAAAAGACTATTGTCATCTATTGTCAAATACTAAAAGAATATAACACTCGAAAACTGATTACAAGTTTCATCATCATCCTCAAGCAGCCATGTGCTACGGTGGTCCAACCAGACCGTGCAATTTAGTTCTCCAAGCAAGTCTATCCTGAGCTACATCTACTGCATCTGTTCTAACAAGGTCCTGTTTGACATTCTCTGCCCACCGCATCCTAGGTCTCCCCCTCCTTCTGAGGCCTTTAGGCACACTGTTCATAACCCTATTCGCCAATCTATAATTATCCATACGGGCAACATGGCCAAACCAACGGAGTCTCTCTCTTCACAATATGCTGCTTAAAGGAGGTTGCAGACTCCTTTGCCTAACCTCATCATTAGTTACAAAGTTAAACCACCTAATACCCAAGATACTGCTTAAGCATCTGGAATTAAAAGCATCTAGTTTCCTGTTATCTTGTTTACACAGCGTCCAAGTTTCACTACCATAACTAACCCTAGAAAGAACCAAACTATTATCAGTCTAACTTTAGTCTTTAGGTGTATACGCCTATTTCTCCACACTCTCCAAAGATTCTTAAAAGTCCCGGCAGCAATCTCTATTCGTCTGTTAATCTCATGCCGCACATCACCAGCATCTGTTACATAACTCCCAAGGTAATTAAACTGTGACACCTGCTCAAGACTGCAACAAAAACAAAGTTATCTACATAAAAAAAAAATCATAGAACCAAATCTTCCTTACTACACCTATGCAATACTTGTAGTGGGAACGATATTTTCTAAAACAACCAAAGATGTTGTTTCACTTAAAACTGTCAACAAATAAACGGCCGCAATCTTAGCCAAAACACGCACACCACACAAAAGTCACTCAAAACTACTTCAACTGTGTAAAACTCTGTTCTGTTCTCAATACGACTTACAGTCGCTCAAAAAAAATTCGAACACAACGGTTGATTACAGAATTCAGAAAAAATATCTGGCAACGATTTTTTTTTAGAAATTAGTGATCTGGCAATCTTCGTGTCACGTGACATGAAGGTTGCTAGATCACTAATTTTCTGAATTCTGTAATCAACCATAGTGTTCGGATATTTTTTGAGCGACTGTACTAATGAAATATTAGGATTCTCATTTAAGAGATCCCTAGAGTCTGACAGGCTCCTGTCAGACCTCTGTGGCAAGCAGCTGCTTGAGGGGGTATTTATTTTTATTATTAGAGTATAAAAATGCAAAATTTCAAAAGATTGTTCTGATCTAACCGAAACGCGAAGAACCACTAGGCGGAAAAAGAAACTATTCCTAAAGAGACGCAGATAAAAGCAAAACTCTGAAACATATATTTGTAATCAATTGAAAACAAATTATAGTTTTTAAGTGATCAACAGAATTTTTGCCTCAAAATCAAAAATATACGTTTTTTAATGAGTACTATGATTTGTCAAAATCGTAAGTAATTCTACCAGATTCAAGTACCCTAATTATTTATTTTATGAGTCAGAGAGAGGACAGGCGTGGGGAGGATTTCCATGACCCCTCCCCCCCTGATAATGCAAGAAAGAGTAAGAGTACAGTTCGTGAATTTTTCAATAAATTTTTTAAAGACCTGTGAAAACGAGAAACTTTAGGTTGCAACATCTGACTTTTCAGAGCCTTATTTTGATGACGATTACGTATGACGTGCACCGCGCGTGCTCAATTGTGAGTACAGCATCCCCTTTGATCCAACTGCAGAACGTATCAGATGTTTCCGTTGCCAATGGCAACGCCCCACCCAGATGCTGCAGCAAACGATGGAACGGAGAAATGACGTGGTCGACGCCCGCACGAGAAGAAAGAGCCTCTTACGTGGAAAGGTGGAGAGAGTGCTGCGCGATACATCAAACGAGATCTGCGTTGCATCGGGAATTAATGGAGATGATTCGCTTGCCGACAAATCAGAAACAGGAAATGTTCTCTCTTTATCAAACATAAGAAACGCGCGAGAATTGACTTTTTCAGACCTTTTTAACATTTATGAACATAATTATGCTCCGAACTTTTTTTTTAATTTCTCAGATATTTTACACTGAAACTTATGACAAAACGTGCACGAATACTTCGCTAAAATTATCTGGAATACAATTTGACCCTCAGGTTCCAAATCAGTGTTTTTAACGAACGTGTTTGTTGCGACCCGAAATTCAGATTCCCATTAGTCTTGTGACTCGCAATCGAAATTCCCATTCGTCTTGCGAACCCGAAATTCAGACTCCCATTAGTCTTGTGACTCGCAATTGAAATTCCCATTCGTCTTGCGACCCGAATTCAGACTCCCATTAGTCTTGTGACTCGCAATCGAAATTCCCATTCGTCTTGCGACCCGAAATTCAGACCCCCATTAGTCTTGTAACTCGCAATTGAAATTCCCATTCGTTCTGCGACCCGAAATTCAGACTCCCATTAGTCTTGGACTCGCAATTGAAATTCGCATTCCTCTTGCGACCCGAAATTCAGATTCCCATTCGTCTTGCGACCCGAAATTCAGATTCGCATTAGTCTTGTGACTCGAAATTGAAATTCCCATTCGTCTTGCGACCAGAAATTCAGACTCCCATTAGTCTTGGACTCGCAATGGAAATTCGCATTCCTCTTGCGACCCGAAAATCAGATTCCCATTAGTCTTGTGACTCGCAACTGAAATTCCCATTCGTTCTGCGACCCCGAAATTCAGACTCCCATTGGTCTTGAACTCGCAATTGAAATTCGCATTCGTCTTGCGAACCGAAAATCAGATTCCCATTAGTCTTGTGACTCGCAATTGAATTTCCAATCGTCTTGCGACCCGAAATTCAGACTCCCATTAGTCTTGGACTCGCAATGGAAATTCGCATTCCTCTTGGGACCCGAAAATCAGATTCCCATTAGTCTTGTGACTCGCAATTGAAATTCCCATTCGTTCTGCGACCCCGAAATTCAGACTCCCATTGGTCTTGAACTCGCAATTGAAATTCGCATTCGTCTTGCGAACCGAAAATCAGATTCCCATTAGTCTTGTGACTCGCAATTGAATTTCCAATCGTCTTGCGACCCGAAATTCAGACTCCCATTAGTCTTGGACTCGCAATTGAAATTCGCATTCGTCTTGCGACCCGAAAATCAGATTCCCATTAGTCTTGTGATTCGCAATTGAAATTCCCATTCGTTCTACAACCCGAAATTCAGACTCCCATTAGTCTTGGACTCGCAATGGAAATTCGCATTCCTCTTGCGACCCGAAAATCAGATTCCCATTAGTCTTGTGACTCGCAATTGAAATTCCCATTCGTTCTGCGACCCCGAAATTCAGACTCCCATTGGTCTTGAACTCGCAATTGAAATTCGCATTCGTCTTGCGAACCGAAAATCAGATTCCCATTAGTCTTGTGACTCGCAATTGAATTTCCAATCGTCTTGCGACCCGAAATTCAGACTCCCATTAGTCTTGGACTCGCAATGGAAATTCGCATTCCTCTTGCGACCCGAAAATCAGATTCCCATTAGTCTTGTGACTCGCAATTGAAATTCCCATTCGTTCTGCGACCCCGAAATTCAGACTCCCATTGGTCTTGAACTCGCAATTGAAATTCGCATTCGTCTTGCGAACCGAAAATCAGATTCCCATTAGTCTTGTGACTCGCAATTGAATTTCCAATCGTCTTGCGACCCGAAATTCAGACTCCCATTAGTCTTGGACTCGCAATTGAAATTCGCATTCGTCTTGCGACCCGAAAATCAGATTCCCATTAGTCTTGTGATTCGCAATTGAAATTCCCATTCGTTCTACAACCCGAAATTCAGACTCCCATTAGTCTTGGACTCGCAATTGAAATTTGCATTCCTCTTGCGACCCGAAATTCAGATTCCCATTCGTCTTGCGACCCGAAATTCAGATTCCCATTAGTCTTGTGACTCGAAATTGAAATTCCCATTCGTCTTGCGACCCGAAAATCAGATTCCCATTAGTCTTGTGACTCGCAATTGAAATTCCCATTCGTCTTGCGACCTGAAATTCAGACTCCCATTAGCCTTGTGACTCACAATTAAAATTCTCATTCGTCTCGCGACCCGAAATTCAGACTCCCATTAGTCTTGTGACTCTCAATTGAAATTCCCATTCGCCTCGGGGCGGGGGGTGGCTCAGTCGGTAGCGCGCCAGGCTCGTAATCTGTACTTCCCAGGTTCGCGTCCCAGCTGGGTCAGCGTTGAGATTTATCTCCGCAAAATTCCCCGCCCTGCCCAAGGTCAGTAGGGGACACCGATGGGCTTGGAAAGGCCGCCGTCCGTCGGATGGGACATTAAGCCGTGGCCCTGTGTGCGGGAGAACCGTACCCTGTGCACGTTAAAGAACACGCTGGATGGCCTTGACGGGAGGCTACCATCTGTCTCCCAACAGCTGTTCCAGTGGGTCCCCTCCCCCAACCTTCTCTGAGCCTTCGGGGTCTATGTGACCTGACCATTTAGCCCATTGTGTGCAAATAAGTGCAGCTCAGAGGTAAAACAATCCAACGTTAAAGAACACGCTGGATGGCCTTGGCGGGAGGCTACCATCTGTCTCCCAACAGCTGTTCCAGTGGGTCCCCTCCCCCAACCTTCTCTGAGCCTTCGGGGTCCATGTGACCTGGCCATTTAGCCCATGGTGTTCAAAAAAGTGCCGCTCAGAGGTGAAACATCCCAACCCATTCGTTCTGGGACCCGAAATTCAGACTCCCATTAGTCTTGGACTCGCAATTGAAATTCCCATTCGTCTTGCGACCCGAAATTCAGATTCCCATTCTTCTTGAAGCCAAGAATCAAATTCCCAATCGTCTTGAAGCCCAAAGATGAAATTCCCATTTGTCTTGGAATGCAGAAATAAAATTCCCATTTGTTTTGCGACTCAAATGGTGCTTTACTGACAAGCTGACTGAGTGGGTGAGTTTTTTTTGGAGGCTGAATTGCCTTTTCAGACTATTTTTTTGAATTTATCAAGAAATATTTTCGATCCGAGTTTGGGTGGCCAACCTTGGTTCGTTTTAAATAATAGTGAGAAGCGGAATTTATTTTTTACGATTAATAAGTTGACCCTTTTAATATTGACAACTTTTAACTGCTTTAATTATTCGAAATGTAATTTTTCTTCATGTGAATTCACCACATAACGATGTCTTAAAAAATAATTTTTACGATATATGTTTGGTGTGTGTGCGTCGGGAAGGTGCGCTGACAAGGGATGCTAGTGAAAAGTGGGGTCAAGATCGAACACGAACACCGTTCCAAAATAAAAATTTGCTTTTTGTCTTAGTGGTTTTTAAAAATTTCTGAAAAAGTACCCCAAAAACATATATTTTTCAACGTTTTATCCTTCATAGATCAGGCCCTGTTATTTGACCTTGAAGGAGGACACGACGGATGACAAATTCCGTAGCGTTGTCAAGGGACCTGGATTTGAGCCCCGGATGATGCAATGGATGCTTCCTTCTGCTGAGGTCTCGCCATCCTCACCAACTTTGTCCTATTAAACGGAAAGGCTGTTTTCAGGCCTCTATGGCAAATAGTTTCCTGAGGCTTTATTTTTGAGATCTATGACTCGAAATATACTGAGAGTCTAATTTTTACCTTTCTAGGCAGTGGCGCACCCAGAGGGGGGCAAGGAGTCCTGGCACCCCCCAAAGAAAAAAAGGGGGGTGAAGAAAACAATAGAAATTTTTCCAAAAATCTTTTCCTAATTAAAATTCATTTTTTATATTTATGTTGTGTCGTGTCTTCTATTTCTATACTGCTTATGAACATAAGGTGGGAATACCCCATAGCACTCTGGAATCACGGCCGCTGTGAACACAAGGCGAACGAAGTGGGCGGACTGAGCGCTACTTCGTTTGTCCGAGCCGGGTCAGCGGGCCCCTCAGCTGACCCTCAGCCCAGAGCCGGGTCAGTAACCCCCCCCCCCCAAGGTTAAATACTGAGTTACATCAATTTAGCTTACAACTTCTAGAACATCAATAGCGATAAAATGTATTGTCATCAATAATTTCACATGGAAGCATAGTTTTACAACTGTGTGTACCTTTCAATATCAAAACGGTGTCATCAACATCCGCGTTCGCCGAAAAGTCGGAGACTTCCATACTTGCAATCATGGGCGTCGGTAGAAAATTTTCCAAGGGGGGGGGGGGGCAAAGCTTGGAGACAAATAATTACATCAATAGATTTTTATTTAATTATTTAATTTTTTAGGGTTTTGTTTTCACAAGTAGATTATAGAATACAGTATTTGCATCCACACATACATAATGTATATAAATTAATTATGTATAAATTGTTACGATTATAATTTGTGGAATTTTTTACTCTATCCCGGGGGGGAAGCAAGTGCCCCGTTTGCCCCCCTCTGCGGACGCCCATGCTTGCAGTCATATGTTACTTTTGGTCCCTCCTCTCGCCACAGGATGCGGCAGCGAGGTCAGACTCTTTCTACGTATTTGATCTTGACTTCCTCATTTTCCAAAAAAAGAAATGACGTTAATTTGTGGGAGCAGTTCTGGCAACTCCGGCATCTTTATCTCATTCATGACTAACCTTTGGTCGCGCAGCAATACGCGAGACTCTTTCGACTCCGCACTGACAGAGCCTGTTGAGTTGCATTGTCTGTTGGCAAAAAAACGTACCCAGAGTTATCACGGGGGGTGAAGATTTAAGAGTGACTGGATTGAGCTGGAGTTTCCAAATTTGGCAATCTGTTTCATAGCTCTCTAGGAATAGGGGACTAGCAGTCTCATTTCTCTTCGCACGGCCTGCATCAACTGCGGATCTTATTCTGTCTCTTCCGCTTCTTCTTGCTCTGCCTCAGGGTCTCCAGCTTCCCGTGGAGGGATAACAGGTTCTATCGTTGCGTCTGTTTGCCTCCACCTCGGTTGGGACAAAGTTTGTGTCGTTTTTCTGCTGAGGTCCTGCCATCCTCTGAGATTTTCTACTATGGCATATAAACTGACAGGCTCCTGTCAGATCTCTGTGGCAAGCAGCTGCTTGAGGGGGTATTTTTTCAATCGGTCGACGTGAACCACTTTGGTTCTAATTGGTTGGATAACTAGGCTGATATCATAATTCACTTCGGAAAACCTCTTCATCACTCTCCAAGTATCAGTCGAGAGTCTGGCTAATTTCTTCGTGTTCCCACGTTTCACTTTGGGCACAAATAGGAAGACCAAGTCCCCTTCCATGATCTCTTTATCGCAGGCAGTTTTCCTCCTTTGAAGACCAAGTCCCCTTCCATGATCTCTTTATCGCAGGCAGTTTTCCTCCTTTGAAAACCAAGTCCCCTTCCATGATCTCTTTATCGCAGGCAGTTTTCCTCCTTTGAAGACCAAGTCCCCTTCCATGATCTCTTTATCGCAGGCAGTTTTCCTCCTTTGAAGACCAAGTCCCCTTCCTTGCTCTCTGTATCGCAGGCAGTTTTCCTCCTTTGTCCATCTTGTCTTTCGACAACCTATTCTAGGTTGTGTTTAACAATTTCGTAAGCTCTATTCATCTTCGCAGTGATATATTCCCCATAGTGTTCTGTGGAAAAGTATGGGGGGGGGGTTCCCGAGTCCCCCAAATATGACAGGGGAGTACTCATCTTGTCTGTAGGTCAAATAGTATGGTGATTCCAGGGTAGAACTGTGCGTTGTGCTACGATATAGCATTAGCATAAACGCGATGAACTCGTCCCAGTTGTTTTGCGCAGAATCAGCGATATGGGATAAGATGCTAAGTTTGCTAGCGTTGAACCTCTCCGCCAACCCATTACTTTGGCAACGCAATAATAAATAAAAATAAATAAATTAGAGGGACAAGAAAAGCAGCAAGCTTTACTTTTAGCTGCTGTTGTCGTCAGCTTCCAGCTCCTTCGTTATGTTCTTGTCGTCAGCTGCCAGCTTCACTTTTACGCTCCTGTTGTCGTCAGCTGCCAGCTTCACTTTTACGCTCCTATTGTCGTCAGCTGCTAGCTCCTTCTTTAGGTTTTTGTCGTCAGCAGCCAGCTTCACTTTTACGCTCCTGCTGTCGTCAGCTGCTAACTTCATCTTCGCGCTGTCGTCTTCGGCAGCCAGCGTAAAATCATAAGGAACGTCACTGAAGATCACCCTCTCTCTCAATCAAGAGAGGCACATGGCAGTGTGCCATTTTAATTTTTCAAAATTCTGCAAATGAAATTTTCAAATATTTTTGACGAAACAAGAAAACATATTCCTCGATTTTTTTTTAAATAAGTATTTTGAGTATTTATTGGGGTCGGATGGTTTTACCTCTGAGCGGGCCATTTTTTACACACAACGTGCCAGGTCACAAAGACCCCGAAGGTTCAGAGTAGTTTGCGGGAAGAGAACCTACTGTACAACAGTTAAAAGACAGATGAAATCTACCTTTAAGGTCATCTAGATACACATTCTGCACACGGATCTGCGGTTTGACCTTCCATCAGATATACGTCGGCTTTTTGAAGCCCATCCGTATTCCCTTTCTGGCAGAGGGCAGTTGTGCGCACCTCGCGGTTGCAAGCACTATTCAATTTTTAGGTAGAAATATGCAAATTTAAATCTGTGGCGTTGTGTTTCCCACATTGTCCAATTTACGGATTATTCCCTTAATTAGACAATGCGGGCCGCAAAAATCCCATGCCGTCTCCTTAGGGGAATTCGTTTTTATTAATAGGAAATCCAATGATGAACACAACTCAGGTGTATAGAAACATAAAACAATAACAATATTTATTGAGACAAAATATTTAAAAAGTTCAGGCAGAACAATTAATCTTTCTAATAATCCATCGTCTATCGTGGACATAAAAAAAGAAAGAACTTAAAGAATTAAATGGACTGTGGAATCCCTTTACAATTAAATCTAAAATTAAGGATAGCAACTTATAAGTTAAAGGAAGGGTAAGCGTACCGTTCTAAGTGCTCAGTTTGTCCGTCAGCTGCATCGGATTACGGCCAGGTCGTTGTCACTCTAGCTTCGGGTGGGGATCATCTCCTTAATTCGTCCTTTAGCCGATGACTGGGAAAACATCTCCGTCGCACTGTGGCTGATGTGGAGACGGGCCTTCAGTTGACCATCACATATGCTGTTGGGTAATTTGGTTGAGAGGTGGTCGGCTGCATCATCGTGGTTATGTTGGAAGGGGGGAGGGTGTCCTTCACTGGTTAGGCGCTTCGGAAGCAAATTCCAGTCTCTCTCTGTTTCTAATTTTAGGAAACCACTCATTCATAGGGATGTCCTTGCGTTAATGCATCAAATCACATTGCTTTTGATTCAAAGTCCTGCACTCATTTCCAATGATTCCGATATGCCGATACTGAAGCTGGCCATCCCGTCCAATTGCTCTCTCTAAAATCTCAGTGCTGTCTGCTCTGTTCAAAATCTCGGTTCAATTGAAGTCCTCCCTGCCTCGCTACTCTACCCCAATTTCCTTTCCCCTTGTTTTTTCCGAAAATGGTATGTTCACCATATGTAGCATCAGCAGAGGAACTTACGAGTAATAAATTCCCCCCAGGGGGTCTGTCGCTGCACTTGAGGTTGACATCGCCGCCTGGGAAACAGAATACCTCGTTTGTTACTGTAAACAACTGGACGATGTCGTCCAGTCCTACATCTGTATTTGATATGGGGGACGTCTTCCCGAATACAGCTTCCCGTGTGAGATCGCACTAAAACTGTCAGAAGTCTTTCGCACCCCCAGACCATTCCGGCCGGACCTCACACTGCAAGAGAATAAATGGTGATTCCGCCTGTCATCGACCCACGGGCACTGTGTCATGTCATCTGGGCGCTGGGACGAACTTCTAATTTAGTTGTCCATAACCAATTATTATGTACTATTATATAGCTATAACTATTATATACTTTCATTTTATTCTTTAGGTTAGTCCTGATATTAGTATAAACGATATCGTGCAACTGATATCAGATTCCTCAGAAGTCTTTCGCATCGTAAACGAAATGCAAAATACAGAAAATATTGCAAAATCCTAAAAAGGAGCGAAAACAATGGAATCGAAAGTAGTACGGTTTAATCGTCAATGCAACAGATATGTGGCGGATTGATAGAAAGGAAGCGCGCTCCCTTTGTCGGCTAGCTTCTACGCAAGGCAAAATAGAGTTCTGTACACTAACTCTCTGTGGAAAGCTCAGTGGCAATCCGCGTTTCCTAATCGACCTTGAAAAGACACGTGGGATCTCAAATTTCGTAAATTGTTTAAGATTTACAAACCGAATTATCTACAGGTGAAAACTTTCAGAACCCTAAGACTTCTGCATCAGAGTTAGGATTAGCGTGATCCCGTTTCTGAACAGTACCTATGCTCAGAAGAAAAACAACTCAAAACTATGTTATCAATTCACTACAAGTAAGTTTTGGGGCGGGGGTGGCTCAGTCGGTAGCGCTCCAGGCTCGTAATCTACAGCTCCCAGATTCGATTCCCAGCTGAATTCGATTCCCAGCAGAAGACATCGATGGGTATGGAAAGTCCGTCGTCCGTCGGATGAAACGCTAAGCCGTGGTCCCACATGCGTGAGATCCATACCCTGTGCACGTTAAAGAACACTATGGAAGGCTTTGACGGGAGGCTACCATCTGTCTCCCAACAGCTTTTCCAGTGGATCCCCTCCCCCAAACTTCTCTGAACCTTCGGGATCCTTGTGACTTGGCCATTTAGCCCATGGTGTGCAAAAAAGTGCCGCTCAGAGGTAAAACAATTCAACACCTGTCTCTGCTCTCTCGTTCATTCATTAGGAGTTGCCGCCATACCCTTGAGATATTCCAGACTGACACTGTAACATTTCAGTTTGATCAAATATCTACCAAAGTTCTCCTTTTATAGGGTGTCTGTCTTACATATTCCGTGACGTCAGACGTGATTTACATGTTGTTTTTTTCCAAACATCGCATTACGTTAAAAAAAATTATTTATCTTTACCAATTTTTTTTTTGAATTCAGATTTTGGTGTTCCGTGCTGAACGTTTTTACGAGGAGCAGATTTCGGAAACGTCCTAAATATAAACACGCGCAGCATTCGCCTCTGTTGCCTTGGTGACTCCCAAAAGAAACTGAAATCGTTGATCATAAATCCTGTTTAAAAACCAGAGTGAGCGAACCGCGTGACCTTCAAGAGACGCTTTTAGAAGAGACGAAGATTTAAGCTTCATCTAACCGACACCAAGATGATGCCAAAAGCTTTGAAAGGCGGAAACATTTGTGACTGCTCAGTCACGCTTCAATTAAAGGTCTAGTGAAAAGGAACACCAGGAGAAACATCATCAAACTCCACCATCCAATTTGGCTGAATCCAAAAGTGAATCAAAGTCAGTAATCGCGCGCGCCAGGATGACTTTTCTTCTATCAGCTGTTGACAATCGATTGTTCTGTAAATTGTTGCAATTCATCCCATGCAACAGTCTCTAAAAACATCATAAAGTGTTTATATTAAATGTTAAAAAACATCTCTTTTTAATGTTTAATATGAATTCAAAGTTGACCAAAAACATAAGTTCATTCCACGTATCAAAAAGTCTCTCTTTTTTTTTCTGGAGGTGCAATTGCAAAGCACATTTTTGTGATTAATACATTTTGACATCTTTATTACTAAAATATTTCCAAATTATTTTAACAATTCTTGGCAATTCTTTCTCCGTGGAGTAAGATATCGCTACAAAATTCAAAGAGTGAAAATTGTCCAAATATGCAGCAGTTCCTTTCCTCGTTTTTTTATGTAATGGGAAAACAAAATTTCGACGATTTTCACTTCCAAAAAAAAAACAAAATCTCAATAATTGGCAAGATGGAAGAGAATATTTTGTAGTAAAGTATCACAGGGAATGTCTCGTAGATTTGGGGCTCGTGATAGGTTCAGCTAAAAAATTTAGTTTTTGCCCTGAGTGGGATTCGGACCCAAGCCTCTCAGTAATGAGAGGCGTGGAAGCTGCTGGCCTCCACGTGCCTATCAAATAATATGCGGGAAAGTCTACGAATCAAATTGACTGTTGGAAAAGGTTAGCCAATGATGGTGCAGTGGTTATCACATCTGGCATGTTACTGGTAGACTGGATTCGAATCCCATTCACTGCCAAAAAAAACTCTAAATTTTTTAAACTAAATATTTTATCAGACTATTTTGTGTCGGGTTGTTTTACCTCTGAGCGGCACTTTTTTTTTGGGGGGGGGGGGCAAACAATGGGCTAATTTGCGGCATTTTTTTGCACACAATGGGCTAATTTACGGCA
This sequence comes from Ryuthela nishihirai, assembly GCA_038380435.1. Taxonomy (NCBI): domain Eukaryota; kingdom Metazoa; phylum Arthropoda; class Arachnida; order Araneae; family Heptathelidae; genus Ryuthela; species Ryuthela nishihirai. Next base: position 53,438,752 of record JAWZYU010000008.1, read on the forward strand.
CTTTTTGCACACAATGGGATAATTTCTAGCAACTTTTTTGCACACAATGGGATAATTTCCTGCAACTTTATTGCACACAAATAGGCTAATTTCCTTCAACCCTTTTTGCACACAATGGACTAATTTCCTTCAACTTTTTGCACACAATGGGCTAATTTCCTGCAATTTTTTTGCACACAATGGGATAATTTCCTTCAACTTTTTTGCACACAATGGGCTAATTTCCTTCAACTTTTTTGCACACAATGGGATAATTTCCTTCAACTTTTTTTGCACACAATGGACTAATATACGGCACTTTTTTGCACACAGTGGGCTAAGTTACGTCCTTTTTTGCACAAAATGGGCTAATTTACGGCACTTTTTGCACACAATGGGCTAATTTCCTGCAACTTTTTTGCACACAATAGGCTAATTTCCTTCAACTTTTTGCACACAATGGACTAATTTACGGCACTTTTTTTGCAAACAGTGGGCTAATTTACGTCCTTTTTTTTTTGCACACAATGTTACAAGAACCGTTCCCAAGGACTCAGAGACGGTTGAGGGAAGGGGACCCAGTGAACAGCTGTTGGGAGACAGAAGGTAACCTCCGCTTAAGGCCATCCAGCATGTTCTTTAATTTTGATTTAATCAGTACGTTGTACATACAATAAGTTTTGTTCATGTTCGCAGTAATTGCTGCTATGTAGCATTTGAGCTCTTATCTTCGTATTTTGTATTAATCCGCATGCAAAGTGCATTAAATGCTCTTTGCTTCGAGTTGTATCAATCAGAAAAAGACCTCCTGTTTCGTGCACTTTTGAAAATGGACCTCGACTGAAAAAAAATGATGTATTAAGTTTCTTTTGACATTAGACTTTCGGCACATAAGCGGTTCCATTTCGAAACGGAGTCTGCATCACACATGGAGAAGTCTGAACCACTCTAGATGAAAACAGAATTTTTTATGTACCAACCACTCAGCATCAGGGCCGTACGGAAAATGAAATTACGTACGTTAACAGCAGTGAACGGACTGCTATCCTTCAGAGAGATAAAAATAACGCTGACACCCCTAGATTGTGCATTCAACAAACATGGTAATAAAAGAAGGGGAACAGGAAGCCACTTCCTTGTATTATGACGCAGCGCAGATTTAAACAGCTCTCACAACATATGCACCGCATAAAGTGGGAGAAAAGCGTAAATGTGGTGTCTCACTCTCGTGTAAGTAGAACTGGATGTGTCAGATTCGGTTAGAGGTCGGTGAGGAAGCTCCAGTGACCAGTCGAAGACATTCCAACAAACTGATTCCAGTAGGATATGTGCCAGACTTGGGATTTGTGAACACCAGGATTACGTTCCTTGTAACTACTACAGACAGACAATACCTACCGGGTAATTATGTAACTGACTTTATTCATTTCATAGCGAAATTAAATTGAAATTTTAAGTAGTTGGAAATAATTAGATTTATACCAAAATCTGACAGCCATTCAGAGGTTGACAAGAGGGGACAAAAGAAACACACTATCCACCTTCTGAACTGAAACTCTTGGTTAAGAGCCGGTTGCTCAACCAGTTGGGTTGTTTACCTCTGAGCGGCACTTTTGTGCACACCATGGGCTAAATGGCCAAGTCACAAGGACCCCGAAGGCTCAGAGAAGGCTGGGGAAGGGGACCACTGGAACAGCTGTTGGGAGACAGATGGTAGCCTCCCGTCCAGGCCATCCAGCGTGTTCTTTAACGTGCACAGGGTATGGCTCTCCCGCACACGGCGCAACTGCTTAACGTCCCACCCGACGGACGGCGGTATTTCCAAATCCATCGGTGTCCCCTACTGACCGTAGGCAGGGCGGGGAGTTTTGCGCAAATAAATCTCAATGCTGACCCAGCTGGGACTCGAACCGCTGCTCAACCACCCCCGCCGCTGCTCAACCAGCTAAATGAATGTAAATTTAAAGTGGTTAAAGTATCGCACGTCTAAATTAGAAGAGGGTAAATTAAGTTTTGACAGTGCTTTCAATAGCGAAGTAGTGTGCTATAAAGTAACCAAAATTATGACAAATTTTCCCCTTCTTTAACTTGAGTATTGTCATATTTATGTTTATGCAAAACCAGAGTGAGTATCCAATCCATTCACAAAATTCTTACACCTCCTCCGCCAAGGGAAGGGCCTCGGTTCATGCGGCTTCTTTCTTCTAACTGATATAACCATTATCAGTTGGAGGGGAGAAGAAATCACAAAGCAATCACTTTTGTCTACAAGTTATTGCACCTCCAATCGAGGGGGCGCGTAAGAAAAGTTGCATTTTCCTGTGTAAAGATTTAAATGAAGTGGCTGGGAATCTTTTTTTCTCGGTAGTTCATATGCCATGAGCTTTTTAAATCGACTTAGCAATATTTATGAAAACAAGGAAGTCACTTAGGAATATTTATGCAAAGAAGAAAGCCACGAATGGGGCCAATATTAAAGGCAGTAATACAGCCATCATCATTGCAAACAATGGGACTAAAACAAATCGTTAAGGACATCACAGAAATGTCCGGCTCATTTCCGTTGTGACAGAAACCTCATCGTGATTAACCTGTCCATCCTTGTCCCTCATATATGACATTCTATTCTCTGCTACACAAAATATTAAATATGCGATACAACTCTCTATTGCGTTCTGTAACCGCGGTGTGTTCCATGTCCTATGGGGTGGTCTTGCAGCCTTATATGCGTCTCATGGTGAAGGCTTCATCGGGTTGACTCGAGTGGCTTCGAGCTCCTTTCTGAGTTCGATGAATACTAGGTCAGCCAGGAGCCAATCAGCATTGTAGTGGCGGATTCAACGGATTGCATCGTCCACGCAGCTGCGTCGACTATTCTTCAGACCTCGACTCGGTTTCCAAAACCGTGGTAGAATCCCGATTGCACAGCAACTCGTAAGGCTCAGAACAAGACTTGAGGGGTGTTTCGGAGATATGCGACTCCCACCCAACGTTGAAGCATTGAAACCAACCAGTGCGAACGGACGTTTCGTCAGGCTCCAGAACTAGAAGGAATCTTGGATGAAATATACATCATCTATCATCAGCACGACCAGTTCTAAGGTTGTGTGGGATAAGGTCCGGAAAATGGATGGGAAGTACACGTCCCACTCATTATCGATCGTGGATCACAATGGACACGCAATTTCTTAATCCGTAAGCAATTGCCGACACTCTGCAGGAGTCAGTCTCCTCCATCACTTCTTCATCTCCATACTCCCCAGAATTTATAGCCCTGAAGAGCAAGGGGCCGGGGTAGCTCAGTAGGTTGCGCGCCAGGCTCGTAATCTGCAGTTCGAGTCCCAGCTAGGGCAGCATTGAGCTTTATCTCCGCAAAACTCCCCGCCCTGCCCACGGTCAGTAGGGGGACACCGATGGGCTTGGAAAGGCCGCGGTCCGTCGGATGGGACGTTAAGCCGTGGCCCCGTGTGCGGAAGAGCCATACCCTGTGCACGTTAAAGAACATGATGGACGGCCTTGACAGAAGGCTACCATCAGTCTCCCAACAGCCATTCCAGTGGGTCTCCTCCCCCCAACCTTCTCTGAGCCTTCGGGGTCCATGTGACCTGGCCATTTAGCCCATGGTGTGCAAAAAAGTGCCGTTCAGAGGTAAAACAACCCAACCCAACCTGATCCGAAAGCAATTTCCGACACTCTGGGGGAGTCATTCTCTCCATCTCTTCTTCATCTTCATACTCTGCAGAATTTCTGGTCCCGAAGAGCAAGGCGGAACGCTCTCCGCTGTCTTTCCACTAGAATGGCTTGGGGATCTGATACAACTCTCTGTTGTGTTCTGTAGCATATTTCTATGTTGTATCAGGCAGACATTTAAGAAAAAAATCTGTTATCAGGCAGAATATGAAGAAAAAAAATCTGTTATCAGGCAGAATATGAAGAAAAAAATCTGTTATCAGGCAGAATATGAAGAAAAAAATTGTTATTAGCCTTCAACTGATCATATAATTATTAAGCTCTCTGTAATGTCGTCTATAAATATCAGTATGGTATTGATTTGATTATTATTGCAAAGACCCATTTCTCATCTATTAGAAGCTGTAGCCGTCATGCGAGTAGGAATCAGATATCTAAAGGAGCTGTTTTATATCACTCCCTTTTCAAGTGCGAACAAGGCGCCTCTCTGAGACACATTTCTCCAGTTTAGGATATCACCCTTTTAACGACCTGCTCCACGAGAAGATGGGGTTCAAGGTTAGGGGCTTTCTTTTGTCGGTTCAGTACCTCATCGCAGAAGAATAGTGCATAGCTCTGTTTCCAGTTACCACTAGCAACCATTTACAAGCCAGAATAAAAAAAAATGAGCAAAATAGCATATTCCTGGAAATTTTAATTAATGCGTTTTAACTCTTTAACGCAGGGATATCCAGCAGAAATATCCACGATAGCGTTTATGGTGGTTATTAAATATGATTCAGTTATTAATCGAATAACATATCTTTTGGTTTTAAAAATTGAAGGTCGCTTAACTGTTTCAAAAGAGTGGATAAAAGTTCGAAAAAATCTCTGCAAGAGGCTACATACGGGATTTCTCAGGTGGTGACTGGATTTTTTTGGGGATTGCTCCTACAGAGTTTTCTATTCTGCAATATCGATTTATCAGATGGCTATTATTTCAGGAAGGGAGGTAAATCCAATAACAGAATCTAAATCAGATATTTTCAGACATCTAGAAATAAATTTGGAAAAGAAATCTTTTGCATAATAACTAGCCATATCAACTCATGATTTAATGATTAAATTTTATTTCTACGCCTGTTTTTATATGTTTACCAGAAAACTCAAATAAAGCTCTAATTTTCGGTGTTTTTCTTTTCTTATTTTAGGCTCACAGATAAAGACCGAGTCTAGAAATTTTGGCGACTCTACCTCTGGATTAGTTATGACGATGGCTAAGGAGTGCAAATTAATTTCAACTAAGAGGAATGAATCGTTCAATTCTAATAGGTCTCTAGAATTATCGTCCAAAAAGATTGTTTTTATTTTTTCGAATAATATATACTGCTTCTTTTTCGTTACCATGGCGATGTTTTTTGTAACATCCTCCAAGGAATTGCTTTCAAAAAATCCTTTAAATTCCTCTGTTACGACATCCAACTTTCTACAAACAAACATCGACCTCATTTCGTCCGAAAAGGAAAATGACACAGAAAAAATTTCAACAATTAAAAATTATCCTTCTGTAAATGACAATTATGCATCCTTCGATAATTCTACCGATCTTTCTCTTGAATCCGAATGTCCAGAATTCGAATGTATGGCAGTATTCCTGACGAGTGACGAATACAATCTGATGGAGGATGGACGTCTTCATTTGCACAAGCACAACAAAATCTTCGAAAAGTGTGAATTTTTAGAAATGAACGATGGCGCTGTAGTCTGTCACTCGAAACTGTTTGAAATGGGAGACGAATCAATAGATGTTACTATTGAACACAATCGAATACTTGGCATAATAACTGCTTTTGGACTTTCGACTTCAGTGGTGTTCATCATCCTCCATCTTGTCCTCTTCCTTATCATCCCCGGGATGCGGAATCTTCAAGGATGTTGTTTAGCATCCCTCTGCGTGGCGCTTCTTTTTGCATACATCCACTTTCTGATCGCCTCAAATGTCGAAGATTTAGGTAAAAGCTCTTGCATAGGAATAGCCATTTGCATCTATTACTTCTTCTTGGCTTCCTTCTTCTGGATGAATGTGATAGCCTTTGATGTGTGGAGATCTTTGAGGATAACAACCAACCATATAGACATGGAAAACAATCTCCCTAAAAGGCGATTCTTCTTTTACTCATTGTATGCATGGCTCACCCCGATGTCTCTTGCCATTCTAACACAACAAATCGACGCTTCCGATCACATCCCTCTCAAGTATCGACCTGGATTTGCTGATGTTGAAACAGGAATGTGCTGGTTCAGAGAGCCTCATTCCTTGCTGCTTCTGTTCATCATTCCTTTCGTTGCACTCATGTGCCTCAACATCCTACTGTTTGGAATCAGTGCCTACATCATCATAACTATGCCATCTAATTCTCTTGAAACCAATAAGAAAATGCTGGTCAGGAAATTCTGGGTATTCCTCAGATTAGCTCTTTTGATGGGGCTGACTTGGATATCAGGTATTATAGTGAGTTTTACACACTCTACATTTATGAACTACGTATTCGTGATTTCAAACGCTTTCCAAGGTCTGTTCATTTTCTTGGCCTTTTCCTGCAAGATCACATTTAAGATGTTCTTACGATGCCTGAGTTTATGCGGTTACCAGAGAAGCTCACGAACCAAGGAAGTTAGTATGGAACCGATGACTTCTACCTGCGCTCTTTGAAATGTGCACTTCAAGGAGTAACAGGGAAAAAAAACCCAACTAAAACAAGACTGTTTTAGAAAAGAATATCTACTTTGTATTCGAATAGGAGGACAGTCTTCGGAACTCGGAATTCTGTTAATGAAAATAGCTTTTTTCCAAATGTATTTAGAATAAAAAATCATAGTCCATGTGGATATATTTTGTGAATTTATCGTATTTACTAAAAAATATATTTTCTTTATTACAACTTGAAAAATTTTACGCTTTTCAATAAGAAGTAAGCGATTCTACGAAATGTTTTCCAATACAGAAAATAAATCATCTCTGCATACAGACGAAAGATGCAGTCATCCAACTTCAATTTTGCTCTCAATTTTTCTGCTATGAGTAAGGAAACAACTATGGGATGCTGACATCCATATTTGGTAAGTTTGGTTTCATATTGTCAAACGACATTTAAGAAGAGTGATTTTATTTCTGTTTTCTCTTTGAATTCTCCTCCTCAACATCATCATCATCGTCAAAACTAAATATATCTTATTTCTTTCAAGTACTAAAACTTTAAACTTCGATCGAAAGAAATGTACAATAAAGGAAGTGTTATCGATAATAATGGTGACAATTTCTTTTTATTTTACAACATATTAATTAAGAAAGACGTCAGTTTATTTACTGATATACAATATTCATAAAACAAAGTATAAATGGCACCTGAATGTGCTCCTTAGCAAACATATTTCTCGAACTTAGCTTTAGTGTTCTGTTAATTTCCATTTCCTCCCAAAACCAGATCACATAATAACCAACCATGACCATATCTAGGGGGGGCAAAAGGATTCAACCCCCACACCCTTTGATGAGAATGCTAGTAATCGGAAAGGAGACGGAAAAATTATTAAAACTGTATTTATTACAAGTATTTTTCAAGACATTTCTTAAAGACGACAAAAACGAGGGAAAATGTTTTGTCAGAATGGGGTTCCGGTCTATCCCGATTTCCTCTTGCTCTTCCCCCCCCCTTTTTTTATTGTTTTGGTTGATCAGAGCTCTTCATAAGTATTGCTATGTTCTCTTGCAATTTTGTTTACAGATTTAAAACTAGTGCTTCTATGTTAGAGAGAGCTTAATATTTCCCAACGGTCATTAATGCTGAACAGGGCTAAGCCTACTCTAAATGTACATCTTAAACAGGGCTAAGCCTACTCTACTTAACTATCATAAACAGGGCTAAGCCTACTCTAAATGTACTATATCACTCTCCAGTTGTACGCCATCGTTTTTTACCCTCTCCTAGTATATGATTGATGCTAATAACAATAAACGAAAGAAAATTCGTTTTTTTTAAAAGAGAATTCACTTATTTAGGGAATATTTTAATATTTTTTAAAGCCATTAAACTTTATTTAATGAGTTTAAGAAATGTATCGTTACCAGAGATACTGGTTGATTCACTCAGAACCAATATTTCTGTTAACGACATATTTCTAAAACTAATGAAAATCATATTTAAAAGTCTTTAACGAAATAGCAATATTTTTTACAAAAAATATTAGATGAAATATTATTCGTGAAATCAGATGAAATATAATCCTTTTAAGTTTGCACTTTTGCTGTTGGCACAACGTGTCTTCTATGCGAATTCTGAATATATGACACCTCACATCAAAAGCAATTTTTTATTGACCAAATTAACAAGTAATATATCTTTAGTTATGTGTCTTGTAAAAATATTTCGCATTTCGAGCAACTTAGTTTTAATAGAGTGCTTCGTTTCTGTTTTAGGTAATGACATTGCTCCAACTGAGAGGGTGCTAAAACAGAAGTATTAAAATTTTAATCTTTTTTGTGTCTGTTCGTCTCTTTCTCAGTTCCTGCAATTCAGTCATACACAGTCGTATCAGAATAATATGACCACCTACCAATGCTCATCCTATGATAATTCCCCGCCCTGCCCACGGTCAGTAGGGGACACCGATGGGCTTGGAAAGGACGCCGTCCGTCGGATGGGACGTTAAGCCGTGGCCCCGTGTGCGGGAGAGACATACCCTCTGCACGTTAAAGAACACGCTGGATGGCCTTGACGGGAGGCTACCATCTGTCTCCCAACAGCTGTTCCAGTGGGTCCCCTTCCCCAACCTTCTTTGAGCCTTCGGGGTCCTTGTGGCCTGGCCATTTAGCCCATGTTGTGCAAAATAGTGCCGCTCAGAGGTAAAACAACCCAAAACAACCCAACCCAACATCCTATGATAGGTGGTCATATTATTTTGATACGACTGTGTATGTTGAAAAAGAAACAATACTTGATTCCACCACAGCTAATTAATTTCATATATTTGATTTAATGCGCAAGCGCGCAGGTTCTTCTACCTTCGTCCAGTCAGAGAGAGTTTGCGCATTTCGTCCACAATACGCTGACGTATCTTTTGGTAGTTTTCTCAAATGTCATTTTCATTACTGTCTGTGAAAATTTAATTATTCCACTAACTCTCGAAGAGTTTTAACTCTTCGAGAGTTAGTTCTTCGTAATTTTTCATTGAAATATTTCACTTTCAGGATCGAAGTTTCATACCCTGGTTTTCTATGAGTTTTTCCATTTTAGTTAAAAATTAAAATCCCTAGTTAGAACGCGATTTAGCAGCCAGAATCTCTTTTACTCCATTTTCGTAATTTACTTGCGATGACTACTTTAAATGAGAAATTAATGCATGTGCAAGAGTCCACATCCCGTGCACGTTCAGGAACATGCTGGATGGCTACCTCTCTTAACAGATGTACAGTGGCTCCCTCTATTCCCAACCTCCTCCGAGCCCTTGGGATCTTCTTTACCTGGACAATTAGCCCATTGAGGGCAAAAGAATCTGTGCTCAGAGGTAAAAATACCAAAGTGAAAGTTGGTACCATAAAGATATTTCGCAATTACTTCCTTTTTTTGTTTTCTCTCTTTACCGGACTCAGATGTTTAAGCCCGAACTTATCTCCTACTAAGTGTTTATAATGACAGGAACGAAGTTGTGGATTTCTCTAATCACAATTTCTTTAGCGTTAAACGTTATAACAATTTTGCAGATTCACAATCAACAGGTAATGAAATACAGGAAATGTAAGGCACACCAGATAGTGTTGCAAATGGTAAAAAAAAAACTGTTAACGACAGATTTTTAATGACTAGAAATATTGAATTACCCAACTGAATCAGTTCTTTGCCTTCATAAGATTTGTTTTAGTTAAAATATGCGCAGTATTTTTATTTTTTTCTCCCCTTTTTTCTCTTTTCCTTAAAAAAAAAATGTTTCACAGCAAATGCAGATAAATCATGTAGTGTTTGAAACAACTGAAAATTCACTTTGAAAAATGTTTATGAAGAAAACAAAGATTCTACATAAAAATGTTTTCTTAATAACTACAGAAACTACTTGTGATATTTATTGAAATGTTTAAAAAGTGCTACATTATGTACAAATACTGTAAAATCTATTGAGGTTTTTTTAAACAATGGTACATTGTTTACAAATGTTCTAAAATCTATTGAAGTTTCTTTTCAAAATAGTACTCTCAAAAAATATTCTAAAATATACTCAAACTTTGTTTCAAAAGTGGTACATTATATACAAACGCTGTAAAAACTATTGAAAATTCATTTCCAAAATGATACACTATATACAAATGCTCTAAAATCTATTGAAGTTTCGTTTCAAAAGTTGTACAGTCGCTCAAAAAAGTATCCGAACACTATGGTTGACTACAGAATTCAGAGAAAATATCTGGCAACGATTTTTTTAGAAATTAGTGATCTGGCAACCTTCGTGTCACGTGACACGAAGGTTGCCAGATCACTAATTTCTAAAAAAATCGTTGCCATATATTTTTTCTGAATTCTGTAATCAACCGTAGTGTTCGGATACTTTTTTGGCCGACTGTACACTGTCTACAAATGCTCAAAAATCTACCAAAGTTTTGTTTAAAAAAATGTTCACTATCTGCGAATATTTTAGAAACGTTTTTCTTTATGTGAGCTAAAATCGAAATTGAGGACTCGTGACACTCATCATCATCATCCCCACTAGAAGGGATGAATTTCCAAGTGGTCTCATTTTCACTAAATCGGTGCCACTTCACAAGTTGACTGTTTTTCTCATTTCATCTTTTTTTAATCTTTCCACAGAAATCCCTTTCAAGTTTTTCTTTTTCCATATCGAAATATGCCGGTACATCAAATTTTCGAAGAAAGCAAACGGATTACTGGAGGAAAACACAATTCTGTTCTTCAATCTTCGTTTTCAATGACTTAAGGGGAAGCTTCCAGAAATTATAAACATTCACTGATGTGTAATAAATGGAGTAAAGACATTAATAACAGTTTAAAATAAGCCATATATTCACTAGTAGGAACAAAAGAGGAAATTAGGATTAATTACTTTAATTTGCAATTGAACAAAATACATTTGTTTCTTGTTGTTTGAATTAAAATTAGAAATTTTGCTAGATGACGAATCAAATTCTTCTGAAAAATGTGGCTCTAAATAAATCACTCCTCACAGGTGGATCAGAAAAGATTATTTTAGATGTATACCAGAGAACGGATGGAATCACAACCATTCAGATATATTGATCTTAGAAGTATTAAGGAAATGGAAATAATTTTTAATCTTCACAACTTGGGGAAAAAAATTTTCTTCCAGTTTCAATGAAAACCGATTTCGTGTCGGTTAGCCAATATTAAATCTTTAGCTATTCTTTGTAAAGTTACTCTTGTTGTAGAAGAACACTAGCTGAAATTTCTCTTTTTTTTTCTCTTAATCATTTCCAGTCGTATTGTCAGTACAGCTTTACCCACAGCGAGGTGAAAAGATCGACGAAGATTCGACAGCGGAGTGGCGATAGCAGAAGCAACTTCAAGCTAATTGGAACTTCGATACTTTTCATCATAGATCATTGGCTGAATAGGAGATGATTGAGATGAGACATAAATTTTTGACTGACAGGTGATTTATAGGACATTATCTTATGGTCTGTCAGAAAAGTTAAACTTAAATAGCGTACTCTCAAAATGTGTCTCTACTTCCACAGCTAACACTTAAGCTTCTCAACTGTTGTTAATCAGAGATCCACTTTTCCACATCCCTCCTCGAAGCAAATTAGCAATGGCAATCATATATTAACATTCACCCAGAGAAGCAAATTAACATTCACCCAGAGAAGCAAATTAACAATTTAAATTGCTTATCGACTTTCACCATTGGGAGCAAATGAGCAAAGTAAATCAATAAACATGCGTGGGAGCAAATTAGTAATGTTAATTACATATCGACATTAACCTCTCGGAGAAATCAGAAATGTTAATCACATACCAATATCCTTTTTTGGGGGCAAATTATCGATATAAGTAATATAGAAACAATTGACCGGACAGGATTAACGAAAGTTGTTAATTTGTTGCCGAATATTTTACTGAGATAAATTTGTAAATATTTTACCTTGAAATCGGTTAATTCAGTTGTGATTTACACTTCTCAAATTTCCCAACATAACACAGTTGTCTAACATAGAAAACAATGTTGCAGACAGTTAATTATAAGTTAAAGAAATTTTTTGTTTACCAGTGCAATCTTAACCGTAACAAATATATCATAAACAGTATCCTAGATTATCATTATACAAAAAATAATATTTCTTACTGCTAAATAGGTTTATAATATACATGGTCACAGTAGCAATCGTAAATTTTCTCATTTAAAAATTTTCGTTCAAGAAAATTCAAAGTATATTTGCTTTCTTCAGAGAAATAACTATTTTGTTTTTCACCTTGTTTTATGATTGTAATATTAAAAACGAATTTGGTAGTTTAGTTAGTGAGTTGTTGAGACATGTATAGGAGTTAACGTGCTTGTGGATTGTTTTGAAGAAGTTGTCGACACTTCGTAACCAACTTTCTTTTTGAAAATTTTCCATATTTTTCGTGTGCAAGTGAAAAATATGAAGATGAACACTCCCTGGGCGGTGTTAAGAATTGTGAAGATGTACCAGACTTCCTTTTTTCCCGTCGCGTTGCCAATGATACCGATTAGCCATGTGACTCCCATTATGAGGCCGAGTCTGACGTACAGCATAAAATTCCTTCTTGCTGCTGTCACTTGTTGATCTCTGTGTTCTTTGATCGAATTATTCACTATTATATATGCTGTCATTGCAAAAAAAATACTATTTATGATAATAAGGGAAAATATTGGTCCTGCAAAGAATACGAACAAGGCTTTACTATTAGTGAACCAACAATAATCACTTCTACCGAAAAACGGTTTATATTCATCAGGAACAGTGTCCACATTGTCAGCAATGACAGCACTGATCACAAATGATAAGGGAAGCACCCAAGCGCAGACGGAATACAAAAGGAACTTTCTGCCCTTGATTTTTCTTGAGCTAGCATGGAGCTTAGTGGTCGCCAGTTGTAGAGCTCTCCACACATCAAAGGACATGATGTTCATCCAGAAAAATGAAGCCAAAAAGAAATATTGTTGTAGCACTCCAGAAACGATGCAGGATGTTCCCAAAACTTCGGGAATCTGTCCAATTAAAAAGAAAGAATATGCCAGGAATAAAGAAAGACTTAGTGATGTTAAATTATATCCTGGAAGGTTCCGATTATCCAACAGCAAACCGAAAGCTATCATGTGCAAGGATAGAGCAATTATTGATATTCCAGTTAAAATGTTTCCAATATAAATTAAGACTCTATCTTCCAGAGTGTACTCTACGTTTTTTGTTTCAGTTGAATTCTCATCTTCTACATCATCAGGTGCACACATGAGTATTTTATCCCCATCTTTCATGTATTTATCTGGCCCGAAAATTTCATTCATAATTACAACTGATCCATTTTCCAGAATTTCAAATTCATGCGGTTCAAACTCCCACATCTGGCAATGCAAACCGCCAGTTTTTTTTTCATCACCTTGCGAATTATTGCGGATTACTTCACCATCGTTTCCCTCAATGCACAATATTAGTTTGGATCCGTTGTTTTCGTAGAATGCTGGACTGAATGTTTTGTTGTAAGTTGGAATGTAGGCAAATTCGTTCTCCATGATTTCGTATGGACCTTGAAACACAACTTGTTTTGCACACGTCACATTTTCAGAATTAATGTCTTTGCTATTCTTCTGCATAGAATCTGCTGCTTTAATCGTAATTTCAACTGAGTGATTTCTTTCGTTTTCGAGTCGGATTCCATTAACTGTTGTTTCCAAGAAAGATTTAGTCACACTTGAATCAGCATTAATTGCTTTTAAAAGGAAAAAAAAGAAAAGATTTAAACTCTTTAATGAAAGTTTCATTTCGTCTTTCTTTTCTCTATTAGGATTCTTCTTCAGAAACGCTTTTCGCAATATATTTTTGGGGCTCTCGTTTCCAGTTCTTGTCTTGGGACAAGTTTTCGTAGAGAAGAATCAGTTTGATATTCTTTGAAAGCTCTCTTCCTAGGGACCTAAAAATGATAAAATGGAAAAAAGAAAGACTCAGAAAAATTGTTTTTTGCAAAAATTAAAATTCACTGTTCTAATTCTTCACAATTGATTTTTTTTTCTCAAAACTGAAACACTGATAAATCAGAAAAATAATATGCAAGAAAATTATTCACACAAAACCATTTCCAGTTAACCAGCGATGAGCTGGTTAACTGGAAATGGCTTTGTTTGAAAAAGATAGAAGTTATTGTTTGAAAAACATAGAAGCTGGTTGTAAAATTAACCATTTCTAATATTAATAAGGAAAAACACTTCTATTAAGGTTTTCGAACGAGCCTGTTCTTGAATATTTCTCAGCTTATTACTACACCCAAAACAATGTGGAAGAGGTTTGCAGTAATTTTACCGTAATCCATGACCATGTTACGTGAATGGGAATGTAAATTCGAAGCGTTTTAACTTTTAAAATATACATTTAACGGAAAAATGACTTTGGAGATAACTATCGTAATCAAATCTATTTATATATCGATTTTCAAAAATATTCGTTTAGTGCTTAAAAGCTTATGGAATCCGGAATATTCCACAAAAGTAATACGTCTTAAGAATTTAGTTCACAAATAAATGAAAACTTAAATAAGAAGTCAGGTGCTAAAAAAAAATCCGTCACGTGTCACAAAGGTTGCCAGATCTCTAATTTCTAAAATAAATCTTTGCCAGATATTTTTTTCTGAATTCTGTAATCAACCATAGTGTTCGGATATTTTTTGAGCGACTGTACTGTTTGAAACTCTTTAATGAAAATAAATAAACATTTATAAATTAAGACTATTACTTCCAGAGAGTGCTCTGCTTTTTTTTGTTTGCGTGATGAATTATTTTGAATAAATTTTACAAAACATGGCAATTTATTGTTACATATTCTGATTTCCACAACTCTTTAAATATTGAAGGAATATTGATGAAAATAGAGTTTGAGAGATTTAAATGTGATATTTAATTTATCTTCAGTTACATTTCTCGTAAAATGCACTCTTTAGAAGTTATAGAGCTTTATAGATACACATTGACATAACACACAGAGCAATAAAGATTCATTTACATTTTAACTGAATCTTCACACCGAATCTACAAGTACAACAATTAATTGCAAACGATCTTTTCACAAAGTAGCAATCCAGTCAAGAAAAACTATTTCTTGACAAATAATATACCACTGTGTATTAATTCCATCTATAACGTTTTCATTGATTTTTACCGACTTTTAAAGCCTGTTGCTGTTAGATCGAATATTTATGTTTTTATATTAGATCGATATATTATGTTTTAATCGAATGTTTAAAGCATGTTGCGGTTAGATCGAATACAGAAACTTTATATGGCACTAAGTATAACAGTAGATTCATTCTATTTACTAATGATCAAACTAAATATTTAATGTCTAGCATTTAACATCAACTTTAAATATTTATTAAAACTATCTTTTGTTAATAATAATAATGTATTTCATGCAAGGGGTTAGAGCAAACGATCTTGGTACTTTTCTATATGTACGATTTTTATGCCTATGGTTTTTGTTATGGATTTGTATCATTTATATTGTTGTTCCTTTTTCTTCGCATTTTTTTTTTAACTTTGGTTGTAAGTTGTTGATATTTGGTGAGAAAATAACGTTCACGAATCTCTCCCAACGCCTTACAGGAGAATTCCTTTCCACTATTCTTGATACGATTGCTAGATCATAGATGGCGTTGGTCGATCGCAAACCCTGACTTCCTGAGCTCCAGGTATTAACCAAGATGCCGTTCACCCTATGTAGAGTGAGCATTCGATGTGATGTTTCAAATTAATTTGCATGGAGAGTTCCCAAAGTGGATCTGCAAATGGTAGCTAGGCATAAACAGGAAGAAGAGCCCAGTGATGATGCACAGAACCGGTCAGGTCTAGCCCTTAATATCTGACCCCGCCTTCTCGAGGTACAGGCCGTTATTGCCTTTCAAAAGAGATACTCTCTTGTGGAAGTGAACCGAAGTGGAGAGCTGCCAGATTTATTGTGCCCTACTGATCTGGACAACTATGGCTACTTTTCTTTTTTTTCTAACCTGCTGAGGAATGGTTAACCACACAAGGTCCTGTTGCTGACCATATATACCGACTAGACTGCACTGGTTTTTTTATATTTGTATGTATGTTCCCAAAGTGAGTCAGATGGAAACAAATCTGCTTTTGCACCCAACATTTTTTAATTTTGATCAATGAGAGTTTCGTGGATATTATCCAATGAGAAGAGATCTTATTTTTCCAACAAGAGCTTTAGTCAGAGTACTCTCAGCGAATGGAATGGATCTCCTGCAGTAAAACAATTGAAAAAGTACGTGGAATCAGTGACATCCGAAGAACTTTCTCCGAGGGGTGGGGGGGTGGGGGGCAAGAATCTTTCAAAGGACACCATTGCAGTTTCATTAATAATGGGCGTAGTTCCTTAGAATACGTCTAACCACATTTATTGTGGTTTTTATTAAGTGTATTTGTTGCAAAAAATAACAATTACATAGCACGATTTGGTATAAGGAAAAAATAAATTTATTTGAAGCCGCAATCTTTGCTGTTATATTCTGCTAACACTGGGCGTAGGGGAAAAATTGTCTCTTGCCGGGGTGGGAATCGAACCCACGACCTCTTGACCATCAGGCAATTATTCGCCATACCAAAGTGTTAACAGAATAGAACAGCGTAGATTGGGGCTTCAAATAAACCTTATGATCGTTGTAAATGCAAAGGAAGACGAAAATGTAACACTTAAAATTATCACATTTCCTTGGGGGTCTCTCCCCACACACGGACTCACACGTGTGAAACAGAAAAAGTTCACGAGAGAGGGCGCTGCAGAGTCTGATGACATCAACACTTAATGTAAGAAATTCGTGGATCCGCAAATGATAATTTCAGTCTTGTATTTTAAGATATAAAATATTCCAATTAAGTAGTAAAGAATCACAGGAGATGGCCAGTAGACATGGAATTCACGAAATAAGCTGAGAAAAAAAATGGCTTTACTATGAGTGGGATTCGAAACCACGTTGCCCTGAAACATGTCAGTTATGCTAACCACTACATCAACGGCTAATGTGTTTTCTTCAGCTGGTGTGACTTATAAATTCAGTTGCATTTTTATTTGAGTGACATTTCGAGCCCTCTGTTCGACTATGACAACATAGTTGTCTGTTTCCCGACAGATGGCGCCACTTTTCGAAACAAATAAAAAAGCTGAAAAGTTTACGTCACATCAGTTGAATGGAAAAAAAAACAGATTGGCTGTTGATGGTGTAGTGGTTAGCATGTTAAATGTGGGTTCGATTCCCATTCACGAAAAAAAAAATTTTTTTTCACTTTATTATTTCATGATATTCAGATTTGGAACGTTACTAGCATATAATGGAAAGACTAGCAGTAAAATTTACTTATGTTATCCAACCAGCCTTAAAATTCATACACATTAAATATACATACCAGATAGGATCAAATTATGCGTTTTTGTTTTACAAGAGTTAGTGTAGAGGATAACGTAAATAAATTCATATCAGAGAGATTATCTCTGCTAGTTCCCTTTCCCTTTCTCTGCTAGTTCCCTTACCGCGTGTATCAGAGAAATGTGAGGATTTCAAAGCTCGTGACGATCTGCAGAAGTGCGCCATTGTGCCAGGAGAATTTTCGCGATTTATGAGTTCCGGCAGTGCTGTCCAACTTCCCTAAGACCGCGGGACATTTTTTCTTTCGCCAATATTTCGCGGGCCAAAAAAAATTGGACAGGATAGGTAATTGAAAAGTCAGTTCATGTCACCTCAAAAAATTATTTTATTTATACGAAAAATAATAAGTAATAATAAACCAATATAAATTTTCTAAACCTTATCAAATATTTAATAAATTTAATGGGAGCATTGTGGCCGTAGTTGTTGGGTAATAAGAATAGAATGAGTAAGTTGAAATAATGCAATAATAATTGCAAACAGAATGAGAAAGTTGAAGATTGCATATCAAGTAAAGTAATATAAGTTGACAAAAAATTATAAGGTGGGTTACAGATATTTATTCAAGTAAAGTAATATAAGTTGACAAAAAGTTATAAGGTGGGTTACAGATATTTATTCAAGTAAAGTAATATAAGTTGACAAAAAATTATAAGGTGGGTTACAGATATTTATTCAAGTAAAGTAATATAAGTTCACAAAAAATTATAAGGTGGGTTACAGATATTTATTCAAGTAAAGTAATATAAGTTCACAAAAAATTTTAAGGTGGGTTACAGATATTTATTCAAGTAAAATAATATAAGTTGACAAAAATTATAAGGTGGGTTACAGATATTTATTCAAGTAAAGTAATATAAGTTGACAAAAAATTATAAGGTGGGTTACAGATATTTATTAAAAATTTCAAGTAAAAACTTGATTTTGTTCTCGGGCCATAAAAAACCTTGTGCGGGGCCGCTAGTTGGACAGCGCTGATAGAGGTTGTGCAAGGGCAATGGCAATGTCCACACAATCTTTGCTGACTTTAAATATTGATCGTTTTCTGTATGCTCATTACTTAAGCGAATATCTTTGTCGTCGGTCATACAGTTTCTTCTTTACAATGTACACTGTACTGGTAAAAGTATTGGGACTCTTTCATGAAGTATCAATTGACAATCACATTCGACATCCTGCAACTTTACAAGAGTTTCTGGAAAACTCTCATCCAAGATATGGCCATGAACTATGGAGGACCAACCAGATTGCGTAATTTAGTTCTCCACATAGGAGTGAGGGAACATATTGGTGACTCAATTGATAGCGCGCCAGACTCGTAAACTGCAGTTCCCAGGTTCCAGTCCCAGTTGGGTCAGCATTGAAATTTATCTCTGCAAAATTCCCTGCCCTGCACCCAGGTCAGTAGGGAACACCAATGGGTTTGGACAGGCCGCCGTCCATAGAATGGGACGTTAAGCCGTGGCCTCGTGTGCGGGAGAGCCATAACCTGTGCACGTTAAAGAACACGCTGGATGGCCTTGACGGAAGACTACCATCTGTCTCCTAACAGCTGTTCCAGTGGGTCCCTTCCCCCAACCTTCTCTGAGCATTTGGGGTCCATGTGACTTGGCCATTTAGCCAATGGTGTGCGAAAAAGTGCCTCTCACAGGTAAAACAACCCAACGTTAAAGAACACTCTGGATGGCCTTGACGGGAGGCTACCATCTGTCTCCCAACAGCTGTTCCAATGGGTCCCCTCCCCCAACCTTCTCTGAGCCTTCGGGGTCCTTGTGACCTGGCCATTTAGCCCATGGCGTGCAAAAAAAGTGCCGCTCAGAGGCAAAACAATCCAACGTAAAAGAACACGCTGGATGGCCTTGAAGGGAGGCTACCATTTGTCTCCCAACAGCTGTTCCAGTGGATCCCCTCCCCCAAAATTTCTCTGAGCCTTCGGGGTCCTTGTGACCTGGCCATTTAGCCCATGGCGTGCAAAAAAAGTGCCGCTCAGAGGCAAAACAATCCTACGTAAAAGAACACGCTGGATGGCCTTGACGAGAGGCAACCATCTGTCTCCCAACAGCTGTTCCAGTGGATCCCTCCCCCAAAATTTCTCTGAGCCTTCGGGGTCCTTGTGACCTGATCATTTAGCCCATGGCGTGCAAAAAAGTGCCGCTCAGAGGCAAAACAATCCAACGTTAAAGAACACGCTGGATGGCCTTGACGGGAGGCAACCATCTGTCTCCCAACAGCTGTTCCAGTGGATCCCTCCCCCAAAATTTCTCTGAGCCTTCGGGGTCCTTGTGACCTGATAATTTAGCCCATGGCGTGCAAAAAAGTGCCGCTCAGAGGCAAAACAATCCAACGTTAATGAACACGCTGGATGGCCTTGACGGGAGGCTACCATCTGTCTCCCAACAGCTGTTCCAATGGGTCCCCTCCCCCAACCTTCTCTGAGCCTTCGGGGTCCTTGTGACCTGGCCATTTAGCCCATGACGTGCAAAAAAGTGCCGCTCAGAGGCAAACAATCCAACGTAAAAGAACACGCTGGATGGCCTTGACGGGAGGCTACCATTTGTCTCCCAACAGCTGTTCCAGTGGATCCCCTCCCCCAAAATTTCTCTGAGCCTTCGGGGTCCTTGTGACCTGGCCATTTAGCCCATGGCGTGCAAAAAAAGTGCCGCTCAGAGGCAAAACAATCCTACGTAAAAGAACACGCTGGATGGCCTTGACGGGAGGCAACCATCTGTCTCCCAACAGCTGTTCCAGTGGATCCCCTCCCCCAAAATTTCTCTGAGCCTTCGGGGTCCTTGTGACCTGATCATTTAGCCCATGGCGTGCAAAAAAGTGCCGCTCAGAGGCAAAACAATCCAACGTTAAAGAACACGCTGGATGGCCTTGACGGGAGGCTACCATCTGTCTCCCAACAGCTATTCCAGTGGGTTCACTGCCCCAACCTTCTCTTTAGCTCTGTCTGCTAAAACGTATTTCAATGCCTGGCCATTTCGCTATAATAGCTATGTCTGTTAACCAGTTTCAAGTGTCTATATTCATGACAGGAAATAAAGAGGACGTTGACAAAAGAATGTAAAGAAGTGAATGAATGTCACAAATAAAATGTTTCTATATACGTAATTTGTCCTTTCCTTTATGTTCATGCTTGATGAAAGGAATGTGAAAGTCTGATTACATGGGCGTCCGCAGAGGGGGGCAAACGGGGCACTCGACCCCCCTGGGATCGAGTAAAAAATTCCACAAATTATATTCGTAACAATTTAAACGTAATTCATTTATATCTGCTTCAAATTGAAAAAGAAAAAATGACCTCTGAGAACAATCAATTCAAACGTGTTAATACACATCACTTTTCTCAGTAGTTTAAATATGATATAGCAATATAAAACTACAGATTCCTTACCCTCCGTCGATGCATATTAGGGATCCCGATGGGCTTCGAAAAATAAAACATCCGTCGGTTGGGTTGTTACCTCTGAGCGGCACTTTTTTGCACACCCGGGATAAATGGCCAGGTCACAAGGACCCCGAAGGCTCAGAGAAGTATGTGGGCAGGGATCCCATTGGAACAGTTGTTGGAAGACAGATGGTAGCCTCCCGTCAAGGCCATCCAGCGTGTTCTTTAACGCTGGATTGTTTTATCTCTGAGCGGCACTTTTTTGCACACCATTGGCTAAATGGCCAGGTCACAAGGACCCCAAAGGCTCAGAGAAGGTTGGGGGAGGGGACCCACTGGAACAGTTGTTGGGAGACAGATGGTAGCCTCCCGTCAATCCCATCCAGTGTGTTCTTTAACGTGCACAGGGTATGGCTCTTCCGCACATGGGGTCACGGATTAACGTCTCATCCGACAGACGGCGGCCTTTCCAAGCCCATCGGTGTCCCCTACTGACCGTGGGCAGAGCGGGGAGTTTTGCGGAGAGAAATCTTAACGCTGACCCAGCTGGGACTCGAACCTGGGAACTGCAGATTACGAGTCTGGCGCGCTACCGACTGAGCCACCGACGGCCCAACCAGTCCCAGTGATGGCATAGTTGTTTGTTCCATCATGGCTGCGGATAAAGTAATAAAGTTTTGAATCTCATCACAAACTGAAAAAAAAAAAACAATTGTGAAGTCTCAGCAGAAAGACATCATTTGAAAAAGAAACATCAGTACTGGGACTCAACCCCAGATATTGTTAATAACGATCAGCCAACATTTTTAAAACAGAACAAAGAAAATCCTGCAAGCTATCTTAATAAAAATAAAAAGAAATATTTCTTATAAATTTTGTTCGAAAATTTCACTTTCCTTTAAATTTCTGTGAGTTCAAAAACGAACACATTCGAAAAAGTTTCAAATCCATCACTTACCAGCTGAGATGACTGAATTAGTGTTTGCTCCTGGTCCTCTGTCATCCTCAATAAAGGAAGCCAATTCATCGAACGCTGAAGGAAAATTGCTCAAACACCCTCACGTACTAACCCAGGAGGAAACCAAACTTCCCGAATGCGTCTCGTGGCGGATGTCATGCAGCTACCTGCTTTTATCATCTCTCGGTCCAAAGAATACGAACGTGCATTTGTTGTGCTCGAGCCTTCTCATTCAAGGTGATCGAGAGGATATGTCCCACGCACGAGACCCAGGTACGAGTTGGCAGCGATGCGCGTTACGAAGCAGACAATGCCAGCCACGGAATAAATCAAAATCCATTTCACGTGACAAACGAAGCATTCTGGGAATTTGGAGTTTTATATCTGGTTAGGAGACGTAGATGATCAAGATGGTGAATGATGGAATATTCAGCAGAAAGGCATCAGGTTGAAGAAGGGATTTTAATGCACCTCTCTAAGGCGAGACAAATCTCAGACCGCGAAAATCATGGCTCCTAATTTCTTAAGTAACGTACCGATACATGGGCGTCCGCAGAGGGGGGCAAACGGGCACTTGCCCCCCCTCTGGGATCGAGTAAAAAATTCTACAAATTGTAATCGTAACTATTTAAACGTAATTAATTTATATACATTATGTATGTGTTTTTGTATTGATGCAATACTGTATTCTATAATCTACTTGTGAAAAAAAAACCCTAAAAAATTTAAATAATTAAATAAAAATTTATTGATGTAATTATTTGTCTCCAAGCTTTGCCTCCCCCCTCCCCCTGTAAGATTTTCTGCGGATGCCCATGTACAGTCGCTCAAAAAAGTATCCGAACGCTATGGTTGCATACAAAATTCAGAAAAAAATCTGGCAACGATTTTTTTTAGAAATTAATGATCTGGCAACCTTCGTGTACCGTACACGAAGGTTGCCAGATCATTAATTTCTAAAAAAATCGTTGCCAGTTGTTTTTTCTGAACTTTGTATACAACCATAGCGTTCGGATACTTTTTTGACCGACTGTACCGACATGCTCGATTTTATATGAACATTGAGATAAAGCAAGTGTTTTCCGAAACGGGAGGCTTACAAATTTACAAGAAATTTTCTTCAATTTTTATGAGGAAAATCATTTAACGGAATTTCCAATTGTTAGATTAATACAGTTCAACATATTGTTACAATTTAAAATGGATGAGCACTGAGCGTAAGTTCAAGAAAAAAATTGGTCAATGAAAATTACAATACAATGCAATTAATTACAAAAGTATGGTAAAATCATTTATAAACAAACTGAGTCAACCCGCACGAAACTCTATAATAATACAAAGACAAGCTTTCAGAAGAATCTATTAATTTCCTAAATAACTAAATAACTATACACAAAACTGCGACTAAATGTACTGGTTTTTAGAACTAATTCTTTTCATACGTTCATCACCATGTACAAGACGACAATATTTTTCTTTTTATACACCAGCTTACCAATATAATCCATACCAATAAAGTAGTCAACTTCCAGCGCAGACACTGAATAAAAATATTTATTCGTTAACCTATCGAAGCACAGACTCTTAATTATGCCTACCTTTGGATCTAACAACTTCAAGACACTTCTATCTTTCTTATATTTCAGATCGGTTCTGTTTTCCAATTCGTTGGTTAAATAAATCTCACGCAGAAACTTGCACGAGCGTTCATGTCACGTTTATTCGAATCTCACTGCAGCACGTTCATCTATCGTATCAATATTTTATTTCGACAGAAAACCTTCGAAAATCATGAATTAAAATACTCGAAATTTTGATTATGTGGAAAATATTTTTACCACTAGTTTTATAGAGAAAAAGACCTTTTAATTTCCTTTAAATGGGGGAGGGGGAATAATACTTCGGTTCAGTTAAAAAATAGGTTGGGCAATGCCGCTATAAAAAAAATACATATGGGCACGAAATCACCCTCGAAGCTTAAACGGCCTGCCCTCTATCGGTAGGGGCACCGATGGGCTTGGAAAGGCCGCCGTCCGTCGGATGGGGCCCGTGTGCGGGAGAGCCATATCCTGTGCACGTTAAAGAACAAGTGTCTTCGATCTTGTCACGAGTATCTTCGATCAAACGATTTGTATTGTCTTCATCATATTCATCGGTTCCTTCTCAATTTGCATTCCAAGAATAGATTCGTTTTGGGATCTTATTTTCGAAATATTGTTCTCCGTGCCCCTCGGTACGAGTGCCTGTCCGTGGTGAGGGGACCACCCTGTGAAGGTTCCGCTGGCTCGGTTACCTTCACAGGGTCCTAAACGCTCGCCCGCATGTTTGCCGTGCGCGGAGACCCGTGTCCCTGGAAAGGAGGATCCTGGCAGTTGCTCAGGGGTCCCCGTCTTCTCTCCCCATCTCATGACTGGTGGGGTCCCCTTTCGCCGTTTTGCCATTGGGGAGCCGGTCTGTCGCGGGGCTGGGCAGCGACTTCCGGGGCCACTGCTATCCACTGCTTTGGCCTCTGCTTCAGGTAAACGGGAAGTCCTTGGGCGGCCCTCTCAGGATCAATCGGCTGGTGGGCTGGTCCTGCTAGGGTCAACTATGCAGATCGGTGAGTAACCTTGTCCACGTCCGGACAACGGTTTGCGAGTTTCCCCACACATTCACTAATTTTGTAGTTTTCTTTCTTTTGTGAGGCCAGCTCTTACCTTACACTTTATTGCTTTGTTGCTTATTTTCTTTTGTGGGAACTCAGACGAGTTTCTCACCATTTCTCTTTTTCTTTTCCTTTTTGTTTTGTTGTGAGGGCTTGGCTCACTGGCTGTGTGGGTATGGTGCCCGGGCAGCCCTGGCGCCCAACTGGGCGTCCCCTTGTTGGACTCCATGGTGGGTGGGGACAACGGGCACTGAATCCTTTTAAAACAAACATGAGTTCTACAACTCAAAATTCACCGATAAATGCCGCCAAGAGGGCTCGCCATGAACCCCCAACTTCTTGTCTTTTCCTTCGTCTTCGTGTGTGTCTCCGTCTCCGAGGTTCCTGATCATCCACTCTACGGGTGATCAGCTGCTTGGAGACATGTCCCCGTTTTTTATTTACAAGGGTATTCAAGGTCTTGCGGGAGAATCGAAATCTCTAAAACGCCTTAGATCTGGTGACTTGCAGGTGGATACTGCATGCTCCAAGCATTCGGAGCTTCTATTAAAGGTTACAGCGATTGGTGGAGTGGCAGTCGAAGTCACTACACACAAGATGCTCAATTCCTCCCGGGGCGTGATATCAGAGTGGGGCTTAAATTTCGTCTAAGATTCCTTTGCCTTTAAAACTTTTGGTGCCTTCATTTTGGGAATTTTTTCTAGGGTTGATTACAAAATTCAGAAAAAATATCTGGCAACGATTTTTTAGGAATTAGTGATCTGGCAACCTTTGTGTCACGTGACACGAATATCTTATAAATGACATATTGCTTAATTTAAACATGCTATGAATCCAAAATTTTGTTTGGAAAGATGCATTCGAACTTTTCACTATAGAAATTGCAAACCAATGTTTTTCAATTTCAAAATTCTGATTAAGAATAAAGAAAGAATTTTTTTTAATTACTGAAACAGTGTTGGGTTCCTTCAAGAAATGTAAGCTCTGTTCCTTAAAGATGACGCCACTCTCGAATTTCGTTAATTTGATTAAACAAATTCAATTTCTTTTTACTGAGAAATTTATTGCAGTTACGAAGGTATTCTTTTTTGTCAGATTTGTGATTTAAGATTCAAATTACAAGTTTATCCAACGTTTTCGAAGGGGCGGCTCAGTCGGTAGAGCACCAGGCTCGTAATCTGCAGTTCCCAGGTTCGATTCCCAGCTGGGTCAGTGTTGAGATTTATCTCCGCAAAATTTCCCGCCCTGCCCACGGTAAGTAGGGGACACCGATGGGCTTGGAAAGGCCGTCGGATGGGACGTTAAGCCGTGGCCCCGTGTGTGGGAGAGCCATACCCTGTGCACGTTAAAGAACACGCTGAATGGCCTTGACGGGAGGCTACCATCTGTCTCCCAACAGCTGTTCCAGTGGGTCTCTCCCGCAACCTTCTCTAAGCCTTCGGGGTCTATGTGACCTGGCCATTTAG
This sequence comes from Ryuthela nishihirai, assembly GCA_038380435.1. Lineage (NCBI taxonomy): Eukaryota > Metazoa > Arthropoda > Arachnida > Araneae > Heptathelidae > Ryuthela > Ryuthela nishihirai. The sequence goes on from JAWZYU010000008.1 coordinate 53,464,547, forward strand.
CCCATGGTGTGCAAAAAAAGTGCCGCTCAGAGGTAAAACAGGAGAGATAACTGGGAACTTCAGATTACGAGCGTTGCGCTGCTTTCTCACCTCGGTCGGTATCCGTCAAGTCACTAGTCTGCAGTAGATGAAAGAGCATCTGCTGCAGACTGTCTAGTTGCTTGATTCAAGGGAACCAAAGATATTTAACTGTTTTTAGAAGGAATAAAAACGTAAAAGTCACTTACTTTTGTGGAAGTGCCGAAGCTGTTCGAAATGAATGCTGAGTCACGTGTTATCGCCTCGGTGAGGCGTCCGTTTCATTCCAGTGCTTTTAACCTTTTATACTTGGAGTGAGATATATGACTGCGCTTCGTCTGCTTTTTGTTTTTACGAAGAGTAATTTTCAATGAATTAGTAAGAGTTCATTACACAAATTGGACACTAGAGTGCATTAGTGAGTTTGAAACATCCTAGAAACTGTCGTTGATGAAATGTAATGAGTTCTATGTCATCATCAATTCCTTTTCATTGCTGCGGAGTAAAATTATGAGTTTTGTAGTTTAGAAAGTCCATAAAAACTTTTCTGTTACAATCAACTTCGTAACGTAATTTTATCTTGAAAAAAAAATAGAAAGTTCTAATGTAATACTCAAACTGTTTGTCCTAATTTACTCACTTGAAAATAAATCCTGTGATTCTACTACTGCGACGATTTTGTTTTTCTCTGTAAGAATCAGGTGGGGGGGGGGGGGTATTGCTGTTTTTAGTTGCATTTTAACTCACGAAATGAAACTGAAAAATGCTTAAGTTATAAATGATCGCATTCGTGTGACATGAAGGTTGCCAGATCGCTATTTTCTAAAAAGATCGTTGCCAGATATTTTTTCTGAATTCTGCAATCAACGATATTGTTCAGATATTTTTTTGATATTTGTTAATCTGTGTATGTATGCCAGTGACACTCACGAAACTTCCTCCAATGATCATTCCTTTTAATTTCTTTAATGAAACTGTGTGCCAAAGTTCCCCGCCATGCGAAAACTCCACTGCATCGCTCTGCAGCAGGATGTCGGCGAGGAAGATGTGGTCAGCCGACAACGGGACGCAGGACACGGCCAGACGCTGATTCAGATCAAGGTTATCAAAACTATGTAAGTTCGTCTGCAAAAGTGACGTCACTTCACGTAACAAAGAAACAATTAGCCCATTTTTTTAGCACTATAAATATAAACGAACCAAAGACGCTGAAAACACAAAATGCTTACCGAAAGATTCCTTGATCTTTCATACATTACCAAATTCGGACAGCCACACGAGGTACATAACATTAAAAAAAAGTAGATTTAAGAACACTTAGAGATCAGTGGACTCCAGCTTTGAAAGAATAAGAAAATCACATGAAAATTAATCTGAAGTCTGGAGCAAACATTGATTTGAGGAAGTTACAAAATATTGTATGCGCAACAATGTTATCAGAATAGAACGCCAACAGGAAATCACATCTCACGGCACGATGCTCCATAATGCCTGTTCTGTTTGAACAGCAGTTCTTGATTGCAAACAAATGGTTTTTCTTCCACTGCATCAGCCGGAATTCCCTTTTATATTTCGTTCATTTAAAAACAAATTAAAATTTCTCAACTGTATCATAGTTAAGAGATTACTCTGCGCATTCCATAAATTCAAATTTTATCTTACCTTAGCCCTACGGAATTAATCGGAGTTGGTTCTCAACTTGCGATCGCTTAGAAAACCACTAGTTGTGTGATTGTTCTTCCTTTTGTCACAATAGTCATCCTTTCCGAAAAGGAACTTTATGTACCAATTAATAAGAGGAAACAAAAGTACGTCACTTCCAATCAATGCTTCCGTTACCATAGTGACAATGGTGAAAGTTTCAGCATCATTCCGGATGATGATTCACGAGGATGGAAAACGAAGTTCTATCCTTCCAGCATCTAGATATCAATCATATTGCGTCATCAGCACCGACAGACACTTTTGGCCAGCACCAGATATATTTGACAGAGAATTTTTTTTATCGAAGAGCAATCTGGAACTGTAGTTCATTAAATAAGGTGTACTCCACGTGGGGTACGCGGTAAATTATATAGGGTACACAGTGAGGGCTCAAAAGTAGCTAGATCTAGGAACAATGTATGTGTTTTATTTTATTCCAAATGTTATACTGTAACTATAGTTTTATCTATCTATACAAAGGGTGCGCCAGTTACATACACATTTCCAGGGGGTACGTGAACCATAAAAGGTTGAGAACCACTGATATATATGCTTTATTTTATTTCCATTGTTATACTATAACTATAGTTTTATCCATCTATACAAGGGGTACGCCAGTTAAATGCACATTTCCAGGGGGTACGTGAAGCATAAAAGGTTGAGAACCACTAATATATATGTTTAATTTTATTCCCATTGTTATACTATAACTATAGTTTTATCTATCTATACAAGGGGTACGCCAGTTACCTACACATTTCCAGGGGGTATGTGAAGCATAAAATGTTGAGAACCACTGATATATACGTTTTATTTTATTTCCATTGTTATACTATAAGATAGTTTTATCTATCTATACAAGGGGTACGCCAATTGCATATACATTTCCAGGGGGTACGTGAAGCATAAAAGGTTGAGAACCACTGATATATGTTTGATTTTATTCCCATTGTTATACTATAACTATAGTTTTATCTATCTATACAAGGGGTACGCCAGTTACAGGCACATTTCCAGGGGGTACGTGAAGCATAAAATATTGAGAATCACTGATATATATATGTTTTATTTTATTTCCATTGTTATACTATACCTATACTTTTATCTATCTATACAAGGGGTACGTCAGTTACATACACATTTCCAGGAGGTACGTGAAGCAAAATAGGTTGAGAACCACTGATATATATGTTCTATTTTTTCCCTTTGCTACACTATAAGTACAGTGGAAGTAATTTATCAAAGATTATTGATAATAAATTGTTATCGACTGTATATATATAAACCAATATATACACAGTCGTATCAGAATAATATGACCACCTACTAGGCATAATCTATTGTAGGTGGTCATATTATTCTGATAAATTGTAAATTACGATGTATACACACAAAAAAAAAGCATTATAGGAATTTCCTACGTAAGTTTTAAATTCTTTGCTAATTATAACTGAAGCAGAAATATTTAGGGCTCATAAATTTATTTGGGTGTATTCAAAGTATTGAAACAAATATTTATTGTTAATTGCAATGTTTTCTATTAACTTTACATTTTTCGTTATTGATTTCTAACATTGAGCTATAAATTTTATTGTCAGAAGTTTTACCTTAGTCTATTATCTACAGAAATAAATGATTGATTAATTAAATATAATAGGAAATGAGAAAAATGAAATTTTCTGGCAATAAATCAGAGAAAAATTTAACAAATTAAATAATTAAACTTTTCCGATTTTTTTCCACGCTTAACTAATAGGTTTGCTTTTCTTTTTGAAATTAATGCGTGTCTAATTTGTTTATATAAATTGATTAGACTGCTGAGTTTATGAAATCATTTGTGGCGAAGTAAAGTTCTTCTATACCCAAAAAATGACAATGGATGTTGCCTTTTAGTAAATAAAATAATAAAAATAAATACCCCCTCAAGCAGCTGCTTGCCACAGAGGTCTGACAGGAGCCTGTCAGTTTATATGCCATAGTAGAAGGTCTGAGAGGATGGCAGGACCTCAGCAGAAAAACAACACGAACATCCATGCCTTACTCTCGGGCTCGAACCCAGGTCCCTTAGATCAGTAGCCAAGCGCGCTAACCACTCGGCCATGGGACGGGCCTACTATTAAATTTTTTATCCTCTAATTCTTCCCTTAGAGATTCTGAAAAAAAAAAAACACTGATAGCTTTATCATAGAGTTTACATAACTTACTTCTATCATGAAAAAATGGAACTTCAGTTTAAATTGTAGTAGAGTGTTAAACTGAAAATTGCTCTCAAAGTGAGAGAATAAAATCGGTACTTACCTTTCATTCCTGTACTCATATTTATTCCCAATAATATGAAATATTCAAATGTAATTCAATTTGACATCGGATGATGCACGAAACAAGAATTTGGAGGTTATCGAGATGACTTTTCGTGAATTTCTGCGCAGCGATACGGACAGACCCGAAATTGCCCCGAAATGGTGGATGATATTCTAGTCACTGACGGACTTTAAATCTCTCAGGACTTCTCGTACATTTCACTCCATTTGTGGCAGATAACTCCAAATTTCTGTTCACAACAAGAAAATACTTTGCTCTTTGAGAATCATAAAAATTGGAGTAACTTATTCGATGCTGTTTGTGAAATATGGTAAATGAAGAACGGAAATACGAGTGTTTATAATTTACTTCTGCGGAATGAGCCCTTCCTTTCCCCGTGACCTTCTGAAGAACCGGTTCTAGCGGAGATCGTGCGAAAGAGGTCGACAATGTTCAGGAGGCAACAGACGATTAACGAACGAGTCGATTCGTTGGGGGAAAATCCGAAACAGATTTTTAAATTGTAAAAGGCGTTTGCAAGAATGGACGTAAAGGTGGTAAATAGGAGAAATTCCTTTCCGAGAAAAATGCATTCTAAAGGATTCACCTTTTCCGGAGCAGATTTGTTAAAAAAAAAGGAAATTCCTTCAGGAGGAAACCCATTCGAAAGTAAAACTATGTTCAGAAAAATTCAAAGGTCAAGCCTGTTCCAAAGCAGAAACATTTACTAGAGTAAATCTATATGGAAAGAAGAATTTCTTCCATATTAAAAACATTTTATAAATGTCCACACTCTTATCACAGCAAATCCATTCGGTAAAAGATCTTGTTTTTTAGCTGAAAAGTCCTTTCAAAATAATCATTTCTTTTTTAAAGATCCGTTCAAAAAGACGGATTCTTTCTGGAGGTAATCCTTTAAAAAAATGACTGATAATTTCTAGGAAAAAAACTTGTCACAGCAAATTTTTTCAAAATTATTAATATGAATTTTTTTAAAGAAATACTTGCATAGGTTTTAAAATAAAACTTTTAGCTGTAGTTTTTAAAGTTTTCTTAAATCCGAATTGTGACCTTCCAAAGCATTTGCAGAAAAGCAGCTTGTATTGCAAGAAGCAGTCATTGTGCCAAATAAGAAATGAGTGAACATGAGACTCGGGCCCATCTGCTTTCCATACCCGACAGACCGGTTTTTTCTTTTCGTAACTCTTCATCTCAAGGCGGAAAGCCAATACCCCGACTCTAGCAACTCTAGAGTCCCGTGGCAGAAAGGGAAGGAAGCAATTGAAGAAGCAAGCAACAGAACACTACTTAAACAATGTGTTTTGATACTTTAATAGAAAGGAGTTTAAAGGGCGAATTATTTCAAGTCGAAATCCGTTTACAAACATAAAATTCTTCATTTCAGAACGTTTCAAAATGATGAACGTTTTTCAAAGCAGATGTGTTCAGAAGAACTATTTGTTTCCTGAGCAAACCTTCCAGGACAAATCCTTACAAATGATGAGTTGTTTCGGGACAAATCCTTACAAATAATGAGTTGCTTCAGGACAAATCCTTACAAATGATGAATTGTTTCAAGACAAATCCTTACAAATAATGAGTTGCTTCAGGACAAATCCTTACAAATGATGAATTGTTTCAGGACAAATCCTTACAACTGATGAATTGTTTCAGGACAAATCCTTACAACTGATGAATAGTTTCAGGACAAATCCTTACAAATGATGAATTGTTTCAGGATAAATCCTTACAAATGATGAATTGTTTCAGGACAAATCCTTACAAATGATGAATTGTTTCAGGACAATTCCTTACAAATGATGAATTGTTTCAGGACAATTCCTTATAACTGATGAATTGTTTCAGGACAAATCCTTACAAATGATGAATTGTTTCAGGGCAATTCCTTACAAATGATGAATTGTTTCAGGACAAATCTTTACAAATGATGAATTGTTTCAGGACAAATCCTTACAAATGATGAATTGTTTCAGGATAAATCCTTACAAATGATGAATTGTTTCAGGACAAATCCTTACAAATGATGAACTGTTTCAGGATAAATCCTTACAAATGATGAATTGTTTCAGGACAATTCTTTACAAATGATGAATTGTTTCAGGACAAATCCTTACAAATGATGAATTGTTTCAGGACAAATCCTTACAAATGATGAATTGTTTCAGGACAAATCCTTACAAATGATGAATTGTTTCAGGTCAACTCTTTCTGGAGGAAATCCATTCAAAATAGGGAAGTTTTTCATCTGTTAAGAATGATTACTTTATCCACATGAAACTTCACTGAAAAGAAGAACACATTCAAACAGCAAATTCATTGAGACAGACAGAAGGACTAAAATCCATACAGACCAACTAATCAGTTCTAAAGTAGACCAATCGTTAGATTCTTTTGCTGGAGGTGGAAAAAGGTGTAAATAGAAACAGTGGCTTTGTGTTGACTAAAGCGACACTATCATGTTGACTACAGCATTATTTCAATATCACGTAACAGGAGAGTCCCATTCTCGATCATAGATGTGCCAGGAGAGACAGAAGTTACGAATGTTCATAGTCACAGCTGGAATTAGCAGTCATAGTTGTGATAGTTCAGTTGAGAACATCTGACTTATTATCGGAAGTCCAAGGGATCGTATTTCACTATCGAAAAAAAATAAAATTGTTTTGAGCTAGCTATTCACAACTTCCATAATTGCAGGATATTATTTCCTGTGTGAACACGAAAAAAATTCTTCGTCAGTTGATTTTTATTACAGTGATGAAATTTACCATAATACGTTTTGAACTTTATATCAGTTTATTGATTGTTTTCTAGACAATAAATTCGGAATTCACTGTGTCCATTTCTCATGCTGAACTTTTTTTTAATAATAGTGAATGGATAGTTTATGTACATCTTTCTTCATTAAATATGTGTATAAACTACGAATCAGTATAACCAATATTAGCTCAGTATTTAAAAGATTATTTCTAAAAACTAACCGTGCATTTGCTTTTTCCACATAAAGAGCAAATTTTGCTATGCGACTGTCCTCCTCCTCCTCCTCCTCCTCAAGCAGCCATGGGCTACGGAGGTCCAACCAGACCGTGCAATTTAGTTCTCCAAGCAAGTCTGTCCTGAGCTACATCTGCTGTGGTGAACTTGAACTTTTCAGTGATCTTTACGACTTGCTGAACTTGTGGGTTTTTGGGAAGACGTTTTGACACTTCGTATCGTGCTTTTTGCTTAAACCTTTTCCTCAGTTTCTGAGTGCAAGTGAAAAATATGAAGATGAACAATCCCTGGGTGGTGTTAAGAATTGTGAAGATGTACCAAACTTCCTTTTTTCCCGTCAGATTGCCAATGATACCGATTAGCCACGTGACTCCCATTATGAGGCCGAGTCTGACGTACAGCATAAAATTCCTTCTTGCTGCTGTCACATGTTGATCTATGTGTTCTTTGATCGAATTATTCACTATTATATATGCTGTCATTGCAAATAAAATGCTATTTATGATAATAAGGGAAAATATTGGTCCTGAAAAGAATACCAACAAGGCTTTACTATTAGTGAACCAACAGTGATCATTTCTACCGAAAAACGGTTTATATTCATCAGGAACAGTGTGCACATTGTCAGCAATGACAGCACTGATCACAAATGATAAGGGAAGCACCCAAGCGCAGACGGAATACAAAAGGAACTTTCTGCTCTTGATTTTTCTTGAGCTAGCATGGAGCTTAGTGGTCGCCAGTTGTAGAGTTCTCCACACATCAAAGGACATGATGTTCATCCAGAAAAATGAAGCCAAAAAGAAATACTGCTGTAGCACTCCAGAAACGATGCAGGATGTTCCCAAAACTTGAGGAATCTGTCCAATTAAAAAGAAGGAATATGCCAGGAATAAAGCAAGACTCAATGATGTTAGATTGTATTCTGGTAGCTTCCAAATATCCAACAGCAAACCGAAAGCTATCATGTGCAGGGATAGAGCAATTACTGATATTCCAGTTAAAATGTTTCCAATATATGTTAAGACTTGATCCGTCTCAATGTTAGTAGGATTTGTTGTCTTACTCGAATTTACATTTTCATCTGCATCTGGTGTAAAATTGTTTATTTTATAGTCCTTTTTGTATACTTTTCGATTAGAAAATTCATTCATAGTTAAAACAGATTTTTTTCTAAAGATTTTAAATTCTTCAATGCAATACGACCGCTTCATACAGTTTAATCCGCCACCAATATTAAAATCTTTAGTAGGCGAGCATTTAATCAGCAAATTATTTAAAAATTTTGTGGTTTTAAAGTCATTAATGCACAGTAGTCTATTTATTTCAGCTGATCCGTAAATTGTTGGAATGAATGCTTCGTTGTGGAATGGAATGTGTATGAACTCATTCTCCAAAAACTGAAAAAAGACTTCACAGAGAATTTTTTCCGTACAATTTAACTTTTCCTCTTCGGGGTTCTCATCTTTTCTGTTCATTTGCATAGAATCAAGTGAAATGGCCTCAGTTCTGACCGAATCTTTTGCTGCATTTTCTGTTGGTATTCCGTTAACTGTCGTTATTGAAAAAGAATTGGTCACACTTGAATTAACAAAAAATACTTGGAGGGGAACTAATAAGGAGACGTATAAATTTCTTTGCGAAAATTTCATCTTCAATAGTGTCGTAAGTAGTTGATATTTAACCCTGCAACTTGGAATGTATTTTCAGGGATATTTTCCTGGTTGTTCGTTTGGAGATGGCCTCTGACTGTTCGTCAATTTGCACTACGAACCTAAAGAATGAATGAGAAAAGAAAAATTGATTAAGTCAACTGAATTTTGCAAAATTAATATTTCTGATAAATTCTTTCGCACACATAATTTATAATCGTTCAATTGATGATAAATGAGGTGGAAGTGGCGTATTAGATTGGATTCTTTTGCCTCTGAGTGGCAGTTTTGTGCATATAATGGGCTAAGTGGCCATCTCACAAGGACGTAGAATTCGATTGAAGAACGGAACAAATGTGCACAGCTGTTGGGAGACGGAAGCTTCTTGTTAAGGCTATCGATCCCGTTCCCCGACCATCTCTGAGACCTTGGAGTCTTTGTGACCTGGACATTTAGCGAATTGTGCGCCAAAGAAGTGACACTGAGAGGTGAAGCAACCCAGATTAATGTTGGCGTTCCACAACGATCTATTCTCGGTCCTATGCTATTTCAGATATTCGTATGTTTACATCAATGATAAATTATACACGTATGCTGATGATGCACTGCTAATCCACATTCATTTAGATTAAGAATTGGATAATCTACAAAATGATTGCAATACAAGAATTATACGATTTTTCTCTTAATAAATTGAGTTTATATGAGTAAATAAAGTTGATTTAAACTTGTTTTAAGCATTATTTTCTTTTAACAGAGGTATTAAAAGAGAAATCAGTTGTCTTAAGTGAAATGGAATATCACAAGAGGAAGTAATTTATCTAGTCTTGAAAACGACATCAAAAACGAATGGAATAGACATATTAATTGAATATGTTTAAGTTGCGTTTTGTAGCATACTAATGTAAAATAAAGGAAACTATTTCTTTATATAGAAAAAACTGTTTTAGCTTATAAAGCAATCTTTGAATTTATATTTAGTTATTGAAAGTTTATAAATATTTGTTTGTATTATCAATAACTTCTTTTTTAATAATTATATGCAAAATATTTGACACAATAAGTTTTCAAGAAAAGGGAGTAAAGGTATTTTAAAACAACCGAAAATCTTTAACAATTGTTGACAAAACTCCGAAGAATATCAAATTCCGCATCTATTTCACCTGCTTGAGAGAGAAATTTTATTAGGGAGCATTTCTGATGTGAAGGAAAAATTATTTCCCTGGTTGACAAAAAATATTACGTTTCATAAATAAAAAAAAAAATCCTTATTTGTATATAATGTATTGATGAAACGAGTATATGAAGTGCTTAGTGTGATTCTTTTATGTGGAATAATTGTATAGATGATATTTTGGAATAAATTTGACATTTTTATCAGAGGACAGAGTGTTACGTGCATTGCATGGCAGGAGATTTTTTTAGAAATATCCTCATTTAAATCCAGTTACATGAAGTCGCAGATTTTAGAATTTCCGCAAAATGCGTCATCAACAAAATAGCTTTGGTATTCATTACAATGATAGCAGCAAACTATTTCAAAAAGGGCTAGACGTTTATGTCTATTTTTTTTAACTACGTGACTCTTAAAATAGGGTAAAAATCCACTTTTCCCACGAATCGTCCATTTAAATATTTGCCAGGAGGCCATTTATAACTTTTTTCGTTAATTTTTGTAACTGTATAAACATATGTCAATAATATATTCTTCGTTAATAAATAAATAAATACCCCCTCAAGCAGCTGCTTGCCACAGAGGTCTGACAGGAGCCTGTCAGTTTATATGCCAAAGTAGAAGATCTGAGAGGATGGCAGGACCTCAGCGGAAAAACGACACATACATCCATGCCTTATCCGGGGCTCGAACCCAGGTCCCTTAGATCAGTAGTCAAGCACGCTAACCACTCGGCCATGGGACGGCTATTACTTTACATATATTCGGGCTGGAGCTAATTACACTTTGGGCAGGTTTACATCAGTTCAAAATGACGTCATAAATATTTTATTTCTGTCACGCGGTCATTTAATGAATTGCTGGCTTAGTGAGGTGGCAGGCCTTAGGTGGCCATTAAATATTCTGCTCTTATTGTAGGGTTTTACGTGAATTTTTAAAATCGATTTGGGAGGTTAAATTAGGTAAACCCCGAAAAATCCATCCTTTAATTATATATGTATGCTCCTCATACAACCTTAGAATTTCGTCCAATCATTCAGTTTTTTCATTACCTTACTGCCTTTGGTTCGCTTTCAACAGCGCTTCGTTTAGCCTAAGGAATCATTGTGTCAGTTTTAGTCAGGAATTGCTTTTTTTTGTATTTTAAATAAATGGTTAAAGACTTCAAAATAATAATTTAGCTTAATATGTTATGTTTTTCAAATTGAAAGGATTTTTTTTCCTAAGCTCTTGGAGCCATTAGTTATTTCAAAAATAAAATACGGATGTTCCTTTTTATATCGTTTCTAAATGAATAAATATAATCCATTCGTTCGTAAATCCAGTTAAAGTTTTAAAATTGTCTTCTCTTTGTGGATACTCATGTTTTTTTTCATTTTAGAGATCATTTAAAAACATTATCTTTAATTTGCATAGGAATCGAGGAAATATTGGAATTCGCAATTTCTGAATCTCTTGATACTTTTAACAAGGCTCTATACTGGTGCAGATATTTTTAAAATGCCATCTGTTTCAAGGAATATTCAAAAGATCTATTCACACGAGAAATTTCAAATATTGCCGGTAGAATATTAAGAAGTTTAGCATCAATGATTTATCAATTTACTTCAGGGGAGGGGGGCGACGTTTTTTTTTAATAGATAAAGAAAAAATTATTTTTTCTGTTTCATAGACAGAAATAAATTACTACTCTTTAAATTTTATCAATCATACATTAATCAAAAATTCGAATGTTACAGAGTACTAAAAATGGAAAATAAAAGATTTAATTTTTCTTTGTAAACGTATCGCATATTCGCCAGAGCCAGTGGCGCACCCAGAGGGGGGGGGGGCAAGGAGTCCTGGCACCCCCCAAAGAAAAAGGAAAAAAACACTATAAAATTTTCCAAAAATCTTTTCCTAATTAAAAAACCCTTTTTACATTTATGTTGTGTCGTGTCTTCTATTTCTATACTACTTATGAACATAAGGTGGGAATACCCCATAGCTCTCTGGAATCACGGCCGCTGTGAACACAAGGCGAACGAAGTAGTGCTCGGGCGGACCGACCGCTACTTCGTTTGTCCGAGCCGGGCCAGCGGAGATCACGGTTATCATGTATTGGCGATCATTGCAGATGCTCAGTCATAGGTCGTATGCGATGTGTAGTGTGAATTCTCAAATCGTCTACTCAACGTTCGTATTCTGTGCATCTATTTTGCATTGAGTTTATTAAAAAGCATATCTTGAACTTGACGGTACGTAAATTTTTCAATAACATTTTAAAGTCAAATTTAAAATAGATTTTATTTTTTATATTTTGTGCTTCAAATTATGGCTAAAAGACGTACGCAGAGTATTTTATTGAACTATTTAAAAAAGAAACGAAATAGGATGATTCCAATGTTAGTAGCTGTGTCGAAGCTATTAATATTGCCAATACCGATTTGGATTCTGTTTTCCCAGTCGCAGGTCAGACAAAACCATCGAATTATCCACAAGAAAGTTATTAATAATTCTCACGACATAGCATTGTTGAAAGAGCAAACATTTAATTCTGACAATAATTTAGATATTGAGAAAAAAAGTTGTGGAAACCAGAACCAAATTTTAATTTTTCCCGCAACCTGTGCTGCAAATCACAACCGATGATTACAATACATATGGTTTGAAAAATTTACATGGCTTGTGTATTCTCAAGTTGAAAATAGTGCGTACTGTAAATATTGCGAGTTTTTTTGCACCTGCTAATGTTTGAAAATCTAAATATGAAGTACCTGGGCAATTAGTTACGCAAGGTTATAATAATTGGAAGAAAGCCATTGAGAAATTTAATATTCATCAAAAGACAAAATATCATAATAAGCCTGTTATGACTTAAGAAAGGTTACACAGTATCCGAGATGGAAAATGTATTCCAATCGATCTTCAAATTGATGTAGGTAAGGCATCACATGCTGCAGTTAATCGGAAGCGATTAGAACCGATTCTAAAAACAGTAATTTTATGTGGTCGACAAAACATACCCTTGAGATGACATCGTGATTACGGAGACTTTTCATTTGAACAGGAGCCAATCGCCAATGAAGGCAATTTTCGAGCTTTGTTAAGAACGAGAATAGATGCGGCGATGAAAACCTCAGTGAACATTTCAAACATTCTGCCAAAAACTCTATCTACATTAGCTGGAACGCACAAAATCAAATTATAAATGCATGTAACGAAACATTTTGAACCGTTTGGTTGAAAAAATTAATTCGGCGAAATGTTTTTCAATTCTTGCCGATGAAACTTGGGACATTTCTACCACTGCACATCTTTCCTTTAGACGAAGAAAATGACAACGAAGTTTGCGAACAATGCTTACAATTTGTTTCTCTAACAAGCACTAGAGGAAAAAACTTTTCCGACTAAATATTAGAAAGCTTGAATAACTATGGCATCGATTTGTCCCATTTACGTGGGCAAGGTCACGACGGCGCCGCATCAAGGAGCGGAAAGTTTAATGGTGTCCAATCTCATATTTCAGCTTTATATGTTCATTGTGCATCGCATAGTTTGAATTTGGCAATTGGAAATGCTGTCTCTGTGACTGAAATAAGAAATTGCATTGGCATATTTGAAAAGGTACACCATTTCGTCAATACCCCTAAGAGAGGGGTGGGCAATTCTTTTCGTATCTACACTGCGCATGCGTATTGACGTGGCCGTCCTAGTGGAAAATACGAGACGAATCTTCGGTCGCGCACGGGAAGGAAATCTCGGTTCAAGGTGGATTTTCCTGTCTGTCTTGGCGGGCCACAAAAAACTCTTAGCGGGCCGAATGTGGCCCGCGGGCCACTATTTGCCCACACCTGACCTAAGAGACAGGACGTCTATTACAGCGGGCCCCTCGCCCCCCCCTCCAAGATTAAATCCTGAGTGCGCCACTGGCCAGAGCCGTTGTGTTTTTCTTTCAGTTTCATTTCAAAACTATGGTCACGGTTTATAGCATGTAAATTGAAATCAAACTTTTAGGATACGTACTTACCTTGTATTTCTGTACTCCTTTTGTTCTACTGGGGAGGAGTGATCTTCCTCAAATCATTAAAGAGTTCTATGAAAAAGACTGTTTAATGGTCTTAAAAAATTGCTAAGATGAGCATCGTTTGCAACCGATTTTTCCTTAACTGCGAACGTTGAGCGCAGTGATATCAAACGATGTCGTTACATCGCAACGATGGATACAAAATAAAATTCCACTCATAGATGCATTTTAAAAAGTCACACCTTCCATTCCGTTTCACGTGGGGCGAGAGCATAATTCAAGAATTCTTTTCGCAAACAGACAAGCTTTGAGAGCATTGATGTTCAGGTGGATTAAAGACACTTATCAGAGCTCTTTGGGCCTTCTGGTAATTAAGAAGAGGAGCCGTAAGTTTCGGTAAATGCTTCTGCTACGAAACGATCTCTTGCTGCTCTCACGTGATGTTTCGAACAACCGGTTCTGGTGCAATGTGTAAGACAGGCAGCTCTCAAAATCAGCAAAAAGTGAGGAATGACATTTCATTTCATGGAAATCAAGAACTGGAATTTTAATTGGCATTTCGAAATACGGTTTGAAAATGCTGCGCTAAATATGAAACGGACGGAAGAAAACTTCGGCTGAAGGCTCTTTGAGTCTTTAAGAATCTGTAATAAATAATGGCACCGCAAGGTTATTTTAATTTTTGATCTAATTTGATCCGGCCAATCATTTATTAGGCCTTAAAATTTAAATTTATTCAGAAATGATGTTAAGGATTTAACAACAACAAATGTTTTGGAACGCGTTCAATGTGAAACGTTCCAACGATTTTGAATTGTGTGTACGTGCCACATTGATATTCGTTTCAAACCCGTCCCGAAATTTCAAGATCGATCTTGTTCCAAAGAACAGCACACGCCTTAACTGTGACAAAAGATCATATGCAAGCACGTAATTTTACATTTCCGTATGCCTCGTTCCTGTTATTGACCTTATATGAAAGATTACTAAGCAAGTATATACGAGTGTAAAAATCAGAGGATAAGGGGGGCGGGGGTGGCTCAGTCGGTAGCGCGCCAGGCTCGTAATCTGTAGTTCTCAGGTTCGAGTCCCAGCTGGGTCAGCGTTGAGATTTATCTCCGCAAAAATTCCCCGCCCTGCCCACGGTCACTAGGGGACACCGATGGGCTTGGAAAGGCCGCCGTCCGTCGGATGGGACGTTAAGACGTGGTCCCGTGTGCGGGAGAGCCATACCCTGTGCACGTTAAAGAACACGCTGGATGGCCTTGACGGGAGGCTACCATCTGTCTCTCAACAGCTGTTCCAGTGGGTCCCCTCCCCCAACCTTCTCTGAGCCTTCGGGGTCCTTGTGACCTGGCCATTTAGCCCATGGTGTGCAAAAAAGTGCCGCTCAGAGGTACAACAACCCAACCCAGAGGATAATGAAAGGATTACGGCCATAAAAAAAGAACTGCAGCCGTGGAATGCAAGCGTTTTTTATACAGTAGTGTTAAAATTTAAGCGCAATATCCAGTGTCGGTTTAAGATATCTTGCGACACTGGACACGAAAGAATCGAGAGTGGGTGTGTTTAGGCAAGGGGGGGGGGGGGTTGGTGGAGGGGGGGCGGTACTCATTCTACCGAAAAATATTTACAACTTACAAATGAAAAAAATGCATACAGCAGGTTAAATAAATTGAATTTCGGAAATGTAGAAACAGAAAATTGGGAATGTTCTACATTAATATGCACATACTGAAAAATAAACAAAAACTTAATTATAAACCAAAAAAAATATCTGCTTATTTTGGAGAATTTAACAAAACTCGTATCGTATTTGGTGTTAACATAAGTAAAAACACGAAATGTGTACATCAATAATAGATTATACTGATTGTGAAATACTTTACTGAAGAAACTATTCTAAAAGAAAAAGAAATCCAGTTTCAACTGCTTTGAGGTTTCTTTAAGTGCCAAGTGCCTATTGGGTGGGGGTAGCTCAGTCGGTAGCGCGCCAGGCTCGTAATCTGTAGTTCCCAGGTTCGAGTCCCAGCTGGGTCAGCGTTGAGATTTATCCCCGCAAAATTTCCCCGCCCTGCCCACGGTCAGTAGGGGATACCGATGGGCTTGGAAAGGCCGCCGTCCGTCGGATGGGACGTTAAGCCGTGGCCCCGTGTGTGGGAGAGTCATACCCTGTGCACGTTAAAGAACACGCTGGATGGCCTTGACGGGAGGGCTACCATCTGTCTCCCAACAGCTGTTCCAGTGGGTCCCCTCCCCCAACCTTCTCTGAGCCTTCGGGGTCCATGTGACCTGGCCATTTAGCCCATGGTGTGCAAAAAAGTGCCGCTCAGAGGTAAAACAACCCAACGTTAAAGAACACGCTGGATGGCCTTGACGGGAGGGCTACCATCTGTCTCCCAACAGCTGTTCCAGTGGATCCCCTCCCCCAACCTTCTCTGAGCCTTCGGGGTCCATGTGACCTGGCCATTTAGCCCATGGTGTGCAAAAAAGTGCCGCTCAGAGGTAAAACAACCTAACAACCCAAAGCCTATTGGGTAATTCGCCACTGACAATCTTCTTCTTTTGCGTTTAGTCCTTCTTAGAGCAGGGTCTGCATTCTTTTTTTTTGCACATAGCTCTCCACTCCTGGCGAGTCCGATGCAAGGTGATGTGACTTGGAATACCTCAACCAATTTGTCGCATAGTCTGATGTTGAGGACTCTGAAGACTTGGGGGTGGGGGATCCATTGGAATAACTCTTAGGAGGAAGATGTTATAGCCTTCCCGTCAAGGCCATCCAGTGTGTTCTTTAAAGTGTACAGGGTATGACTCTCCTGCACACGGGGCCATGGCTTAACGTCTCATCCAACGGACGGCGGTCTTTCCAAGCTCATCGGGGTCCCCTACTGACTGTGGGCTGGGCAGGGAGCTTTTTGGAGATAAGTCTCAACGCTGACCCAGCCGGGACTCGAACTCGGGAACTGCACATTACGAACCTGGCTAGCTGCCGAATGAGCCACTCTCACTAACTGACAATGTTAGACAATATCTCGAAAAGCACTTAAAGGAACGAAGTGAAATGTGGTGTACATGCAAATTCCGCAAGAAATGAATGAGTGCGCATTTAGCCGACCCATCCACTAGCATACTGATTAAGAATGTAAGGAAAGAGATCGTGGTTGACCTCAAGCTCAATTCCGTTCCAACCTGCCTGACCTTAACTGGGCAGGTTGTTAACTGACACTGCCTCACAAGAATATTAGAGAATTTCCGTGTTATGTGAATGGGAATCTAACTTCAAAGCTCTATAATTTCTAAAATATGCATTTAATGGAAAAATGTGACTCAAGAAGAAATCACAATCTAATTTATTTTAATATCGATTTTCAACAGTATTTAAAAAAAAAAATTCAGTTCAGAATTTAAAGAGTTATGGAAGGTAAAATATTTCACAACGTTACATGTTATTTATTCATTCTTTTGTGTTATTTAATATGTTTTTTTATTGCTTCGCACCTTTCAAAATATTCACATTTTTTTTTATTTGTATTTTAACTTTGATTGCTGGCATCATGCCCAATAACAGGAGATTTATGCTCTATGCACGTTAAAGAACACGCTGGATGGCTTTGACCGGAGGTTTCGCTCTGTCTCTCAAAAGCTGTCCAGTTGTTCCTCCCCCAACCTTCTGTTAGCCCAGGGGGGGGGGTGCAATAAAAGAAGTGCCGGTGAGAGGTAAAAATAACAGAACCTGCACACTGCGACGTCGTTTTACGTCCCATCCCACAGAAGCATCCTTCCCTAGTCCACTTCTCTCCGCTTCCCAGTTGAGGTCAAAGTGCAGCTTTTGCGGTAATCAATCTCGGCACTGATACAGTCGCTCAAGTGTTGCCACTTAGGTTAAATCCTGTAAAAGTACAGTCGCTCGAAAAAATATCCGAACACTATGGTTGATTACAGAATTCAGAAAAAATATCTGGAGCGTGTACAGCAACTGTACACGCTCCAGTTACCGTTCACAGCAATCAGCACCAGTATTTATACTGGAGCGTGTACAGCAACTGTACACGCTCCAGTTACTGTTCACAGCAAACTGGAGCGTGTGCAGTTACTGCACACGCTTCAGTTTGCTGTGAACGGTAACTGCACACGCTCAATATTTCTGTGAGTGGGCCCACACGATCCAGGTTTTTGTGAGCTCACACGATCCAATATGTTGTGAACATTAACCGCAACCGCTCCAGTTTGCTGTGAACGGTAACTGCACACGCTCAATATTTCTGTGAGTGGGCCAACACGATCTAGGTTTTTGTGAGCTCACACGATCCAATGTGCTGTGAACATTAACCGCAACCGCTCCAGTTTGCTGTGAACGGTAACTGCACATGCTCAATATTTCTGTGAGTGGGCCCACACGATCCAGGTTTTTGTGAGCTCACACGATCCAATGTGCTGTGAACATTAACCGCAACCGCTCCAGTTTGCTGTGAACGGTAACTCCACATTCATTGCATTATATATTCATACGCATTATATATATTAAAAAATATCCGAACACCATGGTTGATTACAGAATTCATAAAAAAATATCTGGCAAAGATTTTTTTAGAAATTAGTGATCTGGCAACCTTCGTGTCACGTGACACGAAGGTTGTCAGATCACTAATTTCTATAAAAACTTTGCCAAATATTCTTTTATGAATTCTGTGATCAACCATGGTGTTCGGATATTTTTTCGAGCCATTGTACAGTTAGAACTCGAAACTTGATAATGCAGATTAGGAATCTGTGCACTTTTGGCAAAAGTCAACAATCGCCCTTTTGTGTAATATTGATGCGTCATACAGCTGTGGAACAAGAAATAATATAAATCTCTGTTTTATAATTATCATTGCGTGTACCATATGGCAGCATACACTGATTTCTATAAATTAAGAAAAATCTTTATGTTAAGTGAATGGGAAGCTAACCTCAAAGTTCTATAACTCCTAAAATAAGTTTTTTTTTTTGTTTTGAAAAATGTTATAGAACATAAAGATCTCAATCAAATAAATCAATATCTCTATTTTCAAAAATATTCGTTCAGTAGTTAATGATTTATGAAAGTTTTAATATTGAACAACAGCAATGCCAGTCTTAAGAAACCTTTACAAAATTGAAGAATAGTGAAAGAATTCTTTACACAAATTTCAAAAATACAAACTTGTATTTTATTAAATACTTCGATACAATACTTATGACTAAGTTTTAATTAACTTCTGAAGTAATTTTTTGTGGATGGCATTGTTAGCGCTAAAATTTAAACTTCCATAACTGATTACATACTGAACGAATATTGTTGAAAATCGAGGTATTTATTTATTTGATTGAGATCTTTATCTGCAATCGCATGTTTCAAAATAAAAACTCATTTTAGAAGTTAAGGAGCTTCGCCGTTCGCTTCCCATTTGACATAACATAGAGATTTTACTTAATTTTTTGGAAATTTTAATTTTTTGCAGAATCATTCTCTCATTTATCATTTGAATGCAGTTTTTAAGTAATCCTCGTAAAATATTATCGGAAGAAAGCATGTGTAGAGTTAACTGAAAAGCATTGAGTTTTCGCCGAGATTTTTAAGGTTCAAGTTTCAAGATCGTGGTGAAATATTCCGAAACTGGATTTTCTGAAAAGTATCACGTCCTGAAAAAGGTGCGTAAAGTTACCACTGAGCATTCCTAAATTTGTTGAACACGGGAACGATAAACTTTTAAATTCTAAGATCTCAGTCACTGTTGGCGCCATCTATTGATCGGGAATGGAACTTACTACCTATCCATAGAAGAAAATATTTTTATTACATTTTTATAGTTAAACACGATGAAAGAGAATTATCGATGCAAGATTCAGATGTCTCCAAGATCGATTGGTGAGCTTGGGTTGGGTTGTTTTACCTCTGAGCGGCACTTTTTTTGCACACCATGGGCTAAATGGCCAGGTCACATGGACCCCGAAGGCTCAGAGAAGGTTGGGGGAGGGGACCCACTGGAACAGCTGTTGGGAGATAGATGGTAGCCTCCCGTCAAGGCCATCCAGCGTGTTCTTTAACGTTGGATTGTTTTACCTCTGAGCGGCACTTTTTTGCACACAATGTGCTAAATGGCCAGGTCACATGGACCCCGAAGGCTCAGAGAAGGTTGGGGGAGGGGACCCACTGGAACAGCTGTTGGGAGATAGATGGTAGCCTCCCGTCAAGGCCATCCAGCGTGTTCTTTAACGTTGGATTGTTTTACCTCTGAGCGGCACTTTTTTGCACACAATGTGCTAAATGGCCAGGTCACATGGACCCCGAAGGCTCAGAGAAGGTTGGGGGAGGGGACCCACTGGAACAGCTGTTGGGAGATAGATGGTAGCCTCCCGTCAAGGCCATCCAGCGTGTTCTTTAACGTTGGATTGTTTTACCTCTGAGCGGCACTTTTTTGCACACAATGTGCTAAATGGCCAGGTCACATGGACCCCGAAGGCTCAGAGAAGGTTGGGGGAGGGGACCCACTGGAACAGCTGTTGGGAGACAGATGGCAGCCTCCCGTCAAGGCCATCCAGCGTGTTCTTTAACGTTGGGTTGTTTTACCTCTGAGCGGCACTTTTTTGCACACAATGTGCTAAATGGCCAGGTCACATGGACCCCGAAGGCTCAGAGAAGGTTGGGGGAGGGGACCCACTGGAACAGCTGTTGGGAGATAGATGGTAGCCTCCCGTCAAGGCCATCCAGCGTGTTCTTTAACGTTGGATTGTTTTACCTCTGAGCGGCACTTTTTTGCACACAATGTGCTAAATGGCCAGGTCACATGGACCCCGAAGGCTCAGAGAAGGTTGGGGGAGGGGACCCACTGGAACAGCTTTTGGGAGATAGATGGTAGCCTCCCGTCAAGGCCATCCAGCGTGTTCTTTAACGTTGGATTGTTTTACCTCTGAGCGGCACTTTTTTGCACACAATGTGCTAAATGGCCAGGTCACATGGACCCCGAAGGCTCAGAGAAGGTTGGGGGAGGGGACCCACTGGAACAGCTGTTGGGAGACAGATGGCAGCCTCCCGTCAAGGCCATCCAGCGTGTTCTTTAACGTGCACAGGGTATGGCTCTCCCGCACACGAGGCCACGGCTTAACGTCCCTTCCTACGGACGGCGGACTTTCCAAGCCCATCGGTGTCCCCTACTAACCGTGGGCAGTTTTGCGGAGATATTATATACCAAAGTAGAAGGTCAGGGAGGATGGCAGGACCTCAGCAGAAAAACAACACAAACGTCCATGCCTTACCCGGGACTCCAACCCAGGTCCCTTAGATCAGAAGCCCAGCGCGCTAACCACTCGGCCACGGGACGGTGAGTATATTTGAATGATTGTGGTTATATCCGTTCGCTGATAAAAAAAAATATATGGAAAACGTAACTTTTCCAATTCTTATGTGACGGATGATTAATTTTCATCCAGATTTCGAAGTAGAAATTCATTTTCCATGAAGCATAATTCTTAACTTTCATTCAAACAACACGAAACGAGTTTAGTTGGAAACCAAAGTCCTCAGAAAGAGGGGGAGACATAGGATGCGGTGTGCAAACAGTACCTTGTTAGAATTGGTGTGCAGTGGCCAGATGCAACAGATGTAGCTCAGGACAGACTTGCTTGGAGAACTAAATTGCACGGTCTGGTTGGACCTCCGTAGCCCATGGTTACTTAAGGATGATGATGATGATGATGAAAGGGTTATGAACAGTGTGCCTAAAGGCCACAGGAAGAGGGGGAGACCTAGGATGCGGTGGGCAGACAATGTCAAACAGGACCTTGTTAGAATTGGTGTGCAGTGGACAGATGCAGTAGATGTAGCTCAGGACAGACTTGCTTGGAGAACTAAATTCCACGGTCTGGTTGGACCTCCGTAGCCCATGGTTACTTAAGGATGATGATGATGATGATGATGATGATGATGATGATGATGATGATGATGATGATGATGAAAGGGTTATGAACAGTGTGCCTAAAGGCCTCAGAAAGAGGGGGAGACCTAGGATGCGGTGGGCAGACAATGTCAAACAGGACCTTGTTAGAATTGGTGTGCAGTGTCCAGATGCAGTAGATGTAGCTCAGGACAGACTTGCTTGGAGAACTAAATTCCACGGTCTGGTTGGACCTCCGTAGCCCATGGCTGCTTGAGGATGATGATGATGATGAAAAGGGTTATGAACAGTGTGCCTAAAGGCCTCAGAAAGAGGGGGAGACCTAGGATGCGGTGGGCAGACAATGTCAAACAAGACCTTGTTAGAATTGGTGTGCAGTGGACAGATGCAACAGATGTAGCTCAGGACAGACTTGCTTGGAGAACTAAATTGCACGGTCTGGTTGGACCTCCGTAGCCCATGGCTGCTTGAGGATGATGATGATAATGACTACTTTGTTTTATATCTGAGCGGCACTTTTTTTCGCAAAAAATTGCCTAAATAACATGGTCACAATGACCGAGATCTCGGAGAAGGTTGCGGAAGGGGACTCACTGAGAACTGGTATGAGACAAATCATAGCTTCCAGTGAAGGCCTAGTCATTCTTTTCATGTGCACACGGAGCCACTGCTCTACGTCGAATCTGACGGACAGAGGCATTCCAAGCTCATCTGGGTCTCCTTTCTGACCGACCACTTCGGTTGGGTTGTTTTACCTCTGAGAGGTACTTTTTTTGCACAGAATCGGTAAAATAGCCAGGTCACAAGGACCCCCAGGTCTCAGAAATTTGTAGGAAGGAAACACACTATACAGCTTTTAAGAGACAGGTGGTAGCATCCCGTCAAGGCCCTCCAGCGTATTATTTAACAGGCACAGGGTATGACTATCCTGCACACGAGGCCACGGCTTAACGTCCTATCCGATGGACGGCGGTCTTTCCATACCCGTTGGGGTAGGGAGGGGAATGTTATGAAAATAAATCTTAACGCTGTAAGGTAGGATTTGAATCTGGGTGCTGTAGACTACGAGCCTGATGCGCTACCATATGAGTAACCGCCACCTTTTTAGGTGGTGGTGGTGGTGATCTCGGGGCTGTCTTTCATGGAAATTTCGTTTTATTAATTTGCCTTTAAGGCCTAAAATTGAAGTTACGCGTCTGTAATCACCCTTCATAGTAACGTAATTATTCTGGACGATATTGCTGTCATTTGAAATTTGAATACTTGGTCATTCATCATCATCATCCTGAAGTAGCCATGGGCTACGGAGATCCAACCAGACCGTGCAGATTAATTCTCCAAGCATATCTGTCCTGAGCTACATCTGATGCATCTGGCCACTGCACACCAATTCTAATGAGGTCCTGTTTGACATTGTCTGCCCACCGCATCCTAGGTCTCCTCCTCTTTCTGAGGCTTTTAGGCACACTGTTCATAACCCTTTCATCATCATCATCATCATCATCATCCTGAAGCAGCCATGGGCTACGGAGATCCAACCAGACCGTGCAGATTAATTCTCCAAGCATATCTGTCCTGAGCTACATCTGATGCATCTGGCCACTGCACACCAATTCTAATGAGGTCCAATCCCAAATAAATATAAAGGGATAAGCAAACCAGGAAATTTTTGGAAACTCACTACTATCGCATATCAATTTATATGGAAAAATATGATACTTGATGCAGAAAAATTCTTTGGTATTTTCTGGTAACAATAAACAAAAAATAAGAGTTGGGGGGGGGGGGCGTGCGCCAGATTAATTGATCCGGTAGGACCTCATCTCTGTCGCAGCAGTTTGTGAAATTTTTGTAAGTACTACAATATAGATTTTCTACACTCCGTGTAATACATAACTTTTTTTTATTATTATTTAGTTCTTTTTCATGAGCGTCATGAGGAATTTTTTTGGAAAAGGATGAGGGAATGGTTTTAATATTATACAAATGTTTTATAGGGTGCGCGAAAAAAATCAATATTTCAAGGCAGAAATATTTCTGCGGAGCTGTTCATTAATGGGCGCAGCTGCGAATACAGCAATCATACCATAATGCAATTAAGAATGCTCTAAAATGAAATGAGAAAAAGGGAAACTTGTAAAAAAATATTTTGCATGTATTTTTAACAATAATAAATAAAAATTAATAATATGCTTCCAAAAAAATAAAACAAAACGCTAACATTTAATAGGGGCGGGGGTGACTGAGTGGGTAGCGCGCCAGGCTCGTAATCTGTAGTTCCCAGGTTCGAGTCCCATCTGGGTCAGCGTTGAGATTTATCTCCGCAAAATTCCCCGCCCTGCCAACACCACCTAGAGGAGAAGGCCGTACCACTGATTTGTGACGTCAGCATTACTAGACCGGACTGCCGGCAGAATAGATTGAGAGATAGCTTATCCTTGTTAATAGAACTTCCCATTTAGATTTTGAATATTCACTAATAAATCATTAAAATAATTTGTTTTCATATAATTAAAAAAAAATCCCACATTTTTCTAATTTTTTTTTTAGAGATAACTTTATTTTGCTTTGACTAGTATTGTAAATCATTAATTACCGTTTCCGATTATACAGATAGCTTTAAATTATTATTTAGATAATAACACTCTTTAAATGTTCGGAAATTTCAAAACTTTTTACGAATTTTGCAAACGATCGATTAATATATTGAACAAGTACTAAATTTCCACTCTTAAAGGATTCTAGAAGAGCGAAATATATTTAGAAAAAAACTACTTGTTACAAAATACCACAGATATCTATTTTTTTTCACAAATATGTATGTATATATATATATGAGGTCTAAAACATTATTTAATGAAAACAGTATGTTTCAATATTGCATATGTTAAGAAAAACAACCAACAAATTCCTCATTAAAAAATACTTTTATTTACAATATGAGAAAACAAATATATATAGGATACACATTACAATGAAACAAATATTTCATTGTTTACTTTATTTTTAAGAAAATTGTGCAATTAAAACAGGAAAATTCACCAATCATATGGGAGAATTTTTAAGCAATATGAAGGAACTTAATATTGTGCAATACTATTTAAATTGAAAAGGAAAATTTTATGATATTCCATTCTTCCCAGTTGAACTCTTTTTTTTAAAATAGTTTAATAATGAAAGCTGTTTTTAAAATGCATCACATTAATAAAAACTGTTTCTAGGACAACTATGACTTTTAAATAAAAAGAAAAGAAAAATTGCTTTCCCAAATTTTTCACCCTAATGCATATTAAAACTAATTTCTTCACATAACATAGAAATTTTTATCCTTTTTGCTATCATAATAAACTTTAATAATAGAAAAAAAAATTCTGAAGAAACATGAAAGCAACATCTAAATACATGTGGTCAAAAGGTTTGAACAGATTCAAAATACAACAGAAATATAAAATACAATGAGTATTATACAATGTAAAGGTCACATTGAAATATCCATATACACTCAGTAATTATGAAACCTAATTCCATGTTATGTCAATGGAAAGCTAATTTCAAACCTTTGTAACTTTGAAAATGAGCTTTTATGAAAAAAAAATGAAATGAAGATCAATTAAAGATCTCAATCAAATTTATCTAAATCTATGTTCATTAAAAATCAAAGAATTATGAAAACTGGGATATTTAATATGAACAATGGCTGTTTTAAAATATTGATCTGGGAAGTAGTTGAAATAAGTTAATCTCAAAACAGTATCCCATATTAAATTTTATTAGCATAGTTTTAGCAGAAAATGTAACAATTATTTAAATTTTCACCAACTCTGCAGAATGCGCATTACTGTTTAAGATGTTGATATATAATAAAATACCCCTTCAAACAGCTGCTTACAACAGAGGTCTGACATGAGCCTGTAAGTTTATATGCCATAGTAGGTCTGTGAGGATGGCGGAAACCCGGCAGAGAAACAACACGAACAACCATGCCTTACCTAGGGCTCGAACCCAGGTTAGTAACCAAGCGAAGCCTCTTTAAATACTAAATGAATATTATTAGAATATAGAAAATTAAGATAGATTTTTAACTTATATATATTCAGTCATATTTTCCCATGAAATGGTTATTTTAGAAATTACAGAGCTTTGAAATTATCTTTCCATTGACATAACATGGGATTGGGTGGTTATAATTAACAGAGTGTATGTGGGGTAGTTTCATGGTAGCAAACACAGACTTTTATAACACAGAATTGAAAATATTTATGATAATACATTTGTACATACATGTAATAAGAAAAGATTTAACTTGTAAAATTTGCAGCTATATATATAATTAGTAGAATTGTAGCATCATCAGCAACTCAGATTTAATGACATTGCAAAACTTGAATTAAGTAAAAATAAAGTACTACAAGCAATATATATCAACTATTGAACATTTTACTAACATTGAATAGATAGAATTAGCATCTAAAAATTTCTTATATTTTTATAGAGGTCAAGCTGTTTCAAATGATTCAGTATACTCCAAATGTGCAAATCAAATTGAAGAATTAAAAAAATATCTAGATGTCATTTACAAAAAGGTTGATGAAGTGGCAAAAATAAACTACACCAGTAGGTTCTTAATAGGCTTCCTTCGCAAAGGCAAGTCGATAAAATAGCTTTAAATTTGTATGGTGTCAAAAATATACAGAACAGAAAAAAATGTTTTGCTATTTTGTAAAGAGCATATACTTAACATGCCTGGAAACATATTAAATAAAAACATTATTCTAATCTTGACCTTCTGCAGAGTTTTTTAAACCTTAAGTCATTAACTATTATGCATATCTTAACTGCCATATCTGGTGAAGATACTTTCGAATGCTAAGAGCAACAGGGTATTTTCCCTTTATAAACAGATATTCTTACATTAAAATTTTAATATTATTTTAACTCACTATCAGTGTAAAACCAATTATTAACAAAGAACTTGGAAGAAGAAAATGTGTATCAGAACCAGTACAAGGTTTCTAATAGCATAGTCAATCATCTCCCTCCAAGCAGAAACTGACATCCCCCAATGATACAGAAAACCTTATTGATCCGATGACCAGGCTAGTTCATAGGCATATCAAACACCCATTGGCAATCACTATTAGAAATTTAAAAAATCCTACATTTGCAAGGCAGAAGAAGCCACAAGATATGCATATATATTAAAGAAAATCAAGGAATAAATTAACTTCCTAAATCTCCCATGGCTTTTACAAAAACCAAAGATTGACACTAAAGTTTTCTGCTTATAATGTTCTCAATTTAAAGTAATGAAGGAAAAATAATATTCAGAAAATTCTATTTGCAGTTTAATGAGTTTCAGTTGATCATTTCATCCAGAAACTGGTGGTATATGTTCGAACAGAAAATTATAAATTTCATACCCCACTGAATGCATGTATAACAGAAGCAATGAAATGGATTGGAAAGAAAACCATATACTCTCACATACTGCATCCATACTGAATAGCTGTCCAAACAAAAGCATCCACCCCAAGTATTTGATACATTGATAAAAAAATTTAAAGACAACCAAAAATATAATTTATCTTCAGGGGTCCAGCCATAAGAGTATAGTGGGAAGTGAAAATGTTGTGGAATTGGCAAAAGATCACTCAAAAGTAACACTAAACACAATATTAAGAAAAAACCTACTGACAAGTGCAGGTAGAGATTCCCTTTGATCATAGATTTAGCCACAAAAGACATGAAATCAGTAAAATAAAAATGAAATAAATCTAGTAGACCCTGTACAGTAGCAAAATATAGTTAAAGGAACTGAAAATAGCTATTGCAGCTTGCATGCAATAAAATTTCCACTAAAATATTGCAAAACATTTGACAATAAAGTTAACCAGTTTTTGTGTCTAAAAAACAATGGTTGAAACAATAGCACACCATTCCAAAGGGTTTTCCACCATTGTATTTATTGGGCTATAATTATTCGAAGGTGGGTCTATGATGTTGTGGAGACTTTTCCATTACAGTGTATCATTACTTTCCAAAAAGCTTCATGCTAACTGATGAAAATGACAACCAGCTATTTTTACCTCCCTCCAAATTTGATATTTCTTAACCTACTTTTTAACCTTAGGTACTTTCAGGTACTTGCAGACTAACCAAGTACACGAGCAGATGGACAATCCAAAGACTCGTGTAATAAGAAAAATCAAACAGCATGCTTTATAGAAGATCCATGTTCAATTACTGGCTCAAAGCCTGTGGAAATTGTTTTCCAGATATTAAAGATGAATGAAGATTAATAATTTCTTTATTTAATTATCTTTATTTAACAGTTTAAAATAAATTATCTGCATTGGGTGAAATTAAGACATTGGATTCTGGACTCAATAAAATATTTACTTAAAAATATCAACCACTGATATCAAATTTGTAACATGATTGAGATTACCAAACATAAATTTTTGAATTATATTAAATCTCATAAGAGTAATTTTTAAGGTGTGAAATTAGACAATCAGCATTTTGACTTTAACACAATATCAAATTGTATAAAAATCTTAATATAATTTTCTCAAAGTGAAATACACAAATTAATCCACAGTACCTCATTGATTTACTAACATTTAATCACTATCAAACTCCTTAAGTATTATGATGATGATGAGTATAGTGGGAAAATTACCTTGAGCCAGGTGAGATCCAAACACATAACCACCAGACGTAGGGTTACTCGATGCAAGTGTTATAAATGGAGGATATGCTTTCTTTGTGAAATAAAATAAGTTTTTTCATACTAAGTTTTTTGCCAAGTACTAACAGTTGAGTAAAAAAACAATACTCATTAAATATACTATAAAATATATAGTGCAGTGATTTTTATTCGTATTTCATAAACAATCAAAGGTTATTTCTCCTAAAGTGTCATAATGATTAGTAACTATGCACTGTCATAAAAGGTAAACTTTCTGTTACTTCAAACTCTAACTGAGGTAGTGGTCAGCAATGATTTCAGTTTTGGGCGTAATATTTTTTTAAAGTGTATTTGTGGATGCTTTAAAAGTAGTTGAACAGTACCTCTCCATCAGTATATGGATACTTTAGAGGTCAGAAAACTTTCTCCCAGTTTTCATGTCAAACATGCTGGTTTCTCTTTCAACCTCAGATGGTGCAAAGTGGAGTTCACACATGCAAAAGAAATATTGAGAATATGTACAAAAAAACCTCTGATGAATGATAAACATTAAAACAAAAATCCAAACACCAGGAATACTGTTCACCATACACTAAAAAATTTTATTCAAAACTGAAGACTTTTTACCTTCGAAAGTAAAAGCTATAATTGTATTCAAAACAATTCTATAATCAGTGTATTTTCTAAGATTTCAATAAAAATCCATGGTTAAAAGAATGAATTCTCCCAAGGAATGCACCTATTCTACCAGTAAGCTGGTTTTTCGCAATATTTCTAGCACTTCTTTTATCATGTATAGTTCACCTTGAAAGCTAATGCTAACCATCTAATAATATTCCATTGCTAGTACTAACCATAAAGTGCTTTTGGTAATGCCACTATAAGGTGATAATGTAAAATAAAATGCGAAAAATCATACTGAGCTGAAAATCATTTAAAACAACACTCTTATGAATGAAAGTTTAAAGGTTTGAAATATTCCAGTCCAGGAATTGAGCCTGAAAACAACTCCAGTAATAAGTTTATTGTTTCAGACAATTTCCTCTTACTGTAATTTTCAGTTTATTAGGCATAAATTTGTTTATATAGACAACACCTGGTATTATACTAATGCTGAAAGGTATTAGGAATTGATTGGTCAGGAAGTTTACTGTTGTCGACAGTTTCTACAATAAACTTTTACCATTACATATCAGTAAAATCAAAAAACCTCAAATTTTTGTGATAATTTTTGTATTTCTTCAGTTGTAAAATCCAAACCAGTGGTCAGTACAGAGGATACACTTTGAAGTTAACTAGAAAACAATATTGTATGCATTTGTGGTGTTTAACATATTTATATTCATATAATAGATGAAATGACAGATAACCCCTCAAATATTCTCTAATATGATTATAGAATACATTTGTAACAAAATTAAAACAAAATCTGCAGTCACATGCAATAAAGATATGACAGTAGACTGTTATACCTTTGTTATAATATACCTGACTTATCTCATTTTACAATGAGAGTGATTGGAAATATATGCACTTTTAATAACTCCTTTGAAAGTAAAAAATTCTTTAACTTTACTATTAAATCCTTTTTCAAAATATCCTTTCATTTATTAATCCATATGTACGCTAGATATAGCCCACCCATTCTTTAATATCCCTATAACTTGACCTGATTTCAGAGATATAATTATGCAGAATAATTTAATGCTGAAAGTTATTAGGAATTGATTGGTCAGGAAGTTTACTGTTGTCGACAGTTTCTACAATGAACTTTTACCATTACCTGTCCTGCTTTTATTAAAAAAAATAGCTGATGTGTGAGGTAGGCAAAACTTCAGCAGGAAAATAATACATATTCACAAAGCCATCTCTAGGCTTTGAACATGGGTCCAATTTGTATCCAAGTATTACTAGTAATAGCACCAAAATAATTTTTAATACTTATGCAGAGATTTTATATTTAAAAGTAGGTTTTCCCAT
Organism: Ryuthela nishihirai; assembly: GCA_038380435.1. Lineage (NCBI taxonomy): Eukaryota > Metazoa > Arthropoda > Arachnida > Araneae > Heptathelidae > Ryuthela > Ryuthela nishihirai. Next base: position 53,495,004 of record JAWZYU010000008.1, read on the forward strand.
GATCTTGCCTTTGGCTTATATATGTATTTCTAGTTTAACAGTATTATCGTATTAACTTATACGAGATATATTTGAACTCTATGGATATATAAATATAGTGATATAACATTAGAGCCTGAAACTATCCCAACAAAAGTACCAATTTCTTAACTTACTACTGTAATCTATTAAATAAAAAGTCTGGTCACTGTGAAATATTCTTTTCTATTTAAGCATTTTAGCATATGTACATTCGACATTTTTATTCCAGCGTATTAGGTTTCTTACTTAATAAAAATAACGTCAAATTAATCCATAACAGATCAATGATATTATATATGTATCAGTATATTATATAAACGTAACATACAATAGTTAAAACAATAATTTTTACTTTAGAAGTTCATAAGTATGACAACAGATATTAATACAGAATAAAGTTCTTCTTACCTTGGATGCTTTCGTTGGACAGAAGTTTTGCCTTGGTATTGAACGAATCCATTTCTGTCGCCCTCAGGGTCCTTGTGACTTGACCATTTAGCCCACTGTGTATGAAAAAGTGTTGCTCAGAAGTAAAACAACATAATTTCTCCTTCGCGATTCCTATTTCTTCTTCATTATAGCAATTAATGCAACTGCATGCCCGGGACACTGTGAGTTCCATACCTCGACTTCCGGCAGTGTTGGGCGGGGGTGGCTCAGTCGGTAGCGCGCCAGGCTCGCAATCTGTAGTTCCCAGGTTCGAGTCCCAGCTGGCTCAGCGTTGAGATTTATCTCCGCAAAATTCCCCGCCCTGCCCACGGTCAGTAGGGGACACCGATGGGCTTGGAAAGGCCGCCGTCCGTCGGGTGGGAGGTTAAGCCGTGGCCCCGTGTGCGGGAGACCAACCCAAATCCGGCAGTGTTTCTCCACCCAACTCCGGGCATCGTGTTTAGAGATCTTGGTTTGAACACATTGGTAACAAACTCTTTGAGATTAAAGCTTGTTGAAATCATGGCAGTCATGTTTTCGCAGGAATCGCAAATAGGAAGTTGGGCTTGCTCGGTTCCACTTTTTGTCGTGCCCATGTGTTTTGTGTGTGCTTTTAAATTTGGTTTTCGGTTATACGTCTTTTACCTTCTTTTTACCTTGTTTGGAGCATTAGACTCACTGTCGCTGATGCGGCAGTAAACCCTAAACAACCGAACAATACTTACCAGGGGGAGGAGGCAGGGAATGTGCAATGGCCCTGTGTGCGGGAGAACAACACCCTGTAGATGTTAAAGAACATGCTGGATGACCTTGACGGGAGGCTACCATCTGTCTCCCAACAGCTGCCCAAAGGGTTCCCTCTCCCAGTCTTCTCTGAGCCTTCAGGATCTTTATGACTTGGACATCTCCGCCAGCTTTCTCTGAGCCTTCGGGAGCTTTATGACTTGGTCATCTTCCCCAGTCTTCTCTGAGCCTTCGGGAGCTTTATGACATGGTCATCCTTCCCAGCCTTCTCTGAGCCTTCGGGATCTTTATGACTTGATCATCAACCCCAGCCTTCTCTGAGCCTTCAGGATCTTTCTGACTTGGTCATCTTCCCCAGCCTCCTCTGAGCCTTCAGGATCTTTATGTCTTAGCCATCAACTCCAGCCTCCTCTGAGCCTTCAGGATCTTTATGTCTTGGCCATCAACCCCAGCCTCCTCTGAGCCTTCGGGATCTTTATGTCTTGGCCATCAACCCCAGCCTCCTCTGAGCCTTCGGGATCTTTGTCTTGGCCATCAACCCCAGCCTCCTCTGAGCCTTCGGGATCTTTATGTCTTGGCCATCAACCCCAGCCTCCTCTGAGCCTTCGGGATCTTTATGACTTGGCCATGAACCCCAGCCTCCTCTGAGCCTTCAGGATCTTTATGACTTGGACATCTCCCCAGCCTCCTCTGAGCCTTCAGTATCTTTATGACTTGGTCATCTTACCCAGCCTTCTCTGAGCTTTCAGGATCTTTATGACTTGGTCATCTTCCCCAGCCTTCTCTGAGCTTTCAGGATCTTTATGACTTGGTCATCTTCCCCAGCCTTCTCTGAGCTTTCAGGATCTTTATGAGCCTTTAGGATCTTTATGACTTGGTCATCATCCCCAGCCTTCTCTGAGCCTTCAGTATCTTTATGACTTGGTCATTTAGCCCATTGTGTGCAAAAAAGTGCCGCTCAGAGGTAAAACGACCCTACCTATGAGAGACACCGGTTTTTAAGCTCTTATGTTGAATCTATGAAGATTTCCATAAATTGAAACTAGCCCACCCCAGATTTGGTTTACCCATCTGGTTACAAATAGCCTCCATTCTTCCTCTGGGTGAAGAGAACGTTCATGCAGAGGTTGGTGCCTCTAGCTAATTCTTTTAAACAACATTGATGTATTCACACTCTGCACATACTTCAGATTTGATCCGGATAATTGAGAGGATTGTTCAATTTTTGTAGTAGCTCACTTCTCGCAGCTATCGACTATAAAAAGGTCCATTAGCTTCAGTGCTTACGAAACGGATAAAAAAAAGACTGCCAAATGAAAGACTCTTTGATTGCACTGACGCCAGAAAGTTTACCGTCACCGTGGGTGGCTCTCATCTCGCTGCTCGAGTTTCCAGTGAATCTTGCTCTACGTGAGGAAGTGATTGCGTGAAAATCCACGTGATTCAACCGAAGGCCTTGGATGGTGGAAGCTGTCAGGGAGCTAATTTTGAAGTGAATTAACAACCTTGTTTTTGCCAAAGCTTGAAAATTGCCAAAGAGCTGCGTATTTTTGGAGGAACAGAAAAATGTTTGTGTAGTCATGAGTCGAACGTATGAAAAGTATAATGGTTCACGTCCTGTCTTTCAAATAAGGAGATTAAGAAGGATTTTTCTCAGGATTTTTAAGAATTATTTCTACAAGTGAATCAGGGTCACTGGGGCTGAGAGTAAAGGCAATGTTGTTTAGTGATGGAAAACTTTACGGAAAAGCTATAGAAAATGTGAGATTTCTATTAAAAAAATTTTGCACCAAAAAATTAAAAAAAGACTCCGATAATGCCCTGAAATATCGGTTGAAAAACAACAAAGCACGATAGAAATAGATTTCTGGAACTGTGCCCTAAAGACAAGAATGGATAAATGATGAACTGAAAAGAATTCGTGGGAGTAGGGAAAAATACTGAAGAGGATATTCAAGAAATGGATACTAAGATAGTATGAATATAAGAATAAAACACAAGGGAAATGGTCAACGAAAATTTGGAAATAGAAGAAGGGTTCTTTTGTCCGTGAACGGCACTCGATTTTCCACTCGTTTCGCTCAAAATGTGACACTCCATTTTATCTCTGAGCGTCAATTGGATAAATGAGCAGATAAGAAGGACTGGAACTGAAGATTACGAGCCTGGCCAAAGCCACCTTGATTCAACAGGACTGGACAGCCTTGAGTAAAAGGAGGGAAGAAAATTGGGTAGTTTTATCTCTGAGCGTCAATTGGATAAATGAGCAGATAAGAAGGACTGGAACTAAAGATTACGAGCCTGGCCAAAGCCACATTGATACACCACGACTGGACAGCCTTGAGTAAAAGGAGGGAAGAAAAGTTGGGTCGTTTTATCTCTGAGCGGCATTTTTTTTGCACTCCATGGGTTAAATGGCCAGGTCACAAGGACTCCGAAGGCTCAGAGAAGGTTGGGGGAGGGGACCCACTGGAACAGCTGTTGGGAGACAGATGGTAGCCTCCCGTCAAGGCCATCCAGCGTGTTCTTTAACGTTGGATTGTTTTATCTCTGAGCAGCACTTTTTTGCACACCATGGGCTAAATGGCCAGGTCACAAGGACCCCGAAGGTTCAGAGAAAGTTGGAGGAGGGGACCCACTAGAACAGCTGTTCGGAGACAGATGGTAGCAGCTTCCCGTCAAGACCATCCAGCGTGTTCTTTAACGTGCACAGGGTATGGCTCTCCTGCACACGAGACCACGGCTTCACTTCTCATCCGACGGACAGCGGCCTTTCCAAGCCCATCGGTGTCCCCTACTGACCGTGGGCAGGGCGGGGAGTTTTACGGAGAGAAATATCAATTCTGACCCAGCTAGAACTCGAATCTGGGGACTACAAATTACGAGCCTGGCGCGCTACCGACTGAGCGACCCCCGTCCCAGGAAGGAAAGGTGAGGTGTTAAAGTTATTTATTTTAATATCAATTTAAATAAAATTATTTATTCATAAGATTTTATTAAAATAATTGAGAATATTTTGAAATTAATTACCACACTTTTAAAAATAAATAATTACCCTGTTGAATTTTTAGAAATTTAACTCTTATAAGATTTGCTATATTTTTCAAAAATAGATCTTATCTTACTTCAATGTCCAGGCATTTGTATCGAGGTGGCCTTGGCCTGTCTCGCTATCGAATCAGTCCCAAAGAATTAACCCTTTCAGTCCCGTTATTTTACTATTTGCGATTTTCCTTCTTGTGCCTTTTTGTGGCAGTGTTTTAAATTTTGTTTGAGGGTTTCATGTTTTTCTTTTGGCGCATTATATCTTAAGTTACTGGTGCGCCATAAAACCACCGACAACCAACTTTTAATCCGCTTGTCCTCATAAGGGATTTGGGTTGTTGGGTTATTTTAACTCTGAGCGGCACTTTTTTGCACACAATGTGCTAAATGGCCAGGTCACAAGGACCCCGAAGGCTCAGAGAAGGTTGGGAGAGGGGACCCGCTGGAACAACTGTTGGGAGACAGATGGTAGCCTCCCGTCAAGGCCATACAGCGTGTTCCTTAACGTTGGATTGTTTTTCCTCTGAGCGGCACTTTTTTGCACACCATGGGCTAAATGGCCAGCTCACAAGGACCCCGAAGGCTCAGAGAAGGTTTGGAGATATATGGTAGCTTCCCGTCAAGGCCATCCAGCGTGTTCTTTAACGTGCACAGGGTATGGCTCTCCCGCACACAGGGGCCACGGCTTAACGTCCCATCCCACGGACGGCGGCCTTTCGAAGCCCACCGGTGTCCCCTACTGACCATGGACAGGGCGGGGAGTTTTGCGGAGATAAATCTCAACGCTGACCCAGATGGGACTCGAACCTGCGAACTACAGATTACGAGCCTGGCGCGCTAGCGACTGAGCCATCCTCGCTCCATTCATAAGGGAACTTTGACTTAAAATGAAAAAAAATAAATACCCCCTCAAGCAGCTGCTTGACACAGAGGTCTGACAGGAGCCTGTCAGTTTATATGCCACAGTAGATCTGAGAGGATGGCAGGACCTCAGCAGAAAAACAACACGAACATCCATGCCTTAATCCGGGGCTCGAACCCAGATCCCTTAGATCAACATCCAAGCGCGCTAACCACTCGGCCACGGGACGGCTTAAAAACCATTTTTAATAAATATAAAACTGTTAATGAGAGAGAGAACTGTGGAGAAAATCCCATTCGTGTATCATCGTTTCGCAAGATTCAGTTTATTATCTATAATATGATACTGCTATAATGAAACATAGTTTCGTTTTTCGTACAGGAACCTGCAATATATGTACAGTCGCTCAGAAAAAACTTATAAACCATTGAAATGTTCTCAAGATTTGATCCGAAAGGCGATCGAAAAGACAGCTAATGAAGAAATTTCTTGGAAATACCCATCTCATATTTTTTAATTAAAGTTGTGGTTATAGTTGACCCCAGTGGCGACCAACAATTTTGACCCACAATGTTTTTTTCCCTATTGGTACAGTCGCTGAAAAAAGTATCCGAACGCCACGGTTGATTACAGAATTCAGAAAAAATATCTGACAACGTTTTTCTGGAAATTAGTGATCTGGCAACCCTTCGTGTCACGTGACACGAAGGGTTCCCAGATCACAATTGATACAAAAACAGATTGTACAAAAAAATCGTTGCCAGATTTTTTTCTGAATTCTGTAATCAGCCATAGTGTTCGGATACTTTTTTGAGCGACTGTACATTGAAGTACACGCTAGATGATTTTTAATAATTGTCATGTCCCTTTAATTTATTTATTTATATTTATTGTTGCAATTTTATTGTATTTTTGTTGTTGTAAATATTTTTATGTATTAAGTGTGTTTTTGGAAGTGCTATTGTGGGGATGGGACTCATATATGTTGCTTTCTGGCCTGAGCTGGCTGCCTGCACGGTTGACGAGTCCAAAAGCCCTCTTATGGCCATTTACAACTAGTCTGGGGTGCGAGTGTGTGCCTTTGAGACGAACCGGGCAATAATAAACAACAGTCTTGAGCGTCGCTGTCAAACAGGAAGGGCGTTTGAACATACGTCAAGGGACGCCGCTCTTACTCAAACAAAACCCTTTAGGAGAGGTTTCGGTTCTTGGTGAACTGAGTACAATTCTATGTGAACTGAATTGGGTTCTGTGTGATCCTGAGAGTAGGTGACGATTAAATATCCTTTCGCCGAGTTTGAGGTCGGTGAAGCGACAATCTGCGAAGTGCGGTTCTCCACCTTATTGCATAACTGTTTGCAGCAGCAAAGGCTTACGGAGTCGAGTGCATCCCCAGTACGTGATTGTATATAAATGTGAAAAAAACTGTGTCTTCCCTACACAACTCTCGTGTCTGAATTGTTGGACATATTTCTATATATCACTAGGTGCAGCAAGTCTCAGGCATACGTCGGTACGGGTGTAACAATCCACGAACTCGTAATTTTATCGAAATAAGGGTGAAGGTAATCAAGGGACAAATTCATCGTCCTCTACTCTAGAGTGGTTAATTGTTCGCCATCGACAATTCACCACAATAATAATGCCTTTACTCAAGCGCAAACACAGTATCAATTAAATGAAAAATTAACAATAATGAAATTTAGATTTTGCACATAATTCTTTCACATACAATCAGTTGCAGAGCCAAGATTAACCAAAATATTTCTAATTATTAAATTTTTAAAAAAATTGAGTAATAATTTTATTAATGGAAGTAAACCAAATGGAAGTAACTCCAAAATATAACTGATATGGAGTCTTTAACACTTTTAGCTAAATCTTTGAGGTTTCACTTTTCTGTATACACGAACACAAAAATTATCTGTGTAGAAAACTGAAATCACTTATACAGGGTGATTCAAAACTCTTGGGCCAAACTTTAAGTGGTGATAGAACACACCTAAACAAGCACTTTTCGTCACACAATGCATGGTCGGAATTCAAGCGGTGAAGCGCTAGAGGGCGCTTTCCAGTGAACACTTATAAGCGCTTATTTTCGCAGTCGTCGTCATTTCTACCGTGGATTGCAGAATGGATAGATTGTTTCACAAATCAGAAGAAGTATTATGTATCCTGTATCCTGCAAGCTGCTGACAAAGGAACCTGTTTTGCACAGATACCGGTGCAATCTCTGAAAACCTTTACGATTGGGCATGCGTCTGATCGGAAAGCGCTCTCGGTACAGTCTTTGGGCTTCCCTCGCATTCCCGTCCCAGCTCCGTACGTGAAATGTATGTCCGCCTTCTCCTGATTCGTGAAACAATCCATCCGTTCTGCAATCCACGGTAGAAATGACGACGAGTGCGAAAACCAGCACTTATAAGTGTTCACTGGAAAGCGCCCTCTAGCGCTTCACCGCTTGAGTTCCGACCATGCATTGTATGACGAAAAGTGCTTGTTTAGGAGTGTTCTATCACCCCTTAAAGTTTGGCCTAAGAGTTTTGAATTACCCTTTATATATTTGCTACTGTTGTTCGATAAAAGGATTTGTGTACTTTTCTGTTCATGCACACTCAACTATCATTGAAGATATTTAAAATTGTACTATATATTATATATTGTCACTACTTTATTCCTGTGCTAATTATTACAATAACCTGGATGAGCATATGCTCTTGGGTTATTTGCATTGTAATAATGTACATTTATATGAAAAATAAAACTGAAAAGTTCAGGTTCAAGTAATGAACAAATAAATGAAACATCCGTAAAGCAGATGCTTCCCACATAAATCTTAAACGTTCTTCTCAGCATAGTATCCTTGCCTTTTATGCAGGGCTTGAACCCAGGTTCCTATGTTCAGTAACCAAGCAAGCTAACTAACCATTTGATGATGAATCTGATGAGTAAACGATTTCTTAAAAATAAATTTCCTGAATGAGTGGGAGATTGCACTCAGTACCACCCCTCTCTTCTGTTACTATGAGTTGTCTCATAGTAACAGAAGAATATATATATATATTTATATATAGAGGTACTGGACTGAAAAAATAGAAATAGTTCCATGTTATATCAGCAGATAATCACATTCAGAGCTCAATAACTTGTTCGATATGATTTTTTGTAAAAAATATGTCTCAAGATATAGACTTCAAGCAAATCTGCCTAAATCCAGATTTCAAACAACATTTTCTCAGCATTCAAAGAATTATGAACGTTTGAATATTTAACAGACTAAAAAAAAATTTATCCGAAATTTTAATTTCCACATTAAAAGAGATCAGTAATGGATGCAATGCACCCTGCACTCTAAAATAAAAAAATAAAAAAACCCTCAAGCAGCTGCTTGCCACAGAGGTCTGACAGGAGCCTGTCAGTTTATATGCCAGAGTAGAAGATCTGAGAGGATGGCAGGATCTCAGCAGAAAACTTGAACCCAGGTCCCGTAGATCAGTAGCCAAGCGCGCTGACCACTCGGCCACGGGACGGCATCCCTGCACTCTACTAGAGTTAATTAAGATCTCTGATCTCTTAACGTGTTTTAATTAAATTTTGTGATGTTTTTGTTCGATTTTTGTTTGATGGTTGAATATATTCTAGTGTTCATAACTCTTTGAATACTGAACAAATATTGTTTAAAATAGAGATTTAGAGAGAATTTTATTGAGATCTTTATCTTTAGACATATTTTTCCTTAAAAGTCATATTGTAGAAATTATTGAGCTCTGATTGTGATATCCTATTGAGATAACGTGGAACTGTTTCCATTTTTATGTCCAATCCCTGTATATAATACAAAGTTTGTTTCTTTCTGAGCAGACGCAGGTATGCCCCGCATCGCCACCTGTTTATGTCCGTAAAAATTTAAATTGAATTATTATCTTTTGTCGTGCCCACAGAGACTTTATCCTGTGGACACGACTTTGGGTCGGGAGGACTCTCGAATATTCGATCTAGATGGCAGCGACAAAGACTTTCAAGCTGACCTGCAGTTCGGAGAAATTCTCCGGCACCAGACTTTAGCACAGGTTGGGTTGGGTTGTTTTACCTCTGAGCGGCACTTTTTTGCACACCATGGGCTAAATGGCCAGGTCACATGGACCCCGAAGGCTCAGAGAAGATTGGGGGAGGGGACCCACTGGAACAGCTGTTGCGAGACAGATGGTAGCCTCCCGTCAAGGCCATCCAGCGTGTTCTGTAACGTGCACAGGGTATGACTCTCCCGCACACGGGGCCACGGCTTAACGTCCCATCCGACGGACGGCGGCCTTTCCAAGCCCATCGGTGTCCCCTACTGACCGTTGGCAGGGCGGGGAATTTTGCGGAGATAAGTCTCAACGCTGACCCAGCTGGGACTCGAACCTAGGAACTACAGATTACGAGCCTGGCGGGCTACCGACTAAGCCACTCCCGCCCCCTTTAGCAGAGGACAAACCGCCCTAAGCATGAAAGATTCGAGATCTGACCGTCGCAGTGGATATCAAGGCCCACCGAGGGGTGCATCACCCCCACGGGTCAGCCGCGCTGCCCAATGAGCGGCAGCCGCGTCGGCTAAAGCTGCCCTCCGATAGGGGTCGGGTGTGCTTTGTTTTCAGAGGTGAACAGTGTTACGTATTTCTTACTTCTGACTCCTTCTTCTTGCCTGGGCTCTCGAAGGTGAGAGACGTCTCCTGCTGGTGGTGCGGAAAACTCTACAATGCGAGTCTAAGTGAAGGTGCAGCGTAGTGCTGGGCTGAACAATGTCCCAACCCCGGCCAAGCGGCCTAGTGATGCTGCTTAATCTCAAAGTCTACATCTGAGTGAAGGTAGGGCATACTTTGTCATTATTCTGGAACCCATTTTTCACAAGCACATCATTAATGTTTTTGTAAGCCTCCGCCACGAGGCCCATAAGTAGGACCTCCAACTAATCGTAAGGATTGTCTTATGAGCGAGCAGCTCGTTCTCCATGAACTATTGGACAAATAAACTGTTCCGGCGGCATCCCTGCGTAAGGTTTTTCCCTTGTTAAAAAGGGCCATGCTAGAAGCTTAAAATGGCGAAACCATCCCGATAATGGGATTCAGTTACCTGTATGTTGTCTGATCTGTGAAATATGTTAATAAATGTTGTATTTTTGTGTTAATTACCAGTTTAGCTCAATTTGTTCTTGCTATTAAATGTCTAGATATCAGAATCTAAAAGTTGATCGAGTGAGCGGCATAACAGGGCTGGATAATGCCATTTAATAAGTTAACAATATAAAAAGGCACAACGCAAAAGCACACCCATTTTGGGGTTCTAAATCCTTCGATTTCCCCCTAATTCTTACCACCCTATCACCCAGAGCTGGTGGGGTAGGTAGAACACTTTTCCTTTGAGAGTTTGTTAAATAAAGATTTTTAAAATACAGTTGCTGATATTTTTCTTCCCCCCCCCCCCCCCCCATTTTCCACTGGACTACAATTCCACAATGTCGACCCCAAAAGCTAAGAGCAAAATCGAGTTATTCCTCAGAACGTATCACTCAAATTTGAAGTTTGTTATACAACGTTTATAAAGATGCTTTTTTAATTTTGTTTTGTAATATTAATTTGTACTTTCGTTCTAACTTCCCAGTAACTAAATTGAAATTATTAAAATAATTATTTACATTTTTCATGTGCTTGGCCCATTTTCTTAACTCCCACCACCCTCGATTCTCAAAATAACATTATTCCACATTTTTTCGTAGAAAAGACGCTATATAATACTAATTTCTCATAATAATTGATTTAAAAACTATAGAACTATTTTCACTCATAGATTAGGAAACATCAAGTTCTGGATCGTCGATCCCGTTCAACGATTCGGAAGCATCGAGTGCAGGAACGCCGTTCCGGTTTATTGATTCGAAAACATCGAGCACCGGAACGGCGTTCCGATTTAGTTGTAGCACTGCTTTTGGTAATTGCTTCCCCTACTCAAAAAGTCACGCTTCGCCACTTTCTCATCTACTGATTTTGTGAACTTTTGGTGGATAAAGATGGCAGTTTCCTGAAACAGTGATGTCACTAATGTAAAACTGACCAAAATTGGTTAGGTGAGGTAATTTCATGTTTTTTACATAATTTTTACACTATTGTGGTGTTTTCGCTTTTTTATCTTCGCTATTCTTCGTAAATGATTAGAATGATGGAGTTGGGTTGTTTTACCTATGAGCGACACATTTTTGCACACCATGGGCTAAATGGCCAGGTCACAAGGACCCCGAAGGCTCAGAGAAGGTTGGGGGAGGGGACCCACTGGAACAGCTGTTGGGAGACAGATGGTAGCCTCCCGTCAAGGCCATCCAGCGTGTTCTTTAACGTGCACAGGGTATGGGTCTCCCACACACAGGGCCACGGCTTAACGTCCCATCCAACGGACGGCGGCCTTTCCAAGCATGATGGAGTCTAAAGGAAAACAAAGCAAAAAATAGAGTTTGAATACCTTTTATTAACACATTGTGAATACAGAACAATGTTAACCATTATTTGAAATGTGGGTTAAATGACAAGGCAAGTGAGGAAAACCCGCAGTCCCTCTTCCAAACTCGAACGTGGAATCTTCTAGATACGCGCCAGTTGCTGTAACCAATTGACTAAGTCATAATAAGCAGCGAAAGTAGGTCATCATGAGACGATGCAAAATTTTCGAGTGGGTCCCTAGTCCCGGATTGGCCCCCACTATCATGGGGAACTGGTGTATTGTACCTCCTTCAAGAATGGTACTTTCAACTCTGGTTACGATGGTAGGTATGAAGCACTACCATATTGTTCAAGTTGTCAGATTATCAGCAATCGAGTCGCGGAGGTGGTTTTTCACATTTGAATTATTATCGAAACTATGTAAATGTCTAATGGGACTGATTATCAGAGAAGTGAATTCTTTTCTTTATATTTCAATTTACTCAAAGTGTGAATTATGACTAGAAGTCATAGGACGAAGAAATATCATCTGGACATTTTTTTGAATACAGAAATATCCATAACTGGGGAGTAACATTCAGACAGAAACGAAATTTATCAACTTAAAATAAATTCAATATTTAAAATGTAGGAGAAACCTTAATATTGGCGTTATTTTCATTAAATTGTCATTGAATGTTTCTCTGCTTGATTGGAGTTTATTTTTTTAAAACAACTTTTTTCAAACGAGTCTAAGAAACACATGCTTCACTCGAAACGTTTTTCACATCGAGCAACATCTAGGAAGTAAATAAATAACACGAATTAAATAACTGACCTATGTACAACACAATTTCAAATTGGCAACAGTAAAGAAACACACCTTCCATATAGAATATTCTCTGACAGATTAGGTCAGAGAATACTCTATATGGAAAATAGGGCAAAACAGTTGTTCCATAAGTAATGATTTTGTGTTTGTGGATTTACATTCATTTTAATTTATTAGGTTTATTATTTGATTCTAACCTTAGCTGCCGTTCACAATAAATTCCAAAACAACCAACAAAATTTTTAAACGTAATGTATTTTACACTTTAATTCCTCATTGTAATTATCATTTGAGTCTCTTACACGAGGAAGCCTTTGATTTCAAGAGAGAATTTTATGTCATTTAAAAAAAAATTACGTTCGGTATGGACGTTTGGGTTGTTTTTCTGCTGAGGTGCTGCCATCCTCACAGACCTTCTACCACCATGCCTTCTACTATGCCGTATAAACTGACAGGCTCCTGTCTGACCTCTGTGGCAAGCAGCTGCTTGAGGGGGTATTTTTTTAATTTAGTTGTTCTACATCTTTATTGTATTTGTTATAAACTGAAATCTTTTCAATGCATGATATTCTTGTCTTTGTTATCTTTCATATTTTTTCATTTTACAAAAAAATGATTTTACTTGTTTTTGCTATTTTATTCGTTCTTTAACGTTAGCATTCGTTGCCTTGAATTTAATCGAAAGGTATTAGAATTGGAGTGCAGAGGTTCAGTGGGTAGAGCAGGTCTTGGGGACAGAAGTATTTAGTGAAAACCATTTCCGGTATTTGACTGAACAAACCAAGTTGAAATGCTCAGACCTATGAACTCTTTCGAAATATTTCATGACTATTATTATTATTCAGAAAAATATTTTACGGTACTTCTTTATTCAAATCAAAACAGTTAGAAATTGTCATGATAAGGCTATTATTGTATTAATTAGACTAAGTCATTTCAATGATGAGGCTACTACTGTATTAATTACACTAAGTCAATTGAATAATAAGGCTGCTACTGTATTAATTACACTAAGTCAATTGAATAATAAGGCTGCTACTGTATTAATTACACTAAGTCAATTGAATAATAAGGTTGCTACTGTATTAATTGGACAAAGTCAATTCAATGATAAGGCTGCTACTGTATTAATTAGACTGAGTCAATTCAATGATAAGGCTGCTACTGTATTAATTGGACTAAGTCAATTCAATGATAAGGCTGCTACTGTATTAATTGGACTAAGTCGATTCAATGATAAGGATGCTACTGTATTAATTGGATAAGTCAATTGAATGATAAGGCTGCTACTGTATTAATTGGATAAGTTAATTCAATGATAAGGCTGCTACTGTATTAATTGGATAAGTCAATTCAATGATGAGGCTGCTACTGTATTAATTGGCCAAAATCATTTCAATGATAAGGCTGCTACTATATTAATAGACTGAGTCAATTCAACGATAAGTCTGCTTATGTATTAATTAGACTAGGTCAATTCAGTGATAAGGCTGCTACTGTATTAATTAGACAAGCCAATTCAACAATAAGGCTGCAACTGGATTAATGAAACTAAGTAAATTCGAATTATTTATCTTCAACACCTCGGTAAATATCATTAGGCTACAACAACATCATGAATTAACGAAATACATTTTTATATTATATATCTTTCTTTCATAAGAAATTAAGTCATGTTCTTTGACTTTCACTGAGTATTCGACATATTTCACATTAATGTCGGTATCACTTTTTTCCACACATATATAGAGGGATATTATTTTCTCGAACGTTATAGACTAACATCAGTCTTTCGTTTAACTAATCCAGGCGAGTTCCGTGAAGTTGAACTCCCATTTCATCGGGAATAGACGGACCTCTGCAGCGTTCTCTTGGAACAGATGATGACGAATTTGATTTAAAAAAAAATCCATTGGTTCGGGAGCTTGTTCGAGAACTAAATGTATTCATGCGTCCGAAGAAGTTTTTCTTAACTGTAGCCTTGCAAGAAAAGGCCAAGAAAATGAATAGACCTTGAAAAGCATTTGATATCACGAATACATAATTCATTAAAGTAGAGTCTGTAAAACTTATTATAATGGCTGATACCCACGTCAATCCCATCATAAGAAGCAATCTAAGGAATACAAAGAATTTTGAGACTAGTACTTTCTTGAAATCTTCTGAAGAATGGAAAGATGCCGTTACGATGATGTAGGCACTGATTCCAAAGAGGAGGATGTTGAGGCACATGAGCACAACGAAAGGAATGATGAACAGAAGCAGCAAGGAATGAGGCTCTCTGAACCAGCACATTCCCATTTCAACGTCGGCAAATCGAGGTCGATACTTGAGAGGGATATGATCGGAAGCGTCGATTTGTTGTGTTAGAATGGCAAGAGACATCGGGGTGAGCCATGCATACAATGAGTAAAAGAAGAATCGTCTCTTAGGGAGCTTGTTTTCCATCACTCTGAACCTAGTGGTTGCTGCTCTCAAAGATCTCCACACATCAAAGGCTATCACATTCATCCAGAAGAAGGAAGCCAGGAAGAAGTAATAGATGCACATGGCTACTCCTATGCAAGACGTCTTACTTAAATTTTCGATGGTTGTTGCTAGCAGAAAGTTGATGTATGCAAAGACAAGTGCCACGCAGAGGGATGCTAAACAACATCCTGGAAGATTCCTCATCTCTGGGAGGAAAAGGAAGAGGATTAGATGGAGGATGATGAACAATATTGACGTTGAAAATCCAATCACAGTGATGATGGAAAGTATTCGATTGCTATCTGTTGCATCTCTTGGAGTTGGTATAAGTTTAGATTGACAGACTACCACTTCATCTCCCAAGACGGAAAATTCGCACTTTTCGAAGACTATGTCGTGTTTGTGGGCATGAATTCTTCCATTGTCTAGGATGTTGTATTCTGAAGGGTATAGGACTACTGCTTGTTGACATTCGGGAAATGGACATTCATCTTCACTAGAATTATTAGATGTACGGTTTACAGAAGGAGGAATTATAGTGATCGAATCATTTCCTGTTTCTGCTGTGGAGTTCAGTGAGTGAAAGTGAGTATTATATTGTGGGAAATGATTTGGGATAGCTGATGAAATTGAATTTTTCTCTGATTGCGATTCCTCACAGGGTGTTAGGAGAAATGCGGTTATGATAATGAAGCAGAAGTTATTCCTCCGATATAAACTCACAGGAGACATTTCTCTTGTTCAAATTTTGTGGAATGATCCTTCTACAATTTAAGAACTCGTACTTTTGCTTTCAGATCCGTTTCAATTTTCTTGCCTTTCAATAAACTACTCTCAGTGGTTAGTTCAATCGAGTCTTTTTCCATTAACCTATAGTAAGAAAAGAAAACAAAAATTTGAGATTTAAGGCATTTTCTCTGTTGATCGTTTTAGTTCTACTTTATATACATATTTTTATGCAATTAAGTCATCAGTAAGTGATATCTAAAGAGATATACACCGAAGAGCCAAAATATTATGACCAGCGCGTTTTTATGCAAATCGAAGCAACTGCAGGTAAATGACGGCGCGTGTGAAGGTCATGAAATGGTATAAATAACACTTGATACTGAGCTCTGCTAATCGGTGTTATTCTTGTTCTTCAGATGGGAAAGGCAGCGGACTTGAGTTGTTTGTGGCGGGGGTGGCTCAGTCGGTAGCGCGTCAGGCTCGTAAATCTGTAGTTCCCAGGTTCGAGTCCCAGCTGGGTCAGCGTTGAGATTTATCTCCGCAAAATTCCTCGCCCTGCCCACGGTCAGTAGGGGACACCGATGGGCTTGGAAAGGCCGCCGTCCGTCGGATGGGACGCTAAGCCGTGGCCCCGTGTGCGGGAGAGTCATACTCTGTGCACGTTAAAGAACACGCTGGATGGCCTTGACGGGAGGCTACCATCTGTCTCCCAACAGCTGTTCCAGTGGGTCCCCTCCCCCAACCTTCTCTGAGCCTTCGGGGTCCATGTGACCTGGCTATTTAGCCCATGGTGTACAAAAAAGTGCCGCTCAGAGGTAAAACAGCCCAACCCAACCAAGGACCTGAGTTGGAAAGACATCGGACCTGACAAAGGCCAAATTGTAATGGCCAGAAAACTGGGTCAGAGCATTTGCGAGATGGCAAGGACTGTGGGGTGCTCACGGTGAGCCATGGTTAGTTTCACCTTCAAAAAGTGGTCCAAGAAAGGAAAAACCACAAACCGCCGACAAGTTGTCGGCCGGTCACAGCTAATCAATGTTAGAGGTGATCGAAGGCTATCCCTTATGGTACGAGCCTACAGAAGGGATGCTGTGGTGCAACTCGCCCGTAATTTGAATGTTAGTGATGGGAGTAATGTGTCACAACACAGAGTATATCGAACCCTGCCGAAAATGGGGCTGCATAGCCGCAGGCCACTCCTGGTGCCCGTGCTAACCTCAGTTCACTGTCGAAAGCGCCTACAATGGGCACGCGAGCATCAAAACTGGACCTTGAAAGATTAGAAGGTCGTCTGGTCCGATGAATCTCATTTACTGTTGCACCATGTGGATGGCCGAGTATGTGTGCGTCGTTTTCCTGGGAAATGGTGGCACCAAGATGTACAGTCGCTCAAAGAAATATCCAAACACTATGGTTGATTAGAGAATTCAGAAAAAATATCTGGCAACGATATTTTTAGAAATTAGTGATCTCGCAACCTTCGTGTACGTATACGAAGGTTGCCAGATCAATAATTTCTAAAAATATCGTTGCCAGATATTTTTTCTGAATTCTCTAATCAACCATAGTGTTCGGATATTTCTTTGAGCGACTGTACCATGAGACGAAAACAACCAGGTGGAGGAAGTGTAATGCTTTTGGGCAATGTTCTGCTGGGAAACCTTGTGTCCAGTCATTCATGTGCAGGAAACTATGACGTCTACCACCTACCTGAACATCATTGCAGACCAGGTACATCCTTTCATGGCAACGGTATTTCCCTCTAATGTTGTCTTTTTTCAGCAGGATAATGCGCCATGCCACATTGCCCGGATTGTTGGAGAATGGTTCGTGGAACACGAGGAAGACTTCCAGGTATTGCCTTGGCCTCCAGATTCCCCAGACATCAACACAATCGAACATCTGTGGTTTGTGTTGAAACAGTGTATCCGATCTGCAACGGCTCAACCACGTAACTTACAAGAGTTAAAGGATCTGCTGGTAACGTGTTGGTACCAGATACCACAAGGCGCCTTTAGAAATCTTGTGGCGTCCTTGCCTTACCGGGTTGTTGTTGGGTTGTTTTACCTCTGAGCGGCACTTTTTTGCACACCATGGGCTAAATGGCCACGTCACAAGGACCCCGAAGGCTCAGAGAAGGTTGGGGGAGGGGACCCACTGGAACAGCTGTTGGGAGACAGATGGTAGCCTCCCGTCAAGGTTATCCAGCGTGTTCTTTAACATGCACAGGGTATGGCTCTCCCGCACACGGGACCACGGCTGCGCAAGGGGTTCCCTTCCCCCAACCTTCTCTGATCCCTTGAGTTTCTTTTGACCTGGCAAAAAGTCAAGCAGCTGAAGCACAAGAGTAAAACACTGGTTATTCATAATTTTCGCAAAAGGAGTCAATGCTTTCTTGGCAATAAAGCACTCTGATTGCTTGATTCAGTTCAATATAAAATCTCAGCTTGAAATAATTTGAAATAAGTAAACCCTTGCAGTATAGAATAAACTCGGAATAAAATTGTCAATACCCTTGTAATCCCATAAGGTTTCGGATTGGACATAGGCAGCTTTATTATTGAAATGAATAATATTGATTGTTTTAATTTTAATGAATCGTAAACATTTTGTTTTATTAACTTTTTCTGATTCATAAGGCCATAAAGCTTGTTCTTTAACATGCAGAGTGTATGCCTTTCCAAATAGAGGACCACGGCTTAACGTCCCATCCGACGGACGACGGCCTATCCAAGCCCATCGATGTCCCCTACTTACTGTGGGCCGGGCGAGATGTTTTGTGGAGATAAATCTCAATGCTGGCCCAGCTCGGAGAATCCTGGGAGCTGCAGATTACGAGTTTGGCGCGCTAACGATGAGCCCCCCCCCCCCCTCCACTGTCCCAGAGGCCATAGATCCATCCTGTCTGGTGTCAATAGTACAGGTCGGTGGTACAACATTCCTGAAAACCCATGCAGCATCTTATAAGTCCCATGCCCCGACGAATTCGCACTGTTCTGAAGGCCAAAGGACTCTTATCAGACACTACTAGGTAGGTGTACTACTAACTATTTACTCTCTTTCTAGGTAGGTGTACTACTAACTGTTTACTCTCTTTCTAGGTAGATGTACTACTAACTATTTACTCTCTTTCTAGGTAGGTGTACTACTAACTATTTACTCTCTTTCTAGGTAGGTGTACTACTAACTGTTTACTCTCTTTCTAGGTAGGTGTACTACTAACTATTTACTCTCTAGGTAGGTGTACTACTAACTATTTACTCTCTTTCTAGGTAGGTGTACTACTAACTGTTTACTCTCTTTGTAGGTAGGTGTACTACTAACTGTTTACTCTCTTTCTAGGTAGGTGTACTACTAACTATTTACTCTCTTTCTAGGTAGGTGTACTACTAACTGTATACTCTCTTTCTAGGTAGGGGGCGGGGGTGGCTCAGTCGATAGCGCGCCAGGCTCGTAATCTGTAGTTCCCAGGTTCGAGTTCCAGCTGGGTCAGCGTTGAGATTTATCTCCGCAAAATTCCCCGCCCTGCCCACGGTCAGTAGGGGACATCGATGGGCTTGGAAAGGCCGCCGTCCGTCGGATGGGACGTTAAGCCGTGGCACCGTGTGCGGGAGAGCCATACCCTGTGCACGTTAAAGAACACGCTGGATGGCCTTGACGGGAGGCTACCATCTGTCTCCCAACAGCTGTTCCAGTGGGTCCCCTCCCCCAACCTTCTCTGAGCCTTCGGGGTCCATGTGACCTGGCCATTTAGCCCATGGTGTGCAAAAAAGTGCCGCTCAGAGGTAAAACAACAACCCAACTTTCTAGGTAGGTGTACTACTAACTGTTTACTCTCTTTCTAGGTAGGTGTACTACTAACTGTTTACTCTCTTTCTAGGTAGGTGTACTACTAACTGTTTACTCTCTTTCTAGGTAGGTGTACTACTAACTATTTACTCTCTTTCTAGGTAGGTGTACTACTAACTGTTTACTCTCTTTCTAGGTAGGTGTACTACTAACTATTTACTCTCTTTCTAGGTAGGTGTACTACTAACTATTTACTCTCTTTCTAGGTAGGTGTACTACTAACTATTTACTCTCTTTCTAGGTAGGTGTACTGCTAACTGTTTACTCTCTTTCTAGGTAGGTGTACTACTAACTATTTACTCTCTTTCTAGGTAGGTGTACTGCTAACTGTTTACTATCTTTCTAGGTAGATGTACTACTAACTGTTTACTCTCTTTCTAACTAACTGTTTACTCTCTTTCTGGTAGGTGTACTACTAACTGTTTACTCTCTTTCTAGGTAGGTTGGGTTGTTTTACCTCTGAGCGGCACTTTTTTGCACACCATGGGCTAAATGGCCAGGTCACATGGACCCCGAAGGCTTAGAGAAGGTTGGGGGAGGGGACCCACTGAAACAGCTGTTGGGAGACAGATGGTAGCCTCTCGTCAAGGCCATCCAGCGTGTTCTTTAACGTGCACAGGGTATGGCTCTCCCGCACACGGGGCCACGGCTTAACGTCCCATCCGACGGACGGCGGCCTTTACCAAACCCATCGGTGTCCCCTACTGACCGTGGGCAGGGCGGAGAATTTTGCGGAGACAAATCTCAACGCTGACCCAGCTGGGACTCGAACCTGGGAACTACAGGTTACGAGCCTGGCGCGCTACCGACTGAGCCACCCCCGCCCCTTCTAGGTAGGTGTACTACTAACTGTTTACTCTCTTTCTAGGTAGGTGTACTACTAACTATTTACTCTCTTTCTAGGTAGGTGTACTACTAACTGTTTACTCTCTTTCTAGGTAGGTGTACTACTAACTATTTACTCTCTTTCTAGGTAGGTGTACTACTAACTGTTTACTCTCTAGGTAGGTGTACTACTAACTGTTTACTCTCTTTCTAGGTAGGTGTACTACTAACTATTTACTCTCTTTCTAGGTAGGTGTACTACTAACTATTTACTCTCTTTCTAGGTAGGTGTACTACTAACTGTTTACTCTCTTTCTAGGTAGGTGTACTACTAACTGTTTACTCTCTTTCTAGGTAGGTGTACTACTAACTATTTACTCTTTTTCTAGGTAGGTGTACTACTAACTATTTACTCTCTTTCTAGGTAGTGTACTACTAACTATTTACTCTCTTTCTAGGTTGGTGTACTACTAACTATTTACTCTCTTTCTAGGTAGGTGTACTACTAACTGTTTACTCTCTTTCTAGGTAGGTGTACTACTAACTATTTACTCTCTTTCTAGGTAGGTGTACTACTAACTGTTTACTCTCTTTCTAGGTAGGTGTACTACTAACTGTTTACTCTCTTTCTAGGTAGGTGTACTACTAACTGTTTACTCTCTTTCTAGGTAGGTGTACTACTAACTATTTACTCTCTTTCTAGCTAGGTGTACTACTAACTATTTACTCTCTTTCTAGGTAGGTGTACTACTAACTGTTTACTCTCTTTCTAGGTAGGTGTACTACTAACTGTTTACTCTCTTTCTAGGTAGGTGTACTACTAACTGTTTACTCTCTTTCTAGGTAGGTGTACTACTAACTATTTACTCTCTTTCTAGGTAGGTGTACTACTAACTGTTTACTCTCTTTCTAGGTAGGTGTACTACTAACTATTTACTCTCTTTCTAGGTAGGTGTACTACTAACTGTTTACTCTCTTTCTAGGTAGGTGTACTACTAACTGTTTACTCTCTTTCTAGGTAGGTGTACTACTAACTATTTACTCTCTTTCTAGGTAGGTGTACTACTAACTGTTTACTCTCTTTCTAGGTAGGTGTACTACTAACTATTTACTCTCTTTCTAGGTAGTGTACTACTAACTATTTACTCTCTTTCTAGGTTGGTGTACTACTAACTATTTACTCTCTTTCTAGGTAGGTGTACTACTAACTGTTTACTCTCTTTCTAGGTAGGTGTACTACTAACTGTTTACTCTCTTTCTAGGTAGGTGTACTACTAACTGTTTACTCTCTTTCTAGGTAGGTGTACTACTAACTATTTACTCTCTTTCTAGGTAGGTGTACTACTAACTATTTACTCTCTTTCTAGGTAGGTGTACTACTAACTGTTTACTCTCTTTCTAGGTAGGTGTACTACTAACTATTTACTCTCTTTCTAGGTAGGTGTACTACTAACTGTTTACTATCTTTCTAGGTAGGTGTACTACTAACTATTTACTCTCTAGGTAGGTGTACTACTAACTGTTTACTCTCTTTCTAGGTAGGTGTACTACTAACTATTTACTCTCTTTCTAGGTAGTGTACTACTAACTATTTATTCTCTTTCTAGGTAGGTGTACTACTAACTGTTTACTCTCTTTCTAGGTAGGTGTACTACTAACTATTTACTCTCTTTCTAGGTAGGTGTACTACTAACTGTTTACTCTCTTTCTAGGTAGGTGTACTAACTAACTATTTACTCTCTTTCTAGGTAGTGTACTACTAACTATTTACTCTCTTTCTAGGTAGGTGTACTACTAACTGTTTACTCTCTTTCTAGGTAGGTGTAGTAACTAACTATTTACTCTCTTTCTAGGTAGTGTACTACTAACTATTTACTCTCTTTCTAGGTAGGTGTACTACTAGGTAGGTTCACTCAATACACTACTAAGTAGGTGTACCTAATAAACTTGCATCTTAGTGTGTTTTAAGAAAAAAAGAATTTCAGAAAAAAATCTTTCAGAAAACAAATAATCACATCAAATGTTACATTATATATAAGAGTAGTAAAACACAAATAATAGCTTAATAATAATTTAATATATACACAGGCAGTTATATACACAGCATTGAATAGGAACTGAGAAAAGACGAAACCTATTTCATTAAGAATGACCAAAACTCTGAGAAGGAGACCAATGGAAAAATAATCATTTTATATTGTTGAAATATAGAAATTATTTTGATGGTAATTTAATTAAATAAAAAAGAAATAGGGCAAAGATAGTACTATTAAGATATTCGAATCAATCATCGGATAAATCAACTACTTAACATCTACGGTTATTGTACATAAATATAGAGGGGGGGGGGGCCCTCAGTCTATAGCGCGCCAGGTTCGTAACCTTCAGTTCCCAGGTTCGAGTCCCAGCTGGATCAGCGTTGAAATTTATTACCGCCCTGCCCACGGTCAGTAGAAGACACCGATGGGCTCGGAAAGACCGCCGTCCTTCGCAAGGGACGATAAACCGTAGTGCCTTGTGCGGGAGAACCATACCCTGTGTACGTTAAAGAACCCAGAGAAGGTTTTAAAAGGAGTTTTTAAAACAATTTTTAAAAAATATTGGATAATCATCCAATATTTTTTAAAAATCAGAAGAAATTTGAGATCACAACCCAGTTTTTCGTATCGCCCAATTACTTTACATAAAGGAAATTATTCTATATTTACCCATTCGATGTCATCTGCTGGTATGCGGCCCAAGAATTATAATCCTTTTCGGCAGAATTCCCCAGAACGATTCATATCTCTATAAAAGTCAAATTGTTAGAGTGATTTTCTGTTTCCTGGTTGCTTGCTGCTCGTGGTTCAGCGCCGTTTCTTTGCAGACGAGTCATCCAATTCAAACATTTCACTTTCGCTCTCTCCCGCGACTACTTTTATGACGTCACTACGCTGGGAGAGGATTTTAAATAGCGTCTTAGGTGAAGTACGCCACCTGTAGGAGAAGTGGTTTCCTATCCCCGTTTTTAATTAGCTGCTACCTAACCGAATGTTTCACATACGAAATATGTTTCATAGGCAGTGATTCTCTGCAATTCATTATCTGTAACGTAGGATTTTTTTTTATATCGGGTTTTTAAACAGCTGCATGAAACAAACCATACGTGTGACCACACCCGGATCTAGAAGAAAAAAACTGATGGGGAGGGGGGGGGGGGAGTGACGCAACAGAGGAGGAAAAATGTAAAGTTGGGAATCATGGATTTCCATTGCAGTGTATCATTTTCCATTCGTTTTAAAGGTTAAAATTGGGTAAATGGGCAGGTTACAAATACCCCAAGGTTGGAGAAGGGGATCCGCTGTACAGCAGTTCGGAGACAGATGGAAGCCTCCCGTCAGGGCCATCCAGCGGGTTCTTCAATGTTCACACGA
Organism: Ryuthela nishihirai; assembly: GCA_038380435.1. NCBI lineage: Eukaryota > Metazoa > Arthropoda > Arachnida > Araneae > Heptathelidae > Ryuthela > Ryuthela nishihirai. Next base: position 53,518,671 of record JAWZYU010000008.1, read on the forward strand.
TGTGTCTCTCCCGTACATGTGGCGGGGGTGGCTCAGTCGGTAGCGCGCCAGGCTCGTAATCTGTAGTTCCCAGGTTCGAGTCCCAGCTGGATCAGCGTTGAGATTTATTTCCACAAAATTCCCCGCCCTGCCCACGGTCAGTAGGGGACACCGATCCGTCGTCCGACCAGGCCGCCGTCCGTCGGATGGGACGTTAAACCGTGGATCCGTGTACGGGAGAGCCATACTCTGTGCACGTTAAAGAACACGCTGGATGGCCTTGACGGGAGGCTACCATCTGTCTCCCAACAGCTGTTCCAGTGGGTCCCCTCCCCCAACCTTCTCTGAGCCTTCGAGGTCCTTGTGACCTGGCCATTTAGCCCAAGGTGTGCAAAAAAGTGCGCTCAGAGGTAAAACGTTAAAGAACACGCTGGATGGCCTTGACGGGAGGCTACCATCTGTCTCCCAACAGCTGTTCCAGTGGGTCCCCTCCCCCAACCTTCTCTGAGCCTTCGGGGTCCTTGTGACCCTTCTCTGAGCCTTCGGGGTCCTGGCCATTTAGCCCATGGTGTGCAAAAAAGTGCCGCTCAGAGGTAAAACAATCCAACTCTCCGGCACACGACCCACGCCTTAGAGTCCCATCCGACGGACGGCCGCTCTCGAAGCCCATCGGTGTCCCCTACTGACAGAGGGCGGGGCGGAGAGTTTCGCCGAGATAAATCTCAACACTATCCCAGCTGGGACTCGAACCTGGGAACTTCAGATTACGAACGTTGAGCTGCTTTCCCACCTCGGTCGGTATCCGTCAAGTCACTAGATAGTCTGCAGTAGATGAAAGAGCATCTGCTGCAGACTGTCTAGTTGCTTGATTCAAGGGAACCAAAGATAGTTAACTGTTTTTAGAAGGAATAAAAACGTAAAAGTCACTTACTTTTGTGGAAGTGCAGAAGCTGTTCGAAATGAATGATGAGTCACGTGTTATCGCCTCGGTGAGGCTTCCGTTTCATTCCAGTGCTTTTAGCCTTTTATACTTGGAGTGAGATATATGACTGCGCTTCGTCTGCTTTTTGTTTTTACGAAGAGTAATTTTCAATGAATTAGTAAGAGTTCATTACACAAATTGGACACTAGAGTGCATTAGTGAGTTTGAAACATCCTAGAAACTGTCGTTGATGAAATGTAATGAGTTCTATGTCATCATCAATTCCTTTTCATTGCTGCGGAGTAAAATTATGAGTTTTGTAGTTTAGAAAGTCCATAAAAACTTTTCTGTTACAAGCAGCTTCGTAACGTAATTTTATCTTGAAAAGAAATAGAAAGTTCTAATGTAATACTCAAACTGTTTGTCCTAATTTACTCACTTGAAAATAAATCCTGTGATTCTACTACTGCGACGATTTTGTTTTTCTATGTAAGAATCAGGTGGGGGAGGGAGGGGTATTGCTGTTTTTAGTTGCATTTTAACTCACGAAATGAAACTGAAAAATGCTTAAGTTATAAACGATTCCATTTAGAAACTCTACACTCATTTTCGTCTGTTTGCGGGAAACTGTTCCTGCTGAAGGGACCCTCACAGCACACGACTGGCGGCTTTCCATACTCTCTCACAGCACAAGACTGGCGGCTTTCCATACTCTCTCACAGCACACGACTGGCGGCTTTCCATACTCTCTCACAGCACACGACTGGCGGCTTTCCATTCTCTCTCACAGCACACGACTGGCGGGTTTCCCTTCTCTCTCACAGCACACGACTGGTGGGGTCAACTCTCTCACAGCACACGACTGGTGGGGGTCAACTCTCTCACAGCACACGACTGGCGGGTTTACCTTCTCTCTCAAGGCACACTCTCTCACTATGAGAGGTGGGGTCAACTCTCACACAGCACACAATTGGTGGAGTCTCCTTCTCTCTCACACAGCACACAATTGGTGGAATCTCCTTCTCTCTCACACAGCACACGACTGGCGGGGTGAACTCTATCACAGCACACAATTGGTGGAGTCCCCTTCTCTCTCACACAGCACACGACTGGCGGGATTCCCTTCTCCCTCACAGCACACGACTGGCGGGGTGAACTCTATCACAGCACACAATTGGTGGAGTCCCCTTCTCTCTCACACAGCACACGACTGGCGGGATTCCCTTTTCTCTCAAGGCACACGACTGGTGGGGTGAACTCTATCACAGCACACAATTGGTGGGGTGAACTCTATCATAGCACACAATTGGTGTAGTCTCCTTCTCTCTCACACAGCACACAATTGGTGGAGTCTCCTTCTCTCTCACAGCACACAATTGGTGGAGTCTCCTTCTCTCTCACGCAGCACACAATTGGTGGAGTCTCCTTCTCTCTCACAGCACACAATTGGTGGAGTCTCCTTCTCTCTCACGCAGCACACAATTGGTGGAGTCTCCTTCTCTCTCACGCAGCACGCAATTGGTGGAGTCTCCTTCTCTCTCACGCAGCACTCAATTGGTGGAGTCTCCTTCTCTCTCACGCAGCACACAATTGGTGGAGTCTCCTTCTCTCTCACGCAGCACACAATTGGTGGAGTCTCCTTCTCTCTCACACAGCACACAATTGGTGGAATCTCCTTCTCTCTCACTGCACACGACTGGAGGGTTTCCATTCTCTCTCACAGCACACGACTGGCGGGTCTCCCATCTCTCTCACAGCACACGACTGGTGAAGTCTCCTCTCTCACACAGCATGCGATTGATGGGTTTTCCTCACCACAGCCTACGACTTGTGTCCTTCTGTCTGGTCAATTTTCTTCTCCGCAGCCTGCGACTGCTGGATTTCCCTTTTGTCTCTCAGCACAGGTTGCAGGAATTCTCTTCTGTCTCTCACCATCCTATGATAATCAGGTTCCCTTGGGAGAAAATATTTGAACATCATTTGCATAGTGAGGGGAAAAAATATATTGTTCCATTTACTAAAAAAGCGATTGTACATAAGTATTCACTGCACTTAGCCCTCAAAATGTTCAATAGCTTACCTTATGCATTAAGAAATTTCTCTGGTAATATTTATTTGTTTAAAAAAAGTTAAAGGTTTTTCTTATGGGGTTTGCTGATATTGAATTTATGTATTACATACTAAAGTAAATATTGTTGTCTATCAGGCTCCTGTCAGACCTCTGTGGCAAGCAGCTGCTTGAGGAGGTATTTATTATTATTTTTTTTTTATATTCTGAAAGTGCGAATAGTTTTTCATTTCTATTGTTATATAATTGAACATCAGATAGTTTGAAGTTTTTAAAGTATGTATGTATACACGTTAATATGTTTAAATTCCTGTGTATTCTATGTTATCTTTATACAATCTAATATGTATTATAACAACTCGGTAATTGTGGGTTATTTATAGGAAAAGAAATATATATTTATTTGTAAAATAAAGTTGATAGTTGAAGTTGTTTCTCCACCAGCTCATGCCTGGTGAAGTTCCCGTCTGGCTGCCAGAGTTTACGGCTGATGAGATTTTCTTTAGTCTCTGATGTCAGACTTTGTATGACGGCAACGCTTTGCCAGCCACTGCAGTGAATATACGGACTTCTTGCCCGTCTTCACAAATGGCTGAAAGTCCTTCACATCAGTGGGATCGGCCATAGTCTGCTGTGATGTAATCGATGCAGACCATGGCCGATTCCGACAGCAGCTCCATTTTCTTCTATCGCGTGTCCAGTCACGTCGGGATCAAGGGCAATGACTTGACAGGTGCTGGTGCCAAGACGAGTATGTCCCTGTTCCCCTCTACTTTGCTGAGGCGGGGGTGACTCAGTTGGTAGTCCCAGCTGGGTCAGCGTTGAGACTTATCTCCGCAAAATTCCCCGCCCTGCCTACGGTCAGTAGGGGACACCGATGGGCTTGGAAAAGCCGCCTTCCGTCGGATGGGACGTTAAGCCGTGGCCCCGTGTGCGAGAGAGCCATACCCTGTGCACGTTAAAGAACACGCTGGATGGCCTTGACGGGAGGCTACCATCTGTCTCCAAACAGCTGTTCCAGTGGGTCCCCTCCCCCAACCTTCTCTGAGCCTTCGGGGTCCATGTGACCTGGCCATTCCCCCTCGGTGTGAGCGCCTGTACGCGGTGAGGGGGACCACCCTGTGAAGGTTCCGCTGGCTCGGTTACCTTTGCAGGGTCTTAAACGCTCGCCCGCGTGTTTGCCGTGCGCGGAGACCCGTGTCCCGGGAAAGGAGGATCCTGGTAGTTGCTCGGGGGTCCCCGTCTTCTCTCCTCAGCTCATGACTGGCGTGGTCCCCATTGGCCGTCTTGCCATTGGGGAGCCTGTCTGTCGCGGGGCTGGGCAGCGGATACCAGGGCCTCTGCTATACACTGCTTTGGCCGCTGCTTCCGGTAAACGGGAGCTCCTGGGGTGGCCCCCCCCAGGAGCAATCGGCTGGTGGGCAGGTCCTGCTAGGGTCAACCGTGCAGAGCGGTGAGTAACCTTGCCCACGGTCCGGGTACAGGTTTACAAGTTTCCTCACAGATTATTTTCCTTTTGTCGTTATCCTTTCTTTGTGCAGCCAGTTTGGCAGTCACAATATTCTTATTTTTGCGCTTTGTTTCATTTGTGTAGAACGTTTTTGTTCTGCACATTTCTCTCTTTATTTTCCTTCTATTTATTTGTGAGGGCTTGGCTCACTGTCTGTGTGGGTATTGTGCCTGAATAGCCCTGGCGCCCGACTGGGCGTCCCCTTGTTGGGCTTCATGGAGGGTAAGGACAGCGGGCACTGAACCACACAAAAACAAACATGCGAGAGAATGAAGAAAATAATGCGATCGCCGCCAACAAGAGGGCTCGACATGAGCCCCCATCTTCCTCGTTGTCTACGTTATCTCTGCCGTCGTCTTCTGTGTCTCTGTCTTCGTTGCCAAAGTTCCTGATCATCCCCTCCACGGGTGATCAGGTATTTTTTTTTCACGGGTGATCCCCATTTTTTTGTAAATAAAGGTTTGAAAGGTCTTGCGGGAGAGCCGAAATCCGTCAAGCGCTTACGATCTGGCGACTTGCAGGTTGAGACCGCTTGTTCTAAACACTCTGAACTACTCCTGAAAGTCAAAGAAATTGGTGGGGTGGCTGTCGAAGTCACTCCCCATAAAACTCTGAATTCCTCACGGGGTGTGATAACTGAGTGGGGCCTCCTCAAAGTCACTGAGGAGGAAATCCTTTCAGAACTCACACCTCAAGGAGTAATAGCAGTCCATCGGGTTTCGACACACCGTGATGGGAAATTGACACCCACCAGGGTGCTGATTGTCACCTTTAACTCGCCACACCTGCCTTCTTCCATCAAGGCAGTTTACTTACATTGTGAGGTACGGCCGTATATACCGAACCCTCTGCGCTGTTTTCAGTGTCAGATATACGGTCATGCCTGCACAGCATGCAGGGGCAAGCCCACCTGTGCTCGCTGTGGCAGTAAGGATCATCTCGATCCTGACTGCACAGCAGAAAAGGCATGCTGTGTGAACTGCAGTGGCGAACATCCGGCGTACTCCCGCGACTGTCCAAAGTTGAAGGAGGAAAAGGAGGTACAACGCCTCAAAGTCATGAACAACATCTCGTATGCTGAAGCGAGAAAGCTTGCTGCACCGCCCGCCCCACCTGGCAAGGTTTCCTATGCCAGTGCAGTCATTGGAAAGCCCATCGTTCCAATGACCTCGGTTGCGGTGCAGACTGACATCAGTGTACCACCTACTGAGTCTTTCTCGCCAGCTGCAAAGTACCTCCTCACGCAGGCGAGACCGAGGGTGGTGTCGACTTCGACATCAACCCCGGTGTCCATTCCTGCAGCTCAGCCTTCCACCTCCACCGGAAGGTCTCCTCCTCCCAGTCCTCAGACAGCAAGACCTTCAAAACCTAAGGGGCCCCCCTGGGGCCCAAAAAGAAAATCACTGCACCTCAAAGGGCGGTCACCTATCCATGCCCCTCGGATGATTCCGAGGACATGGATACCGACCGCCCCCTATTCAGTAAGCCGTCCTCCGCGGCGGTTAAGCTGAATAGAAACTTGTCGTCCGCCCACTCTTCTAAGTCCTGAGATGGCCACATTCATACAATGCAATTGTCGTGGATTCCAGAGGAATCTTGACGACATCAAGGCCCTCCTTCAGGCACACCAGCCCATCTGTGTGTGCCTGCAGGAGACATACTTGCAGCCAGTCACAGATCCCACGATCCGGCACTTTTCACTGGTTCGCCGGGACCGGGATGGAGATAGTCCAGCTCGCGGGGGTGTCGCCATCCCCATGAGCAACCATTCTCCATTCCAGGTCATACCCCTCACCACCAACTTGGAGGCGGTAGCCATCCGTCTCTTCGTGGGGTTCTCGCTGACTGTCTGCTCTGTATATCTTCTACCTGAGAGCATCGTCTTCCAGGAAGACCTTGATGATCTCGTCTCGCAGCTGCCATCCCCCTTCCTCATTATGGGGGACCTCAACGGACACAGCCCACTTTGGGGCAGTGCTGACACCAACGGGAGGGGCGGGGTCCTGGAGCAGTGGCTCCTGGAACCTTCTCTCTCCCTGTTGAACACCGGTGTCAGTACTTACTTTCACTCCCCAACCCGCACTTTCACTGCCATTGACCTCACCATCTGCTCCTCCTTGATCCTTCCACTCTTTACATGGGAGGTCGAGGACAACCCTTATGGAAGCGATCACCTCCCCGTGGTGTGCACCATCTCGCGTGGGGGGCCTTGCAGCCCTTCACGCATCTCGCGGTGGAGGCTCGATCGTGCTGACTGGGGTGGTTTCGAGCTGCTCTCTGAGCTCGATGACCACTCCGTCAGCCAGGAGCCAATCAATGTGGCAGTAGCGGAGATAACGGACTGTATCGTAGATGCAGCTGCATCAACAATTCCTCAAACTTCTACACGGTTTCCTCGCTTTCCGAAACCGTGGTGGAATCCAGATTGCACCGCAGCTCGTATGGCTCAGAACAAGGCTTGGGGGTGTTTCGGAGATATCCGACAACCCCCAACCTCGAAAATTTCAAACGCGCCAGGTTCATCCGACGCCAGAGCCAGAAGGAATCTTGGATCAAGTATACATCTTCTATCACCCGTACGACTACTTCTAAGGTCGTGTGGGATAAAGTCCGGAAAATGAGTGGGAACTACACGTCCCACTCGTTATCGATCCTGGAGCACAATGGACAGGCAATTGCTGACACTCTGGGGGAGTCATTCTCTTCCATCTCTTCGTCTTCCTCTTACTCCCCCGAGTTTCTGGCCCAGAAGGGCAGGGCGGAGCACTCTCCACTGTCTTTCCACTCGAATGGCCTGGAGCCTTACAACAGGCCATTCACAGCGGAGGAGCTTCGCCTTGCTCTGAACTCTTCTTGTGCCTCTGCTGTAGGGCCGGACAATGTCCATTGTGCCATGCTCGAACATCTTTCACCATCGAGTAAGGATTGGCTGCTCCATCTCTTCAATCGCATTTTTCTCGAGGAGCAGTTTCCGGACTCCTGGCGGGAGGCCATCGTCTTGGCCTTCCCCAAGCCAGGCAAAGATCCCAAGATTCCTTCCAATTATCGTCCCATCGCATTGACGAGCTGCATGTGCAAGGTGTTGGAAAGAATGGTAAATGCCAGACTCATCTGGTATTTAGAACATCGCAACCTTCTTTCCAACACCCAGTGTGGCTTTCGCAGGCAACGGTCAACTCTTGACCACCTGATACGCCTCGAATCGGCTATCAGAAACTCATTTTTAAGAAGAGAGCACCTGGTGTCAATTTTCTTCGACATCGAAAAAGCGTACGACACGGCTTGGAGATTCGGCATTCTTCGTGACCTCCACAGCTTCGGCTTGAGAGGTCACATGTCGATCTTCATCTCCAACTTCTTATTGACACGCTCTTTTCGTGTCTGTGTCGGTAACACTCTGTCGCGGCCGTACCCCCAAGAACAGGGGGTGCCACAAGGCTGCGTTCTGAGTGTTACGCTTTTCGCTGTAAAGATTAATTCTATAACTAGACAACTTCCTCCATCAGTAGGCAATGCCCTCTATGTTGATGACTTTAGCATCTTTTGCTCATCGTCCAGCATGAGGATCATTGAAAGACAACTGCAAATTGCCCTGAACAATCTTTCGGTTTGGGCGACGGCAAACGGGTTTCGGTTCTCCCCACAGAAGACCGCTTGTGTGCACTTTTGGCACAAGCGTAATCTTCATCTGGAACCCGAGCTGCGGCTCGGGGGTAACATCATTCCATTTGTGGCGGAGACTAAGTTTCTCGGTCTCATATTCGATCGGAAATTGACCTTTTTACCACACATACGTCATCTCAGGTCCAAGTGCACGCGGGCATTGAACATTGTTAAGGTCCTCTCCTCCCTTTCTTGGGGGGCGGACCGATGTTCTTTGTTCCGCCTGTACCGTGCACTTGTCCGATCGAAACTGGACTACGGATCCCAGGTGTACGACTCGGCCCGGGATTCGGTGGTGAAGGTGCTGGACCCCCTCCATCATCAGGCCCTCCGTGTTTGCACGGGAGCCTTCCGCACTTCACCGGTCCAGAGTCTTTACATTGAGACCGACGAACCTTCTTTATCTCTTCGCCGTCAGCAGTTGTCCCTACAATATGCTTCTAAATTGCGATCCCTGCCTGGCCATCCCACTTGGGACTGCGTTTTCAGTCTGAAGTGGGAAATGCTTTACAATAATCGGCCGACTGCCATTCGTCCTTTTGGTTTGCGAGTCCGAGGCTACCTCAGAGACATCAACACCAGTCTCGATAGGGTTGCACAGTCGACAGCTGAGCCACTTCCACCATGGCTCACTGTTTCCCCTTCCTGCGATTTTTCCCTGTGCAGGACAGGGAAGGCCTTTACACCCGACTGTGTGTACCGGCAACTCTTTGCCAGCCATCGTGCTGAGCACCCGGACTTCTTGCCTGTCTTTACAAATGGCTCGAAGTCCGGCACTTCAGTGGGATCAGCCATGGTCTGCTGTGATGTAATCATTGCAGACCAGATCCCACTGCAGTGTTCCATCTTCACTGCAGAGTTGCACGCTATCAGTCTCGCCTTGGACCACGTAGCGACTAAGCATCATCGTCGGTGTGTGCTTTACACCGACTCGCTTAGCTCGCTAAAGGCTTTGATCTCGGTGAGGCATCGGCCTCACCCTGTTCTTACTAAGATCCACCAGCAACTACATCGTCTGGCAGCCACCACCACCATCCATTTCTGTTGGGTGACCGGTCACGTCGGGATTAGGGGCAACGACTTGGCAGATGCTGCTGCCAAGTCAGCCACGCCGCTGTCCCACTCTCCGTTGCCGGTTCCCTATCTGGATTTCCGGCAGCGTTTTACCACCGAGCTCCGGACACAGTGGCAGAGATCTTGGTCAGAACAGCTTACAAACAAGCTCTTTGAGATCAAACCTATCGTCAAACCATGGCAGTCTTGTTACCGCAGGAATCGCAAGGAGGAAGTTGTACTTGCTCGGCTCCGCTTGGGTCATTCGTTTATTACTCATTCGTTTCTTTTACGGGCGGACGACGAACCCAAGTGTGAGTTTTGTGACACCTTTTTAACGATCAAACATATTTTAATTGAATGTCGTTGTTTTAACTTTGAAAGACGTATGTTTTTTAACTCTCATGATTTTACGTCCGAGCCCCTTACACTCGGACATCTTTTATCCGACTATTGTACTTTTACCTCTCTCTTTCAATTTTTACGATTTACTGGATATTTTAATCGAATTTGATATACTATTTATACTGGATATTTTAATCGCATTATTTACCCCAGGTCTCTTACACCTGGGATTATTTTATATAGTATTTCTACAGTTGTTTTACTCTGTTTATATGCACCTGTTTTTTGTTATTTTACCCATTTATAATGTTGAAAATATATTTTTAATTTTGTTTGCGGGTTTCTATGTCTTTTATCTTTTATATTGTCTTTTGTTTGGCGCATTATGGCCTTGTTGCCGATGCGCCATTAAACCCCAAACAACCAACCAACCAACCAACTACCTGGCCATTTAGCCCATGGTGTGCAAAAAAGTGCCGCTCAGAGGTAAAACAACCCAACCCAAATTTACACGTGATCTATTCCCTTGTTCTCTGTGAGCTCACACTTTTTTCATTATTGTTTTACCCTTAACGATTTTTGTGTTATTATTTTAAATATTGATAATACCCTCTGTAATATTATATTCTGTGGTAGCATTATTAATGAACAAAATTAGAAATAAATTCAGTTCATTATTATATTTAATTTCAGTTCTTCTGCAAAGAATTTTTATTTCTATCCACAATGACATGCTTATTATCCTTATTTTATTTTTAATTAATTCTTTAAAGACAACAGATAATTTTTTCGTAACTGCCGATGGCTGTTAAAACTCTTTCTCGTAGTATCCATTTTTAACTTTTTTTTAAAAATAATAATTAAATATCTCCTGTGTTTATTATAGGCATGAAAATAAGATACACTGTTTTTATCCGCACAAAAATATTTTTAGAACCTGGGTTCGAGCCCCCGGTAAGGCATGGATGTGTGTGTCGTTTTTCTGCTGAGGTCCTGCCATCCTCACAGACCTTCTACTATGGCATATAAACTGTCACGCTCCAGTCAGACCTCTGTGGCAAGCAGCTGCTTGAAGGGGTATTTATTATTTTTTTTATTTAATCGTAACTTACATGTCAAAAATAATTTTTATTCAAGGTTTAATACGTTTCTCTCTTTCCAGGTAATTTTTATTCTCTGTTAGAAAGCCTGATGCCCTGCGATAAAGTGATAACAAAATATTATGTTTCCATCTACGCTATTAAAATCAAACATACTATACCAATAATAGGTTAATCAGATTATGCATAGCGAAGTTTAATTTGTTTAAATATTGAACATCTTAGTTTGATCGGTTTCGGAGAGGTCGGTCGCACTCTGACAGCGCTCCAAATGGTACTTCATTATGCTGATCTTATTTTGAGTTAAAGTTCGATATTTTATGTTAGAATACTCGACTTGATGATCATCATTCAACTCAACCAAAGACAGAATATTACGTAAGTGTTATTCCGCTTTTTGTTGATTTTTTTTTTGGTTTCTATTCTGGCATATACAGGCTCCTGTCAGATCTCTGTGGCAAGCAGCTGCTTGAGGGGGTATTTATTTATTATTTATTTTTTTTAGTTCAAGGCTTTCCCGTGGCTGAGTGGTTAGCGCGCTTGGCTACTGATCTACGGGACCTGGGTTCGAGCCCCGGATAAGGCATGGATGTTCGTGTTGTTTTCTGCTGAGGTCCTGCCATCCTCTCGGATCTTCTACTGTGGCATATAAACTGACAGGCTCCTGTCAGACCTCTGTGGCATATAAACTGACAGGCTCCTGTCAGACCTCTGTGGCAAGCAGCTGCTTGAGGGGGTATTTATTTATTTATTTATTTATTTTTTGTCCTGTCCAATAAGTCCCTATCTTTGCGACGAGCTGTGGCCGGGCCTTGACCTTGACCTCGACAGAGCTACTGCGGTCAGCAGATGACTCGTGCTCCCTTCCGCAACTTGAGATTGGAAACAGCACTTCCTCCCCTACGGTGTCAACCGGAAATGGCAATTAAGAACAACAGCCGTGTATCGAATGTGAATCTTGCCTGCTCAGAATGCAGTAAACAGACGCTAGAAGAAAAGGATTTGATGCAGTGCAAAAAGTTGCGATGGAAAGCATCACTTCTCATGTGCTGACATAAGTGGAAATAATTTTAGAAGAATGTCGAAAGAACGGAGAAATAAATGGATTTGTCATCATTGTTCCAAAGGGAATACAGATTCCGATAAATCGATTGCAAACAAAAATACTCCTTCGCAATCATTTATAGCGAAACAGTCATCTCAGGAGAATACAGCGTCTGCCTTTCTGAACTTTCAGGTAGAGGATGAGACTTGTAATAGAGAAGTGAAATCCATGTTACTTCGTATCGATACGAAGTTATCCACATTAACCGACATGAAGGACAAAATAGATTCGCTGGAAACCTCTATGAGCTTCTTGTCAGAAACGTATGACGTATTATTGAACAAATTTATGGACTCTGAGAAGAACAATAACAAGCTCACAGAACTGTTGACCGAATGCTAAACACAAAACTCTGTGCTCGAGAAAGAGATTCGCGATCTAAAAATGGTGAATAATGATCTAGAACAGTGTCTCGCAAACGTTTTTACTCTGCGGCACATTGAATCTAATTTTTTTTCCGCGGCACACTGAATCTAATTTTTTTTCCGCGGCACACCTAAAAAAGAATAAAAGCAAACTCTATATAATCGTCATTATATTTGCGCTTTGTTGAAGTCATCAGCCTGGTTTTACTTGAAGATTTGCTCTCGTTCTTTAATTCATAATTCGGTGTTTGTTTTAAATATTTGCCCATTCTATGACTTCAAATAATCAAAAATTAACACCAAAATTTGGAAAAAGCTTGATAAATATTTACAAGATCCCAGTTGATAAAATCTGAAAGTTTTTTTATTAAACCACGTCGATATTAAAGCACGTCGATAACACAAGTCAAGTCAAAATGAAATCTTTGGAATATCTAGTGTCAATTTGAAAATCTCTCGCGGCACACAGTTTGCGAGACACCGATCTAGAACAATACAGCCGAAACAAAAACATTGAAATACACGGCATCTCATTAAGAAAAGAAGATGCTGAAAGTGTTCTGCATGGCTAGGTAAAAAATTTAGCCGATAAGTTAGATATTAAGGATTTTCAAACGAAAGATATTGATGTGATTTACAGAGTCTCTGTTCGGGATAAGCAAAACTTACCTTACGTTATCGTACAATTTAAGAGTAGATCCATTAAAAATAACTGGATTGCTCGGAAAAAAACTAGAATTAACAGTGGTGAGGTTTTTTATGACAGTTCCAATAATTCAATTTACATTAACGAAAATTTGACCCAGGTGAACAAAGAAATTTATTGGAGAGCTAGAGTTTTTGCTAGACAGCATAACTATAAATATGTATGGTACAAGAATAACAAAATATTTGTTAAAAAAGGAGATAACGATAAGCCGATTAGGATTAATATGTTTGATGCTATCGAGAATTTAACTAAAGATTAATTTTTGCCATTTTTAAATTATACTTTTTTTTTTCCATTTTTAAACAATTATGGAGGTTATTGAACTAATAGATAATGAATTAAATTTGGATGGCCCTGATAATACACAAGAATTGAATCCTAATATTTTTTACAAGGCAAAGATGATATCGAATCAGCCGTATTCTATATTTGAGATCTGTTTTAAAAAAACTGGGACCTATTTACGGTTTATATCGATTCGTTTATCGATTATTTGGATGTTATTATTCTAGTAGAAAGTACAACTAACACTCTGGAAAATTCACTTATTAATTTAGCTGGTTTTGATAAAATCACTATTGATGTTAATATTTCAGGTGGCAGAGGTCTTATAATTTTCTGTAGACATAAGTTGAATGTTTCTGAACTAAATATTTCGATTTCATCTGCGGAAGTCATTCATCTGCAGATTGAAATTAATGGCTTTTTATTAAACTTGATCGCTCTATACAGATCACCAAGTACAAAGGTTAAAGAATTTCTATCAAATTTGAAAAATTGGTTCGACTTAAATTTAAAGCTAAATGATATTTTATGGTTGCCAATTTTAATATTGATACTGCAAATATAGACAAATATGATAGCGACCAATACTTGAATCTGTTATTCGAGTATGGCATGGAACAGAAGGTATCAGGTTTTACTAGAGGAGAAGTCGTTATGCAAATGTTGCAATAAATTTAAATTGATCACGTGGTTCATAAAAGTAAGAACTCTGAAGCAAATGTAAGAGTCTATAAAAAAAAGATTACTGATCACTATGGAATATTAATTAGAACAAAAATAAAATCCTTAATTTTTAGAGATAAAAATCCTACAAATAAGAATAACGCTTACTTAGGTACATAGGTCGATGATAAAAAACTTTTCCAAAAACTAGGATTATTAGATTGGGATGTTATTGGAACTGAGGTTAATCCGAAAGACTTGTTAAAATTGATATTAGATAAAATTAACGAAATTAGGAATCAGTGTTATTTCAAGGCATCTAGAGTTAAAATATTCAAAAGGAAACCGAAAGAATGGATAACTGAAGGGAAAATTAAGACTATTGAAGAAAGAGATCTGTTGTGGGTTAAATATAAGAATAATGTGCAAAGTACGATATTATATGATGATACAAAAAAGTAAGGAATACTGTAAATAGTTTGATAAGGAAACAAAAATGTTTTTATTACTGAAATAAAATCGATTCAAATGAAGATAACAATAAGAAAATTTGGGAGCCGGTAAAAGATATTATTAATGACAAAAAGAAATTATCTGTTGACATGCAAATAAAACGCCATTTTGGCAAAAATAAAGCGATGGAGTTGATAGTCGATGATTTTAACAATTACTTTGCTAGTGTTACAGAAAATTTAACCCTGAAATATTCAAAAAATATAAATATAGCTGTCAACGAGATTATTACACCTTCTAATTTACATTCTACTTTTATACCTGAAGCAAATAGAGATGAGGTAGTACAGATAATTAAATAAAAAAAAATACCCCCTCAAGCAGCTGCTTGCCACAGAGGTCTGACAGGAGCCTGTCAGTTTATATGTCATAGTAGATGGTCTGAGAGAATGGCAGGCCTTCAGCAGAAAAACGACACAAACAGCCATGCCTTACCCGGGCCGGGGCTCGAACCCAGGTCCCTTAGATCAGTAGCCAAGCGCGCTAACCACTCTGTCAGCAATTTAAAACTAGTAATGCAGTGGGCTATGATATGGTGAAAACTTCATATATAAAAAGCAATGCAGATGTTTTTTCTGAGATCCTGCAACGCTTGATTAATTTGAGTTTGAACACTGGCATTGTACCTACACACTCAAAACTGCAATTGTGCGTTCTATATTTAAAAAGGGATCACGAAATATATATAGTAATTATAGACCAATCATGATCTTATCAGTTATTGAAACAGTTTTAGAAAAATATGTATACAAATATGTTAATAATTTTTTAGAAAAATGTAAAATAATTACAGATAGGCAGTACGGGTTTAGGAAGAACAGAGGAATTATTGATTTATTAGAGCATTTCTCACAATACATTAATACAGCACTCAATTCTGGAAAAAAGGTTTGTGCTATATTTATGGATTTGAATAAAGCAATTGACACGGTTAACCATGACATATTGTTAAAAAAGTTATCATTGGTGGGAATTCGACGTTCACTGAATAAATGGTTCAAAAATTACTTGTCTAATAGGACTATCATCACTAGGATTGAAAATTGTGAGAGTAGAGATCAAATTTTAAAATCAGGTGTACCACAGGGCTCAGTTTTGGGCCACTTTTATTTGCAATTTATATAAATAATTTAGCAGAAATAAATTTTCAGGGTAATTTGTTTATGTTTGCTGACGATACCGTTCTGCTGAACGCAGGTATGCAGGTAGAAGAAGTAGTTAGATGTGCACAGAACGACTATAATGTAGCAAATTCTTGGTTTCAGAAAAACAAACTCTTCTTAAATGAAGAAAAAACCAAATATATGATCATTCAGAGTAGTCTCAAGTTAAATAACTTATGCATTAAAACACATAATCATAACTGTCAATATAAATTAATAATTAACCAAAATGCATGTTCCTGCCCAATTGTGGAAGAGGTTAATAAAATTCAATATTTGGGGATTTATATTGACCAAGATTTTAAATGGATGATATGTAAAGCTCTCTGTGAATCAATCATTAGGTATGGTATAAGTATAGATGGGTGCACATATAAATCTGATTTAAATAAAATAATATTCTAATCTCTCTAAATAATATTGTTAAATTTAATAAACATGTAATTAATGAATATCAACTTGGCAATAGTTTCCATCATCTGAACGTTTTACCAGTTGATTTGTTACGTATTTATGTAACTATCTTTAGAAAGATTATTGTAAAATCTTATTATTAGTATCTTTAGTATATTTAGTATGTATCTTTAGAAAAATTATGTAACTATCTTTAGAAATTACTTTAAAAATGAACACAAGGAGAAAATTTTGCATGTGATCAATACAAGACGAAAGTGTGAAAATTATTTTGTCGAACCAGTTTTTCACAATAATTATGGAAAAGCGCGGATATTTTATCAAATACCTAAAGTTTTTAATTCTCTACGGAGAGAACTGTTATGCCTGAACACGTATTCAGAATTTAAAACTAAAGTTTCGAAATGGTTATTAGATGTAAATATTTGAAAAGTAATGTTTAAAAAGTCATATCCTCTATCTGGTATCTTTTAAGCAAGTGCAATTTTAATGCGAAATGATGACTTGTACCATAAGTGATAGTTTTGTGCAATATGTGCTGTAATCTGAAATTTTATAGGTTTATTTTATAAATGTGTTTAATTTTTCATGTCTGTGTTTTAATACGTGTTTTTTTTGTTGTTGTTATTGTTTTAGTTTCTTTTTTTAATTATGTGTTTATTTTCCATTATACATGTCATATTCTTTAATAAACCTGTCGTGTGATTAAAAGGAATCCTGCTGACAAGCCATAAGGCTTAGTGGGGTAATCTATGTATATAACCATACTAAGGCTTAATAAAGATATTATTATTATTAACTAACGTATACAGCTGTTCGTATTAATTAGCTGAATATCGAAATATGTCATGTAGTAGAAATGATATCAATTATTAAAATGTCTCAGACATTCAACATTTGTAATGTAAATCGATGAAAATAATCCCTAGCAATGTGAATATCACCTTTTTTTTTTACTGAAAACAGAGAAAATTGTATTTTTTTCCCCCGAAGTGTCATGTGATGAATTGAGCATTTTTTTAATAACTCTACCGTCCCGTAGCCGAGTGGTTAGCGCGCTTGGCTCCTGATCTAAGGGACCTGGGTTCGAGCCCTGGATAAGGCATGGCTATTGTGTTGTTTTCCTGCTGAGGTCCTGCCATCCTCACAGACCTTCTACTGTGGCATATAAACTGACAGGCTCCTGTCAGACCTCTGTGGCAAGCAGCTGCTTGAAGGGGTATTTATTTATTTACTAATGCTGTGATATTTAATCGCACTCAAATCTGAATGTAATAGGAATGGGCTTAATTTTGATAATATCTTCTACAGGTGAGAGCAGATTTGGTTTCAATACAATCCTCTTTGACCTTGAGATTTTCGTAGAAGTAAGTGTTCTCATGCGTTCAACGAAGTTCTCCTTGACTGTTGTCTTGCAGGAAAAGGCCAAGAAAATGAATAACCCTTGAAAAGCATTTGAGATCACGAATACATATTTCATAAATGTAGAGTCAGTAAAACTCACTATAATACCCGATACCCAAGTCAGCCCCATCATAGCTGCTAATCTAAGGAATACGCAGAATTTTATAAGCAGCATTTTCTTGTTCGCTTCGGGAGAATTAGAAAACATTGTTACAATGAAGTAGGCACTGATTCCAAAGAGGAGGATGTTGAGGCACATGAGCACAGCGAAAGGAATGATGAACAGAAGCAGCAAGGAATGAGGTTCTCTGAACCAGCACATTCCGGTTTCACCGTCAGCAAATTGAGGTCGATACTTGAGAGGGATGTAATCGGAAGCGTCTATTTGTTGTGTTAGAATGGCAAGAGACATCGGGGTGAGCCATGCATACAATGAGTAAAAGAAGAATCGTCTCTTAGGGAGCTTGTTATCCATCACTCTGAGCCTAGTGGTTGCTGCTCTCAAAGATCTCCACACATCAAAGGCTATCACATTCATCCAGAAGAAGGAAGCCAGGAAGAAGTAATAGATGCACATGGCTACTCCTATGCAAGATGTCTTACTTAAATTTTCGATGGTTGTTGCTACCAGAAAGTTGATGTGTGCAAAGACAAGCGCCAGGCAGAGGGATGCTAAATAACATCCTGGAAGGTTCTGCAATTTTGGAATGAACAGGAAGAGGACAAGATGGAGGACGATGAACACCATTGACGTAGAAAGTCCAATTACATTTATTATCGTAAGTATTCCGTCGTATTCATTTTGAGTTTCGAGGAGTTTCGACGGACAAACTGCCACACCACCTTCGATAGCTACAAATTCACACTTTTCGAAGATTTTATTGTGCAAGTTTGCGTAAAGTCGTCCGTCATCGATTTTACGATATTCATCGTTTTTCAGTAAAACGAATTCCGTCTCACATTTAGGTTCGGGACATTCTTCTTCAAACTGATGATCAGTAGAATTATGAGAATACGTATCATTGTCTCCAGAAGAGGAGATTATATCGACTGAATTATTTTCTGCATTATCTCTTCCGTTTCGTGAGTGAATGTTTATGATTTCTTGTGAGGAATTAATTGAAACAGTTGATGAATTAGGATGATTTTCTGAAAGCGATTTCTCGCAGGATGTTACTATAAACAGATTTGTTATAAGGAAAACTGAATTCCGTACACTGCGTATATTTTTCATTATTAAGAAAGGGAACTTGTGGAATTATAAATCCTCAAATGTTTTAGTTTTTAAATTAGTTTCCATTAATCTTGCCATTGAAGTATCCATTGTAAAAGACAGTCCAGTTAGAATTCCACATTTCAAACTTTATCTGTTATCCTAGAGTAAGAAAAGAAAAAGAAGGTTAAAATTTCAGATCTAGCAATAAATTCTGTAAGATAACAAACAATATTTTGTAAGCATTACCAAATTTTAGTTCAATATTACTTTCCTTAGCCGTCCCGTGGCCAAGTGGTTAGCGCGCTTGGCTACTGATCTACGGGACCTGGGTTCGAGCCCCGGGACGGGACCTGCCGTCCCATGGCCGAGTGGTTAGCGCGCTTGGCTACTGATCTTCGGGACCTGGGTTCGAGCCCCGGGTAAGGCATGGCTGTTTGTGTTGTTTTCTGCTGAGGTCCTGCCATTCTCTCAGATCTTCTACTATGGCATATAAACTGACAGGCTCCTGTCAGACCTCTGTGGCAAGCAGCTGCTTGAGAGGGTATTTATTTATTTTATTTATTACTTTCCTTATCACTAGACATTAATCAATAATTTCGACAGAGTAAAATCAATCAGTTTTTCATTTAGGTCTCTTTCGAAATCGTAATGGCTTATTTCTTGTCAGGCTATATATTCTTTCGTTGTCCCCTGGGCTTTGACACTTATGTTGATTTTATTTTGCATTTATATGCCTATTTCGTTGTTTTACATGTTATTTATACACTCGTTTTTTGTTCCTATATATATATTCCTTTTTTTGGAAAACGAGCAAAAAACGTGCAAGTCCAACAATTTTTAAGGAGGGTTGTAAATCTTTTCTGATGTGTTGTTTTTCTAACATGCAATGGAATTTAAGGAAGCTGTGTATCTCTTTTGTTGATATCGATAGATTTAGGTTGTGTGGGTTGTTTTACCTCTGAGCGGCACTTTTTTGCACACCATGGGCTAAATGGCCAGGTCACATGGACCCCGAAGGCTTAGAGAAGGTTGGGGGAGGGGACTAACTGGAACAGCTGTTGGGAGACAGATGGTAGCCTCCCGTCAAGGCCATCCAGCATTGTTATTTAACGTGCACAGAATATGGCTCTCCCGCACACGGGGCCACTATTTAACGTCTCAAACGACCGACGGCGGCCTTTCTAAGCCCATCGGTGTCCTTTATTGACCGTGGGCAGGGCGGGGAATTTTTGCGGAGATAAATCTCAACGCTGACCCAGCTGGGACTCAAACCTGGGAACTACAGATTACGAGCCTGGCGCGCTACCGACTGAGCCACCCACGCCCCGATATCGACAGATATTCGGTAATGGTCCTAAGTATACCATGGCCGAGTGGTTAGCGCGCTTGCCTACTGATCTAAGGGACCTGGGTTCGAGTCCCGGGTAAGGCATGGATGTTTGTGTCGTTTTTCTGCTGAGGGCCTGCCATCCTCTCAGACCTTCTACTATGGCATATAAACTGACAGGCTCCTGTCAGACCTCTGTGGCAAGCAGCTGCTTGAGGGGGAATTTATTTATTTATTTATTATAAAAAGTGTAAGAGAGCTAAGTAAAAAAAATTACTCAGGAATGTATCCAGCATCGGAAGCTACATTTGAAATTCAGTGCTTCTGTTGAAACTCTTATTGCATAATTTATTAAAGGAAGATTTGCTATTTCAATTCCAATTTGAAAATGAAAAGCAGAGAGAAAAAACTTTGTTCTGGAAAAATATAAATATAATAATTTAATTATAAAGCATATGAATATTCCACAATATTAATCAAAATGAGGTGTTTAATGACTGGCGAAGGGACTCTTGTAATGTGATATTTCATTAACTCTTGCAGCATAAAATTTGAAAATAAGCAGAAAAACCGATGGATTGACGACAGCGGTTAATCATAACGATTCTCTCCCAGATACGAGTTCCGGAACCAGCTGGACCAGCGTTGAGATTTGTCACCGCAAATCTCTCTGCCCTGCCCACGGTCAGCAGGGGACACCGATGGACTTGGAAAGACCGTCGTCTGTTGGATGGGACGTTAAGCCATGGTCCTGTGTGGGTAGACCATATTCTGTGCATGTTAAAGAACACCCTGAATGGCCTGGACGGGAGGCTACCATCTGTCTCCTAAGAGCTGTTCCAATGGGTTCCTCCCCCAAACTTCTCTGAGCCTTCAGGTCCTTGTGACCTGGCCATTTAGCCCATGGTGTGAAAAAAAGCGCCCTCAGAGGTAAAACAACCCAATCCAAAATGGTTCTCAAACCACGATGGCATCGATTTATTACGACAAATATGAAAATAGGATTAAACAAAATGGTTGTTGGTTTTTTTTGCGTTACAAAATAGAGTATAATAAGTCTGAAAACATCAGAGCAAAATGTCCATGAAATCTGCAGTGTTATGCTTCACAGGAAATAATCAGAATTTGCAGAAGAGTGTTGAAATGTTTGTTTCAGTAAATGATCGCTTATCAGAGAGTAACATTTGTACTAAAATATTTTTCTCACTAAGGAAATTATATATATGTATCAAAGTGCCCAGAAGGTTCTCTTTTTAAAGAGAAGCCTTTTTTTTATTCTGATTTTTTACGTTTTTTTTATTAAAGAAGGGTGTATATTTGTTCCCTTTTTTTAACTGCTAACCAAACGTTTTGCTTGTAAAAATTTAACTATAGAGAAATATCTTAATACCTTTGAAAGAGTGAAAAAATATCTAAAATATTCCCAAATCACTAAACGAATGTTAATAGTTAAACAGCATCACTGAAGTCTAGCAATTTGAACTGTAAAATAGTGTAATATTTAGAATATTTTCAACTGTGAAAATTGAAACGTAGTAATTTTACGAGTAATTAAACGTATAAATTGAACGAGTAATTAATACGTGTATTAAAAATATTTGATCGAGATTGATTCTTACATTTTGCAAATAACCTGAAATTAACCTTCTATCAGAAAAAGTTGACAATCACTGAGGCAGAGAGAAAATTTCTAAATCGTTTGAATTGGAGTACCAATTTTTGCATTCAATATTACTAGTTCGCATGGCTGGATCTAGAAGCGGTAGGGGGGGGGAAGGGGGGAAGGCAACATGCAAACCAATACATAAAGGGGTGACAATATTCCAAATATGTCACCCCTTTCAGAAGCCACTTAAGGTAATGGAGTGAAAAAAATTATTAAACGTTTATGCATGAACTATGTTCATGCATTTTCCAAGAAATCTTTTAAAGAGCAGTTAAAAGGAGGAAGAAATGTTATAATGCATTGAAAATCCATCCCTTTGACCCCGCCCTCGATTTGTTTTAGATCTGGGCGTTACTGGTTCGTAATATTTACTATTTCACGTTTATTGTAGTCAGTCTTGTTTGAAGTATTATCGATGTTTGCTCAAATTTGACAAAGTTGGTTTTGGTACAGAGGGTTGGCAAACAGATAAATAATTAAACTTATACTGTAGGTTATTATTTTATTTTGTGATTTTCATAAATCACTATTTCTGGGAACTCCATATTACATAAATTCAATACTAATGTTATTTATTTCATTTTTGATAAATTGAAACAATTGTGGGGCAGTTTTAACAAATGTTCTTTTCTTTTTTCCGTTTGATCTCAACGATTCATCAACATCAGAAGAAGCGGGAATTTACATTGTTAGATTTTAATCCAATCCAATGATGTGAATGATGCTTATAGCAATTTTTTAACCATATTTAATATCGTAATTAAAAATCCATCTAGGGGAAAGAAAAATTCATAATAAATCACAATCAACAAAGCCATGGATTACTTCCGAAATTCTGAACTTATTGAAACAACGAGATGAGCTAGTCCTAGTAGTCCCATTTGAAATAATTACAGAGAACTTAATAAACGTGTAAAAGATCAGTTAGCTGCTGATAAGAATCTTTAGCTTGATGGCTTGGCTGACAAAGCCGAGGAAGCAGTTAGACAGCACAACAGCAGATAGCTGTACCAGATAGTTGATGTTTTGTGTGGTAGAAAACGAACAGGTATACAGGGATTGAAGGATAAACAAGGTAAGGTTATAGAAGGGGAGGATTCTGTCATGGCTAGGTGGGTTGAGCATTTCAGTGATGTTCTAAACAATGTGGTTAGTTCTACTCCCATTGTTTGCAATGATGATAGATGCATTGGTGACTTTAATGTTGGCCCTATAACAGTCTGAGGTTATTTCAGCTGTTTCTAAACTTAATATTGTATAAATCCCCAGGGGTAGATGAAATTACTACGGAAATGCTCAGAGCTGGGAATGTTTCGATTTCCACTTGGATGACTGAAATTTTAAATATCTTTTATGATAAAGGCATGGTTCCTAAGGATTTTACCAGAGCTATTATTATCCCTATTTTCAAAAAAGGTGATCACAGTTCTTGTGATAACTCTAGGGGTATTAGCCTACTCTCTGTTCCAGGTAAAGTTCTTTCCATGATTGTGCTTAATAGAATTAAGAATCTGGTTGACAGTCAATTGCGTGATGAGCAATGTGGATTCAGAAGTGGTAGGGGATGTGTGGATCGGATATTTTCACTTAGGCAGATTCTTGAGAAATGTTTAGAGTTTCAGAAACCTTTGGTTGCTAGCTTTGTTGATTTCAGAAAGGCTTTCGACTCTGTTGATCGTCATAATTTGTGATTGATTGTGAAATCATATGGTATACCAGACAAGTTAGTTAACATAATGAAAGCTCTCTATAATAACACTGAGTCGTGTGTGAGAGTTGGTAAGTCTTGTAGCAATTGGTTTATCATTATTTCTGATGTTCGACAAGGGTGCATTTTGTCTCCTTTTATCTTTAGCTTGGTTATTGATTATGTTATGCGAAATTCACTTCAAGGGAAAGATTTTGGCCTTAAATGGATTGGACGTTCGAAAATTTCTGACTTAGATTATGCTGATGATTTAGCTCTTTTGGCAAATGATGTTGATGAGATGAACTCTTTCATTCGAGCTGTTGATGAGACTGGTAGTAGAGTAGGTTTGGTTATAAACAGAGAGAAAACTAAAGTGATGAAAATTGGTCAGGCAGGCTGTGATTCAGTTAATCTGAATGGTTGTAATCTTGAGCAGGGGTCACAGTTTAATTATCTTGGGAGCTATGTAACAGATACTGGTGATGTGCGGCATGAGATTAACAGACGAATAGGGATTGCTGCCGGGACTTTTAAGAATCTATGGAGATTGTGGAGAAATAGGCGTATACACCTAAAGACTAAAATTAGACTGTATAATAGTTTGGTTCTTTCTAGGGTTAGTTATGGTAGTGAAACTTGGACACTTTGTAAACAAGATAACAGGAAACTAGATGCTTTTGATTCCAGATGCTTACGCAGTATCTTGGGTATTAGGTGGTTCAACTTTGTAACTGATGATTAGGTTAGGCAAAGGAGTCTGCAACCTCCTTTAAGCAGCATATTGTGCAGAGAGTGTCTCTGTTTGTTTGGCCATGCTGCCCATATGGATAATTATAGATTAGCGAATATCATTAAGTAGTCTAATTTCAATGCAAAATAAATTTGCATTTCAAATATTACCAAATAAATATAAAACTGTTACCATCGTATGTAAGTATACCATTTCAGGTGTATTTCCACTGAGACACTTATTTGTTTATAGAACATTAAATGACTTATTTAAAAACAACAATGCAGTGCTGCATTATACAAATTATTCTATGCGAGATAATGGGAAAAGGTTTCTGTTGCCACTTGCAAAAAAAAATGAAATTATGCACAGACATTTTGATTATTTGGCCCCTAAAAATTTCAATGCTTTACCGATTATAATTGGAAAGGAAATTAACTTTATGCATTTGAAATTTCTCACTGCTAATTATCTAATGAGTCTTACTAATGATGACAGCCTGTTGTCAGTGTTAAAGTAAAAAAGACTCATTCATTTCTATAAAACTCCTTTTAAGAACTGAAAAAGACATGATATTGGTGTTACTTAAATAAACAAATTTTATCATTTAAATGATGGCGCCCCTGCGCTAGTGCCTAATGGGTTGGGTTGTTTTACCTCTGAGCGGCACTTTTTTGCACACCATGGACTAAATGGCCAGGTCACATGGACCCCGAAGGCTCAGAGAAGGTTGGGGGAGGGGACCCACTGGAACAGCTGTTGGGAGACAGATGGTAGCCTCCCGTCAAGGCCATCCAGCGTGTTCTTTAACGTTGGGTTGTTTTACCCCTGAGCGGCACTTTTTTGCACATCATGGACTAAATGGCCAGGTCACATGGACCCCGAAGGCTCGGAGAAGGTTGGGGGAGGGGACCCACTGGAACAGCTGTTGGGAGACAGATGGTAGCCTCCCGTCAAGGCCATCCAGCGTGTTCTTTAACGTGCACAGAATATGGCTCTCCCGTATATGGCTCCACGGCTTAACGTAATCCGACGGACGGCGGCTGGTGTCCTCTACTGACCGTGGACAGGGCGGGGAATTTTGCGGAGATAAATCTCAACGCTGACTCAGCTGGGACTCGAACCTGGGAACTACAGATTACGAGCCTGGCGCGCTACCGACTGAGCCACCCCCCGCCCCGTGCCTAATGGGAAATCCATGCCTAACTATATTGTTAACCTAATATGAATAACTTTGATATTTCAAAAGTGATTTTGCTAATATTCGATGAGATATTCATGATCTGCACTAAGTAAGTGAAAGTTTCCTCTACAGTAAAGAAATCTCATTGTACAGTCGCTCAAAAAAGTGACCCACGTGACACGAAGGTTGCCAGATCACTAATTTCTAAAAACAACTTTGCCAGATAGTTTTTCTGAATTCTCTAATCAACCATAGTGTTTGGATACTTTTTTGAGCGACTGTACAATCCAGTTTCGTATTGAATTTAAATTTCACTGCAAAATTATTTAAAAATATATTATCTTTTTAGATTAAGAAA
Source organism: Ryuthela nishihirai (assembly GCA_038380435.1). NCBI lineage: Eukaryota > Metazoa > Arthropoda > Arachnida > Araneae > Heptathelidae > Ryuthela > Ryuthela nishihirai. The sequence continues at coordinate 53,544,102 of JAWZYU010000008.1, forward strand.
CAGTCTTCGAATGAAATATTCAATACTCTTATTATCATGTGACATTTTACAATGAATGTAGACGGTTTAATTATAAAAATGAATTAATCCAATTGCATTCCAAACCAGATTCGGATCTAAGCTGGCGGCGGGGGGGGGGAGGCGGTTGCCCGTCTCCCTTTTAGAGTGCTAGTAAGAGTAATGCAGGTAAAAGAAGTTCTTAGCCTATGTACAATTTAAGCATTTTTCAAGAAATTTTTAAATGGCCTCTAAAACGTAGGAGAAAATGTTACATTGCAATGCAATTCCATTTACACCCCCTTCTCCGCCCCCTCTAATTTCTTCCTCGATCGAAGCCAGTTACAGTCGCTCGAAAAAGTATCCGAACGCTGTGGTTGATTACAGAATTTATAAAAAATATCTGGCAATGGTTTTATTTAGAAATTAGTGATCTGGCAACCTTCGTGTTACAGAATTCAGAAAAAATATCTGGCAACGATCTTTTTAGAAATTAGTGATCTGGCAACCTTAGTGTACGAAAGCTGCCAGATCACTAATTTCTAAAAAAATCGTTTCCAGATATTTTTTTCTGAATTCTGTAATCAACCATAGCGTTTGGATACTTTTTTGAGCGACTGTACACACTTATTATTTACGCCATGCACTAATGAAAAATGATCACATTTTAACATCATTTATAAGATGTAATAATAGCTAGGTTTGCCATAAACGTTTCATGTAATCTTTCTTAAAAATTATTAAAAACTGAAATTTACAGTTCAGTTTTTTTATTTGCTCATTCACTATAATAAATAAATAAATAGATAAATAAATAACAGTTTGCTCCGTACCCAACTGGTGTCGGCTGCCGGAAGTTGATCCAATGGAACATAATTCTAGTGTACAATAATTTTGATTTAAGTGCACATCCAAAAACAATGAAATTGTTGCAATGGCAGCTATTTTTTTTTTGCTGCTGCTGTTCATTCTCTGAGATTTCAACTGAAGCCTAGCAGTTCACCTTCAAAGAAAAAGTGCGCAGGAACTTACCTTGGCACTTTCCCCACTTTGGCTGATGTTCTGTAGCGTCAGGTAGCGGTTGAAATCATTATCGATTCGAGGCACGTCACTTCAAGGTTGAAGTTGTTTCTTCTTCTTTATCTTTACAACACTGAGTTTCTCTTGAGCTGAATGAAGACAAGTGAGGGAGGGATGGGTAAAGGGATCGGGAAGTGTCTCTATCATCCTTCATCAGAACACTTCTTGTTAACGTATAGAATTATTGTTTTAGGAAAGACTAGACAACTCCTGGCCCATTGCAAAAGGATTTGCGTTAAACATATGCAACTCAATCTGTCACATTTTTTCCAGTTTTTTTAGGTGTCGAACTAAATGATTTTGCTAAATTGTATTACTAAATAAACATTTATGTTTTTGGCTTTTTGAGCGAAGCTATTTTTCTTGATTCCTTAGAAATATGCTTTATAATTTTAATTTTGATTCAGAGGTTGTATAGCTGTGAATGTAGAGGCCCTAGGAGGTTTTCGCATCGTGAATGGCAGAAAAGTTACGAAATTTCAGATCTAACTGGAAATAGGTCAAATTTTGATCTCTTTGTGCTAGAAACGGAAAAATTAGTGTCTAGGATTTAAAACGGGAGGAAGATCTCACAAAAAGTACGAAATTTAAGATCCCCTGTGACGTCAAAGCCGTCCCATGGCCGAGTGGTTAGCACACTTGGCTACTGATCTAAGGGACCTGGGTTCGAGCCCTGGGTAAGGCATGGATGTATGTGTCGTTTTTCTGCTGAGGTCCTGCCATCCTCACAGATCTTCTACTTATGGCACATAAATTGACAGGCTCCTGCCAGACCTCTGAGACAAGCAGCTGCTTGAGGGGGTATCTATTTTATTTACTTTTTTATTTTGACGTCAGAATGAAGGAGCTGTCAGAATTCGCATTTAATCATGAGTTTTTTTGGTTTGTTTGTTGTACGTTTGTTTGTCTGTTCTTGTTATATCCGTTATTATTGCTTTTTATCGTTTATATTTTCTGGTTTGAGCTTTTGTTTGTCTGTTCCTTCTGTTTAGGGGGCGGGGGTGGCTCAGTCGGTAGCGCGCCAGGCTCGTAATCTGTAGTTCCCAGGTTCGAGTCCCAGCTGGGTCAGCGTTGAGATTTATCTCCGCAAAATTCCCCGCCCTGCCCACGGTCAGTAGAGGACACCGATGGGCTTGGAAAAGCCGCCATCCGTCGGATGGGACGTTAAGCCGTGGCCCCGTGTGCGGGAGAGCCATACCCTGTGCACGTTAAAGAACACGCTGGATGGCCTTGACGGGAGGCTACCATCTGTCTCCCAACAGCTGTTCCAGTGGGTAACCTCCCCCAACCTTCTCTGAGCCTTCGGGGTCCATGTGACCTGGCCATTTAGCCCATGGTGTGCAAAAAAGTGCCGCTCAGAGGTAAAACAATCCAACGTTAAAGAACACGCTGGATGGCCTTGACGGGAGGCTACCATCTGTCTCCCAACAGCTGTTCCAGTGGGTCCCCTCCCCCAACCTTCTGTGAGCCTTCGGGGTCCATGTGACCTGGCCATTTAGCCCATGGTGTGCAAAAAAGTGCCGCTCAGAGGTAAAAGAACCCAACACTTCTGTTTAGATTTTTTAAAAATCTTATGCCACTCATAATAGCCTTAATTACTGATGCCGAAAACAAACAATCCTCATTACAGAAATGAATAATAAAGTTTATTTCCATTTTGCTTTGAAGTACAAAGATATATTAGTTATTGCAATATAATTTACAGAAATCGAAACGCTCAGTTAAAACACTCAATGCAGAATTTAACAAGATTGACTACTAAATTTTGCTAAATCATAAACGTACAGCAAATGTTATATTCAGTTATATTCGTACATTTAGTGAACACTTTGTGTCGATTTAATTTAATTATATTTTAATAGCGGTCATCGGTTACTGAGGTAAAACGTTACCATGCATACAACGTATTCAATATTTGAATATATATTTATATCTTCACTGGAAAATATTCCTTAGCAAAGTGAATATAAATTTTTAATAGCACATACAGAAAAATTTTTTTGCTCCAAAGTGTCTTGTTTTGAGTTGAATATCGGTTGCAGATTTTCAAGAATCAGGAAATTTTCGTCGTCGCAGTGACATTTCAATGCATCAGGAATTGGTTCATCTCTGAGATGCTCTTCTGCTGCAGCTGATAACTGATTAAGTCGTAAAGTACTCTACTTGGTTCGTGTGCTTGCAGAGGAACATAACGCATTCATGCGTTGGAAGTTCTCCTTCACTGTTGTCTTGCAGGAAAAGGTCAAGAAAACGAATAGACCTTGGAAAGCATTTGAAATCACGAATGCATATTTCATAATTGTACAATCAGTAAAACTCATTATAATACCTGATACCCAAGTTAGCACCATCAAAACTGCTAATCTAACGGATATAAAGAATTTAATGACTAACAATTTCTTGTAATCATCTAAATCTAAAGATTTGAAAGATGCCGTTACGATGATGTAGGCACTGATTCCAAAGAGGAGGATGTTGAGGCACATGAGCACAACGAAAGGAATGATGAACAGAAGCAGCAAGGAATGAGGCTCTCTGAACCAGCACATTCCGGTTTCAACATCAGCAAATCGAGGTCGATACTTGAGAGGGATGTAATCGGAAGAATCGATTTCGTGTGTTAGAATGGCAAGAGACATCGGGGTGAGCCATGCATACAATGAGTAAAAGAAGAATCGTCTCTTAGGGAGCTTGTTTTCCATCACTCTGAGCCTAGTGGTTGCTGCTCTCAAAGATCTCCACACATCAAAGGCTATCACATTCATCCAGAAGAAGGAAGCCAGGAAGAAATAATAGATGCACATGGCTACTCCTACGCAAGACGTCTTACTTAAATTTTCAATTGCTGCGGCGACCAGAAAGTTGATGTATGCAAAGACAAGTGCCACGCAGAGGGATGCTAAACAACATCCTGGAAGATTCCGCATCTCTGGGAGGAAAAGGAAGAGGACAAGATGGAGGATGATGAACAATATTGACGTTGAAAATCCAATCACAGTGATGATGGAAAGTATTCCATTATGTTCACTTCCAGGTCCCAGAAGTTTTGATTGGCAAACTGCCGCTCTGTCTTTCTGATCGAGATATTCACCCTTTTCGAAGACAACGTTGTGCAGGTGAGCATGAAGACTTCCGTTGTCGAGTACATTGTATTCTGAAGTTTGCAGATGAACAATGATACCATTCGGACATTCAATTTCCGGAGATTCAGTTGGATGATCAGTAGGATCTTTGGAGTGTGTAGCATTTTCATTTAGAGAAAAAGATATTTCAGTGATTGAAACATTTTCTGCTTCATTTTTCCCGCTTCGTGAATTAAGGTTAATATTAATTTGTGAGTTGTTAGATGGAGTAGGCGACGAGTTTAAAGTATTTTCTGATTGTCGTTCTTTGGATGATGCTATTACAAGAAAAGTTAAGATAATCAAAAATGAATTTTTTATGTCGTTTTTCTTACTCATTTTGTAGGAAACAAACCTGTGAAATGATAATTCCCAGAACATAGAAATTTGGGATTCAGGGTTTCATGTGGTAGCCGTGAAATTAATTGCTATTTTCCTTCTGATTGAAATAACCAATGAAAGACAGTGAAGTCAAAATTCCTCCGTTATCGAGTAACCTGCAAAAAGAAAAGAAAGACATTAGGAAAATTAGGTATTTACTGGAGTTCTAAAAATTAGAAAGACATTAGGAAAATTAGGTATTTACTGGAGAGTTACAATGATAATAATTAATTTAAAATGTGAGACTGACAGCCTTTCATTGTTTTTTGCCTTTTTAAATCTTCTGGTTTTGTCACATCATTCTGTTAATGAAATAGATAGGGGCGGGGGTGGCTCAGTCGGTAGCGCGCCAGGCTCGTAATCTGTAGTTCCCAGGTTCGAGTCCCAGCGTTGAGATTTATCTCCGCAAAATTCCCCGCCCTGCCCACGGTCAGTAGGGGACACCGATGGGATTGGAAAGGCCGCCGTCCGTCGGGTGGGACATTAAGCCGTGGCCCCGTGTGCGGGAGAGTCATACCCTGTGCACGTTACAGAACACGCTGGATGGCCTTGACGGGAGGCTACCATCTGTCACCAACAGCTGTTCCAGTGGGTCCCCTCCCCCAACCTTCTCTGAGCCTTCGGGGTCCATGTGACCTGGCCATTTAGCCCATGGTGTGCAAAAAAGTGCCGCTCAGAGGTAAAACAACCCAACCGCATCTCATGTTGAAGGTTTAATCGGGCTGACTGCAGTGGTTTCGAGCTCCATTCTGAGTTTGATGAACTGTGGTGACCACCCATGAGTATTTTGAAGGCGGCATATGCACTTAGGCCGTGGTTCGTTTACTTGCTGCCAAATCTAGGCTGATCCCGGACCCAATATTCAAATTAACTGACATTTAACAAAAACAAAACATTTATTAACAAATTACTTTCAGACATTTTACACACACAACTATTCCCACTTTTGGGACAATTTTCAAACAAGCGCCCTTGCCGCGGCCCTTTTCAATCAAGGGTAGTTCAATCAATCCATCGTAGTGGTAGAGGCTAAACTGTCCATCAAAGTTCGTGAAGAGCGAGCCACTCGCTCGAAAGGTGAAGTATTCAGTTTGTGTTGGATTGTTGGGTTGTTTTACCTCTGAACAGCACTTTTTTGCACACCATGGGCTAAATGGCCAGGTCACAAGGACCCCGAAGGCTCAGAGAAGGTTGGGGGAGGGGACCCACTGGAACAGCTGTTGGGAAACAGATGGTAGCGTTGGGTTGTTTTACATCTGAGCGGCACTTCTTTGCACACCATGGGCTAAATGGCCAGGTCACATGGACCCCGAAGGCTCAGAGAAGGTTGAGAGACCAATTGAAATAACCAATGAAAGACAGTGAAGTCAAAATTCCTCCGTTATCGACTAACCTCTGGAACAGCTGTTGGGAGACAGATGGTAGCCTCCAGTTAAGACCATCCAGCGTGTTCTTTAACGTGCACAGGGTATGGCTCTCCCGCACACGGTGCCACGGCTTAACGTCCCATCCGACGGACGGCGGCCTTTCCAAGCCCGTCGGTGTCCCCTACTGACCGTGGGCAGGGCGGGGAATTTTGCGGAGATAAATCTCAACGGTGACTCAGCTGGGACTCGAACCTGGGAACTACAGATTACGAGCCTGGCGCGCTACCGACTGAGCCACTCCTGCCCCATTCAGTTTGTGAAGGTCCCACTCGGGACAACGTGACGGCATTTCACAGAAACACATTCGTGTGGAAAAGCGAAAGCAGATCTTAGTAAGAATGTTCCCCCTGCCTCGTCAAGTCAGAAGTCCCTCGGGAAAGACGCCACTGGGCTATCCACCTCAAGTCACTGGGAGCACGGGCTGCTTAGCGCTCTCCCCGAACATTCATTGCGCACACTCCGGAAATCTGCTCGGCTCACTGGAGAGGATCATTGCTGTCGACCACAGAGCCCAAACGAGAAGAAGAGATTGTCCGTTTTTGAAAATTTTCCCTTGTTCCTTTTGTGCTGGTCCCCCTTGTGGTTCGAGTCCCAGCTGGGTCAGCGTTGAGATTTATCTCCGCAAAATTCCCCGCCCTGCCCATGGTCAGTGGGGGACACCGATGGGCTTGGAAAGGACGCCGTCCGTCGGATGGGACGTTAAGCCGTGGCCCCGTGTGCGGGAGAGCCATACCCTGTGCACGTTAACGAACACGCTGGATGGCCTTAACTGGAGGCTACCATCTGTCTCCCAACAGCTGTTCCAGTGGGTCCCCTCCCCCTACCTTCTCTGAGCCTTCGGGGTCCATGTGACCTGGCCATTCAGCCCATGGTGTGCAAAAAAGTGCCGCTCAGAGGTAAAACAACCCAAACAACAACCCCCTCGTGGAAGTCACCTTGCTGACTCGGCATGCATGCTGCCCATTGGTTGGACAGGTTGAGGTGCGAAACGTGCACGCAGCTGTTGTTTTGCTGTTTTCCACGCCGGGTCACGTAGCTCCTGTTTTGATACCTGAGGGGCCCAACGGATACGTCGTGAATGTTCTTTGCCAGTGGCGAAGGCCTTACTCCGCAGGAGCTGAATGCAGAAAAATGTCACAATATGGAGGTCGGTCAAAAATGTCGCTATTAAAATGGAAGGCGATGGCGGCTGACAGTCCTCCCTTCATCAAGTCTTGTCCACGTGATAAAATTACGTGGGCATGACAGAACACTCAGTGAAAATCGTTGTTGCAGTGGCGGAGATGAAGGACTGTATCGTCCACGCAGCTGCCTCAACTCTTCCTCAGACCTTTACCCGGTTTCCAAAATTGTGGTGGAATATCGGTGCTGCAGCTCGTAAGGTCGACCCGGTTTCCAAAATTGTGGTGGAATATCGATGCTGCAGCTCGTAAGGCTCAGAGCAAGGCTTGGGGGTGGGGGTGGGGGTCGGAGATATCCGATGTCCCCCAACCTTGAAGCATTCAAGCACACCAGGGCGAAAGCCCACTTCATCCAGCGCCAGAGCCAGAAGGACTTTTGGAACAAGTGCACATCATCTGTCACCCGCATCACCAGTTTTAAGGACATGTGGGATAAAGTCCGGAAGGAGGGTGGGAGTTATACGTCCCACTCACTATCGATGCTGGATCACAATGGACAGGAAATTGCTGATTCTCAAGCAATTGCCAACACTTTGTGGGAATCCTTTTCTTCCGTCTCTTCTTCGTCGTCTTATTGCCCAGAAGAGCAAGACTTAATTCTTTCTGCTGTCCTTCCACTCCTATGGCCTCGAGTCTTACAGCAGGCCATTCACAGTGGAGGAGCTTCGTCTTGCTCTGCACATGTCTGATGTATCTGCCATGACGCCAGACAATGTCTATTAAACCAGTGTCTCAAAAACTGTGTGCCGTGGCACAGTAGTGTGCCGCGAGAGATTTTCAAATTGACACTAGATATTCCAAAGATTTCATTTTGACTTGACTTGTGTTATCGACGTGCTTTAATATCGACTTGCTTTAATAAAAATCTTTCAGATTTTATCAACTGGAATCTTGTAAGTATTTATCAAGCTTTTTCGAAATTTTGGTATTAATTTTTGATTATTTCAAGCCATAGAATGAACAAATATTTAAAACAAACACCGAGTTATTATTAATTATATTTATTATTATATTTATTTTAAATAAAATGCATTTAACGAAACTTCAATTTTCCTCTTTTTACGTAACCATCCAAAATTCTTTTTTAGGTGTGCCGCGGAAAAAAAAATTAGATTCAGTGTGCCGCGGAAAAAAATTAGATTCAGTGTGCCGCAGAGTAAAAACGTTTGTGAGACACTGCATTAAACCATACTCTAATGGTGATGCGGTGGGCAGACAACGTCAAACAGGACCTTGTTAGAATTGGTGTGCAGTGGCCAGATGCAGCAGATGTAGTTCAGGACAAATATGCTTGGAGAACTAAATTGTGCGGTCTGGTTGGACTTCCGTAGCCCATGGCTGCTTCAGGATGATGATGATGATATCACAAAACTCGCACATAGGTTCGTCGTCCGCCCTTAGAAGAAAAAATGTGGGATAATTGGTTTGACAAGTGCACAGTAAACGCGAAGAAAAAAAGAACTGTCTCCTCCCGCCCCCGAAGAAAGAGAGGAGAGGACCTTGAGGATGTTCAATTCCAGGTTGCACTCGGACCTGAGATGTCGGATGTTAGGTAACCATCGAGTAAGGATCGCCTGCTCCAACTATTCAATGGTATTTTCCTCGAAGAGCAATTGCCGAACCCCTGGTTGAAGGCTATCGTTTTGAACTTCCTCAAGCCAAGCAAAGATCCCAAGATTACTTCCAATTATCGTCCAATTGCATTCACTAGCTGTGTGTATAAGGGGTTGGAAAGAATGGTAAATACCGGGCCAGCCTGAAAATCGGAATAGCATGGCTTTCTTTCTAATACCCAGTATGGTTTGACCATGATGTTACCATGAAAGTGGTTCTCCTATTTTTGCCACGAGCGTAATCTTCATCTGGACCAGGAGCTGGGGCTAGGATATACCACCACTACAGTTTTAACAGAGATCAAGTTTTTCAGTCTCGTCTTCGACTGGAAATTGACCTTTTCACCTAACATCCGATATCTCAGGTCCGAATGCAACCTGGAATTGAACATCCTCAAGGTCCTCTCCTCTCTTTCTTGGGTGGGGGTGGGGGGGCAGACAGTTCTTGTTTTCTTCGCGTTTACTGTGCACTTGTCAAACCAATTATCCCATATTCTTTTCTTCTAAGGGCGGACGACGAATCTAAGTGCGAGTTTTATGATACATCATCATCCTCAAGCAGCCATGGGTTACGGAGGTCCAACCAGACCGTGCAATTTAGTTCTCCAAGCAAGTCTGTCCTGAGCTACATCTACTGCATCTGGACACTGCACACCAATTCTAACAAGGTCCTGTTTGACATTGTCTGCCCACCGCATCCTAGGTCTCCCCCTCTTTCTGAGGCCTTTAGGCACATTGTTCATAACCCTTTTCATCATCATCATCATCATCCTCAAGCAGCCATGGGCTACGGAGGTCCAACCAGACCGTGCAATTTAGTTCTCCAAGCAAGTCTGTCCTGAGCTACATCTACTGCATCTGGCCACTGCACACCAATTCTAACAAGGTCCTATTTGATATTGTCTGCCCACCACATCACCATTTTAAAAATTAAACACATTTTAATGGATTGTGCAGATTTTAATCTTGAAAGTCTGTTTTATTTTAGCTTTCATGATTTTATTAGCCCGTTACACTTGGACGCCTTTTATCCGATGACTCTTTTTTAAAACCTGTCTTCGAATTTTTATGTTCTACCGGATATTTAAGTCGTCTTTGATGTTTTATACTTTTACTCTTTCGACTCGTTGCTTTTATGGGTCCTGAACACTTGTTATTAACTTTTCTGTTTTACATTTGTTGTTTATATTTCGTTACAGCCTAGGTATTCTTCACAGATAAAGGTGAGATGCCTAAAAATATTTTTAAATTTCTTTTTTCTGGTAGGTTTGTTTCTCAGCAGACACGCCAGTGATGCTCTTCTAGGATATGAGTGGATTAATGAAAGATTTCTTACAGCAAATCATTGAGATTTGTCTCCACAAAACTTCTCGCCCTGCCCAAGGTCAGTAGGGGACACCGATGGGCTAGGAAAGGCAGTTGTCCGTCGGATGGGACGTTAAGCCGTGGCACTGTATGTGGAAGAGCCATACACTCTGCATATTAAAAAACATTCTTGATGGCCTTGACGGGAGGTTACCATCTGTCTCCCAACAACTCTCTAATGGGTCCTCTCCCCCAATTTTCTCTGATACTTCGGTGTCCCAACCCAACTCCATTTATTCATGTTGCTTGCACCTAATTCTGATGGGTCGGGGGTGGCTCAGTCGGTAGCGCGCAAGGCTCGTAATCTGTAGTTCCCAGGTTCGAGTCCCAGCTGGGTCAGCGTTGAGATTTATCTCCGCAAAATTCTCCGCCCTGCCCACGGTCAGTAGGGGACACCGATGGGCTTGGAAAAGCCGCCGTCCGTCGGATGGGATGTTAAGCCGTGGCCCCGTGTGCGGGAGAGCCATACCCTGTGCACGTTAAAGAACACGCTGGATGGCCTTGACGGGAGACTACCATCTGTCTCCCAACAGCTGTTCCAGTGGGTCCCCTCCTCCAACCTTCTCTGAGCCTTCGGGGTCCATGTGACCTGGCCATTTAGCCCATGGTGTGCCGCTCAGAGGTAAAACAACCCAACCCAATCCTAATTCTGATCCTCCGATCATCCTGATTCAAAAGGGACCTTGATTCGTCCGACCAGGCTACCTTTTTCTAGTCCTCAACAGTCCAGTGTCGATATTCCTGCATCCATCGGAGACGCGCTTTCGTGTTCCGATGGATGACAACATCGGAACTCCACATGGTCGGTGGCTGTTGTAGCCTCTTTTTTTATTCATTTATTTATTGAAACAATTGCAAATGAATCATTTATGTTTACAGATGTCCTGCAAAGCGAACAACTCATGTTCAAGAATTGAACATTACATCGACATAATACATTACACCTTATATTTCTGCCAATCAATATATTTACATATTGTTGCATTTATTATTCTGTTTTACAATTTCAGTTGAAAACTTCAACACTGAATAATTTTTCTCTCTTTACTAAAATATTTATCTATTTTCGAACATTTTATAATAACATTGGGAATTATATATCCACATTCAACACTACATAATTTGTTAGCAGGTGTTAATATTAATTTTCTAATGTACTTTAAAAAATCTGTTTAATTCGTGTTTTAATTCTCTAAAAGAACTTACGGTTAATAGTAAGAGATTGGAAATGTATGGAATTCTGTAGCCACTCGTGTGTACTTACATAGTTACTTGTAAAATTCCGTAGTTGAAAATATTTTTGTTTTAAATCTTGTGTTTTTTATCATGTTGGACTTTTATGTGTGTTGTCAAAAAAACTTCATATAATGCTGTCCGGTGGTTAATTCCCTTGGCTACTGATCAGCGGGATCTGGGTTCGAGCCCTGGATAAGGCACGGATGTTTGTGTTTTCTTTCTGCTGAGATCCCACCATCCTCATAGACCTTCTACTTTGACGTATAAACTGACAGCTCCTGTCAGACAGACCTCTGTGTCTTTTCATTTTATTATTATTCCCATTCCTTTATTTATTTCTACATTGGAGTAAAATTCGTGAAGCCAAAATTATTCCTATTTACATTTCAGCTATTTTACTTCCTATTAATCAAAATATAAAAGTAGATTTTGTATGTGGGGCCCCTCATAGGGGGCGAATTTCGTAAGGGGCTTTAGGTTGGGTTGTTTTACCTCTGAGCGGCACTTTTTTGCACACCATGGGCTAAATGGCCAGGTCACATGGACCCCGAAAGCTCAGAGAAGGTTGGGGGAGGGGACCCACTGGAACTGCTGTTGGGAGACAGATGGTAGCCCCCCGTCAAGGCCATCCAGCGTGTTCTTTAACGTTGGGTTGTTTTACCTCTGAGCGGCACTTTTTGCACACCATGGACTAAATGGCCAGGTCACATGGACCCCGAAGGCTCAGAGAAGGTTGGGGGAGGGGACCCACTGGAACAGCTGTTGGGAGACAGATGGTAGCCCCCCGTCAAGGCCATCCAGCGTGTTCTTTAACGTGCACAGGGTATGGCTCTCCCGTACACGGGGCCACGGCTTAACGTCCCATCCGACGGACGGCGGCCTTTCCAAGCCCATCGGTGTCCCCTACTGACCGCGGGCAGGGCGGGGGGAATTTTGCGGAGATAAATCTCAACGCTCACCCAGCTGGGACTCGAACCTGGGAACTACAGATTACGAGCCTGGCGCGCTACCGACTGAGCCACCCCCGCCCCTCATCGTAAGGGGCACCTTGCAGAAAAATATTTAAGGATCACTTACTTACATGGTTCGAAAAATTAATCAAGAATTACAATATTTATAATTATTAAAATGATTAACTAATAAATGAAATAAATTCAATAAAATTAAATTTAAATGAAATGTATTCAAGTTCTTCTGTGTTGTAAGAATAAGATAAATTGTTAATTAAGGAATGCCGAAAAATTAAGTTTGAGAATTTTTCGTTAACCCACTTTGTACTTGGAACAATATCATTTACAGAAAGTAATCATAATTCTTTTTTTTTATAATAATAATTTCATTTATATATCAGTATTCAGTATGGTTTATATATATAGATTACCCCGCTAAGCCTTATGGCTTGTCAGCAGGACTTCTTTCAATCACATGACAGGCTAATTAAAGAATAAAACATGTATAATGTAAAATAAACACAAAATTAAAAATAGAAAGTGAAACAACAATAACAGAAAAAATCATGAATTGAAACCATACATGAAAATTTAAACACATTTTCAAACACTATTCTGTAAACTCTGTTATTAACAAAATTACCTCCTAATGTACAGTCGCTCAAAAAAAATCCGAACACTATGGTTGATTACAGAATTTAGTAAAAATATCTGGCAACGATTTTATTTAGAAATTAGTGATCTGGCAACCTTGACGTGACACGAAGATTGCCAGATCACTAATTTTAAAAAAAAATCATTGCCAGATATTTTTTCTGAATTCTGTAATCAACCATAGTGTTCGGATATTTTTTTGAGTGACTGTACAAGTCATCATTTCACACTAAATATTGTAGTTGCTCAAATCAATACCTGATAGAGAATACGACTTTTTACACATTACCTTTCCAAGATTTATATCTAATAACCATTTCGAAATTTTAGTTTTAATTTGTGAATACGTGCTCAGGCATAACAGATCTCTCGGTAAAGAATTAAAAACTTTGGGTATTTGATAAGATATCCGCGCTTTACCATAATTATTGTGAAAAACTGGTTCAACAAAATAATTTTCACACTTTCGTCTTGTATTGATCACATGCAAAATTTTCTCTTTCTGTTCATTTTTAAAGTACTTTCTAAAGATAGTTACATAAATACGTAACAAATCAACTGGTAAAATGTTCAGATGATGGAAACTATTGCCAAGTTGATATTCATTAATTACATGTTTATTGAATTTAACAATATTATTTAGAGAGATTAGAATATTATTTTATTTAAATCAGATTTATATGTGCACCCATCTATACTGATACCATACCTAATGATTGATTCACAGAGAGCTTTACATATCATGTTATGACATACAAGAGTATTCAACTTCAGCACTTTGTAAGATGCATACTTTAGTTTATCACAAGTATATTTTATGTGCGATTAATTATTTAACTTTTGCATTAGTTATTACTCTATGGATCACATATTTCGTTTTTTCTACATTTAAGAAAAGTTTGTTTTTCTGAAACCAAGAATTTGCTATAATATAGTCGTTTTGTGCACATCTAACTACCTCTTCTACCTGAGTACAGTCGCTCAAAACAAATATCCGAACACTATCCCGTGGCAGAGTGGTTAGCACGCTTAGCTACAGATCTAAGAGATCTGAGTTCGAGCCCCGGGCTTAGCTACAGATCTAAGGGATCTGGGTTCGAGCCCCGGGTAAGGCATGGATGTTTGTGTTGTTTTTCTGCTGAGGTCCTGCCATCCTCACTGACCTTCTACTATGGCATATAAACTGACAGGCTCCTGTCAGACCTCTGTTGCAAGCAGCTGCTTGAGGGGGTATTTATGGTTGATTACCCCCTCAAGACTCTCTGACAGAATTCAGAAAAATATCTGGCAACGATTTTTTTTAGAAATTAGTGAACTGGCAACCTTCGTGTACAGTACACTAATTTCTAAAAAAATCGTTGCCGGATATTTTTTCTGAATTCTGTAATCAACCATAGTGTCCGGATATTTCTTAGAGTGACTGTACTTGCATTCAGCAGAACGGTGTCGTGAACAAAACATAAACAAATTACCCTGATAATTCACTTCCGCTAAATAATTTATATAAATTCCAAATAATAGTGGTCCCAAAACTGAACCCTGTGGTACACCTGATGCTAAATTTTGCTCTCCACACTCTCACAATGTTCAATCCTCATGATGATCGCCCTTTTAGATAAGAAATGTTTGAACCATTTATTCAGTAACCTAGAATTCCTACCAATGATAGCCTTTTTAACTCTGTCATGGTTAACTGTGTCAAATGCTTTATTCAAAACCCAAAATATTGCCCAAACCTTTTTTCAGAAGTGAGTGCTGTATTACTGTATTGTGAGAAATTCTCTAGAAAATCAATTGTTCCTCTGTTCCTCCTAAACCCGTACTGCCTATCTGTAATTATTTTGCATTTATCTAAAAAATTACTAACATATTTGTATATATATTTTTTCTAAAACTTTTTCAATAACTGATAAGGTCATGATCTGTCTATAATTGGTATATATATTTCTTGAACGTTTTTAAACATGGGATGCACAATTGCAGTTTTGAGTGCATATCTCAAAGCTTGTGATGCCTGCAATGTCATGGAATACCTCAAACTTCAATCCAAAACGGCGGTAATTGTGCTCAATGTTTATGACAAATATACAAATGAAAGTTTTTGAAGGTAGATGTTTTTACTGATAACAAAAAAATATAATTTAAAAAATTTAAAAAGTACATATTTTCCTATAAAAAATAAATATCCCTTGAAGCATCTGCTTGCCACAGCGGTCTGCCACAGGAGCCTGTCAGTTTATATGCCAGAGTAGAAGGTCTGAGAGGATGGCACGACCTCAGCAGAAAATCGGCACTTACATCCATGCCTTACCCGGGGCTCGAATCCAGATCCCTTAGATCCGTAGCCAAGCGCGCTAACCACTAGGCCATGGAACGGCAGGGCCCTAAAAAGTAGTAAATAAACCTAAAGCATCAGTCACTTGAGTTCGTATTCACTTCAAAGGAAGGTAGAGCGCCGATTTACCTACTCGACTGGCGGGGGTGGCTCAGTCGGTAGCGCGCCAGGCTCGTAATCTGTAGTTCGCAGGTTCGAGTCCCAAGTGGGTCAGCGTTGAGATTTATCTCGGCAAAATTTCCTTGCCCACGGTCAGTAGGGGACAGCGATGGGCTTGAAAAGGCCGCCGTCCGTCGGATGGGACGTTAAGCCGTGGCCCCGTGTGCGGGAGAGCCATACCCTGTGCACGTTAAAGAACACGCTGGATGGCCTTGACGGGAGGCTACCATCTGTCTCCCAACAGCTGTTCCAGTGGGTCCCCTCTCCCAACCTTCTCTGAGCCTTCGGGGTCCTTGTGGCCTGGCCATTTAGCCCATGGTTTGCAAAAAAGTGCCGCTCAGAGGTAAAACAATCCAACGTTAAAGAACACGCTGGATGGCCTTGACGGAAGGCTACCATCTGTCTCCCAATAGCTGTTCCAATGGGTCCCCTCCCCCAACCTTCTCTGAGCTTTCGGGGTCCTTGTGGCCTGGCCATTTAGCCCATGGTGTGAAAAAAAGTGCCGCTCAGAGGTAAAACAATAATCCAATTCAATCCAATACCTACTCGACAAGATTGCCGGCGCCCTATCTTCCTTTGAAGCGAATACGAACTCAGTGACCGATTGAACCATCGATATGCTTTGGGTTTATTTTCTACTTTTTAGGGCCCTACAGGAAGATAGGTAGTTTTGATTTTTTTTAATTTGTATTTTTATAGACTCTTACATTTGCTTCAGAGTTCTTACTTTTATGAACCACGTGATCAATTTAAATTTATTGCAACATTTGCATAACGACTTCTTCTCTAGTAAAACCTGATACCTTCTGTTCCATGCCATACTCGAATAACAGATTCAAGTATTGGTCGCTATCATATTTGTCTATATTTGCAGTATCAATATTAAAATTGGCAACCATAAAATGTCATTTAGCTTTAAAGTTAAGTCGAACTAATTTTTCAAATTTGATAGAAATTCTTTAACCTTTGTACTTGGTGATCTGTATAGAGCAATAAAGTTTAATAAAAAGCCGTTAATTTCAATCTGCAGATGAATGAATTCCGCAGATGAAATCGAAATATTTAGTTCAGAAACATTCAACTTATGTCTACAGAAAATTATAAGACCTCTGCCACCTGAAATATTAACATCAATAGTGATTTTATCAAAACCAGCTAAATTAATAAGTGAATTTTCCAGAGTGTTAGTTGTACTTTCTACTAGAATAATAACATCCAAATAATCGATAAACGAATCGATATAAACCGTAAATAAGTCCTAGTTTTTTTAAACAGATCTCACATTAATATAGAATATGGCTGATTCGTTATCATCTTTGTCTTGTAAAATAATATTAGGATTTAATTCTTGTGTAGTATCAGGATCATTCAAATCTAAATCATTATCTATTAGTTCAATGACAATAGATGATAATGGATATGAATAAATTACAAAACTGAAAGTTTTGATTACAAGATATAATGAAACATTTCTTTTATGATTGCAAGATAAATGAAACAATTTTTTTTTTCATGATTGCAAGACAAAATGAAAAAAAAAAAACTTTTTAGATAATTTTGACATTTAGTATTCGCACATAAACAAAGTATGTCAGCTTAGAGAAAATGAAAAATAATAATAGCAGATTAAAAACGATATTAATAATTTCGACGAACATGCGCCATTCAACATTTTTGTGATGATATCGTTGTATCACCTCCTTAAGGGATTTTACAGAAAAATAATTTTTTTGAAAGAGTTTTAGAAATGCATCATTAAAAGGTGTTTGATTCTGAGTGAACATATTTCCCATATGTTGAGAGTTGATTGTTTACCTCTGAGCAACGGGGTGGGGATGGCTCAGTCGGTAGCGCGCCAGGCTCGTAATCTGCAGTTCCCAGGTTCGAGTCCCAGCTGGGTCAGCGTTGAGATTTATCTCCGTAAAATTCCCTGCCTTGCCCACGGTCAGTAGGGGACACCGATGGGCTTGGAAAGGCCGCCGTCCGTCGGATGGGACGTTAAGCCGTGGCCCCGTGTGCGGGAGAGCCATATCCTGTGCACGTTAAAGAACACGCTGGATGGCCTTGACGGGAGACTACCATCTGTCTCCCAACAGCTGTTCCAGTGGGTCCCCTCCCCCAACCTTCTCTGAGCCTTCGGGGTCCATGTGACCTGGCCATTTAGCCCATGGCGTGCAAAAAAGTGCCGCTCAGGGGTAAAACAATCCAACGTTAAAGAACACGCTGGATGTCCTTGACGGGAGGCTACCATCTGTCTCCCAACGGCTATTTCAGTGGATCCCCTCCCCAACCTACTCTGAGCCTTCGGGGTACATGTGACCTGGTCATTTAGCCCATGGTGTGCAAAAAAGTGCCGCTCAGAGGTAAAACAACCCAAACAACAACCTCTGAGCAACACTTTTTCGCACAGAATGGGCTCAATTCCTAGGTCACATCATACTGAAAAATACATTTGCATTTACATAGATTCAAATTTTGAGTCATTAACAGAAATATCCCGAGTAAATACTCGTCTGTGGGATAATAACACGAACATTTTAATAGTTAATTAAAGTGTCTACATTCAAGAATAAAAATTTTTGTTATAAGTAGAGTCATATTAAGTTTTAAACATTAATAATTGTCTAAGAAAAATATAGAAACATTTTAATAGTCTTACACTTTGAAATAATCAATGATCCAATTTCGTATAGCAACAGAATACTCCTTAACATTATATATAAGCTTAAGATAATTTGGCAACATGTTATACAGATCTGTAAACCAAGAAAACATTTTTAGTAAAAATATTTTTCTTAGCCGGTAGTTCAGTTAATAAATATGTTTTCAGATAATCTCGTAGGACAGGAAATTTTCTAATTCTGCCAATATCTCAATTTTTATTTAAATGTATTAAAGAATTTAATGCATATAATTTGCGTAATTCTAAAACACCAAGATATCTGTAACTCTCACTAACACTTTCCCTTCTTTTTGCTTCAAAATAAACCTTAAAACATGATTTTGAACAATTTTAATAATATTTAAATATTTGTTAAATGTAGGACTCCGAGAGCGTAGAGACGTTTGGGGGAAATGGAACCCACTGGGCAGATGCTAAGAGACAGATGGTAACCTCCCGTCAAAGCCATCCAGCGTGTTCCTTAACGTGCAGTGAGTATGGCTCTCAGCATACGGTGCCACGGCTTAATGTCTGATCCGATGGACGACGGCCTTTCCAAATCCATCACTACCCGCTTTCTCACTGGAGCAGGTTGAAGATTTAGCGAGATAAATCTCGACACGGGCGGGACTCGAACCTAGGACCTATAGATTAAGAGCCTGAAACCCTATTGGCTGAGGCAATCTTTCTCCCCAAGGACACAGACTTATGTTGAGGGATATTGCATTAGTTTGGCAGTGTTACTCATACGTAATAAGGGTTGGTTGTTTCAGTTTAAATGGCGCATTAACAACTAATAGTATAGTGCACTAAAGAAATTTAATTATGCAGAAAGCGTTAATTAAATTTCTTTAGTGCACAGTTAACAGAAACTTAATTACTTAAACTGCAAGAAAAGGTTTCCATATTTAAAAAGGGACTTCGGGAGACCACTGTGGCGGCGGAAACGTAATATTTAAGTATTTCTCAGTAGAGCAGATAAATTCATAAAGTACGTCCACACAAATTACATTTTAAACTACTCCAAATATGCCTATTAGACATTCGAAAACGTTCTTTACACTCTGTTAGCATTCATTTAGACCATTTCCGTATTGGGATACAACAAATGAGCATTTTTAATTCAAAATCTTTTTAAAGTTCAGGAATTAAACTTTACAAATTTGAACTATGCCGGAGATGTTTTGTCTCACTGAAATGGATCAGAAGAACATTCTGTTCTAAAGTCTCTATTTCTTTACACAGCAGACGAAGGAGTATTCGGTCTGAAACTCATTTCTTTGGTCCGTGAGCTTGTCCGGGAACTAAATGTGCTCCTACGCCGGAAGAAGTACTTTTTGACTGTGGGTTTGCAAGAAAAGGCCAAAAATATCAATAAGCCTTGGAAAGCATTTCCAATGACGAATAGGTAGATCATAGGTGTAGAATCAGTGAAACTGATTATGATGCCGAATATCCAAGTCAACCCCATCAAAAGAGCCAATCTGAGGAATACGAAGAATTTCCTGACCAGCATTTTCTTATTGGCTTCAGAGGAATTGAAAGATGCCGTTACGATGATGTAGGCACTGATTCCAAAGAGGAGGATGTTGAGGCACATGAGCACAACGAAAGGAATGATGAACAGAAGCAGCAAGGAATGAGGCTGTCTGAACCAGCACATTCCGGTTTTAACATCAGCAAATCGAGGTCGATACTTGAGAGGGATGTAATCGGAAGCGTCTATTTGTTGTGTTAGAATGGCAAGAGACATCGGGGTGAGCCATGCATACAATGAGTAAAAGAAGAATCGTCTCTTAGGGAGCTTGTTATCCATCACTCTGAGCCTAGTGGTTGCTGCTCTCAAAGATCTCCACACATCAAAGGCTATCACATTCATCCAGAAGAAGGAAGCCAGGAAGAAATAATAGATGCACATGGCTACTCCTACGCAAGATGTCTTACTTAAATTTTCAATTGCTGCGGCTACCAGAAAGCTGATATATGCAAAGACAAGTGCCACGCAGAGGGATGCTAAACAACATCCTGGAAGATTCCGCATCTCTGGGATGAGAAGGAAGAGAATAAGATGGAGGATGATGAAAAAAACTGACGTCGTAAGTCCAATCAAAGTTATTATGGAAAGTATCCAATTATCTTCTGTCTTCACTAGTTTGGAATGACAAACACCCACGCCACCTTCAACCTCGAAATATTCGCACTTTTCAAAGTATTTTTTGTGCAAGTGTGCGTGAAGTCGTCCATGTTCAAATTGAATGTATTCCTCAGTCTTCAGTAAAACTCTAGCATTTAGAGGACATTCGAGATCTGCACAATCATCGTAAGATGAATAATTAGTTGAGTCATGTGAGAGTGTACCATTTAAAGAACTTATAATTGAGACGTTTCCTACTTTATCCGTCTGATTTGAGGAGAGAAGTTCACCATTTTCTGATAATGTGACTAAAATTGCTGATGAATTTTGAAGATATTCTAAATACATTTCCTCAGAGTTTGCTACTAAAAGCAAAGTTGCCATGATTACAAAACTTCCTTGGCGATATATACTTGCAGAAATCATCTCCTTTGAAACCTTAAATAGAGAAATAATTTGTTGAATGATAATTCGTAAAACAAGCTCTTTTTTAATTCATTCTTTAATATAGAAATTTATATGCATTTTTCTTTTCATTTGAATAATTATGAGAAAGGCAATTTCAATTTTCAGTTGTTATTATCATTTAATCTAGAGGAAGAAGAGAGATAGGCAATTTCAATTTTCAGTTGTTATTATCATTTCATCTAGAGGAGAAGAAGAGGAGAGGCAATTTCAGTTTTCAGTTGTTATTATCATTTAATCTAGATGAAGAAGAGGAGAGGAAATTTCAATTTTCAGTTTTTATTATCATTTAATCTAGAGAAGAAGAGGAGAGGCAATTTCAGTTTTCAGTTGTTATTATCATTTAATCTAGATGAAGAAGAGGAGAGGCAGTTTCAATTTTCAGTTTTTATTATCATTTAATCTAGAGAAGAAGAGGAGAGGCAATTTCAATTTTCAGTTTTTATTATCATTTAATCTAGAGAAGAAGAGGAGAGGCAATTTCAGTTTTCAATTGTTATTATCGTTTACTCTAGAGGAAGAAGAGAGAGGGAATTTCAATTTTTCAGTTGTTATTATCATTTATTATAGAGGAAGGAGAGAGAGGGGCAATTTTAATTTTCAGTTTTTATTATCATTTAATCTAGAGAAGAAGAGGAGAGGCAATTTCAGTTTTCAATTGTTATTATCGTTTACTCTAGAGGAAGAAGAGAGAGGGAATTTCAATTTTTCAGTTGTTATTATCATTTATTATAGAGGAAGGAGAGAGAGGGGCAATTTTAATTTTCAGTTTTTATTATCATTTAATCTAGAGAAGAAGAGGAGAGGCAATTTCAATTTTCAGTTTTTATTATCATTTAATCTAGAGAAGAAGAGGAGAGGCTATTTCAGTTTTCAGTTGTTATTATCATTTAATCTAGATGAAGAAGAGGAGAGGCAGTTTCAATTTTCAGTTTTTATTATCATTTAATCTAGAGAAGAAGAGGAGAGGCAATTTCAATTTTCAGTTTCTATTATCATTTAATCTAGAGAAGAAGAGGAGAGGCAATTTCAGTTTTCAGTTGTTATTATCATTTAATCTAGATGAAGAAGAGGAGAGGCAGTTTCAATTTTCAGTTTTTATTATCATTTAATCTAGAGAAGAAGAGGAGAGGCAATTTCAATTTTCAGTATTTATTATCAATTAATCTAGAGAAGAAGAGGAGAGGCAATTTCAGTTTTCAATTGTTATTATCGTTTACTCTAGAGGAAGAAGAGAGAGGGAATTTCAATTTTTCAGTTGTTATTATCATTTATTATAGAGGAAGGAGAGAGAGGGGCAATTTTAATTTTCAGTTTTTATTATCATTTAATCTAGAGGAGAAGAAGAGGAGAGGCAATTTCAGTTTTCAGTTGTTATTATCATTTAATCTAGATGAAGAAGAGGAGAGGCAGTTTCAATTTTCAGTTTTTATTATCATTTAATCTAGAGAAGAAGAGGAGAGGCAATTTCAATTTTCAGTTTCTATTATCATTTAATCTAGAGAAGAAGAGGAGAGGCAATTTCAGTTTTCAGTTGTTATTATCATTTAATCTAGATGAAGAAGAGGAGAGGCAGTTTCAATTTTCAGTTTTTATTATCATTTAATCTAGAGAAGAAGAGGAGAGGCAATTTCAATTTTCAGTTTTTATTATCATTTAATCTAGAGAAGAAGAGGAGAGGCAATTTCAGTTTTCAATTGTTATTATCGTTTACTCTAGAGGAAGAAGAGAGAGGGAATTTCAATTTTTCAGTTGTTATTATCATTTATTATAGAGGAAGGAGAGAGAGGGGCAATTTTAATTTTCAGTTTTTATTATCATTTAATCTAGAGGAGAAGAAGAGGAGAGGCAATTTCAGTTTTCAGTTGTTATTATCATTTAATCTAGATGAAGAAGAGGAGAGGCAGTTTCAGTTTTTATTATCATTTAATCTAGAGAAGAAGAGGAGAGGCAATTTCAATTTTCAGTTTTTATTATCATTTAATCTAGAGAAGAAGAGGAGAGGCAATTTCAGTTTTCAGTTGTTATTATCATTTAATCTAGATGAAGAAGAGGAGAGGCAGTTTCAATTTTCAGTTTTTATTATCATTTAATCTAGAGAAGAAGAGGAGAGGCAATTTCAATTTTCAGTATTTATTATCAATTAATCTAGAGAAGAAGAGGAGAGGCAATTTCAGTTTTCAATTGTTATTATCGTTTACTCTAGAGGAAGAAGAGAGAGGGAATTTCAATTTTTCAGTTGTTATTATCATTTATTATAGAGGAAGGAGAGAGAGAGGGGCAATTTTAATTTTCAGTTTTTATTATCATTTAATCTAGAGAAGAAGAGGAGAGGCAATTTCAGTTTTCAATTGTTATTATCGTTTACTCTAGAGGAAGAAGAGAGAGGGAATTTCAATTTTTCAGTTGTTATTATCATTTATTATAGAGGAAGGAGAGAGAGGGGCAATTTTAATTTTCAGTTTTTATTATCATTTAATCTAGAGAAGAAGAGGAGAGGCAATTTCAGTTTTCAATTGTTATTATCGTTTACTCTAGAGGAAGAAGAGAGAGGGAATTTCAATTTTTCAGTTGTTATTATCATTTATTATAGAGGAAGGAGAGAGAGGGGCAATTTTAATTTTCAGTTTTTATTATCATTTAATCTAGAGAAGAAGAGGAGAGGCAATTTCAGTTTTCAATTGTTATTATCGTTTACTCTAGAGGAAGAAGAGAGAGGGAATTTCAATTTTTCAGTTGTTAATATCATTTATTATAGAGGAAGGAGAGAGAGGGGCAATTTTAATTTTCAGTTTTTATTATCATTTAATCTAGAGAAGAAGAGGAGAGGCAATTTCAATTTTCAGTATTTATTATCAATTAATCTAAAGAAGAAGAAGAGAGGCAATTTCAGTTTTCAATTGTTATTATCGTTTACTCTAGAGGAAGAAGAGGAGAGGCAGTTTCAATTTTCAGTTTTTATTATCATTTAATCTAGAGAAGAAGAGGAGAGGCAATTTCAATTTTCAGTATTTATTATCAATTAATCTAGAGAAGAAGAGGAGAGGCAATTTCAGTTTTCAATTGTTATTATCGTTTACTCTAGAGGAAGAAGAGAGAGGGAATTTCAATTTTTCAGTTGTTATTATCATTTATTATAGAGGAAGGAGAGAGAGGGGCAATTTTAATTTTCAGTTTTTATTATCATTTAATCTAGAGAAGAAGAGGAGAGGCAATTTCAATTTTCAGTTTTTATTATCATTTAATCTAGAGAAGAAGAGGAGAGGCAATTTCAGTTTTCAGTTGTTATTATCATTTAATCTAGATGAAGAAGAGGAGAGGCAGTTTCAATTTTCAGTTTTTATTATCATTTAATCTAGAGAAGAAGAGGAGAGGCAATTTCAATTTTCAGCATTTATTATCAATTAATCTAGAGAAGAAGAGGAGAGGCAATTTCAGTTTTCAATTATTATTATCGTTTACTCTAGAGGAAGAAGAGAGAGGGAATTTCAATTTTTCAGTTGTTATTATCATTTATTATAGAGGAAGGAGAGAGAGGGGCAATTTTAATTTTCAGTTTTTATTATCATTTAATCTAGAGAAGAAGAGGAGAGGCAATTTCAGTTTTCAATTGTTATTATCGTTTACTCTAGAGGAAGAAGAGAGAGGGAATTTCAATTTTTCAGTTCTTATTATCATTTATTATAGAGGAAGGAGAGAGAGGGTCAATTTTAATTTTCAGTTTTTATTATCATTTAATCTAGAGCAGAAGAAGAGGAGAGGCAATTTCAGTTTTCAGTTGTTATTATCATTTAATCTAGATGAAGAAGAGGAGAGGCAGTTTCAATTTTCAGTTTTTATTATCATTTAATCTAGAGAAGAAGAGGAGAGGCAATTTCAATTTTCAGTTTTTATTATCATTTAATCTAGAGAAGAAGAGGAGAGGCAATTTCAGTTTTCAGTTGTTATTATCATTTAATCTAGATGAAGAAGAGGAGAGGCAGTTTCAATTTTCAGTTTTTATTATCATTTAATCTAGAGAAGAAGAGGAGAGGCAATTTCAATTTTCAGTATTTATTATCAATTAATCTAGAGAAGAAGAGGAGAGGCAATTTCAGTTTTCAATTGTTATTATCGTTTACTCTAGAGGAAGAAGAGAGAAGGAATTTCAATTTTTCAGTTGGGTTGGGTTGGGTTGTTTAACCTCTGAGCGGCACTTTTTTGCACACCATGGGCTAAATGGCCAGGTCACATGGACCCCGAAGGCTCAGAGAAGGTTGGGGCAGGGGACCCACTGGAACAGCTGTTGGGAAACAGATGGTAGCCTCCCGTCAAGGCCATCCAGCGTGTTCTTTAACGTGCACAGGGTATGGCTCTCCCGCACACGGGGCCACGGCTTAACGTCCCATCCGACGGACGGCGGCCTTTCCAAGCCCATCGGTGTCCCCTACTGACCGTGAGCAGGGCGGGGAATTTTGCGGAGATAAATCTCAACGCTGACCCAGCTGGGACTCGAACCTGGGAACTACAGATTACGAGCCTGGCGCGCTACCGACTGAGCCACCCCCACCCCATTTTTCAGTTGTTATTATCATTTATTATAGAGGAAGGAGAGAGAGGGGCAATTTCAATTTTCAGTTTTTATTATCATTTAATCTAGAGAAGAAGAGGAGAGGCAATTTCAGTTTTCAATTGTTATTATCGTTTACTCTAGAGGAAGAAGAGAGAGGGAATTTCAATTTTTCAGTTGTTATTATCATTTATTATAGAGGAAGGAGAGAGAGGGGCAATTTTAATTTTCAGTTTTTATTATCATTTAATCTAGAGGAGAAGAAGAGGAGAGGCAATTTCAGTTTTCAGTTGTTATTATCATTTAATCTAGATGAAGAAGAGGAGAGGCAGTTTCAGTTTTTATTATCATTTAATCTAGAGAAGAAGAGGAGAGGCAATTTCAATTTTCAGTTTTTATTATCATTTAATCTAGAGAAGAAGAGGAGAGGCAATTTCAGTTTTCAGTTGTTATTATCATTTAATCTAGATGAAGAAGAGGAGAGGCAGTTTCAATTTTCAGTTTTTATTATCATTTAATCTAGAGAAGAAGAGGAGAGGCAATTTCAGTTTTCAATTGTTATTATCGTTTACTCTAGAGGAAGAAGAGAGAGGGAATTTCAATTTTTCAGTTGTTATTATCATTTATTATAGAGGAAGGAGAGAGAGGGGCAATTTTAATTTTCAGTTTTTATTATCATTTAATCTAGAGAAGAAGAGGAGAGGCAATTTCAATTTTCAGTATTTATTATCAATTAATCTAGAGAAGAAGAAGAGAGGCAATTTCAGTTTTCAATTGTTATTATCGTTTACTCTAGAGGAAGAAGAGAGAGGGAATTTCAATTTTTCAGTTGTTATTATCATTTATTATAGAGGAAGGAGAGAGAGGGGCAATTTTAATTTTCAGTTTTTATTATCATTTAATCTAGAGGAGAAGAAGAGGAGAGGCAATTTCAGTTTTCAGTTGTTATTATCATTTAATCTAGATGAAGAAGAGGAGAGGCAGTTTCAGTTTTTATTATCATTTAATCTAGAGAAGAAGAGGAGAGGCAATTTCAATTTTCAGTTTTTATTATCATTTAATCTAGAGAAGAAGAGGAGAGGCAATTTCAGTTTTCAGTTTTTATTATCATTTAATCTAGAGAAGAAGAGGAGAGGCAATTTCAGTTTTCAATTGTTATTATCGTTTACTCTAGAGGAAGAAGAGAGAGGGAATTTCAATTTTTCAATTGTTATTATCGTTTACTCTAGAGGAAGAAGAGAGAGGGAATTTCAATTTTTCAGTTGTTATTATCATTTATTATAGAGGAAGGAGAGAGAGGGGCAATTTTAATTTTCAGTTTTTATTATCATTTAATCTAGAGAAGAAGAGGAGAGGCAGTTTCAGTTTTTATTATCATTTAATCTAGAGAAGAAGAGGAGAGGCAATTTCAATTTTCAGTTTTTATTATCATTTAATCTAGAGAAGAAGAGGAGAGGCAATTTCAGTTTTCAGTTGTTATTATCATTTAATCTAGATGAAGAAGAGGAGAGGCAGTTTCAATTTTCAGTTTTTATTATCATTTAATCTAGAGAAGAAGAGGAGAGGCAATTTCAGTTTTCAATTGTTATTATCGTTTACTCTAGAGGAAGAAGAGAGAGGGAATTTCAATTTTTCAGTTGTTATTATCATTTATTATAGAGGAAGGAGAGAGAGGGGCAATTTTAATTTTCAGTTTTTATTATCATTTAATCTAGAGAAGAAGAGGAGAGGCAATTTCAATTTTCAGTATTTATTATCAATTAATCTAGAGAAGAAGAAGAGAGGCAATTTCAGTTTTCAATTGTTATTATCGTTTACTCTAGAGGAAGAAGAGAGAGGGAATTTCAATTTTTCAGTTGTTATTATCATTTATTATAGAGGAAGGAGAGAGAGGGGCAATTTTAATTTTCAGTTTTTACTATCATTTAATCTAGAGGAGAAGAAGAGGAGAGGCAATTTCAGTTTTCAGTTGTTATTATCATTTAATTTAGATGAAGAAGAGGAGAGGCAATTTCAGTTTTCAGTTGTTGTTATCATTTAATCTAGATGAGAAGAGGAGAGGCAATTTCAATTTTCAGTTTTTATTATCATTTAATCTAGAGGAAGAAGAGGAGAGGCAATTTCAGTTTTCAGTTGTTATTATCATTTAATCTAGAGGAAGAAGAGAGAGAGGGAATTTCAATTTTTCAGTTGTTGTTATCATTTATTATAGAGGAAGGAGAGAGAGGGGCAATTTTAATTTTCAGTTTTTATTATCATTTAACCTAGAGAAGAAGAGGAGAGGCAATTTCAATTTTCAGTTTTTATTATCATTTAATCTAGAGAAGAAGAGGAGAGGCAATTTCAGTTTTCAGTTGTTATTATCATTTAATTTAGATGAAGAAGAGGAGAGGCAATTTCAGTTTTCAGTTGTTGTTATCATTTAATCTAGATGAGAAGAGGAGAGGCAATTTCAATTTTCAGTTTTTATTATCATTTAATCTAGAGGAAGAAGAGGAGAGGCAATTTCAGTTTTCAGTTGTTATTATCATTTAATCTAGAGGAAGAAGAGAGAGAGGGAATTTCAATTTTTCAGTTGTTGTTATCATTTATTATAGAGGAAGGAGAGAGAGGGGCAATTTTAATTTTCAGTTTTTATTATCATTTAATCTAGAGAAGAAGAGGAGAGGCAATTTCAATTTTCAGTTTTTATTATCATTTAATCTAGAGAAGAAGAGGAGAGGCAATTTCAGTTTTCAGTTGTTATTATCATTTAATTTAGATGAAGAAGAGGAGAGGCAATTTCAGTTTTCAGTTGTTGTTATCATTTAATCTAGATGAGAAGAGGAGAGGCAATTTCAATTTTCAGTTTTTATTATCATTTAATCTAGAGGAAGAAGAGGAGAGGCAATTTCAGTTTTCAGTTGTTATTATCATTTAATCTAGAGGAAGAAGAGAGAGAGGGAATTTCAATTTTTCAGTTGTTGTTATCATTTATTATAGAGGAAGGAGAGAGAGGGGCAATTTTAATTTTCAGTTTTTATTATCTTTTAATCTAGAGAAGAAGAGGAGAGGCAATTTCAGTTTTCAGTTGTTATTATCATTTAATCTAGAGGAAGAAGAGAGAGAGGCAATTTCAATTTTCAGTTATTATTATCATTTAATCTAGAGAAGAAGAGAGAGGAAATTTCAATTTTCAGTTGTCATTATCGTTTAACTAGAGCAAGAAGAAATTTATTAGACTTTTCTGAGTTTTTAATTATTATATTTAATTTTTTTCGATATCATGAAGGCATTAATTACTTTATCATAATACTGACACTATGCGTTATATGATATTTGGCCAGACTGAATGTAATCGGACATTTTGACAAAGCCTCCTTCCAAAATGATGTACCTTATTAGTTTTGAAGTATTTTGCCTTTTTTTGTATTTTCATTAAGCTCTTTTAGTTATTACGGTTATCGCCAAACATCCTTTTTTTTGTAAAAATCTTTCACTTGCTTATGAGTTAGAGAAAAGAATGTAAATATCCACAGATATGATATTATTATAATTGATGAAATTGCTGCTATGAATTTATGATAAACGTGTCATGAACGCTCGCGTAAGCTTCAGCGTGAGAATTACGTCACCAACGATATCGAACGACCTGATTGAAAGAAAAAGGAATCAAGTTTTGTTAGGAATCGCAGTTGGAATGCAAAACGAAACGTAGTTAGTCTAAGTTTTTACAGGATAAGATATTTCAAAGAAGGGATGTTTTATGTTGTGGGAGAAAAGAAGAGATGTTAGTTCATTAGTGTAAAATTAGTAAGAAAAGACAAAGGATTTTTTATGCTGAAGTGAAGGTTATGCAAGAGATATGGTAATCAAAATGAAGAGGAAATGTGTTAGTCATGTAGACAGAGTTGGTCTTAATTTTTCTGTAAAAAAGTTCATCACTTACACAATTATTCTACCTCTTTTAAAATACGTTACCCTATTCTAATTCTTTGACACTGGAAATCATATTAAGTTTCTTGATGGTAGGTTGGGTTGTTTTACCTCTGAGCGGCACTTTTTTGCACACCATGGGCTAAATGGCCAGGTCACATGGAACCCGAAGGCTCAGAGAAGGTTTGGGGGAGGGAACCCACTGGAATATCTGTTGGAAGACAGATGGTAGCCTCCCGTCAAGGCCATCCAGCGTGTTCTTTAACGTGCACAGGGTATGGCTCTCCCGCACACGGGGTCACGGCTTAACGTCCCATCCGACGGACGGCGGCCTTTCCAAGCCCATCGGTGTCCCCTACTGACCGTGGGCAGGGCGGTGAATTTTTGCGGAGATAAATCTCAACGCTGACCCAGCTGGGACTCGAACCTGGGAACTACAGATTACGAACGTGGCGCGCTACCGACTGAGCCACCCCCGCCCCATTCTTGATGGTAGATAAAATCTGTAATCATCCATCGTTGTGATGTCTTTAATACAACACCTGATGTTTAAATAAATAAACTCACGAAACCTACGGTTTATTAAAGATTTTTTGAAAACACTGATTTTTGCCTCGATTGGGATTCGAACCCTCGATCTCCTGATAGCATGCCAGATGCTCTGACCAATCAGCTATCGAGAATACCAATTATTAAATTTATTTTTATTGTTTAATTTGGTGAATAAAATTAAAAAAAACTTTCATGAAAACCATGGCTACAAGAATATTTACTCGTAATTTTTTCTCCAATACCATTTCGTTTATTCTACTAATTTGATTTAATAAATAAATTAAAGTTGTCTAGATATATATAAAAATATAACGATCTGTTGACTTTTTTTTTATCAAAGTACATTTATATTTGTCATTGTTTCTCTGGGTTGGGTTGTTTTACCTCTGAGCGGCACTTTTTTGCACACCATGGGCTAAATGGCCAGGTCACATGGACCCCGAAGGCTCAGAGAAGGTTGGGGGAGGGGACCCACTGGAACAGCTGTTGGGAGACAGATGGTAGCCTCCCGTCAAGGCCATCCAGGGTGTTCTTTAACGTTGGGTTGTTTTACCTCTGAGCAGCACTTTTTTGCACACCATGGGCTAAATGGCCAGGTCACATGGACCCCGAAGGCTCAGAGAAGGTTGGGGGAGGGGACCCACTGGAACAGCTGTTGGGAGACAGATGGTAGCCTCCCGTCAAGGCCATCCAGCGTGTTCTTTAACGTTGGGTTGTTTTACCTCTGAGCGGCACTTTTTTGCACACCATGGGCTAAATGGCCAGGTCACATGGACCCCGAAGGCTCAGAGAAGGTTGGGGGAGGGGACCCACTGGAACAGCTGTTGGGAGACAGATGGTAGCCTCCCGTCAAGGCCATCCAGCGTGTTCTTTAACGTTGGGTTGTTTTACCTCTGAGCGGCACTTTTTTGCACACCATGGGCTAAATGGCCAGGTCACATGGACCCCGAAGGCTCAGAGAAGGTTGGGGGAGGGGACCCACTGGAACAGCTGTTGGGAGACAGATGGTAGTCTCCCGTCAAGGCCATCCAGTGTGTTCTTTAACGTTGGGTTGTTTTACCTCTCAGCAGCACTTTTTTGCACACCATGGACTAAATGGCCAGGTCACATGGACCCCGAAGGCTCAGAGAAGGTTGGGGGAGGGGACCCACTGGAACAGCTGTTGGGAGACAGATGGTAGCCTCCCGTCAAGGCCATCCAGCGTGTTCTTTAACGTTGGGTTGTTTTACCTCTGAGCGGCACTTTTTTGCACACCATGGGCTAAATGGCCAGGTCACATGGACCCCGAAGGCTCAGAGAAGGTTGGGGGAGGGGACCCACTGGAACAGCTGTTGGGAGACAGATGGTAGCCTCCCGTCAAGGCCATCCAGCGTGTTCTTTAACGTTGGGTTGTTTTACCTCTGAGCAGCACTTTTTTGCACACCATGGGCTAAATGGCCAGGTCACATGGACCCCGAAGGCTCAGAGAAGGTTGGGGGAGGGGACCCACTGGAACAGCTGTTGGGAGACAGATGGTAGCCTCCCGTCAAGGCCATCCAGCGTGTTCTTTAACGTTGGGTTGTTTTACCTCTGAGCGGCACTTTTTTGCACACCATGGGCTAAATGGCCAGGTCACATGGACCCCGAAGGCTCAGAGAAGGTTGGGGGAGGGGACCCACTGGAACAGCTGTTGGGAGACAGATGGTAGCCTCCTGTCAAGGCCATCCAGCGTGTTCTTTAACGTTGGGTTGTTTTACCTCTGAGCGGCACTTTTTTGCACACCATGGGCTAAATGGCCAGGTCACATGGACCCCGAAGGCTCAGAGAAGGTTGGGGGAGGGGACCCACTGGAACAGCTGTTGGGAGACAGATGGTAGCCTCCCGTCAAGGCCATCCAGCGTGTTCTTTAACGTTGGGTTGTTTTACCTCTGAGCAGCACTTTTTTGCACACCATGGGCTAAATGGCCAGGTCACATGGACCCCGAAGGCTCAGAGAAGGTTGGGGGAGGGGACCCACTGGAACAGCTGTTGGGAGACAGATGGTAGCCTCCCGTCAAGGCCATCCAGCGTGTTCTTTAACGTTGGGTTGTTTTACCTCTGAGCGGCACTTTTTTGCACACCATGGGCTAAATGGCCAGGTCACATGGACCCCGAAGGCTCAGAGAAGGTTGGGGGAGGGGACCCACTGGAACAGCTGTTGGGAGACAGATGGTAGCCTCCCGTCAAGGCCATCCAGCGTGTTCTTTAACGTTGGGTTGTTTTACCTCTGAGCGGCACTTTTTTGCACACCATGGGCTAAATGGCCAGGTCACATGGACCCCGAAGGCTCAGAGAAGGTTGGGGGAGGGGACCCACTGGAACAGCTGTTGGGAGACAGATGGTAGTCTCCCGTCAAGGCCATCCAGTGTGTTCTTTAACGTTGGGTTGTTTTACCTCTCAGCAGCACTTTTTTGCACACCATGGACTAAATGGCCAGGTCACATGGACCCCGAAGGCTCAGAGAAGGTTGGGGGAGGGGACCCACTGGAACAGCTGTTGGGAGACAGATGGTAGCCTCCCGTCAAGGCCATCCAGCGTGTTCTTTAACGTTGGGTTGTTTTACCTCTGAGCGGCACTTTTTTGCACACCATGGGCTAAATGGCCAGGTCACATGGACCCCGAAGGCTCAGAGAAGGTTGGGGGAGGGGACCCACTGGAACAGCTGTTGGGAGACAGATGGTAGCCTCCCGTCAAGGCCATCCAGCGTGTTCTTTAACGTTGGGTTGTTTTACCTCTGAGCAGCACTTTTTTGCACACCATGGGCTAAATGGCCAGGTCACATGGACCCCGAAGGCTCAGAGAAGGTTGGGGGAGGGGACCCACTGGAACAGCTGTTGGGAGACAGATGGTAGCCTCCCGTCAAGGCCATCCAGCGTGTTCTTTAACGTTGGGTTGTTTTACCTCTGAGCGGCACTTTTTTGCACACCATGGGCTAAATGGCCAGGTCACATGGACCCCGAAGGCTCAGAGAAGGTTGGGGGAGGGGACCCACTGGAACAGCTGTTGGGAGACAGATGGTAGCCTCCTGTCAAGGCCATCCAGCGTGTTCTTTAACGTTGGGTTGTTTTACCTCTGAGCGGCACTTTTTTGCACACCATGGGCTAAATGGCCAGGTCACATGGACCCCGAAGGCTCAGAGAAGGTTGGGGGAGGGGACCCACTGGAACAGCTGTTGGGAGACAGATGGTAGCCTCCCGTCAAGGCCATCCAGCGTGTTCTTTAACGTTGGGTTGTTTTACCTCTGAGCAGCACTTTTTTGCACACCATGGGCTAAATGGCCAGGTCACATGGACCCCGAAGGCTCAGAGAAGGTTGGGGGAGGGGACCCACTGGAACAGCTGTTGGGAGACAGATGGTAGCCTCCCGTCAAGGCCATCCAGCGTGTTCTTTAACGTTGGGTTGTTTTACCTCTGAGCGGCACTTTTTTGCACACCATGGGCTAAATGGCCAGGTCACATGGACCCCGAAGGCTCAGAGAAAGTTGGGGGAGGGGACCCACTGGAACAGCGGTTGGGAGACAGATGGTAGCCTTCCGTCAAGGCCATCCAGTGTGTTCTTTAACGTTGGGTTGTTTTACCTCTGAGCAGCACTTTTTTGCACACCATGGGCTAAATGGCCAGGTCACATGGACCCCGAAGGCTCAGAGAAGGTTGGGGGAGGGGACCCACTGGAACAGCGGTTGGGAGACAGATGGTAGCCTTCCGTCAAGGCCATCCAGTGTGTTCTTTAACGTTGGGTTGTTTTACCTCTGAGCGGCACTTTTTTGCACACCATGGGCTAAATGGCCAGGTCACATGGACCCCGAAGGCTCAGAGAAGGTTGGGGGAGGGGACCCACTGGAACAGCGGTTGGGAGACAGATGGTAGCCTTCCGTCAAGGCCACCCAGCGTGTTCTTTAACGTTGGGTTGTTTTACCTCTGAGCGGCACTTTTTTGCACACCATGGGCTAAATGGCCAGGTCACATGGACCCCGAAGGCTCAGAGAAGGTTGGGGGAGGGGACTCACTGGAACAGCGGTTGGGAGACAGATGGTAGCCTTCCGTCAAGGCCATCCAGTGTGTTCTTTAACGTTGGGTTGTTTTACCTCTGAGCAGCACTTTTTTGCACACCATGGGCTAAATGGCCAGGTCACATGGACCCCGAAGGCTCAGAGAAGGTTGGGGGAGGGGACCCACTGGAACAGCTGTTGGGAGACAGATGGTAGCCTCCCGTCAAGGCCATCCAGCGTGTTCTTTAACGTTGGGTTGTTTTACCTCTGAGCGGCACTTTTTTGCACACCATGGGCTAAATGGCCAGGTCACATGGACCCCGAAGGCTCAGAGAAGGTTGGGGGAGGGGACCCACTGGAACAGCTGTTGGGAGACAGATGGTAGTCTCCCGTCAAGGCCATCCAGTGTGTTCTTTAACGTTGGGTTGTTTTACCTCTGAGCGGCACTTTTTTGCACACCATGGGCTAAATGGCCAGGTCACATGGACCCCGAAGGCTCAGAGAAGGTTGGGGGAGGGGACCCACTGGAACAGCTGTTGGGAGACAGATGGTAGCCTCCCGTCAAGGCCATCCAGCGTGTTCTTTAACGTTGGGTTGTTTTACCTCTGAGCAGCACTTTTTTGCACACCATGGGCTAAATGGCCAGGTCACATGGAC
The DNA here is from genome assembly GCA_038380435.1 of Ryuthela nishihirai. NCBI lineage: Eukaryota > Metazoa > Arthropoda > Arachnida > Araneae > Heptathelidae > Ryuthela > Ryuthela nishihirai. Next base: position 53,578,542 of record JAWZYU010000008.1, read on the forward strand.
CCCGAAGGCTCAGAGAAGGTTGGGGGAGGGGACCCACTGGAACAGCGGTTGGGAGACAGATGGTAGCCTTCCGTCAAGGCCATCCAGTGTGTTCTTTAACGTTGGGTTGTTTTACCTCTGAGCGGCACTTTTTTGCACACCATGGGCTAAATGGCCAGGTCACATGGACCCCGAAGGCTCAGAGAAGGTTGGGGGAGGGGACCCACTGGAACAGCGGTTGGGAGACAGATGGTAGCCTTCCGTCAAGGCCACCCAGCGTGTTCTTTAACGTTGGGTTGTTTTACCTCTGAGCGGCACTTTTTTGCACACCATGGGCTAAATGGCCAGGTCACATGGACCCCGAAGGCTCAGAGAAGGTTGGGGGAGGGGACCCACTGGAACAGCGGTTGGGAGACAGATGGTAGCCTTCCGTCAAGGCCATCCAGTGTGTTCTTTAACGTTGGGTTGTTTTACCTCTGAGCAGCACTTTTTTGCACACCATGGGCTAAATGGCCAGGTCACATGGACCCCGAAGGCTCAGAGAAGGTTGGGGGAGGGGACCCACTGGAACAGCTGTTGGGAGACAGATGGTAGCCTCCCGTCAAGGCCATCCAGCGTGTTCTTTAACGTTGGGTTGTTTTACCTCTGAGCGGCACTTTTTTGCACACCATGGGCTAAATGGCCAGGTCACATGGACCCCGAAGGCTCAGAGAAGGTTGGGGGAGGGGACCCACTGGAACAGCTGTTGGGAGACAGATGGTAGTCTCCCGTCAAGGCCATCCAGTGTGTTCTTTAACGTTGGGTTGTTTTACCTCTGAGCAGCACTTTTTTGCACACCATGGGCTAAATGGCCAGGTCACATGGACCCCGAAGGCTCAGAGAAGGTTGGGGGATGGGACCCACTGGAACAGCTGTTGGGAGACAGATGGTAGCCTCCCGTCAAGGCCATCCAGCGTGTTCTTTAACGTTGGGTTGTTTTACCTCTGAGCGGCACTTTTTTGCACACCATGGGCTAAATGGCCAGGTCACATGGACCCCGAAGGCTCAGAGAAGGTTGGGGGAGGGGACCCACTGGAACAGCTGTTGGGAGACAGATGGTAGCCTCCCGTCAAGGCCATCCAGCGTGTTCTTTAACGTTGGGTTGTTTTACCTCTGAGCAGCACTTTTTTGCACACCATGGGCTAAATGGCCAGGTCACATGGACCCCGAAGGCTCAGAGAAGGTTGGGGGAGGGGACCCACTGGAACAGCTGTTGGGAGACAGATGGTAGCCTCCCGTCAAGGCCATCCAGCGTGTTCTTTAACGTTGGGTTGTTTTACCTCTGAGCGGCACTTTTTTGCACACCATGGGCTAAATGGCCAGGTCACATGGACCCCGAAGGCTCAGAGAAGGTTGGGGGAGGGGACCCACTGGAACAGCTGTTGGGAGACAGATGGTAGCCTCCCGTCAAGGCCATCCAGCGTGTTCTTTAACGTTGGGTTGTTTTACCTCTGAGCGGCACTTTTTTGCACACCATGGGCTAAATGGCCAGGTCACATGGACCCCGAAGGCTCAGAGAAGGTTGTGGGAGGGGACCCACTGGAACAGCTGTTGGGAGACAGATGGTAGCCTCCCGTCAAGGCCATCCAGCGTGTTCTTTAACGTTGGGTTGTTTTACCTCTGAGCAGCACTTTTTTGCACACCATGGGCTAAATGGCCAGGTCACATGGACCCCGAAGGCTCAGAGAAGGTTGGGGGAGGGGACCCACTGGAACAGCTGTTGGGAGACAGATGGTAGCCTCCCGTCAAGGCCATCCAGCGTGTTCTTTAACGTTGGGTTGTTTTACCTCTGAGCGGCACTTTTTTGCACACCATGGGCTAAATGGCCAGGTCACATGGACCCCGAAGGCTCAGAGAAGGTTGGGGGAGGGGACCCACTGGAACAGCTGTTGGGAGACAGATGGTAGCCTCCCGTCAAGGCCATCCAGCGTGTTCTTTAACGTTGGGTTGTTTTACCTCTGAGCGGCACTTTTTTGCACACCATGGGCTAAATGGCCAGGTCACATGGACCCCGAAGGCTCAGAGAAGGTTGGGGGAGGGGACCCACTGGAACAGCTGTTGGGAGACAGACGGTAGTCTCCCGTCAAGGCCATCCAGTGTGTTCTTTAACGTTGGGTTGTTTTACCTCTGAGCAGCACTTTTTTGCACACCATGGGCTAAATGGCCAGGTCACATGGACCCCGAAGGCTCAGAGAAGGTTGGGGGAGGGGACCCACTGGAACAGCTGTTGGGAGACAGATGGTAGCCTCCCGTCAAGGCCATCCAGCGTGTTCTTTAAGGTTGGGTTGTTTTACCTCTGAGCGGCACTTTTTTGCACACCATGGGCTAAATGGCCAGGTCACATGGACCCCGAAGGCTCAGAGAAGGTTGGGGGAGGGGACCCACTGGAACAGCTGTTGGGAGACAGATGGTAGCCTCCCGTCAAGGCCATCCAGCGTGTTCTTTAACGTTGGGTTGTTTTACCTCTGAGCAGCACTTTTTTGCACACCATGGGCTAAATGGCCAGGTCACATGGACCCCGAAGGCTCAGAGAAGGTTGGGGGAGGGGACCCACTGGAACAGCTGTTGGGAGACAGATGGTAGCCTCCCGTCAAGGCCATCCAGCGTGTTCTTTAACGTTGGGTTGTTTTACCTCTGAGCGGCACTTTTTTGCACACCATGGGCTAAATGGCCAGGTCACATGGACCCCGAAGGCTCAGAGAAGGTTGGGGGAGGGGACCCACTGGAACAGCTGTTGGGAGACAGATGGTAGCCTCCCGTCAAGGCCATCCAGCGTGTTCTTTAACGTTGGGTTGTTTTACCTCTGAGCGGCACTTTTTTGCACACCATGGGCTAAATGGCCAGGTCACATGGACCCCGAAGGCTCAGAGAAGGTTGGGGGAGGGGACCCACTGGAACAGCTGTTGGGAGACAGATGGTAGCCTCCCGTCAAGGCCATCCAGCGTGTTCTTTAACATTGGGTTGTTTTACCTCTGAGCAGCACTTTTTTGCACACCATGGGCTAAATGGCCAGGTCACATGGACCCCGAAGGCTCAGAGAAGGTTGGGGGAGGGGACCCACTGGAACAGCTGTTGGGAGACAGATGGTAGCCTCCCGTCAAGGCCATCCAGCGTGTTCTTTAACGTTGGGTTGTTTTACCTCTGAGCGGCACTTTTTTGCACACCATGGGCTAAATGGCCAGGTCACATGGACCCCGAAGGCTCAGAGAAGGTTGGGGGAGGGGACCCACTGGAACAGCTGTTGGGAGACAGATGGTAGCCTCCCGTCAAGGCCATCCAGCGTGTTCTTTAACGTGCACAGGGTATGGCTCTCCCGCACACGGGGCCACGGCTTAACGTCCCATCCGACGGACGGCGGCCTTTCCAAACCCATCGGTGTCCCCTACTGACCGTGGGCAGGGCGGAGAATTTTGCGGACATAAATCTCAACGCTGACCCAGCTGGGACTCGAACCTGGGAACTACAGATTACGAGCCTGGCGCGCTACCGACTGAGCCACCCCCGCCCCTCAATGTTTCTCTGTGTAATTTTTTTGTTTTTCCGAAGTTATTTGTAATCAGATATAAGGAATTTTGGAAGTGGACTTTACACATGAACAGTGTAATATAAATATGCCTCGATGAGCTTATTAAAGGTACTTTTTTAATTTTTTAACGAACATAATAGAAAGTTTGATAGCATTATTAATATATGCACTGCGTGGCCTAATTATTATAAACACATACCTAATACATTTCCTAAAATTTCAAAGTTTACAATTTTCTCCTTACAAATATTTTTTGAAATATGTTTTGAAGTTCTGCTGGGGGTCGTCTCTCTCCGCTGATGAACTGTATCCACTCTGTTTCGTTGTACACTTCGTGCCCACAAACGCCTGTCCCTGTCTCTCAGAGCCTTTTTTTCCCTCCCGCATTGGGGCGGGGGTGGCTCAGTCGGTAGCGCGCCAGGCTCGTAATCCGTAGTTCCCAGGTTCGAGGCCCAGCTGGGTCAGCGTTGAGATTTATCTCCGCAAAATTCCCCGGCCTGCCCACGGTCAGTAGGGGACACCGGTGGGCTTGGAAAGGCCGCCGTCCGTCGGATGAGACGTTAAGCCGTGGCCCCGTGTGCGGGAGAGCCATACCCTGTGCACTTTAAAGAACACGCTGGATGGCCTTGACGGGAGGCTACCATCTGTCTCCCAACAGCTGTTCCAGTGGGTCCCCTCCCCCAACCTTCTCTGAGCCTTCGGGTTCCATGTGACCTGGCTATTTAGCCCACGGTGTGCAAAAAAGTGCCGCTCAGAGGTAAAACAACCCAACCCAACCCATCTGACCCGGCCATTTAGCCCATGGTGTGGAAAAAAAAGTGCCGCTCAGAGGTAAAACAACCCAACAACTCTCACGCATTTGCCACCATCGGCGGGCATTTTTGAGAACGTTGCCATTCTCCATACACTTCGGATTTTATGATGATCTGTGATCAGTTCCATCACCTGCGTTACGAATGCTCGTATCCATCGAGCTCCAACGATGAGCGCACTTTCCAAAATGGCCTGGTATTTGGAACATCACTGCCTTCTTTCCAACACCCAGTGTGCCTTTCGCAGGCACAGGTCTACTTTAAACAACCTGATCTGCCTCGAATCGGCGATTCTTTTTTACGTCGAGAGCACCTGGTGTCCATTTTCTTCGACATCGAAAAAACATATGACATGGCGTGGAAATTCGACATTCTTCTTGACCTCCATAGCTTCGGGTTGAGAGGCCACATGCCGATCTTCATTGCAAATTTTTTATGATCTCGTGCTTTTCGTGTCCGTGTCAGCACTCTGTTGCGGCCTTTCCCGCAAGAACAGGGGATGCCACAAGGCTGCGTCCTAAGTGTTACGCTTTTCGCTGTCAAGGTCAATTCCATTACACGGCAATTTCCTCCGACTGTAGGCAATGACCTCTATGTTGATGATTTCAACATCTTTTGCTCGTCGTCCAGTATGAGAGTCATAAAATGACAACTGCAAACTGCCCTTACCAATATCTCGGTTTGGGCGACAGACAATGGGTTTCGGTTCTCTCCACAGTAGATCGCTCGTGTGGACTTTTGCTGCAAGGGTGATCTTCATCTGGACCCTGAGCTGCGGCTCGGGGATAACATCATTCCAATTGAGGCGGAGATCAAGTTTCTCGGTCTCATCTTCGACCGGAAATTGACCATTTTGCCCCATATACGACATCTCAGGTGCAAGTGCACGTGGGCATTGAACATCCTCAAGGTCCTCTCCTCCCTCTCTTGGGGGGCGGACCAATGTTCATTGCTCCACCTCTACCATGCACTTGTCTGGTCGAAACTGGACTACGGATCCCAGGTGTATGACTCCGCCTGGAATTCTGTGGTGAAGGTGCTGGACCCACTCCATCATCAGGCCCTCCGTGTTTGCAGGGGTCTTCCGCAATTCATCAGTCCAGAGTCTTTATGTTGAGACCGACGAACCATCTTTATCTATTCACCGTCGGCAGTTGTCCCTGTAGTATGCAGCAAAATTGCGATCCCTGCGTGGCATCCCAATTGGGATTACGTTTTTCAGTCCCCAGTGGGAAACGTTATTTCAGTATCGGCCGACTGCTATTCGTCCTTTCGGTTTGCGTGTCCAAGATTACCTGAGAGACATTAATACCAGTCTCAATAGCATCTCACGATCTAGAGCTGATCCACTTCCACCTTGGCTCGCTGTTCCCCCTTTCTGCGATTTTTCTCTGTGCACGACGGGGAAGACCTTTAACACCTGATTGTGTGAATCGGCAAGTCCTGCCATTGTGGTCAGCACCAGGACTTTTTGCCTGTCTTTACAGATCGCTCGAAGCCGGACGATGATCTGCTGTGATGTAATCATTGCAGACCAGCTACCACAGCAGCGCTTCATCTTCATTGCAGAGTTGCACGCTATCAGCCTTGCCTTGGACCACATAGCAGCTAAGTGTCATCGTTGGTGTGTCCTCTACACCGACTCACTTAGTTCACTACAGACCTTTCATCTCGGTGGGGCTTTGGCCTCACCCTACTCTCTCCAAGATCCGCCAGCAGCTCCACTGTCTGGCAGCCACCATCATTTTTCTCTTCTGTTGTCCGACCGCGTTTTACCATCGAGCTCCGGGCACAGTGGCAGAGATATTGGTCAGAACAGCTTACGAACAAGCTCTTTGAGATCAAACCTATCAACGAACCATGGCAGTCTTGCTACCACAGGAATCGCAAGGAGGAAGTTGCACTTGCTCGGCTCCGCTTTGGTCATTCATTATTACTCATTCGTTTCTTGGGGCGGGGGTGGCTCAGACGGTAGCGCGACAGGCTCGTAATCTGCAGTTCCCAGGTTCGAGTCCCAGCTGGGTCAGCGTTGAGATTTATCTCCCAAAATTCCCCGCCCTGCCCACGGTCAGTAGGGGACTCTGATGGGCTTGGAAAAACCGCCGTCCGTCGGATGGGACGTTAAGCCGTGGCCCCGTGTGCGGGAGAGAGCCATACCCTGTGCACGTTAAAGATCACACTGGACGGCCTTGATGGGAGGCTACCATCTGTCTCCCAACAGCTGTTCCAGTGGGTCCCCTCCCCCAACCTTCTCTGAGCCTTCGGGGTCCATGTGACCTGGCCATTTAGCCCATGGTGTGCAAAAAAGTGCCGCTCAGAGGTAAAACAACCTAACCCAACCCATTCGTTTCTTCTACGGGCGGACGACGAACCTAAGTGCGAGATTTGTGACACCGTTTTAACTATCAAACGTATTTTAATCGAATGTCAATGTTTTATTAATATCGAACGTCGTTTATATTTTAGCTTTCATAATTTTATGCCCGAGCCTCTTACACTCGGACATCTTTTATCTGGTCATTGCATTTTATCGCCATGTTTTTCCTTTTTAAAACATTGTGACTATTTTTCTAGACTTTGATTTTACCTTGTATATATCTAACCCAGTCTTTTACACCTGGAATTGTTTTATCTTGTACAGTCGCTCAAAAAAGTATCAGAACACTATGGTTGACTACTGAATTCAGAAAAAATATCTGGCATAGATTATTTTAAAAATTAGTGATCTGGCAACCTTCGTGTCACGTGACACGAAAGGTTGCCAGATCACTAATTCTAAAAAAATTGTTGCCAGATATTTTTTTCTAAATTCTGTACTCAACCATAGTGTTCGGATACCTTTTTGAGCGACTGTATATCTCAACTTGTTTTACTTTATACTTATACTCTTGTTCTTTGTGGGGCGGGGGTGGCTCAGTCGGTAGCGCGCCAGGCTCGTAATCTGTAGTTCCCAGGTTCGAGTCCCAGCTGGGTCAGCGTTGAGATTTATCTCCGCAAAAATTCCCCGCCCTGCTCACGGTCAGTAGGGGACACCGATGGGCTTGGAAAGGCCGCCGTCCGTCGGATGGGACGTTAAGCCCGTGGCCCCGTGTGCGGGAGAGCCACACCCTGTGCACGTTAAAGAACACGCTGGATGGCCTTGACGGGAGGCTACCATCTGTCTCCCAACAGCTGTTCCAGTGGGTCCCCTCCCCCAACCTTCTCTGAGCCTTCGGGGTCCATGTGACCTGGCCATTTAGCCCATAGTGTGCAAAAAGAGTGCCGCTCAGAGGTAAAGCAACCCAACGTTAAAGAACACGCTGGATGGCCTTGACGGGAGGCTACCATCTGTCTCCCAACAGCTGTTCCAGTGGGTCCCCTCCCCCAACCTTCTCTGAGCCTTCGGGGTCCATGTGACCTGGCCATTTAGCCCATAGTGTGCAAAAAAGTGCCGCTCACAGGTAAAACAACCCAACCCTTGTTCTTTGTTGGCTTACAGTTTTGCAATGTAGTGTTTTTGTTTTAATTTTTGGTTGTGCGTTTACTTCTCTTACATCATTTATATTGTCTTGTGCTTCGCGCATTGTGGCCTACTCGCTCTTCAGCCATAAAATCCAAAACAACCAACTGATCTTTTTTCATGCTTTCTACAGATTCTTTAAAAATTCTATCAATAATGACATTTTTTTTTAAAATATTGAAAACAATAGTTTTAATTTCTGACTGTAATTAAAGAAGTAATATAAAATTTGTTTTTTCATGTTTGAAAATATCGTCACAATTTTTACTTGGAGGAAAATGTTAAACATGGAGATGAATTATCTTGTTTAGAGATTACTCTGGTCCTAATATGGAATTTGAAAACTGTTTTTCCGACTGAAGGATTGGAAAAAGATATCACATTAACTTAAGCGATCAAGCTGGGAAAATCATTAAACACCAAAAGGAGGGGCGGGGGTGGCTCAGTCGGTAGCGCTCCAGACTCGTAATCTGTAGTTCCCAGGTTCGAGTCCCAGCTGGGTCAGCGTTGAGATTTATCTCCGCAAAATTCCCCGCCTTGCCCACGGTCAGTAGGGGACACCGATGGGCTTGGAAAGGCCGCCGTCCGTCGGATGGGACGTTAAGCCGTTGCGCCGTCTGCGGGAGAGCCATACCCTGTGCACGTTAAAGAACACGCTGGATGGCCTTGACGGGAGGCTACCACCTGTCTCCCAACAGCTATTCCAGTGGGTCCTCTCCCCCAACCTTCTCTGAGACTTCGGGGTCCATGTGACCTGGCCATTTAGTCCATGGTGTGCAAAAAAGTTCCGCTCAGAGGTAAAACAATCCAACCCAACCCACCAAAAGGAGCCTTTTTGAAACAAATCGGAGGTGAATGTAGAAGTAAGGGCTCAGGTAAAATGATCCTCTGATCGTAATAGTTTAAAGTATCCTTTGCATCGGCTTACTAAGGATAGCCAACCACAAGGCAAAAAGAAGGCAAAGAGGGAGATTTTCCTTCAGAGGAAACCCACAAGTTCAACAAATCCGGCTCGAACATTTAACTTCATTGATCATGTCTGGACCTAAAATCCGTCCAATGGGACACTGGTTTAAATCGTCTCTCCATCTTCATGAGATCACATCCCGTGCATGTTAAAGAACTCGCTGGATGGTCTTAACCATCCAGGGTGTTCTGCGTCGACCGGACGCTGCTATCTGTCTCTTAACAGCTATCCAGTGAGTCCCCTTCCCCGAATCTTCTCTGAGTCTTTGGGGTCCTTGTGACCTAACCATTTAACCCAGTGTGTGCAAAAAAGCGCAGTTCAGAGGCAAGACAACTGTAACTCAACAAATTAAACTAAAATCATTCAGAGATCAAGTCAGTTACATTTCAAAATGTGACTGGAACATTTTATTTTAAACAATAATTACTCGTTGTTAGATTGTTGTTTTATTATTTAAACGTTATGCACTCTTAATATCAACGGGACGGAGGATGGCTCAGTCAGTAGCGCGCCAGGTTCGTAATTTGCAGTTCCTAGGTTCGAGTCCTAGCTCGAACAGCGCTGAGATTTATCTCCGCAAAACTCCACGCCCTCGTCGAATAGGCGAGGAAGGGATGAACAGGGCAGGGGTTTTTTTTTTGCTGAAATTTGCCTTTCATGACCACTTTTAGTATGGGACACCCACGGGCTTGGAAAGGCCACCTCTGAGCGGCACTTTTTGGCACACCATGGGCTAAATGGCCAGGTCACATGGATCCCGAAGGCTCAGAGAAGGTTGGGGGAGGGGACCCACTGGAACAGTTGTGGGGAGGCAGATGGTAGCCTCCCGTCAAGGCCATGCAGCGTGTTCTTTAACGTTGGATTGTTTTACATCTGAGTGGCACTTTTTGGCACACCATGGGCTAAATGACCAGGTCACATGAACCCCGAAGGCTCAGAGAAGGTTGGGGGAGGGGACTCACTGGAACAGCTGTTGGGAGACAGATGGTAGCCTCCCGTCAAGGCCATGCAGCGTGTTCTTTAACGTTGGATTGTTTTACATCTGAGTGGCACTTTTGGCACACCATGGGCTAAATGACCAGGTCACATGGACCCCTAAGGCTCAGAGAAGGTTGGGGGAGGGGACCCACTGGAACAGCTGTTGGGAGACAGATGGTAGCCTCACGTCAAGGCCATGCAGCGTGTTCTTTAACGTTTGATTGTTTTACATCTGAGTGGCACTTTTTGGCACACCATGGGCTAAATGACCAGGTCACATGGACCCCCAATGCTCAGAGAAGGTTTTGGGGAGTGGACTCACTGGAATAGCTGTTGGGAGACAGATGGTAGCCTCCCGTCAAGGCCATGCAGCGTGTTCTTTAACGTGCACAGAGTATGGCTCTCCTGCCCTCGGTTCCAAGGCTTAACGTCCCATCTGACGGACGGCGGCCTTTTCAAGCCCATTGGTGTCCCCTAGTGACCGAGGGCAGGGCGGGGAATTTTGAGGAGATAAATCTTAACTCTGACCCAGCTGGGACTGGGACCTAGGAACTGCAGATTACGAGCCTGGCGCGCTACCGACTGAGCCATCCCCGCCTTTAGAAACTGAAAAATTAAAAGCAAAAACAAAATAAAACTTACAATGAGAGGAAGTGAACAGTTTAAAGTGAACCTCTGCGTCAAGGAGATTTAAAACTAGAATGATGCGAAGGGGCCGAACAGGGCGTTTTTTCTGCTGAAATTTGAGGAAACGGAAGCGTGAGAAATGGAAGAGGAACGTCTACCATTTATCGACATCCGGTTGACAGATCGGATGTGGCAATGGTCACCAGCCAATCGAATCGGTTTTTTGTTTCGGTTTTTAGGTATTTGAAATTTACTCAAATGCAATTACAAGAATAACGTGCGCTGAAAATGGATGCTGGTTTTCAAGGAGAATGAAGTTTTTTTATATTTCTCTTTAACCGCCATCTAACGGTGGAAATTGAAAGTAATAGGCGATTAGGTAAATGAAAATAATAAAGGTTTTATGAGTACCTATACAACAGAAAAATAATTTTTTAATTATGTCTTGAAACAAAAATGTTGCGTTTTTTTCGACTACCGCGAAATAATAAGCGGGTAAATTAATGGTGGCAACATAATCCTTTTGACCATGAGACTCTATCAACAAATTCTCAGATTTCTAGTATAAAGAGTTATTTTGTAATATTCGTTAAAAGTTTTGTCCTTTTCCACTTTTTTCAGTCGTTAGAGGGCGCTATTATTGAGAGATTCGAAAACCGTGAATATTATATTTCATCAATTCTTATCCAACCCAAAAAGAATTTGTTTTTTTGTTTCTTTAAAAGGAAATAGGTCAATGTTTATAGACGGACAGAGAAACAGACGAGATAGCGGGAAAAATATAGCGCGTTTTTTTTCTTACGAAACGTCGTCGGTATCGTCATAAGCTCGAATCATCCGCTTTGAGGGTTTCTCCACTCAAAGTTTTTCTTCTCCGTCTTCGGTGACGGAGGGTGGGGGTTCGAGTCCCATCTGGGCCAGCTTTGAGATTTATCTCCGCAAAACTCCCCGCCCTGCCCACGGTCATAACCTCTGCAAGTTAAAGGACATATCGGATGACCTTGACGGGACGCTACCATCTGTCTCTTCACAGCTGTAGAGTAGGTCCCCTCCCCAAGCGTCCTGTGAGTCTTCGGGGTCCTTCCTTGTCGTCCGTCTATTGACTTTAAAATTCAAAAGAGATCCATTAAATTGGTGATAAGAGTGGATGGAAATCCCCTTTCAAAGTGTGATTCTTGTCTTTTAGAACATTGTGTGCAAAATGCTGCCACTAAGATATAAGACAGCCTAACCAAACTTTAAAATTTTGCAGCATCCCAATTGAAAGGATGCAGAAACCATCCTGACCATCCGATAAAATGTCACCTGCTGAGAGTTTTTATTTTATATGTTCATTAATTTTTGCAACGTGTGCTTTTTATTTTTGCGTTTTACCGGATATTTAATTCTCTTTTAACCTTTTACCCTCTTTCTGAAATTCAGACTTATTGCTATTGTTGTTAATGAGGTTCTTTTATACCCGTTTTTTTTTTTTTTGTATTTTTGCAATTGTTCTAATTTTCACACGATTTTCTAACCCCATTGTTATTGTTTTTATGATTGCTTCATACGTTGCATTTAAATTTTGATTCTAAATTCAGTTGTAGGTGTGAACAATTTTTATCTATTTTCTTTTGAGCTTGATATATTGTCCGGTTTAGATTTGAGAACACTGATTCAGGTTAGATTCGAGGAAGCTGATCCAATCATGATTTGAGACAGTATTTCTCTTAGTCCCACGAACCCCTCAAGCAGCTGCTTGCCAATAGTTCTGACAGGAGCCTGTCATTTCATATTCCATAGTAGAAGGTCTGTGAGGATGGCAGGACCTCAGCAGAAAAACAACATAGGTTCAGGAAATAATACATTTTAGGTTTTAGGAGAATTATCCAGTTTATCCGGACTAAGCTTAAATACAGTGATCTAGTTTGAAAAAAGTAACCAATTTATGTTTCAGGGCAACGATGTAGTTCAGATTAATTTGATCCAGTTTTTGTTGGAGAACAATATTCCAGTTAAGGTTTGAGGAATAGCGTTTCTCTTAGATTTAAGGACAATGATTCCTGTTAGATTCGAGGAAAATGATCGATTTCAGGTTTAAGGAAAATGATCCAGTTTAGGTTTGAAAGAAAAGATTCAATTTAGATTTGAAATTTGAAATTTAGATTTTGAGGACAATGAGCTAATTGCCCTCTGAAAATATTCACCCAATTTGGGTTTTGGAGACTGTCAGGCTAGAGGCCTTTTTAGATATTTTCTTTTGTTCATGATTTGTATATTATTTTGGATTTCACCAAAATAGGCATATGCTACGTGGGAGGCCCTCTGTCCCGGCATCTGGAGAGTTAATTGAAGTAGCAGTGCCCGGAGGGGACGGAGGTCACCCAACTGCTAGCGGACTTCCCAGATGGTCAGGCGGAGAGAGAAAGAGAAAGGGTTGGCAACAGCGACGAGGAGGAAGAGAGCCTGTCGAGGAACGGAAGCGTGCGGACGAAGAATTGTAAAGCTGGGAAATGCCGACTGGTAATAACGGCATTGGGCTCTGTGAATACAGCTGAACAGGCATAGTAAGCTGGTGTTGTTGTAATGCTATGTAATTAAGCATATGTCCTTGTTCTATCAAGCATGTTTGGAAGGTTCAATAAATAATTGTTATTTTTAAGTAAAGTCTGAAGTTGAACCAATTTATTGGGGAGGAACCTCAGTATTGAGTCTCTGCTATCGTGAAAAAACCTTTGATTTTTGAACGGAAAAACCCTTTCACCCGTTGCGTATTGCGATCGAACCGGAGGGACATTCCTAAGTGATCCCAATAGACACAACCGAAGAAGCAACATCACAGAGACAATGATCCGTTTGGATTTGAAGACAATGAGCTAGTTTACCTCTGAAGATATTCACCCAATTTGGGTTTTGGAGACAATGATCCGTTTGGATTTGAAGACAATGATCCAATTTAGGTTTCAGAAAAATGATTTAGTTTACGTTTGAGGTCAGTTATCCAGTTTGGGTTTGAGGACAATGATCTATTTTAGGTTTGAGAAAAATCAAATTTAAGTTCCAGGATATTACTCATGTATTTTTATTATTGTCCTCAAACGAGTATATGTTTGAGGTCAACGAATCGGCGTCGGTTTGACGTCAATGATTTAGTTTATGTTTGAAGAAAATGATTGAATTTAAATTCGAGGGTAATGATCATTTTTTGATTTGAGGAAAATGATCCAATTTATGATTAAGGACAACTTTACATTGTAATTTTATATAATGATCCACTTTAGGTTTAAGGACAACTTTATATTGTAATTTTGGATAATGATCTACTTTAGGTTTAAGAATAGCTTTGCATTGTAATTTTGGATAATGATCCATTTTAGGTTTAATGCCAACTTTACATTGCAATTTTTGATAATGATCCTCTTTAGGTTTAAGGACAACTTTGCATTGTAATTTTGGATAATGATCCACTTTAGGTTTAAGGACAGCTTTGCATTGTAACTTTGGATAATGATCCACTTTAGATTTAAGGCCAACTTTGCATTGTAACTTTGGATAATGATCCACTTTAGATTTAAGGCCAACTTTACATTGCAATTTTGGATAATGATACACTTTAGGTTTAAGGTCAACTTTACATTGTAATTTTGGATAATGATCCACTTTAGGTTCAAGGACAGCTTTGCATTGTAACTTTGGATAATGATCCACTTTAGGTTTAAGGACAACTTTGCAGTGTAATTTTGGGATCCAACTGTATTTGAGATGTTTTGCTGCACAATCGGCTAAATGCCATTTAACAAGGATCACAATATTCGAAAAAGGTTTTGGGAAAAGAGATCCACGAAATCGGTGATAAGGGTGGATGGAAATCTCCCTTGGAAAGAGATCCACGAAATCGGTGATAAGGGTGGATGGAAATCTCCCTTGGAAAGAGATCCACGAAATCGGTGATAAGGGTGGATGGAAATCTCCCTTGGAAAGAGATCCACGAAATCGGTGATAAGGGTGGATGGAAATCTCGCTTGGAAAGAGATCCACGACATCGGTGATAAGGGTGGATGGAAATCTCCCTTGGAAAGAGATCCACGAAATCGGTGATAAGGGTGGATGGAAATCTCCCTTGGAAAGAGATCCACGAAATCGGTGATAAGGGTGGATGGAAATCTCCCTTGGAAAGAGATCCACGAAATCGGTGATAAGGGTGGATGGAAATCTCCCTTGGAAAGAGATCCACGAAATCGGTGATAAGGGTGGATGGAAATCTCCCTTGGAAAGAGATCCACGAAATCGGTGATAAGGGTGGATGGAAATCTCGCTTGGAAAGAGATCCACGAAATCGGTGATAAGGGTGGATGGAAATCTCCCTTGGAAAGAGATCCACGAAATCGGTGATAAGGGTGGATGGAAATCTCGCTTGGAAAGAGATCCACGAAATCGGTGATAAGGGTGGATGGAAATCTCCCTTGGAAAGAGATCCACGAAATCGATGGTAAGGATGGATGGAAATCTCCCTTGGAAAGAGATCCACGAAATCGGTGATAAGGGTAGATGGAAATCTCCCTTCGAAGTGTGATTCTTCAATGGGTTCATGGTTTGATTCTTCTCCTAAATATGAGACCACTGCTTAACCTCATCTTTAAAGGACCATGACCTTTTCGTGCCATTTTTTCAAGTGAGGTTACAGCTCGGATGTGCAGAGATAATCTCTAGTGAATCATTGCGAGAATTTCACACAATTTAAAAAAAAAAGTTGAAAACAAACCAGAGCCTGTTACGAGGATAAAATTATGATGCAGACGAACTTATTTCCGCTCGGTTCATCGTCAAGATCATAAACCTCCTTTTTACAAGGGCAAATACATGGTAACAAAATGAGAGGGATTTTTTTCTTTCCTTTGAGAATGAAGTACATGAGACTGTACATCTTCCTGAAGTAATTCATTTCCGGCTGACAGTAATTGCAGTGCGAGAAAGAAAATAACATAAAAAGTTCTGACACTTGATGAGTTTTTCTTTAACGCGACTCATCTGTCTGAAAATCATTTTCTCAACAGGGAAACTGCGTCATCGTAACTTGGAAATATTAACTGCTTGAAAAGTAATCTCCAGCGAAAAATAGCTTCACGTTTTTATGCAACGAGCTACGATTTATCCAATATATCTATATAATATATCTATATATATAAATATGGTGTTGTTAGAGGTCGCCCTGGCTCCTTAGATAAAATAAAAATATTATTTCTTTCATGTACTATGCATAAATCTGTTTAACAGACTTTGAAGTTACTTCACGAAGAGAAATTATATATGCGAGTAGTAGAAAAAAATGATTTATCAATACAAAACAAGACACAGAAAAAGATCACAGATGAACACAAACTGGAGGTAATTTCTTTCAACCATCCCTCACTATAAAATTAATATGTAAATCTAAACATATATTCAATGTCAGAAGAGTCCATCAACCATATC
Organism: Ryuthela nishihirai; assembly: GCA_038380435.1. Taxonomy (NCBI): domain Eukaryota; kingdom Metazoa; phylum Arthropoda; class Arachnida; order Araneae; family Heptathelidae; genus Ryuthela; species Ryuthela nishihirai. The sequence continues at coordinate 53,594,420 of JAWZYU010000008.1, forward strand.
TTTAAGGGCTTAGAGGAATCCACGTAATTAATTATCATTTTAAAATCATAAGGTAAGGAATTTAAAATCTTTGTTAATCGTGTTATCGTGTAAAGGTAAAATTTTCTGAACAAACTTTATTTTTAAAATATTTTCGTACATTTCATAATAATTAATAAACTTATTACCCTACTATTCTAAAACGTTTTTAGAACTTCATAAATATACAAGAGCCTAATTGGCAAAAATAGATGAATTATGAAAATACACAGGGCTTGGCGAAATTATTATGACTTCCCACCAAATACTTCATCGTATGTATCATGGTATAGTTCTCAAATTTCAAATTTTTCAATTCTCTGCGCTTAGTTCTTGTTGAAATGGGTTTTGATAAGTTGTTAGAGGTGATCTCTCAGCTGATGAATTATAGCAGCTCTGTTTCGACGTACAGTCGCTCAAAAAAGTATCCGAACACTATGGTTGATTACAGAATTCAGAAAAAATATCTGGCAACGATTTTTTTTAGAAATTAGTGATCTGGCAACCTTCGTGTCACGTGACACGATAGGTTGCCACGTGACACGTATCCGAACGCTATGTTTGATTACAGAATTCAAAAAAAATATCTGGAGCGTGTACAGCAACTGTACGCTCCAGTTACCGTTCACAGAAAACTGGAGCGTGTGCAGTTACTGCACACCCTCCAGTTTGCTGTGAACGGTAACTGCACACACTCAATATTTTTGTGAGTGGGTCCACACGATCCAGGTTTTTCTGAGCTCGCACGATCCAATGTGCTGTGAACATTAACCACAACCGCTCCAGTTTGCTGTGAACGGTAACTGCACACGCTCCATATTCATTGCATTATATATTCATACGCATTATATATATTCAAAAAACTATCAGAACACTGTGGTTGAATACAGAATTCAGAAAAAATATCTGGCAACGATTTTTTTTTAGAAATTAGTGATCTGGCAACATTCGTGGCAAGTGTCACGTATCTTCGTGTCACGTGACACGACGGTTGTCAGATCACTAATTTCTAAAAGAAATCGTTGCCAGATATTTTTCCTGAATTCTGTAATCAACCATAGTGTTCGGATACTTTTTTGAGCGCCTGTACCCCACCGTGCCCTTTTGTCACGTAGGGAACACCGATGATGTGCTGTTCAAGGTCACCGTCCGTCGAATGGACCATGAATCCCGTACTCTATGCACGTTTAAAGAACACGCTGGATGGCATTGGCGGGAAATTTCCACCTTGTCTCCTAACTGAAGTTCAGTGGGTCCTTTCCCTCCAAACTTCTCTGAGCCTTTGGGGTCCTTGTAACTTGATAATTTAACCCTTTATGGACACAAAATGCTAGTAAGAGGTAAAACAATCCAGCCCATTATCTTTTGAAAGTTCATTATTTATTGCAAAGCGAGAGAGAGTGAATGGAATCGTTCTTAAACCATAAATTCTCCTCCTCCTCCTCCTCATCATCATCCTCATCCTCATCATCCTCATCCTCATCCTCATCATCCTCAAGCAGCCATGAGCTACGGAGGTCCAACCAGACCGTGCAATTTAGTTCTCCAAGCAAGTCTGTCCTGAGCTACATCTGCTGCATCCGGCCAGATGAAAGCTGCAATAAGTCTTTAAATGTGAAGTTTTTAATTCCGGCCGATTTCTACGCCGGCCTATTCAATGACGATCAGTTCACTTTCGGCCGATTCTGTAAGTCACGTGCACTCGTCGTTACCAGTTTAAAAGCCTGAAGTTTGAAAAAATCTGCATGTTTTGAATCGTTACAGAAAAAGACGAAACCAAATGAGATTCGCAATTGAGCAAAATCTCAATATTTCGCACACGAGATTCAAGGTGATGAAGTTCGGTCTTTTCTCAGTGATCTCGGCTCATTTTCCTTTAACTCACTTTTCGACACGACACAGATGACGTCACAAACGAAGCTGACGCTCTTCGCGAGCCTAATTTATTTCCCCTTTTGAAAAAGCGCGTTCGATCCGTTCAGGTTGCGCTCGAGACACTTCCTCGCTCCGGCGGAGAAGGAGAGACGTTGCTCCTGCGCACGAGCCTCACGAGATGTCTCGCGACGTTGGTTTTGAGTTTCGGGACGCACGAGAAAGTGACGAGGATGAAGAGCGCTTGGAAGGCGTTGGCCACCACGTATGCGCAGAAGAGTTCTCTGTGGGTGAGAGCGCGGTACGATATGTAGAAAGCCCAAGTCAGCCCCATCAGGAGCATCAGTCGAAGATGCAGGATGAGCTTGATGATTTCGGTCTTCACGTTCATCAACTTCGCACTCTTGACGAAAGCCGATCGGATGATGCATGCACTGGCCCCGAAGAGGATGATGTTCAGTCCCATGAGGAAGGAAAATGGTCCCGTGAAGAAAATGAGCAGCGCCATGGGCTCCTTGAGGCAGCACAAAGGCAGCTTGAAACCAGGACGATACTTCTCGGGGATCATCTGGTCAGAAGACTCGATGATCAGGGTGACGATGGCGAGGACCAGTGGCACGAGCCACGCGTAGCACGAGTAGAATAGGAAACGTCTTTTGGGGAAGGAGTCGTCGGGGGTGACAGCGAGGGGATCGGTCGCTCGTCGGAGAGATCGCCACACTTCGAAAGCCAAGACGTTCATCCAGAAGAAGGAGACGAAGAAAAAGTAATAGATTCCGATGGCTAAGCAGACGCAGACTGTCAGACTGGTGATGTCCACCGCTGTCAGGCTGAGGAAGAAGATGTAGGCGACCATGAGGGAGACGCAGAGGGAGGCCACGCAGCATCCAGAGAGAGTGCGCATCTCAGAGGTGAGGATAAAGAGGATGACGTGAAGGAGGAGAAAGAAGATGGAGAGAGAAAGAGCCGAAATGATCAGAATGCGGAGCTTTTCTGGTCTCATTTCTTCGGTGGAGTTTACATTTTGGTTCGTCGAGGTGAGATTGTTAGACTGACAGATCCGAACTCCGTTCTCATCGGTATGAAACTGACACTTCAACTCGGTGTTATCGATCGACAGTTTTTCTCCAGTGTGAGAAGAAAAAGAAGAAACGAAAGTTGGATCTTCCGTTTTTTTAGCAGCGACATTGTTATTAAGATGCTCCTCAGTAACTGTGCGACTTTCTGTCGAGAGAAACGCAGTCACAAGAATCAGTAGATTGAAGTTCAGTCTGCATCTTGCGATCGTGCCGATTGAAATCAACATCTTGATTGTGTTCCGTTCCGATCCGATTTCAGTTTTGTAGGTGGATCAATTCCGATACGAATTTCTGCACTGATTCTGTTCCGTAGAATTCCTGCGTAATGCTTCAAATTTACTGACACGACGTTTAATTCATCTGGAAAAGAAAAAAAATGCAAAGATTAAGATAAAAGGAGTGAAAAGGATTATGATTAAAAAAATTATTTAATTGTAAGAGACGGCTCTGTATTATTTTAATCTACAGTATTACAAGTATAGACCCTCAAAAAAATATCCGAACACTTTTTGATTACAGAATTCAGAAAAAATATCTCGCAACGATTTTTTTAGAAATTAGTGATCTGGCAACCTTCGTGAGACACTAAAAAAATTTCTAAAAATAATTTCTAAAAAAATCGTTGCCAGATATTTTTTCTGAATTCTGTAATCAACCATAGTGTTCGGATATTTTTTGAGCGACTGTATATTAAACTTATTTTAATTACTCAATATTAGAGAATTTACGTATTGGGTCAATGAAAGTCTAATGTTTGACCACTACAATTTATAAAATATTCATTTAATAAAAAAAATGTGACTGAATATTTCACAATAAATTATTTTGCTTCATAAAAATATTCAGAATTGTCAATATTGAGATGATCATTACGTTAATTTCTAAAATGCATTTTATGAAATGGTTTAAAACAATATTTATTAAGTGTGAAATAATTTTTATGATGAATTCCTAAGAAGCATTACAAGTGTGAAATGTTCCAGTTTTTATAGCTTTTTATAAATACTTAACTGAATCTTTAACTTTTAAATACTGAAATAATATTGTTTAAAATTGAGATTTAAAATAGGTTTGATTATGATCTTTAATTTACTTACAGTCACATTTTTCCATGAAATGCATCTATTTCAGTAGTTACAAAGCTTCCAAGTGAGATTCCCATTGAGACAATACGGGAATTCGCGAATATTTTGGTGGGGTAGTGTTTTTAGTGAATTTTTACATTTTGAAAACATTATGTTGCAATAAATGACGGGTCTGTATTATTGGAATCTATTGTTTTTTAAAAATTTATTGTTAGGATTATATTATAAATATATTTTTTTCTCACGTTCCAAATGAAAATAAAATATGGTTTAAATACAGTCGCTCAAAAAAATATCCCAACACTATGGTTGTACGTACACGAAGGTTGACAGATCACTAATTTCTAAAAATATCGTTGTCAGATATTTTTTCTAAATTCTGTAATCAACCATAGTGTTCGGATATTTTTTGAGCCACTGTACAGTCGCTCAAAAAAGTATCCGAACACTATGGTTGATTACAAAATTCAGAAAAAATATCTGGCAACGATTTTTTTTAGAAAAAAATTTCTGACAACCTTCGTGTCACGTGACACGAAGGTTGTCAGAAATTTTTTTCTAAAAAAATCGTTGCCAGATATTTTTTCTGAATTTTGTAATCAACCATAGTGTTCGGATACTTTTTTGAGCGACTGTACAAGAAGAGAAACTAAAAATTACAATTACCTTAATTCGAAAACAGTAATGGAATATGTATCAGCAAGTGTAATACACCAGACACTTTTAATTTAATTCGATATAATACACCAAACACTTTTAATTTAATTCGATATAATACACCAAACACTTTTAATTTAATTCCAGATGAAGTGATAGGTTAAAAAAATATGCGAGATCCCTTTTTTCCCGGGATCCCGCGTGTTTTTATTGTTTTTTTAATTTCCGGGAATAAAAAAATTCCTAGAAATTTGCCGGGAACATTAAATTGTGTTAAATTTATTTTTTAATGTAATGATATGCAATAATGAGTTTTGAGATATTGATTATGGAAGAGTTATTGCAATTCCAGGCATTTCATCAAACTTCGAGTATCACTTGCTAACTGACATCATGGCTGCCAAATCTTGTGTTTGGTGTATTACTAAATCTAACAACAATTATTACCAAATTCTCAATTTTCTTGCCATCATCATCCTCAAGCAGCCATGATGCTTGAGGCTGAGGGAACAATGGGAATAAAATAAAACATATATATCAGTGGTTCTCAACCTTTTATGCTTCACGTACCCCCCTGGAAATGTGTATGTAACTGGCGTACCCCTTGTATAGATAGATAAAACTATAGTTATAGTATAACAATGGGAATAAAATAAAACATATATATCAGTGGTTCTCAACCTTTTATGCTTCACGTACCCCCCTGGAAATGTGTATGTAACTGGCGTACCCCTTGTATAGATAGATAAAACTATAGTTATAGTATAACAATGGGAATAAAATAAAACATATATATCAGTGGTTATCAACCTTTTATGCTTCACGTACCCCCTGGAAATGTGTATGTAACTGGCGTACGCCTTGTGTAGGTAGATAAAACTATAGTTATAGTATAACAATGGGAATAAAATAAAACATATATATCAGTGGTTCTCAACCTTTATGCTTCACGTACCCCCTGGAAATGTGTATGTAACTGGCGTACCCCTTGTATAGATAGATAAAACTATAGTTATAGTATAACAATGGGAATAAAATAAAACATATATATCAGTGGTTATCAACCTTTTATGCTTCACGTACCCCCTGGAAATGTGTATGTAACTGGCGTACGCCTTGTGTAGGTAGATAAAACTATAGTTATAGTATAACAATGGGAATAAAATAAAACATATATATCAGTGGTTCTCAACCTTTTATGCTTCACGTACCCCCTGGAAATGTGTATGTAACTGGCGTACCCCTTGTATAGATAGATAAAACTATAGTTATAGTATAACAATGGGAATAAAATGAAACGTATATATCAGTGGTTCTCAACCTTTTATGCTTCACGTACCCCCTGGAAATGTGTATGTAACTGGCGTACCCCTTGTATAGATAGATAAAACTATAGTTATAGTATAACAATGGGAATAAAATAAAACATATATATCAGTGGTTCTCAACCTTTTATGCTTCACGTACCCCCTGGAAATGTGTATGTAACTGGCGTACCCCTTGTATAGATAGATAAAACTATAGTTATAGTATAACAATGGGAATAAAATAAAACATATATATCAGTGGTTCTCAACCTTTTATGCTTCACGTACCCCCTGGAAATGTGTATGTAACTGGCGTACCCCTTGTATAGATAGATAAAACTATAGTTATAGTATAACAATGGGAATAAAATAAAACATATATATCAGTGGTTATCAACCTTTTATGCTTCACGTACCCCCTGGAAATGTGTATGTAACTGGCGTACGCCTTGTGTAGGTAGATAAAACTATAGTTATAGTATAACAATGGGAATAAAATAAAACATATATATCAGTGGTTCTCAACCTTTTATGCTTCACGTACCCCCTGGAAATGTGTATGTAACTGGCGTACCCCTTGTATAGATAGATAAAACTATAGTTATAGTATAACAATGGGAATAAAATAAAACATATATATCAGTGGTTATCAACCTTTTATGCTTCACGTACCCCCTGGAAATGTGTATGTAACTGGCGTACGCCTTGTATAGGTAGATAAAACTATAGTTATAGTATAACAATGGGAATAAAATAAAACATATATATCAGTGGTTCTCAACCTTTTATGCTTCACGTACCCCCTGGAAATGTGTATGTAACTGGCGTACCCCTTGTATAGATAGATAAAACTATAGTTATAGTATAACAATGGGAATAAAATAAAACATATATATCAGTGGTTATCAACCTTTTATGCTTCACGTACCCCCTGGAAATGTGTATGTAACTGGCGTACGCCTTGTGTAGGTAGATAAAACTATAGTTATAGTATAACAATGGGAATAAAATAAAACATATATATCAGTGGTTCTCAACCTTTTATGCTTCACGTACCCCCTGGAAATGTGTATGTAACTGGCGTACCCCTTGTATAGATAGATAAAACTATAGTTATAGTATAACAATGGGAATAAAATAAAACATATATATCAGTGGTTATCAACCTTTTATGCTTCACGTACCCCCTGGAAATGTGTATGTAACTGGCGTACCCCTTTTATAGATAGATAAAACTATAGTTATAGTACAACAATGGGAATAAACGTATATATCAGTGGTTCTCAATCTTTTATGCTTCACGTAGCCCCTGGAAATGTGTATGTAACTGGCGTACCCCTTGTGTAGGTAGATAAAACTATAGTTATAGTATAACAATGGGAATAAAATGAAACATATATAACAGTGTTTATCAACGTTTTATGTTTTACGTACCCCCTGGAAATGTGATAAAACCATAGTTAGATAGATAAAACCATAGTTATAATATAACAATGGTTATTTTTACTTTGTTACTACACTAACGACCTTTGAGCTCTCACGGCGTACCCCTAAAATTTTACCTCGTATCCCCATGTTCAGAACCTCTATTTTACAGAATTGTCAGTGTTGATATAAATTATAACAATAATGTTTAAGTGCAAATATGATGATTTTGAAAAATAAAAATGTGAATTAAAAATAATTTAAAATTATAAATTATTATTTATATAATAAATTTTATATATTTATTTTTTATTATGTTAAAATTTCAGTTTTTTTACATATTTTTAGTATTTAAATATGAAAAAAGTCACGAAAATATTAAGTAATCCTTATAAATAAGAAGAATACGAACTCTTATGAAATATAAGAACCTCTTTACAATGAAATCTCAAAAAATGAGGTCATTTCAATTTCGTTATAAAGAGGTTTTACTGTCATATGTTTCACAGTTCGAATTGTGTGGAGTTATTTACACAAAAAAAAAGTATTTTTTTCACATTGCAAAAATACATCATTATTAAAATTGAATTTTACATCGTTGACATTGCTTTTATTTACCTTAAATGTCCTGGTAAGTTCGAGAAATTGGACTGGAGTGGTATCGATCAAATTTGATTACGAAATATATTTCTTCGAAACTAAATTAAATTTTCGCACGCATTAATTACAAAGTTGTTTTTAAGCTTCCAGGAGCAAATTGCAACTGAATTTCCCCAGGGAGAGTCGCCACGACATAGCGAACGGTGAATCAGGTGGTTAACTGCAAGAAATTCCAGTTCGTCATTCGGTGACGTAACAACTTTACGCCCTGTGAGCGTCGGAGTGTTCCCGTCAGAAGTGGCATCATCTCGAGGAGGAAGCAGCTGCAAGCGATAGAACGATAGAAAAAGTAACTTCATGAATTAATTTTCAGATCTGTCGATTTTTCTTTTAGGGAGAAATATCGGTTCACTCATTCTTCTTCGGGGCGGGGGTGGTTCAGTCGGTAGCGCGCCAGGCTCGTAATCTGTAGTTCCCAGGTTCGAGTCCCAGCTGGGTCAGCGTTGAGATTTATCTCCGCAAAATTTCCCCGCCCTGCCCACGGTCAGTAGGGGACACCGATGGGCTTGGTAAAGGCCGCCGTCCGTCGGATGGGACGTTAAGCCGAGGCCCCGTGTGCGGGAGAAACATACCCTGTGCACGTTAAAGAACACGCTGGATGGCCTTGACGGGAGGCAACCATCTGTCTCCCAACAGCTGTTCCAGTTGGTCCCCTCCCCCAACCTTCTCTGAGACCTTCGGGGTCCATGTGACCTGGCCATTTAGCCCATGGTGTGCAAAAAAGTGCCGCTCAGAGGTAAAACAATCCAATCCAAAACTCATTCTTCGACGATTATTTTTTTTGAAAACAGCTAAACCGAAGGGAAAATGTTACACTGCAATAGAAATCAGTCTCCCCCCCCCCCCCTAGATTTTTTTCTAGACCGGGCATACATACTAGTACGTGCGTAGGATGTTAATTTCCCTTTTCTGAAAGAATGTATTGGCGAAATATTTTTTTTGAACAACACCTTGGACCAGATCTGGGAGGGAGAGCAAGTGGGAAATGCCTCCTCCCCCCTCTGAATATTAAACGTATGTACAGTCGCTGAAAAAAGTATCCGAACACAATGGTTGATAATAGAATTCAGAAAAAAATATCTGGCAACGATTCTTTTTAAAAATTAGTGGTCTGGTAATCTTCGTGTTCTTTGTGTCAACACAAAGGTTGCTAGATCACTAATTTCTAAAAAAAAACTTTGCCAGATATTTTTTTCTGAATTCTGTTATCAACCATTGTGTTCGGATACTTTTTTCAGCGACTGTATGTTGGATGCATTTTTAGATAAATTTTTTAAACACTACTAAAATGGAGAGAAATGTTTTATGCTGAAACAAGGATCCTCCTTGTATATTTTTCTGGTTCTGTCTTTGATGTAGTATGAGATGATTATAATATATTCAAAATCAATTAACAAACTAAATTAATGAGTAATAGTTACGGATGATTCTGTATTTCATATGGACAACAGCTTGGTGATAAGAAACCAGAATTATACTAACAATCTGATACGAGAATAGAATTATTCCTTAATCTTTGTGCCAAAGGTTGGGTTGTTTTACCTCTGAGTGGCACTTTTTTGCACACCATGGGCTAAATGGCCAGGTCACAAGGACCCCGAAGGCTCAGAGAAGGTTGGGTGAGGGGACCCACTGGAACAGCTGTTGGGAGACAGATGGTAGCCTCCCGTCAAGGCCATCCAGCGTGTTCTTTAACGTGCACAGGGTATGGCTCTCCCGCACACGGGGCCACGGCTTAACGTCCCATCCGACGGACGGCGGCCTTTCCAAGCCCATCGGTGTCCCCTACTGACCGTGGGCAGGGCGGGGAATTTTGCGGAGATAAATCTCAACGCTGACCCAGCTGGGACTCGAACCTGGGAACTACAAATTACGAGCCTGGCGCGCTACCGACTGAGCCACCCCCGCCCCCTTGTGCCAAAGGAATTATTGGCTTGTGAATTGACATATATTTGGAGCATTTTAATTTGTTTACGAAAATACCTTGATCTGAGTACCATTGTTATTGTTTTTCGTTAGTAAACAGTTTGCTGTGAACATCGAATAGGAAAGGTGTCTGATGAATTATGTAGCAGTCAGAACAGAGAATGGATTTTGAATACGAAACTTTTGACTTCTTACTAGCATGGTGAATATAGTCTAAAACCGTAATATTTATTTGTTATATATTTTAAACTTTCAAGTGCAAGAAAAAGTGAAGTATCTCATAATAGTAACTGTTTTTAAATATCAGTACTGGATTTAAATCTGAACAGAATTTTTTGTGATTGGTAGCACGTCGCTAAGTCGATTTTAGCCTTCCATTTTTTTTTTCTTTTTAATTAGCGAATGTGGTTTATTTTTGAACACGAGACATACTTGAAAAAAGAGTATACGAAATTGAACACGAAACATACTTGAAAAAAGAGTATGCGAAATTGAATACTTGAAAAAATTGTATACGAAATTGAATACTTGAAAAAATTGTATACGAAATTGAATACTTGAAAAAATTGTATACGAAATTGAACACGAGACATACTTGAAAAATGAGCATACGAAATTGAACACGAGACATACTTGAAAAAATAGTATACGAAATTGAACCCGAGACATACTTGAAAAAAGAGTATACAAAATTGAATACGAGACATATTTGAAAAAATTGTATACGAAATTGAATACGAGACATACTTGAAAAAAGAGTATACGAAATTGAACCCGAGATATACTTGAAAAAAGAGTATACGAAATTGAATACTTGAAAAAATTGTATACGAAATTGAACACGAGACATACTTGAAAAAAGAGTATACGAAATTGAACCCGAGACATATTTGAAAAAAAGAGTATACGAAATTTAACACAAGACATACTTGAAAAAAGAGTATACGAAAAATTAAAGCAATCGGAACGATCGATGGAGATTTATAGTGGAACAACACAAGTGAAATGGGAAACAAAATTAAAGGTACTTACTCTTTATCAGACGGAAGTTATTTTCTATCTCGCTTTGAATCGTTAAGTGGAGTTTAAACAAAATCGTTGAAGAAGAGTTCTCCCCAAAATGTAAAATAACCTTCGTGTCCATTTCACCTTCTTCATTAATTGCTCTTGAGCTGAGACAACGGAAGTGACGTCATCCGGCACCAGCAAGCACTCCATCGTCTTTCTTGGTATCGCTATCTACTTCCGTCAAAGTTTTACGTCATTTTCGAGCAAACCGTGAATCGTTCGCACCGCCGATCAGCGGTATCAGGCCACTCATAATTAACTGCAGAAGCGAACGAGGAAAAAAAATTTCATCTCATTATGCAGAAAGTGAATTTCACAAGAGGAATATGTAATGTGGAGTTGAATATTTTTAGGCGTGGGATTCTGCAATTCAAATATCCGTTAATGCCGATTATCGTGCTTTCTGAAACAAGATTCATTAACTGTCGATGCCCCATATGGTACAGTCGGTCAAAAAAGTATCCGAACGCTATGGTTGTATACAAAATTGAAAAAAAAAACAACTAGCAACGATTTTTTTAGAAATTAGTGATCTGGCAATCTTCGTGTACAGTAGACGAAGGTTGCCAGATCATTAATTTCTAAAAAAATCGTTGCCAGATATATTTTTTTTAATTTTGTATGCAACCATTGCGTTCGGATACTTTTTTGAGCGACTGTACAGTCGCTCAAAAAGAATATCCGAACACTATCGTTGATTACAGAATTTAAAAAAAAAAATCTGGCAACCATTTTTTCAGAAATCAGTGATCTGGCAACCTTCGTATCACGTGACACAAAGGTTGTTAGATCACTAATTTCTAAAAAAATTCGTTGCCAGATATTTTTTCTAAATTCTGTAATCAACCATAACGTTCGGATACTGTTTTGAGCGACTGTACACACACATATACACTATTCTGCCAAAAGTACTGAAATATTTTCATGTGAATGAAAATCGACGCTTCAATTTCCCTAACTGTCAAAATACCTTTTGACAGGAAAAATGTCACTAGACACAAATCGGAAATTTCGAATAGAGATATCGCCTCCTTCCCCCCCCCCCCCCCCCCCAGAAACAGTTGTAAATTAGGAGAACACAACGCGCCTCTGGACGAATATAGAATGATCATTTTTACAATCAAGTTTCTTTCATTTTCTGACTTTTGCGCCCTTTTAAAAGTTATATTTCGAACGAAACGATATTATTTGGGAAAATACAAATAGTAATGTTTTGTGAATACCTATAAAAATGCAAAATTGCATTCCCCCCCCCCCCCTGCCTGTGAGAAAAGGTGCAAATCCTTATTGTCAGCGTCAATCCTTTAAACATCACACTCTATAAACGAAAATTCAGATTTCTTGCATAAATAGATCGTTTGCAATATTCGTTTAAAGTTTTGTCTTTTCCTCATTTAGCGCCCTCTAACAATGTAAATTAAAACCTCTACGATTTGAAAAAATACTTTTTTGCGCTAGATAGTCATTAGTAACTATCTAGCGCAAAAAAAATGTTATCTCTAAAAAAAATTGTGTTTCTTACAATCACACTTTTGGGTCACGAGACAAACCTCGTGACCTTTCCCTTTCTTACATCAATATTCAAAATTTGTGGCATAAATTTAACAAAAATCCCTCAAGCATCTGCCTGCCACAGAGGTCTGACAGGATCCTCTCATTGTATACGCCATCGTAGAAGTTCCGTGAGAATGGAAAAGGTCACGAGACAAACCTCGTGACCTTTCCCTTTCTTACATCAATATTCACAATTTGTGGCAAAAATTTAACAAAAATCCCTCAAGCATCTGTCTGCCACAGAGGTCTGACAGGATCCTCTCATTGTATACGCCATCGTAGAAGTTCCGTGAGAATGGAAAAGGTCACGAGACAAACCTCGTGACCTTTCCCTTTCTTACATCAATATTCGAAATTTGTGGCATAAATTTAACAAAAATCCCTCAAGCATCTGCCTGCCACAGAGGTCTGACAGGATCCTCTCATCGTTTACACCATCGTAGAAGTTCCGTGAGAATGGCAGGACCTCAGCAGAAAGACAACACAAACATCCAGGCCTTACCCGGGCTCGAATCTAGATCACTTTAATCAGAAGCCAAGTATGCTAACCACTCGATTACAGAACGGCTCTGACGCAAATGCATCGCTTGAATAACAATTTTTCAAATTTTCAAATTTTCCCGCTGTTAGAAGGAACGCAATTTAAGCCTTCGATATATTTTTGAAAGCAATATTTCATCAACACTGATCCATTCCAAAAGGTCTTTTTAATTTATTTCGAAAAACAAACGATTACCTGTGGAGAATATTAATTCTTTTTCTTTTTTAAAATGACCTGTGAAGAATATTATTCCTTTTTCTTTTTTTTTTTTTAAATTACCTGTGAAAATTATTAATTATTTTTCTTTTTTAAGGAGACCTGTGATGACTATTAATTCTTTTTCTTTTTTAAAACGACCTGTAAACTATCACCTGTGAAGAAAAAAGAAAAAAATACATGGTAATGAAATTACTTTTATCCTCTGCTGTACCAAGATGAAAGACGAGACATATTTTGACCAAAACTTTATTTTCTGAAATTTTCATGGACTTAAAATTGGTAGAAATTTCTTCGAATTATTAGATATTTCCTAAAATTATATATATTTTGTATTTTCGTATTTTTGGCTGTGGTTTTTATTTTTATTTCCCTACTGGCTATTTCACAGAACTAACTGAGTATAAAGAAATTTTGGAAAATGCTTTTTCCTACGAAAATAACCTTACTTTTCCCTCGGTACTACGCAAAATTCCCCGCCCTGCCCACGGTCAGTAGGGGACACCGATGGGCTTGGAAAGGCCGCCGTCCGTCGGATGGGACGTTAAGCCGTGGCTCGGTGTTCGGGAGAGCCATACCCTGTGCGCGTTAAAGAGCACGCTGAATGACCTTGACGGGAGGATACCATCTGTCTCCCAACAGCTGTTCCAGTGGGTCCCCTCTCCCAATCTTCTCTGAGACTTCGGGGTCCTTGTGACCTGGCCATTTAGCCAATGATGTGCAAAAAAGTGCCGCTCAGAGGTAAAACAATCCAACGTTAAAGAACACGCTAGATGACCTTGACGGGAGGCTACCATCTGTCTCTCAACAGCTGTTCCAGTGGGTCCCCCCCAATCTTCTCTGAGCCTTCGGGATCCTTGTTACCTGGCCATTTAACCCATGGTGTGCAAAAAAGTGCCGCTCGGAGGTAAAACAACCCAATCCAACCCTCGGTAAGAAAGGGGAACCCGATGGGCTTGTAAACTGCGTCGTCCATTGAAGGAAATGTTAAGCCATTACACCGTATGCACGAGAGCCATAGCAGTAACGATGATTTCCCTTTTAACTCTTGGGTTAAATGGCTGACCAAGAAATAAGACTTCATTTCTAATATATTAAGTTTCTTTTTAGTAAAAATAAAAAAAATATATTACTCTCACACAGCAGATGTTGATAGGAGACAGTCAATGCAATAAGCCATGTAGAAGCTCTGTAAGGAAGATCAGACCTCAGCAGAAATAAAACACAAAGAAATTATTTTTTTTACCGTTTTTCGTTTTCATTTACATTTAAAAAAAAAACAATATCAATAAAATGAAAACTAACAGTGGATCGAAATTTATCATATTACACTTGAAAAAAAAAAAGGATTAACATCTTTAGTTTCCAATTCCATGTTTCAAAACTTTTCGTTATTAAACCCTTAGCAAATGCTATCTTCCTAGGTTTTTCTACAACATAAGACATTTCTTTCATGAATAAAATAGAAATTCCCCAAAATGACTTCTTCAATAAGTTGTGGTTTTTATTTCATGTACGTATATTGATCCCAGGCAATTTAATCAACTAAGTTCCCGACAAAACCAATCCTCACTAATTCCTTTTATATTAAAAAACGACCTCTACATATTTATCTGATTGTTTGATCTGGGAGATGCCAAATTCTTATTTTTCTGAAGTTGTATTGCCTTGGATTCATCCCTTAAAAAAGTGCTGCTAATCTTGTATCTGAAAGCTGCATCTGCAAAAAAATTTCTTTTGTACATGCAGAACATGTTATTTTTAAAGTATCAGTAATGTTATTATTGTTATTAAAGTGAGATAAACTGTTTACTTAACAAAAAAATGCATTTTGCATTTTATCATGGAGAAGATCGCCAAGTATATCTCCCCCAAAATCTTTTCCTCTTCAATCCTGCTTTGCTCAAAAGCACTTCCTGTATGGAGTTTCGATTTTATCATTTTTTTTTAAAACAAATATCAATACCATTCTTAATGCATCGCTACTTTAACGTTTTGAGAAAATATAGAAATCATTTACTGACACTTTTTTCTCTCTTTTTGTTGTTAAGCTGCACTAATTGTTTATCTCTGGAGGAGGCTGATTCAATTAGAGAATAGTTTCTTTATTTTGACTTTATTTTATTCTGATTATTCTAGAAAAAAAATAAAAAAAAATACCCCTTCAAGCAGCTGCTTGCCACAGAGGTCTGACAGGAGCCTGCCAGTTTATATGCCATAGTAGAAGGTCTGAGAGGATGGCAAGACCTCAGCAGAAAAACGACACACATACATCCATGCCTTACCCAGGGCTCGAACCCAGGTCCCGTAGATCAGTAATAGTAAAAAAACCGGACTGAAATGAAAAAGGCAAGGTTAGGAGTAAAAGTAAGTACTAAATTTGTTTTTAGATTATTACTCAGATTTCACTCTAATATATATTTTTTAATTTATGCAATTTAAAAAATATGAAAATTAGCATTATTATGTTTATAGACAATAGACCAAAATGTGGAAACAGTTCCATGTTATTTCAAGAGAAAATCGCATTTAGAACTTAATGACTTCTTCAATATGATTTTTAATGAAGAATATGTCTAGAGATAAAGATTTCAATCAAATTTATCCAAATTCCTCATTAAAAAATCATATTAAACAAGTTGTTGAGCCTCTGAATGTGATTTTCTATTAAGATAATATCGAATATTATCTTATTCCTTAACGTTTTTGAAGTCTAGAGTGTCAAATTATATAAAAATTTAGAGAAATACAGTCGCTCAAAAAAGTATCCGAAGTGATATTAGTGAATTTAGTGATATTAGTATCCGAAGTGATATTAGTGATCTGGCAACCTTCGTGTCACGTGACACGAAGGTTGCCAGATCACTAATATCACTTCGGATACTAATATCACTAAATTCACTAATATCACTTCGGATGCTTTTTTGAGCGACTGTACATAAATAAATAAATAAAATAAAATACCCCGTCAAGCAGCTGTTTGCCACAGAGGTCTGACAGGAGCCTGTCACTTTATATGACATAGTAGATGGTCTGTGAGGATGGCAGGACCTCAGCAGAAAAACAACCCAACCCTCGGTAAGAAAGGGGAACCCGATGGGCTTGTAAACTGCGTCGTCCATTGGAGGAAATGTTAAGCCGTGGCACCGTATCCACGAGAGCCATAGCAGCTAGTTCGAGCCTTACACGGGGATCGAACCCAGGTCCCTTGAAATATATATTAATTCTGTTTACGACAAATTTATCTGCAAATTGCAAAGCATTGTTTCTTCTATATTACATTTACATTTTATCTGAATAACAGTATTTCTAATGGATATTGATATCATACGTTCTTCTAATTTCATGGGTCGAAGAATTGAATGTGTTATTGTGTTCAATAAAGGAATAAAAAATCTTCTTGGCAGTTAACTTTTTTCCCAGAGATTTGTTCAAAGCCCTGAAAAAACAAAAGTATTTTGTGGATATGTTTGCTTTATATAACAGTATAAGCATATCAGATTAAAAGAAATCCCAAATTTCCATATCATCACCCTTAAACGTGATATATTTCCAATTGAGTTAGTTTCCATAACAGAATCCAAGTCATGCATATGGCTCCGATTCTACTTGGTATGTCAGAAGAGAGTGCGCATGCGCAACAGCTTCACCTTCGTCTCTTCCTGTGTCAGCATCCTCTGCTGACTAAACATCCGGTTTCCAGAAAGGTACGTGCTTTACTTTTTCACGAAATCCGTTCTGATTGGATCGCAATCTAGTTTTACATAACTAAGAGTTACTTTGGAACTGTCTAACTGTAAGCACGTAAAACGGTTCGCACGTCACAACCCTCGTGCAATATCTCGCCTTTTGAAGAGAAAAAAGGAAGTGATCGAAATGAATAAATGGAGGACGATTTTCATATTACAGTCATTCTTACTGAACTATCAAAAACTGATTTATTGGGGGTGGGCTTTTTTTACCCTGAGCGGCACACTTTTTGCACACAATTGGATAAATGGACAGGTTATAAAGCATTCGAAAACCCGAGCAACGCCCGGTTGTTGTTTTACCTCTGAGCGGGACTTTTTTGCACACCATGGGCTAAATGACCAGGTCACAAGGACCCCGAAGGCTCAGGGGAGGGGACCCACTGGAACAACTGTTGGGTGACTGGTGGTAGCCTCCCATCAAGGCCATCCAGCGTGTTCTTTAACGTTGGGTTGTTTTACCTCAGCTGCACTTTTTTGCACACCGTGGGCTAAATGGCCAGGTCACAAGGACCCCGAAGGCTCAGAGAAGGTTGAGGGAGGGGACCCACTGGAACAGCTGTTGGGAGACAGATGGTAGCCTCCTGTCAAGGCTATCCATCGTGTTCTTTAACTTGGGTATGGCTCTCCCGCACAGTGGCCACGGCTTAACGTCCCATCCGACGGCCTTTCCAAGCCCATCGGTGTCCCCTACTGATCGTGGACAAGGCGGGAGTTTTGAGGACATGAATCTAAACCCTGACCAAGCTGGAACTCGGAACTGAGAACTGTAATTTACCAGCCTGGCGCGCTGGCGACTGAGCCAACCCAGCACCGGCAACGCCCGGTGAATCTGCCAGTTGTTGATAAATCTTAATAAATCTTCAGCTTGATTTCCCAGATCTTGGATCGTGCTCTTCATGGAATCACTCCCATCTGTGAAGCGTTTGTGCCACTTGAAAACTGTGCTTCTTTTGAAGCACTCTTCTCCATATATCCTTCAGTGATTTCTATTACTGTGCACCATTTAAGGACGATGGGTTTGGAAAGGCAGCCGTCCGTTTGATCGGACACTAAGCCATGGCGCTGTGTGCGAGAGAGCCATATCCTGTGCATGTTAAAGAACACTCTGAATGGCCTTGACGGGAGGCTACCCTCTGTCACCCAACAGCTGTTCCAGTGGGTCCCCTCCCCCAACCTTCTCTGAGCATTCGGGGTCCATGTGACCTGGCCATTTAGCCCATGGTGTGCAAAAAAGTGCTGCTCAGAGGTAAAACAATCCAACGTTAAAGAACACGCTGGATGGCTTTGACGGGAGGCTACCATCTGTCTCCCAACAGCTGTTCCAGTGAGTCCCCTCCCCCAACCTTCTCTGAGCATTCGGGGTCCATGTGACCTGGCCATTTAGCCCATGGTGTGCAAAAAAAGTGCCGCTCAGAGGTAAAACAATCCAACGTTAAAGAACACTCTGAATGGCCTTGACGGGAGGCTACCATCTGTCTCCCAACAGCTGTTCCAGTGGGTCCCCTCCCCAACCTTCTCTGAGCCTTCGGGGTCCTTGTGACCTGACAGTTTAGCTCACTGTGTGCAAAAAAGTGCCGCTCAGCGGAAAAACTAACACAGTTAAGCATCACATGCCGCTCCTCTCTTTCCAGATCAGGCGTAGCCAGCCAGAAATCAGACGCACAACGAGAAAAAAAAAACTATAGCCTCTGAAGAATATAAGATGCTCTTTTGAAAGGAAAAGTCAGTTTTTTATTTTCGAAATTTTCACCTTTTAACTACACTATATTGAGAAAAGCGTGCGAACACTTTCATGTTATGTGAATGGAAAGTCACTTTCAAAGCTGCCTAACTTTGAAAATAAATCTTTTACGCAAAAACTGTTATTGGCCATAAAATGTAGACGTCCTTCAAATCTCTCTAAATATATTTTCCGTAATATTCGTTTAATATTTAAAGAATGAATGGAAGCTGAAGCGTCTATCTTCAACTTTTGACATTTGTGAAAAAATGCTTCAATAGATAAAACATAACTCTTGTAACAATTTGTTCACTAATGTCTGAAGTAGGACAAGTTTTTAAGATTTCATCAATTTGGAGGCAATGTGAAAAGTGTCAATTTTCAACAATCTTCGATCAATATTTAAAGGTTGGGTTGTTTTACCTCTGAGCGGCACTTTTTTGCACACAATGGGCTAAATGGCCAGGTCACATGGACCCCGAAGGCTCAGAGAAGGTTGGGGGAGGGGACCCACTGGAACAGCTGTTGGGAGACAGATGGTAGCCTCCCGTCAAGGCCATCCAGCGTCTTCTTTAACGTTGGGTTGTTTTACCTCTGAGCGGCACTTTTTTGCACACAATGTGCTAAATGGCCAGGTCACAAGGACCCCGAAGGCTCAGAGAAGGTTGGGGGAGGGGACCCACTGGAACAGCTGTTAGGAGACAGATGGTAGCTTCCCGTCAAGACCATCCAGTGTGTTCTTTAACGTTGGATTGTTTTACCTCTGAGCGGCACTTTTTTGCACACCATGGGCTAAATGGCCAAGTCACATGGACCCCGAAGGCTCAGAGAAAGTTGGGGGAGGGGACCCACTGGAACAGCTGTTGGGAGACAGATGGTAGCCTCCCGTCAAGGCCATCCAGCGTGTTCTTTAACGTGCACAGGGTATGGCTCTCCCGCACACGGGGCCACGACTTAACGTCCCATCCGACGGACGGCGGCCTTTCCAAGCCCATCGGTGTCCCCTACTGACCGTGGGCAGGGCGGGAAATTTTGCTGAGATAAATCTCAACGCTGACCCAGCTTGGACTCGAACCTGGGAACTACAGATTACGAGCCTGGCGCACTACCGACTGAGCCACCCCCGCCCCAAATCAGTAGAGACTGCTATGTTAAAATGTGACCCATCGGTGTCCCCTACTGACCGTGGGCAGGGCGGGGAATTTTGCTGAGATAAATCTCAACGCTGACCCAGCTTGGACTCGAACCTGGGAACTACAGATTACGAGCCTGGCGCACTACCGACTGAGCCACCCCCGCCCAAAATCAGTAGAGACTGCTATGTTAAAATGTGATCCATCGGTGTCTCCTACTGACCCAGGGCAGGGCGGGGAATTTTTGCGGAGATAAATCTCAACGCTGACCCAGCTGGGAATCGAACCTGGGAACTACAGATTACGAGCCTGGCGCCCTACCGACTGAAACGCTCCCGCCCCGAATATTTAAAGAGTCATTGAAGCAGGGCCATTTAACAGCAAACGACACTGTCACATTGCCTCCAAAGTGATGAAATCTTAAAGAATCGTCATACAAACTTCAGATATTTATATTAATGAACAAATTGTTACAAGAGTTGTGTTTTATCTATTGAAGAAGTATTTTTTTACAAGTGTCAAAAATTGAAGATAAATGCTTCAGCTTACATTCATTCTTTAAATATTAAACGGATATTGCGGGAAATATATTTAGAGCGATTTGAGTGACATCGACAATTTATCGCTAATAACAGATTTTGCGTAAAAGGTTGATTTTGAAAGTTCCATCGTAGGAAAAGTTTGGAAAACGCTGCTCTAATGAAATATACACATTTAGTGCTGCCATCTATCGTCGGCAATGCGCACTAGAGATTAAACAAATACGACAATATCATTTGATATTGTGTTCCATCATATCTTCCGAACGCGATGGAGAAACTTAATGATTTATGCGTCAAATGAAAGATTGTGACGCGAGGCGTATCATGGGTCATAAAAAGTTGATTCCTCATCCATTTCTTCTTCCGTTCAAAAAGGGACGGAGATTCGCTCAAGTTGGTAGGTTCGAAAAAAGGGAAGTTCGAAAAAAGGGACGGAGATTCGCTCAAGTTTTCGGTATTCCCCCTAAAAAAAAGGGAAAATATAAAAAACGATTGTTCCTCTAATCTCCAGAACGCGAATGCCGAAAGTAACAAGCTCTGCGTCGAATAAAAGCTCGTGACGTGGGAAGTGTCATAAACTATGAAAAATTCACCCCCCCCATGCATTCTTCCCCTCCTAATAAAGGGGAAACGTGAAAACGATTGTTCCGCGACATCTCCAGAACACGACTGCCAAAAGTAACAAGCTAGGCGTCCAATGAAAGCCTGTGACGGTGAAAGTATCGTAGGCAATACAAAATTGACCTCTCGTGCTTTCTTCCCCCCTTAAAAAAGGAGAAATATTAAAAGTTTTGTTCCGCTATATCTTCGGAACACGATGGCCTAAAGTAACAAGCTATCCGTTGAATGAAAGCTTGGAACATGGGGAATGTTTCAGATTAAAAAAAAAAAATCCCTCCCTGTTTTACGTACGGAACCACGGATTTACTTGGAATCCGACGGACGATGACTTTCCCAAGTTCATCGGTGTTCCATTTCTAACTGAAGGCAGGAACACTGGAACAATGGAGACTTGAATTTGGGTACTGCAGATGACGAGCCTTGATTGACCCCGACTGAACCATTCCCCCCCCCGTCAAAAAGGTCAAAAGAATCTTTTCGGTATTCTGCATCTGACGTCGCGAAGAATTTAGTATTTTTTTTATTGAAAAGTCATCTGTTGTTAACGAGCGATGATTTCTCAGCTGATGAAAAATATTTTTTTCCTCTGTGACGTCAATCTCATCTAGGAGCGGAAGTGTACTGAAGCACAGGAAACAGGAAATGGCCCGCGGAAGGTGCACGTGACTTAACAGCGTCAAGTAATGGCGACGCATTGCTGGAGGGCGTCTGCTGCAACTGCAGACGAAGCCATCAACTTTAATAGCAGACGGCTTCCCTTAAACGTCAGCCCAGGGCTATGGGATAAATTTAGGAAATTAATTCATCTCATTGTCATTCAGAAAGTGCTCTTCTCATGTAACGTGGCTTTGATCCGTTTAACGTCATTAACATTTACAAAATTTCTATTCTCTTTCAAGTATAGGCAAGAACGGAGAGGGGTTCGAAAAAGGGACGGAGATTCGCACAAGGTGGTAGGTTCGAAAAAAGGGACGGAGATTCGCACAAGGTGGTAGGTTCGAAAAAAGGGACGGAGATTCGCACAAGGTGGTAGGTTCGAAAAAAGGGACGGAGATTCGCTCAAGTTGGTAGGTTCGAAAAAAGGGACGGAGATTCGTTCAAGTTGGAAGCACCTCAGGTTCTCAATCTGCAGTTCCTAGATTCGAGTCCCAACTGTTGTGCTGGGGGGGGGGGGGGGGGAGTTAAAATGTCCTGGGCGAGAAAGGGGAAAACCGATGGGCTTGGAAAGGCAGCCGTTCGTCGGATGGGA
Organism: Ryuthela nishihirai; assembly: GCA_038380435.1. NCBI lineage: Eukaryota > Metazoa > Arthropoda > Arachnida > Araneae > Heptathelidae > Ryuthela > Ryuthela nishihirai. Next base: position 53,616,845 of record JAWZYU010000008.1, read on the forward strand.
CGTAAAGACGTGTCCCGTGTGCACGAGAACCGTATTCTGTACATGGCCTTGACCGGAAGCTTTCATTTGACAGTTAATGGCTGTACAGTGGGTCCACTCCCCCAATCTTCTTTGAAATTTCGAGGTTCTCGTGACCTTTCAGAATCTATCGAAGTTAAAACGACCCTTCCTTATCCATCTTTTTGGGGCCTTGCACTTGGCCATTTAGTCAACTTTTGGTTGGTTGTTTTATTTCTGAGCGGCACTTTTTTGCACACCATGGGCTAAATGGCCAGGCCACAAGGACCCCGAAGGCTCAGAGAAGGTGGGGGGAGGGGACCCACTGGAACAGCTGTTGGGCGACAGATGGTAGCCTCCCGTCAAGGCCATCCAGCGTGTTCTTTAACGTGCACAGGGCTCTCCTGCACACGGACGGGACCATGGTTTAACGTCCCATCCGACTGACGGTGTCATGTTCAAGTCCATCGCTGTCCCCTACTGACCATGGGCAGGGCGGAGAGTTTTGCGGAAATAAATCTCAACGCTGACCGAGCTGGGAAACCTGGGAACTGCAGATTACCAGCCTGTCGCGCTACCGACTGAGCCTTCCCCGCCCCCACTTTCGGCAAAAAAAAATCTATATATATTTGCTTCGAATTAATTTTCAGGAGGAAATTTTTTACGATGTTATTATGGAATTAAAAACCATTCGAGGAAGTCCTTATTAGTGAGACGAGCCAATTAGAGGTTCTGTTACATAATAATGGAAGAATTGAATGGCTGGAAACAGGGAAGCTTTGCAAGGGATGTATTTATAGCTGTTGCAGATGCTTATTTATGTACGAGGAAGTGTTTGTAGATTAAAAAAATAAATAAATAATAATAATGAATCCCCCCTCAAGCAGCTGCTTGCCACAGAGGTCTGACAGGAGCCTGTCAGTTTATATGCCAGAGTAGAAGGTCTGAGAGGATGGCAGCACCTCAGCAGAAAAAAGACACGAACGTCCATGCCTTACCCGGGGCTCGACGGTTCTTTATTAATTTATAAATGATAAAATATTTCCTCCTAATATTTTTTTTCATGATTATCACTATTATCTTTCTTTATTCTTCTGATGACGTACAGTCCCTCAAAAAAATATCCGAAAACTATAGTTCGTTACAGAATCTAGAAAAAATATTTGGCAACGTTTTTTTTTAGAAATTAGTGACCTGGAAACCTTCGTGTCACGTGACACGAAGGTTGCCAGGTCACTAATTTCTAAAAAAAAATCGCTGCCAGATATTTTTTCTGAATTCTGTAACCAATCATAGTATTCGGATTTTTTTTTGAGCGACTGTACAATGACGTACTGACGTAACTGCTTCCTGTGAGTTTCCAAAAAAAAAAATCAACTTCGAATCAGTAGTACATTATAAAGGGAATATATTTAGATTTTCAATAATTGAAAATGAATTGTAGACTGTCAATCTATTAAGAAATTGAGAGGGTCTGGTAAGGAAGGCAAATCAGCAAAAAATGAAATATCCATAATTCCTTATCTAGGCTTCAAAAAATAATTAAAAAAAAATAAATCCCCCCTCAAGCAGCTGCTTGCCACAGAGGTCTGACAGGAGCCTGTCAGTTTATATGCCGGAGTAGAAGGTCTCAAGCAACAGAATAAAATAAGCAAATAAAAAAAATCCTCTTCAAACAACCCGATTGTCACAGAGGTCTGATGGGCCGGCGGTTGCTCAGTCGGTAGCAGTCGGTGTGCAGTCGGTGTGCTCATCGTTGGGCTTGGAAAGACCGCCTCCGTCGTATGAGACGTTAAGTCGTGGTTCCGTGTAGGAAGGGTTGGGTTGTTTTACCTCTGAGCTGCACTTTTTTGCACACCATGGGCTAAATGGCCAGGTCACACGGACCCCGAAGGCTCAGAGGAGGTTGGGGAGGGAACCCACTGGAGCAGCTGTTGGGAGACAGATGGTAGCCTCCCGTCAAGGCCATCCAGCGTGTTCTTTAACGTGCACAGGCTATGTCTCTCCCGCACACGGGGCCATGGCTTAACGTCCCATCCGACGGACGGCGGCCTTTCCAAGCCCATCGGTGTCCCCTACTGACCGTGGGCAGGGCGGAAAAATTTTGCGGAGATAAATCTCAACGCTGACCCAGCTGGTACTCGAACCTGGGAACTACAGATTGCGAGCCTGGCGCGCTACCGACTGAGCCACCCCCGCCCCCCGTGTAGGAAGAGAGCCATACCTATGCCCGTTAACACCTAGATGGCCTTAGACGGGAGGTTACGATCTCTCCTTCAACGTCTGTCCAGTGAGTCTCCTCAACCTTCTCTAAGCCCTCGGGGTCATTGTGACCTGGCCATTTAGCCCATTGTGTGCAAAAATGTGCCGTCCAGAAACGAAACAATCAAACAACACAGGTCTGAGTGCAATGCATGGAAGCGAAAAACCACAGCTGAACTAGACTCTTTCGTCGTTTCTGGAGAACACTCGGTGATCGTTTTCAAAGACACCGAAATGTTTAATTTTCCTATTTTTGCCCCCTCTAACGGCGGTAATTGGGACTAATTGATGATTGAGAAAATCCAAATAGTAGGATTTTATTGTTAATTATAAAACACAAAGAGATTTTTTCATTTATTTCCTAAAACATAAAAGTTGCTTTCCCCCCCATACACGAGAGCAGGGGGAGGGGATCATTGCTGTCAATGTAAACTTCATAACCATCATACTCTATCCCCAAAATATCAAATTTTCAGCCTAGGTCAATCGTTTGTAATGTTTGTTTAAAATTTGACCATTTTTCACAATTTTCACCGCTAGTTCCCAGGTTCGACGCTGACCTGACCAATAACTCTTTCAATGACGTGCTGACTTATTGGTGACCTGACCAATTACCAACTGAGACTTATTGGTGACCTGACCAATAAGTCTCAACGCTGACCCAGCTGGGTCAGCGTTGAGACTTATCTCCGAAAAACTCCCCGCCCTGCCCACGGACACCGATGGGCTTGGAAAGGCCGCCGTCCGTCTGATGGGACGTTAAGCCGTGGCCCGTGTGAGGGAGAGCCATACCCTGTTCACGTTAAAGAACACGCTGGATGGCCTTGACGGGAGGCTACCATCTGTCTCCCAACAGCTGTTCCAGTGGGTCCCCTCTCCCAACTATCTCTGAGCCTTCGAGGTTCTTGTGACCTGGCCATTTAGCCCATGGTGTGCAAAAAAGTGCCGCTCAGAGGTAAAACAACCCAACGTTAAAGAACACGCTGGATGGCCTTGACGGGAGGCTACCATCTGTCTCCCAACAGCTGTTCCAGTGGGTCCCCTCTCCCAACTTTCTCTGAGCCTTCGAGGACCTTGTGACTTGGCCATTTAGCCCATGGTGTGCAAAAAAGTGCCGCTCAGAGGTAAAACATCGCAACCCAAATCCACAGCTAGAGGGAGTTTTTAAAGCTATTGGGAAATCGTAATATTTCATCAATACTTTGCAACAGAAAAAAATTCTTATGAAGAAAAGTTGAATGTCTACAAACACTTTAAGATTACTAGGAATCTAAGACTAGTTAAGATAAGATTAGTTAAGATTATATTCACTTAAGACTAGCTAAGATTACCTTCACTTAAGACTAGTTAAGATTATCTTCACTTAAGATAAGACTAGTTAAGATTATCTTCACTTAAGATAAGATTAGTTAAGATAAGACTAGTTAAGATTATCTTCACTTAAGATAAGACTAGTTAAGATTATCTTCACTTAAGATAAGACTCATCATCATCATCCTCAAGCAGCCATGGGCTAGGGAGGTCCAACCAGACCGTGCAATTTAGTTCTCCGAGCAAGTCTATCCTGAGCTACATCTACTGCATCTGGCCACTGCACACCAATTCTAACAAGGTCTTGTTTGACATTGTCTGCCCACCGCATCCTAGGTCTCCCCTTCTTTCTGAGGCCTTTAGGCACACTGTTCATAACCCTATTCGCCAATCTATAATTATTCATACGGGCAACATGGCCAAACCAACGGAGTCTCTCTCTGCACAATATGCTGCTTAAAGGAGGTTGCTGACTCCTTTGCCTAACCTCATCATTAGTTACAAAGTTGAACAACCTAATGCCCAAGATACTGCGTAAGCATCTGGAATCAAAAGCATCTAGTTTCCTGTTATCTTGTTTACAAAGTGTCCAAGTTTCACTACCATAACTAACCCTAGAAAGAACCAAACTATTATACAGTCTAATTTTAGTCTTTAGGTGTATACGCCTATTTCTCCACACTCTCCATAGGTTCTTAAAAGTCCCGGCAGCAATCCCTATTCGTCTGTTAATCTCATGCCGCACATCGCCAGTATCTGTTACATAGCTCCCAAGATAATTAAACTGTGACACCTGCTCAAGACTGCAACCATTCAGATTAACTGAATCACAGTCTGCCATACCAATTTTCATCACTTTAGTTTTCTCTCTGTTTATAACCAAACCTACTCTACTACCAGTCTCATCAACAGCTCGAATGAAAGAGTTCATCTCATCAACATCATTTGCCTAAAGGGCCCTTGAAGTGAATTTCGCATAACATAATCAATAACCAAGCTAAAGAGAAACGGAGACAAAATGCACCCTTGTCGAACACCAGAAGTAATGCTAAACCAATTGCTACAAGCCTTACCAACTCTCACACACGACTCAGTGTTATTATAGAGAGCTTTCATAATGTTAGCTAACTTGTCTGGTATACCATATGATTTCACAATCAACCACAAATTATGACGATCAACAGAGTCGAAAGCCTTTTTGAAATCAACAAAGCTAGCAACCAAAGGTTTCTGAAACTCTAAACATTTCTCAAGAATCTGCCTAAGTGAAAACATCTGATCCACACATCCCCTACCACTTCTGAATCCACATTGCTCATCACGCAATTGACTGTCAACCAGATTCTTAATTCTATTAAGCACAATCATGGAAAGAACTTTACCTGGAACAGAGAGTAGGCTGATACCCCTATTGTTATCACAAGAACTGTGATCACCTTTTTTGAAAATAGGGATAACAATAGCTCTGGTAAAATCCTTAGGAACCATGCCTTTATCATAAAAGATATTCAGAATTTCAGTCATCCAAGTGGTAACCGAAACATTCCCAGCTCTAAGCATTTCCGTAGTAATTTCATCTACCCCTGGGGATTTATGAAGTTTAAGTTTAGAAACAGCCAAAATAACTTCAGATTGTGTTATAGGGCCAACATTAAAGCCACCAATGCATCTATTATCATTGCAAACAATGGGAGTAGAACTAACTACATTGTTTAGAACATCACTGAAATGCTCAGCCCACCTAACCATGACAGAATCCTCCCCTTCTATAACCTTACCTTGTTTATCCTTCAATCCTTGTATGCCTGTCCGTTTTTTACCACACAAAACATTAACTATCTGGTACAGCTCTCTGCTGTTGTGCTGTCTAACTTCTTCCTCGGCTTTGTCAGCCAAACCATCAAGCCAAAGATTCTTATCAGCAGCTAACTGATCCTTTACAAGTTTATTAAGGTCTCTGTAATGCTTTCTATTAGGACTAGTAGGGTATTGATTAAGGGCATTCCTGCAGTTCTTTCTTTCCGAAATAAGCTCAAGTGCCTTATCACTCAGATAATTTTGCCTCTTCTGCTCCTTTTTTTCTAAAAGAGTACTGTTAGTATCCAAAAAAGCCTGTTTAAAATGATCCCATTCTTCCTCAACTTCAGTAGTAAGCAAACCATGACTGTCATAATTACTAAGTAACCTATCATGGTAAGCTTTGGCTATAACTGGATCTTTCAGAGCTTCAGTATTAAAAGTAAATTTTTTAACCCTAGCACAAGATTATCTTCACTTAAGACAATTCCTATACAAGACAAAAAATCATTCTCTTGTGTGTTTTTTCAATAACAAAGCATTCGTAATTCGTTAACTGGAATATGAACCCAGATCCGTTCTTTCTCAGTGGCAAAAAAAAAAGTAAAATTTCTCTTAATGGACCGCAAAATGAAATAGATTAAATATTTCGGCAGCAAAACACAAACCCAGCTTTGAGAATCAAAAACACCTGGTGGCAATGAAAGTTGTTTGATCCTGTTTCGAATGTTTGCCGAAGGTGGGTCAAGAACATCTCTCGAGGGGGGAAGCTATGGAGGGGAGGAACGGAAGAGGGAAATGAGGAGAGTTCGAAAGAGTTCATTCCTTCGATGCCTGGATGAAGTCCAACGCCATGTGCACCGTGAAGTGAAGCGTGGCTTGGTGTGTGCTTGCAGCTTTTCAGGCTGGCAGATTGGTACTGGTTGGTGGCTCCTATAGAAGGTAAAGCAGATATGTTCTCACAAAGAGGTGATCGGTTGGAGTTGAATCTTTTGTTCACAACATTCCTTTGGTGATTGTCGGTTTAGCCGAACGTAAATCCTCAGCTGCTCTGGATGAAGAGGTAATTATTGTCTTAATGGCTTTTTTTCGTTAGATGAGAAAATGGAAAAGAGAAAATGGGTCTGTCTTCTCTTCGATTGCCTTCCTTCCTCATAATCTCTCTTACAGTAGGGGCGGGGGTGGCTCAGTCGGTAGCGCGCCAGGCTCGTAATATGTAGTTCCCAGGTTCGAGTCCCAGCTGGGTCAGCGTTGAGATTTATCTCCGCAAAATTCCCCGCCCTGCCCACGGTCAGTAGGGGACACCGATGGGCTTGGAAAGGCCGCCGTCCGTCGGATGGGAGGTTAAGCCGTGGCTCCGTGTGCGGGAGAGTCATACCCTGTGCATGTTAAAGAACACGCTGGATGGCCTTGACGGGAGGCTACCATCTGTCTCCCAAAAGCTGTTCCAGTGGGTTCCCTCCCCCAACCTTCTCTGAGCCTTCGGGGTTCATGTGACCCGGTCATTTAGCCCATGGTGTGCAAAAAAATGCCGCTCAGATGTAAAACAACCCAACCCTTGTGACCTGGCCATTTGGTCCATGTGCTCAGAGGTCAAACACCAAAATATATCGGGAATTTAGCAATAGAGATTATCGAAAGTCTGAGATATTAAAGAAATATTTTCTCACAAAATATGCATAAAATATTATGTTTACACAAGTAAATTGGAAGAAAAATTGAGAGATTAATTGTTTTTCATATATACAAATATAATTCAGTTTTATTTTGGGGAAAAAATTTTTGGATTAAAATTAAAAAGCGATTTTTTTCACGATGGAGAAATTTTTTTATGGTCATCCACTCAGCAAAAGATCGACAAAATAATATTTCCGTCAAATGAGGAAATCAGGATAATCGGATGTTCTATTGCAGACGCCAATTGGATCTCGTGGAAATGTTGACACAATGTTCGGACATCTTTGTAATTCCAGGTGTTTATTTATATCAAAATGAGGAAGTCTTTTTGATCTAAATAAGACAATAACCTAAAAAAAATGATATTCATTTCCTGCAGAGATTTCCTCTTCCAATTTCTTCTCATGATTTTTTTCAATAATCCGTAACTTTTATCTCTTAGTTTAGTTAGCAAATTGGATTGGATTGTTTCACCTCTGAGCGGCACTTTTTTGCACACCATGGGCTAAATGGCCAGGCCACAAGGACACCGAAGGCTCAGAGAAGATTGAGGGAGGGGACCCACTGGAACAGCTGTTGGGAGACAGATGGTAGCCTCCCGTCAAGGCCATCCAGCGTGTTCTTTAACGTTGGATTGTTTTACCTCTGAGTGGCACTTTTTTGCACACCATGGGCTAAATGGCCAGGCCACAAGGACCCCGAAGGCTCAGAGAAGGTTGGGGAGGGGACCCACTGGAACAGCTGTTGGGAGACAGATGGTAGCCTCCCGTCAAGGCCATCCAGCGTGTTCTTTAACGTTGGATTGTTTTACCTCTGAGTGGCACTTTTTTTGCACACCATGGGCTAAATGGCCAGGCCACAAGGACCCCGAAGGCTCAGAGAAGGTTGAGGGAGGGGACCCACTGGAACAGCTGTTGGGAGACAGATGGTAGCCTCCCGTCAAGGCCATCCAGCGTGTTCTTTAACGTGCACAGGGTATGGGCTCTCCCGCACACGGGGCCACGGCTTAACGTCCCATCCGACGGGCGGCGGCCATTCCAAACCCATCGGTGTCCCCTACTGATCGTGGGCAGGGCGGGGAATTTTGCGGAGATAAATCTCAACGCTGACCCAGCTGGGACTCGAACCTGGGAACTACAGATTACGAGCCTGGAGCGCTACCGACTGAGCCACTCCCCGCCCCTTAGTTAGCAAAGGAAAGAAAATATATGATATATATTTGTTATTTCTTTTCAAAAGAAATAAAATGTGTGTGTCGTTTTTTCTGCTGAGGTCTGCCATCCTCCGAGATCTCCTACTGTGGCATATAAACTGACAGGCTCCTGTCAGACCTCTGTGGCAAGTAGCTACTTGAGGGGGTATTTATTTTTTTACTTATTTTATTTAAAAAAATTTTTCTCGTAATGAGCCTCAAAGAAATAATTCGAAAATGAAACATTTCGATACTCTTTAAGGAGGCAGTATGATTTGAAAATCCGAAATCTACTGGCAAATAAATGTTGGCCGATCCTATTTTTGGCTGTTGACAAAATAGAAAGTGGGTCAAGATCAGAGGGGGGGGGGGGGGGTAGCAGACGATGAGTCCATTCCTACAATGCCTGAAGAGATAAATGTGCACTCAGCAATGGTCTGAACCAGCCCGTTAGTTTTCCCGGTAGTAATTCACAGCTCCCAGGTAAAAAGTCACAGCTCCCAGGTAATAATTCACAGCTCCCAGGTAAAAAGTCACAGCTCCCAGGTAATAATTCACAGCTCCCAGGTAATAATTCACAGCTCCCAGGTAATAATTCACACCTCCCCGGTAATAATTCACAGCTCCCAGGTAAAAAGGCACAGCTCCCAGGTAATAATTCACAGCTCCCAGGTAATAATTCACAGCTCCCAGGTAATAATTCACACCTCCCCGGTAATAATTCACAGCTCCCAGGTAAAAAGTCACAGCTCCCAGGTAATAATTCACAGCTCCCAGGTAAAAAGTCACAGCTCACAGGTAATAATTCACAGCTCCCAGGTAATAATTCACACCTCCCCGGTAATAATTCACAGCTCCCAGGTAAAAAGTCACAGCTCCCAGGTAATAATTCACAGCTCCCAGGTAAAAAGTCACAGCTCACAGGTAATAATTCACAGCTCCCAGGTAAAAAGTCACAGCTCACAGGTAATAATTCACAGCTCCCAGGTAAAAAGTCACAGCTCCCAGGTAATAATTCACAGCTCCCAGGTAATAATTCACACCTCCCCGGTAATAATTCACAGCTCCCAGGTAAAAAGTCACAGCTCCCAGGTAATAATTCACAGCTCCCAGGTAAAAAGTCACAGCTCCCAGGTAATAATTCACAGCTCCCAGGTAAAAAGTCACAGCTCACAGGTAATAATTCACAGCTCCCAGGTAAAAAGTCACAGCTCCCAGAAGTTATTCACACCTCCCCAGTAAAAATTCACAGCTCCCAGGTAATAATTCACAGCTCCCAGGTAATAATTCACACCTCCCCGGTAATAATTCACAACTCCCAGGTAATAATTCACAGCTCCCAGGTAATAATTCACACCTCCCCGGTAATAATTCACAACTCCCGAGGTAATAATTCACAGCTCCCAGGTAAAAAGTCACAGCTCCCAGGTAATAATTCACAGCTCCCAGGTAAAAAGTCACAGCTCCCAGGTAATAATTCACAGCTCCCAGGTAAAAAGTCACAGCTCCCAGGTAATAATTCACAGCTCCCAGGTAATAATTCACAGCTCCCTGGTAATAATTCACAGCTCCCTGGTAATAATTCACAGCTCCCAGGTAATAATTCACAGCTCCCAGGTAAAAAGTCACAGCTCCCAGGTAATAATTCACACCTCCCCAGGTAATAATTCACACCTCCCCGGTAATAATTCACAGCTCCCCGGTAATAATTCACAGCTCCCAGGTGATAATTCACAGCTCCCAGGTAATAATTCACACCTCCCCGGTAATAATTCACAACTCCCAGGTAATAATTCACAGCTCCCAGGTAAAAAGTCACAGCTCCCAGGTAATAATTCACAGCTCCCAGGTAATAATTCACAGCTCCCAGGTAAAAAGTCACAGCTCCCAGGTAAAAAGTCACAGCTCCCAGGTAATAACTAACAGCTCCCAGGCAAAAAGTCACAGCTCCCAGATAATAATTCACAGCTCCCAGGTAAAAAGTCCCAGCTCCCAGGTAATAATTCACAGCTCCCCGGTAAAAATTCACAGCTGCCAGGTAAAAAGTCACAGCTCCCCGGTAATAATTCACAACTCCCAGGTAATAATTCACAGCTCCCAGGTAATAATTCACAGCTCCCAGGTAATAATTCATAGCTCCCAGGTAATAATTCACAGCTCCCAGGTAATAATTCACAGCTCCCAGGTAAAAAGTCACAGCTCCCAGGTAATAATTCACAGCTCCCAGGTAATAATTCACACCTCCCCAGGTAATAATTCACACCTTCTCGGTAATAATTCACAGCTCCCCGGTAAAAATTCACAGCTGCCAGGTAAAAAGTCACAGCTCCCCGGTAATAATTCACAACTCCCAGGTAATAATTCACAGCTCCCAGGTAATAATTCACAGCTCCCAGGAAATAATTCACAGCTCCCAGGAAATAATTCACAGCTCCCAGGTAATAATTCACAGCTCCCAGGTAAGAAGTCACAGCTCCCAGGTAAAAAGTCACAGCTCCCAGGTAAAAAGTCACAGCTCCCAGGTAAAAAGTCACAGCTCCCAGGTAATAATTCACAGCTCCCAGGTAATAATTCACAGCTCCCAGGTAAAAAGTCACAGCTCCCAGAAGTTATTCACACCTCCCCAGTAAAAATTCACAGCTCCCAGGTAATAATTCACAGCTCCCAGGTAATAATTGACAGCTCCCCGGTAATAATTCACAACTCCCAGCTAATAATTCACAGCTCACAGGTAATAATTCATAGTTCCCAGGTAATAATTCACAGCTCGCAGGTAAAAAGTCACAGCTCCCAGGTAATAATTCACAGCTCCCAGGTAAAAAGTCACAGCTCCCAGGTAAAAAGTCACAGCTCCCAGAAGTTATTCACACCTCCCCAGTAAAAATTCACAGCTCCCAGGTAATAATTCACAGCTCCCAGGTAATAATTCACAGCTCCCAGGTAATAATTCACAGCTCCCAGGTAATAATTCACAGCTCCCAGGTAATAATTCACAGCTCCCAGTTAAAAAGTCACAGCTCCCAGGTAATAATTCACAGCTCCCAAGTAAAAAGTCACAGCTCCCAGGTAAAAAGTCACAGCTCCCAGAAGTTATTCACACCTCCCCAGTAAAAATTCACAGCTCCCAGGTAATAATTCACAGCTCCCAGGTAATAATTCACAGCTCCCAGGTAATAATTCACACCTCCCCGGTAATAATTCACAACTCCCAGGTAATAATTCACAACTCCCAGGTAATAATTCACAGCTCCCAGGTAAAAAGTCACAGCTCCCAGGTAAAAAGTCACAGCTCCCAGGTAATAATTCACAGCTCCCAGGTAAAAAGTCACAGGTCCCAGATAATAATTCACAGCTCCCAGGTAATAATTCACACCTCCCCGGTAATAATTCACAGCTCCCAGGTAATAATTCACAGCTCCCAGGTAATAATTCACAGCTCCCAGGTAATAATTCACAGCTGCCAGGTAATAATTCAAAGCTCCCGCTAGCTTTCCAAGCTGGCTGCTAGATACTTGTTGCTTTAGAAGCAGCAGTCAGAAATTCCCACAAATCAAGTATACCGAATTCTGTTTTTACACGGATTTTTTTTACACGATTTTGATTTAACACGGTTTAGAAAAAAATTCCAATTCTCTTTTTACACGATATTTTTTTATAACAACACGGTTCAAACGGCGACTTTTTGAAAATCTCCATTTGATTTTAATTCTAAAAAATATTTCTATTCAAGAAAAAAAATTCCTAGAATTTACATTTATAACAAAGATGCCGCTTTTATGCTCACACTTTTCGAATAAGTTTTAACTTTGAAAACGTACCATAGATACACATTTTGTGCACTAAAAACCCAAAAATAAAAACTACAGTAACATAACTACAAGTTTACTCTATTTTATTCTCTATTTTATAGAAAAATTGTAGAAAACCTACTTCATTCGGAATAAAGTGGCAACATTGAGTTCCGGGAATTCCCCTCAATTTTTATCTTCAATATACATACGTTAGTCTTGGTTTCTCATTTCGTTTTTAAAGTTAGAAGTGATTTATCTCCACAAAGATTTATTTCCGCAAAAATTCCCCGCCCTGTCCACGGTCAGTAGGGGACACCGATGGGCTTGGAAAGACCGCCGTCCTTCGAATGGGACGTTAAGCCGTGGCCCCGTGTGCGGGAGAGCCATACCCTGTGCACGTTAAAGAACACGCTGGATGGCCTTGATGGGAGGCTACCATCTGTCTCCCAACAGCTGTTCCAGTGGGTCCCCTCCCACAACCTTCTCTGAGCCTTCGAGGTCTATGTGACCTGGCCATTTAGCCCATGATGTGCAAAAAAGTGCCGCTCAGAAGTAAAACAACCCAACTCTTATTTCATTTAATTATTTGAAATGAAACATTATAAATTTTAAGCAAGTTCTTAGAGCAATCCAAGTAAACTTCATGAATTTCCATTTATCATGTTTTTTCCGGAAGCGCCATCTATTTTTGCTCGTATTTTATGAAATGACTTACACCTATGTAACAGGATGATTTACAACTTTTTAAAACTGTCCTCAGCGTGGGTTTAACTTCCTGGCGACTTTCCAGACTTCTTGAGTAATACTGTCCACGAATTCTGTCACACATGAGTAACTAAAGCTTCCTCTGAGCTATTATTTATTAGTGTATTTTTTTAATGAAAATAGCATTACCTGTATTGATGATAGCGGGTTCTAGTTTCACGTGAATCAAAACACAATGTGTTTTTTATTCTGTGTGTACTTTCCACCGTCCATTTTGTTTGCTGTTATTCAAATGTAACTGGGTTCGAACCTCAGATAAGATATGAATGTTTCTTTTCTAGTGAGGTCTTTCTGCAGAGGTCTATGATCCTCATAGACCTCTATGGCGCATTTAACTGACATTCTTCTGTCAGACCTCTGTAGCAAAGCAGCTGCTTGAAGAAAATCCGGAGAATCGGCTTGAAATCGGCCAGGAAATTTTATGGCTTCATTTTTTTATTAAAAAAATATTTTGAAGCCGTAAAACATCCTATCCAGGGTGGAGGTGGCTCAGTCGGTAGTGCACCAGACTCGTGATCTGCAGTTCCCAGGTTCGGCTCCCAGCTGGGTCAGTGTTGAGCTTTATCTCTGCAAAACTCTCGGCCTTGCCCAAGGTCAGTAGGGGACACCGATGGGCTTGGAGAGGTTGCCGTCCGTCGGATGGGACGTTAAATCGTGGCCCGTGTGCGGGAGAGCTACACTCTGTGCACATTAAAGAATACGCTGTATTGCCTTGACGGGAGGCTACCATCTGTCTCCCAACAGCTGTTCTAGTGGGTCCCCTCCCCAACCTTCTCTGAGCCTTCAGGTTCCTTGTGAGCTGACCATTTAGCCCATCGTGTGCAAAAAAGTGCCGCTCAGAGGTAAAACAATCCAATGTTAAAGAACACGCTGGATGGCTTTGACGGGAGGCTACCATCTGTCTCCCAACAGCTGTTCTAGTGGGTCCCCTCCCCAACCTTTTCTGAGCCTTCAGGTTCCTTGTGACCTTTCCATTTAGCCCATCGTGTGCAAAAAAGGCCGCTCAGAGGTAAAACAACCCAACGTTAAAGAACACGCTGGATGGCTTTGACGGGAGGCTACCATCTGTCTCCCAACAGCTGTTCTAGTGGGTCCCCTCCCCAACCTTCTCTGAGCCTTCAGGTTCCTTGTGACCTGGCCATTTAGCCCATCGTGTGCAAAAAAGGCCGCTCAGAGGTAAAACAATCCAACGTTAAAGAACACGCTGGATGGCTTTGACGGGAGGCTACCATCTGTCTCCCAACAGCTGTTCTAGTGGGTCCCCTCCCCAACCTTCTCTGAGCCTTCAGGTTCCTTGTGACCTGGCCATTTAGCCCATCGTGTGCAAAAAAGTGCCGCTCAGAGGTAAAACAATCCAACGTTAAAGAACACGCTGGATGGCTTTGACGGGAGGCTACCATCTGTCTCCCAACAGCTGTTCCAGTGGGTCCCCTCCCCAACCTTCTCTGAGCCTTCAGGTTCCTTGTGACCTGGCCATTTAGCCCATCGTGTGCAAAAAAGTGCCGCTCAGAGGTAAAACAACCCAACGTTAAAGAACACGCTGGATGGCTTTGACGGGAGGCTACCATCTGTCTCCCAACAGCTGTTCCAGTGGGTCCCCTCCCCAACCTTCTCTGAGCCTTCAGGTTCCTTGTGACCTGGCCATTTAGCCCATCGTGTGCAAAAAAGTGCCGCTCAGAGGTAAAACAAACCAAACCAAAACAGAGCATTTTTCACTTGACATTTTTTCATGTGTACTTATATTAAAGGTGAAAGCATAAGGTCACATTGACCCCGTGAACTTCACATGTTTCGACCTTTTTCGTTGCTCGTGACGTGCTGGACAACTCCCGTTCGTACCAGAGCACGTGCCGATGTAATCGTCTTCTCTTGTGCCTTGAAGGCAGAAGGAAACGACCCAAGAGGTTGGCCTTCAAAAGAAAGGGTAACTCGCCGGGGGAAGAAACTGGTTTCAAATGGAGGGTAGAAAGTGGATGAGGCCACCTTTCGAAGCAGGGGGTTTAGGATTTAACCCTTTCTCTACCATCCCGACCCAAACTGTAGGTAAGAGATAGTGAAGAGGATGGAATAGCACTGATTGGACGACTCCATTTGAAATATTGATTGGGATAAATGGGCAGGTTACTAGGACCGCAGTATTTTAGAGTTCGAAGGAAGAGGTCCATTGGGCAGCTTTTAGGAGACAGATGCCAGCAATCCATCGTGTCCTTTAAGTGGACATCATTCCTGAACATTGCATCCGAAGGAAGGCTGATGCTTCAGAGTTTCAAGGTAAAAAATTTGGATTTAAATCGGTTTATTTTTGGACGAACCAACTGATAAATTGATTTCTCGAGCAGCTTTTTGTGTGTGGGGCGGGGGTGCCTCAGTCGGTAGCGCGCCAGGCTCGTAATCTGTAGTTCCCAGGTTCGAGTCCCAGCTGGGTCAGCGTTGAGATTTATCTCCGCAAAATTCCCCGCCCTGCCCACTGTCAGTAGGGGACACCGATGGGCTTGGAAAGGCCGCCGTCCGTCGGATGGGACATTAAGCCGTGGCCCCGTGTGCGCGAGAGCCATACCCTGTGCACGTTAAAGAACACGCTGGATGGCCTTGACGGAGGGCTACCATCTGTCTCCCAACAGCTGTTCCAGTGGGTCCCCTCCACCAATCTTCTCTGAGCCTTCGCGGTCCTTGTGACCTGGCCATTTAGCCCATGGTGTGCAAAAAAGTGCCGCTCAGAGGTGAAACAACCCAACCCAGCTTTTTCTGCGTCGTAAGACTCGGAGCGCGTGTCCTTCAAATCCGTGTCTTTTAAGTTCCTCGTTAACAAAAGAACAAAATCAGAATCGTATGGCGAATAAAATTTTTTTTTTCCGCTTTATTATCGAGATCTTTGGAGTGTATCATTTTGTGTCTCAGTCAGCCAATTAGAGAGCCGAGACGCTCATTGTCGACGATTCGAAAGCAGACTCGTCCCACCAATGCATCTAGATAACTGGAGACCTGTTTCGCTACGGAAACGTATCTGCGACGATGTCGGCAGCATGACTTGGGAATTAGTGATCATTCGTATTTAGCAACTATCTTGTGTGCATGTGCCGGCTCGCTTTCGTCACTTCCGATGTCCTTCATTCGCTTCCGGAAAACTTAACAGAACTGATTTCTTGGAGATTCTACTGGAGTTGCAAGCGACCAAAAACTGGCGATCAAGACTGGCGATCTTTAGAGAGATGTTTAAAAAATTCGCGACTTCAGATCTCTATCTTGATGAAATACAACTTATTGTACTTTCTGATTGTAGTGGAGATCTTGTAGATCGCTTCTTGTTTTGTAGAGAGACTCGGATATTACTTTGTCAACGTTGCAGTGGGTGGTATTTTGAAGAAGGATGACTCTGCACATTCAGAGCCTCACAGTTTCCACCTGCACTGAGTCAGAGAAAACATTTCGTCTGATCTCTCTCTTCCAAAGTATACAGAATAACTGATTCGTCCACCAACTGTGTGTTGAGGAACAGCATCGGTGGCAAAGCTTTGAAGAGTGTTCGCGAAATGGGAGAACGTTTTAAAAAGGTGAGATAACAGCGTTTTACAGTACTTGTTCATGCGGAACAAGATTTTGGTTTTTTCGTTTAATATTTTCTCCTTGGTTAGCGCGCTTGACTACTGATCTAAGGGACCTGGGTTCGAGCCCCGGATAAGGCATGGACGTTTGTGTTATTTTTCTGCTGAGGTCCTGCCATCCTCTCAGACCTTCTACTCTGGCATATAAACTGACAGGCTCCTGTCAGACCTCTGTGGCAAGCAGCTGCTTGAGGGGGTATTTATTTATTTTTATTTTTTATTCAAACTTCTATGCCGTCCCGTGGCCGAGTGGTTAGCGCGCTTGGCTACTGATCTAAGGAACCTGGGTTCGAGCCCCAGGTAAGGCATGGACGTTTGTGTTATTTTTCTGCTGAGGTCCTGCCATCCTCTCAGACCTTCTACTCTGGCATATAAACTGACAGGCTCCTGTCAGACCTCTGTGGCAAGCAGCTGCTTGAGGGGGTATTTATTTATTTTTATTTTTTATTCAAACTTCTATGCCGTCCCGTGGCCGAGTGGTTAGCGCGCTTGGCTACTGATCTAAGGGACCTGGGTTCGAACCCCGGATAAGGCATGGACGTTTGTGTTATTTTTCTGCTGAGGTCCTGCCATCCTCTCAGACCTTCTACTCTGGCATATAAACTGACAGGCTCCTGTCAGACCTCTGTGGCAAGCAGCTGCTTGAGGGGGTATTTATTTATTTTTATTTTTTATTCAAACTTCTATGCCGTCCCGTGGCCGAGTGGTTAGCGCGCTTGGCTACTGATCTAAGGGACCTGGGTTCGAACCCCGGATAAGGCATGGACGTTTGTGTTATTTTTCTGCTGAGGTCCTGCCATCCTCTCAGACCTTCTACTCTCGCATATAAACTGACAGGCTCCTGTCAGACCTCTGTGGCAAGCAGCTGCTTGAGGGGGTATTTTATTTTTTTATTATTATTCAAACTTCTTTTCATTCAAATCTCTTAAAACAGATGGATGAGAATGGAATTCTCTTACGTACAATGCGCGTGTGTAACCAAAAGTATTCGTACGCTTTCGCTTTATGTGAAAAGATATAAAATTAGGAAAAAGCTTTGAAAGAAAAATTTTACGGAGTGAAGATATCTACTAAAATATATCGAAATCTCGTCTTTTGCATCGATATATTTTAGGTTTATTTTCCACTTTTTAGAGCCTATAGAGGAATGTAGGTTTTTTTTTTATTATTTTTTCATTAGTGGCCGAGTGGTTATCGCGCTTGGCTACTGATCCTTAGATCAGTAGCAAAGCGTTGATCAGTCCTTAGATCAGTAGCCAAGCGTTGGAGCCAAGCGTTGATAGCTACTGATCCTTAGATCAGAACCCAGGTCCTAAGGGACCCAGGTCCCTTAGGACCTGAGTTCGAGACCCCGGTAAGGCATGGATGTGTGTGTCGTTATTCTGCTGAGGTCCTGCCATCCTCTCAGACCTTCTACTACGGCATATATCGGGGCGGGGGTGGCTCAGTCGGTAGCGCGCCAGGCTCGTAATCTGTAGTTCCCAGGTTCGAGTCCCAGCTGGGTCAGCGTTGAGATTTATCTCCGCAAAATTCCCCGCCCTGCCCAAGGTCAGTAGGGGACACCGATGGGCTTGGAAAGGCCGCCGTCCATCGGATGGGACGTTAAGCCGTGGCCCGGTGTGCGGGTTTGGGTTGGGTTGTTTTACCTCTGAGCGGCACTTTTTTGCACACCATGGGCTAAATGGCCAGGTCACATGGACCCCGAAGGTTGGGAGAGGGGACCCACTGGAACAGCTGTTGGGAGACAGATGGTAGCCTCCCGTCAAGGCCATCCAGCGTGTTCTTTAACGTGCACAGGGTATGGCTCTCCCGCACACGGCGCCACGGCTTAACGTCCCATCCGACGGACGGCGGCCTTTCCAAGCCCATCGGTGTCCCCTACTGACCGTGGGCAGGGCGGGGAATTTTGCTGAGATAAATCTCAACGGTGACCCAGCTGGGACTCGAACCTGGGAACTACAGATTACGAGCCTGGCGCGCTACCGACTGAGCCACCCGCGCCCCTCCCCGTGTGCGGAGAGCCATACCCTGTGCACGTTAAAGAACACGCTGGATGGCCTTGACGGAAGGCTACCATCTGTCTCACAACAGCTGTTCCAGTGGGTTCCCTCCCCCAACTTTTTCTGAGCTTTCGGGGCCCTTGTGACCTGGCCATTTAGCCCATGGTGTGCAAAAATGTGCCGCTCAGAGGTAAAACAACCCAACGTTAAATCACACGATGGGTAGCCTTGACGACAGGCTTCCATCTAAAGAACACGATGGATAGCCTTGATGACAGGCTACCATCTAAAGAACACGATGGATAGCCTTGACGACAGGCTACCATCTAAAAACACGATGGATAGCCTTGACGACGGGCTTGCATCTAAAGAACACGATGGATAGCCTTGACGACAGGCTACCATCTAAAGAACACGATGGATAGCCTTGACGACAGGCTTCCATCTAAAGAACACGATGGATAGCCTTGACGACAGGCTACCATCTAAAGAACACGATGGATAGCCTTGACGACAGGCTTCCATCTAAAGAACACGATAGATAGCCTTGACGACAGGCTACCATCTAAAGAACACGATGGATAGCCTTGACGACAGGCTACCATCTAAAGAACACGATGGATAGCCTTGACGACAGGCTTCCATCTAAAGAACACGATAGATAGCCTTGACGACAGGCTTCCATCTAAAGAACACGATAGATAGCCTTGACGACAGGCTTCCATCTATCTGCCAATAGCTGTCCAGTGGGTTTCATTTCCCCAAACTTTCTATGGCGGGGTCCGTGCGACCTGGTCATTTAGCCAATTGCATGCAAAAACAAAATGTCGTTCAGAGGTAAAACAACCGACAATAACAACAACCCTGGTGGCCTGCGCCTGCCTCTCCAGGACTTCGGTTGTCATGTGGACTCTTAGGAGACTATTGCACAACCCATGCCTGCCTTACCGACTTTTCCTCAGTGTAGAACTTTCAGGTGCAGTATATCGTCTGCTGTTTTCTAAGTAGGATTGTTTTATGTCTGAGCATCACTTTTTTTGCACTAAATTGCCAAGTCACAAGGACCCCGAAGTCTCAGACAATGTTGGAGGGACGGGATCTACTGCACAGCTGTTAGGAGGCAGATGGGAAACCTCCCGTCCAGGCCGTCCAGCGTCTTCTTCAACGTTCACAGGATATGCTGTCCTGTACATGGGACCATGGTGTAATGTGTGGTCAGACGGAAGGCCGTCTGTCCAAGGCCCATCGCTTGAACCTGGCATTGTGAGAATGTACTTTCCTTAGTGGTAAAGGATGGGTTGGGTTGTTTTACCTCTGAGCGGCACTTTTTTTGCAAACAATGGGCTAATGGCCAGGTCACAAGGACCCCGAAGAATCAGAGAAGGTTGGGGGAGGGGACCCACTGGAACAGCTGTTGGGAGACAGATGGTAGACTCCCGTCAAGGCCATCCAGAGTGTTCTTTAACATTGGGTTGTTTTACCTCTGAGCGGCACTTTTTTGCACACCATGGGCTAAATGGCCAGGTCACAAGGACCCCGAAGGCTCAGAGAAGGTTGGGAGAAGGGGACCCACTGGAACAGCTGTTGGGAGACAGATGGTAGCCTCCCGTCAAGGCCATCCAGCGTGTTTTTTAACGTTGGGTTGTTTTACCTCTGAGCTGCACTTTTTTGCACACCATGGGCTAAATGGCCAGGTCACAAGGATCCCGAAGGCTCAGAGAAGGTTGGGGGAGGGGACTCACTGGAACAGCTGTTGGGAGACAGATGGTAGCCTCCCGTCAAAGTCATCCAGTGCGTTCTTTAACGTTGGATTGTTTTACCTCTGAGCGGTACTTTTTTGCACGCCATGGGCTAAATGACCAGGTCACAAGGACCCTGAAGGCTCAGAAAAGATTGGGAGAGGGGACCCACTGGAACACTGTTAGGAGACAGATGGTAGCCTCCCGTCAAGGCCATCCAGCGTGTTCTTTAACGTTGGGTTGTTTTACCTCTGAGCGGTACTTTTTTGCACGCCATGGGCTAAATAATCAGGTCACAAGGACCCCGAAGGCTCAGAGAAGGTTGGGGGAGGGGACCCACTGGAACAGCTGTTGGGAGACAGATGGTAGCCTCCCGTCAAGGCCATCCAGTGTATTCTTTAACGTACACGGGGTATGGCTCTCCTGCACACGGGGCCACGGCTTAACGTCTCACCCGACAGACGGCTGTCTTTCTAAGCCCATCTGTGTCCCCTACTGACCGTGGGCAGGGCGGGGAATTTTGCGGAGATAAATCTCAACGCTGACCCAGCTGGGACTCGAACCTGGTAACTACAGATTACGAGCCTGGCGCGCTACCTACTGAGCCACCCCTTCCCCCAGGTAAAGGATGATGGGAAATATTCCGTAAATGATAAGGAAAAGGGGAGGGGTGACAAATGTTATCAACAAAATTGACTTCCCCCTGACCTTTAAAAGGTAAAAGGAGCCACCAAAAACCCCTGTAATGGAAGAGGCTTTAACGTTTGGCGATATACTTGGATAGTTGTGATGAGAGAAGAATAAAGTTCATCATCTGCCATTGCCCCGAAGGTCACGGGATTCTACGAGACGCAATTCTTGCAATGAACAGGAAGTGGCGCCATCATCCTCTTTGCTCTCTGTTGGATGTTGCAAGTGGAACAGGAAGGTACAGATAGCATCTTTCAACAGCAGAGGATGCTTTTCTGATCTTCCTTCATCTGTAATGCAAGAAACGTTTGCTACTAGGATCTTATGCACTTAAAAAAGATTACATTTCTCCCCCCCCCTAAAGCCAATAAGAATCGATAATTTAGGTTTTGAATATTAATTTTGATGGGAGCCAAATAATACTTTCTGCAGAAGCATTCATGACGCAGCAGCAGAGAGCTGACTACCGTCGTGTATAGGTTTCTGCTGTCTCGTGCAACTGACACGTGCATGTCATGTGATTTGCATCAACGGAAACTTGGGCATGCTCCTCATAAGGCATGCCGCGTGTGACGTCACGAGACTGTCAACTGTTTTTTTTTTCCAGCACTCGCTATGAATTTATTGTCGAGTTTAATCAAACAGGTTAATCCAGGAAAATTTATCTTTTAATTTTTCTGTGTGGACGTTTAATTTTTATTTAATCGAGACACGTCTCCTAAACGTAAATCCCTCTCAAGTGATAGCGAAATTAAGGAATAGCGAAAAGTTATGACTTTGGTAAGTAAAGTACACCTAGTTCTGTTTTTACACGATTTTGATTTAACACGGTTTAGAAAAAAAATTTCAATTATTTTTTACACGATTTATTTTTTATCTAACACGGTTCAAACGGCGCCTTTTTCAAAATTTCCATTTGAATTTAATTCTGAGAAAATATTTCTGTTCAAGAAAAAAATTCCTAGAATTTACGTTTATAACAAAGATGCCGCCGCTTTTATGATCATATTTTGCGAAGTAGTTTTAACTTTGAAATGTACAGTCGCTCAAAAAAGTATCCGAACACTATGGTTGATTGCAGAATTCATAAAAAATATCTGGCAACGATTTTTTTTAGAAATTAGCGATCTGGCAACCTTCGTGTCGCGTGACACGAAGGTTGCCAGATCGCTAATTTCTAAAAAAAATCGTTGCCAGATATTTTTTATGAATTCTGCAATCAACCATAGTGTTCGGATACTTTTTTGAGCGACTGTGGGTGGTCATATTATTTTGATACTAGATCGTGTGGGCTCACTCACGGAAATATTGAGCGTGTGCAGTTACCGTTCACAGCAAACTGGAGCGTTTGCAGTAACTGCACACGCTCCAGTTTGCTGTGAACGGGAACTGGAGCGTGTACAGTTGCTGTACACGCTCCAGATATTTTTTCTGAATTCAGTAATCACGTGACACGAAGGTTGCCAGATCACTGATTTCTAAAAAAATCGTTGCCAGATATTTTTTATGAATTCTGTAATCAACCATAGTGTTCGAATACTTTTTTGAGCAACTGTACTATAGAAGCAGCATTGGAGTATGAACACGACGGTCGAAATGATTCAAGCGATAAAAGTGATTTAATTCCAGTCTTACGCAAACGAATGCGTCTATTGTCAGAAAGTGACAACGAATTACAATCTAGTTAATAAGCATATGTAAGTCATTTTTTTGGACTCTTATATTCTTGAATTAGTGACATATTATTTTCTTTATGAAGGGTAATTTACTTTATATATGTACATATAATTATCTTTATAAAATAAAAAATGTGTTTAAATGAATAAAAATCAAATAAAGATTTAATTAAAGATTTTGATATGACTTGTTTGAAAGCAGTTTATTATTTGCCCTGGGTTTTCACGTCTGGAACCAGTTTTTCCTCTGGTTTTTGTTGCGTAAAAGCGTCTACCTTGTTTTTGGATGTTGCAATCCGTGGTGGTATATCCTCATTTCAATATTTTCCCTGTGGTGTTGGATTTGCTGATCGCGGTTTTTCCGAATGCTTCGGGGACAGGTGTTGCTCAGTCGCTAGTGTGCCAGGTTAGTAATCTGCAGTTCTCACGTTCGAGTCCCAGCTGGGTCAGTGTTGAGACCTATCTGCGGAAAATTCCCCGCCCTGCCCACGGTCAGTAGGGGACACCGATGGGCTTGGAAAGACCGCCGTCCGTCGGATGGGACGTTAAGCCGTGGCCCAGTGTGTGGGAGAGCCATAGCCTGTGCAAATGAAAGAACACGCTGGATGGCCTTGACGAGAGGCTACCATCTGTATCCCAACAGCTGTTCCAGTGGGTCCCCTCCCCCAACCCTTCTCTAAGCCCTCGGGATCCTTGTGACCTGGCCATTTAGCCCATTGTGTGCAAAAAAGTGCCGCTCAGAGGTAAAACAATCCAAATCGAACGCTTCATTTTCAAAACACATATCTCCCGCGATGGACAAGTTTTTTGTAGTTAATAAAAATAATAAGTAAGTATGCACTATATTGCTAATCATACTGGAAAATTTCCACGTTTTGTGATTTTCTGATTGCATTACGTTTGTGAGATATTCCGTCTCTTTTTTTGAAGGGGGACGCAAAAGTTAGAAAACATATTGAGCATTCTATTTTAATTGACGAAATGTTATCGGACGTTGTCCTGCTTAACTGCTCCCAATATAAAAAAATCTTTAAACGAAATCAACCCATTAGAGTCCTCCAGCAATAAAATTGTACAGTCACTCAAAAAAATATCCGAACACTATGATTGATTACAGAATTCAGAAAAAAAAAAATATCGGGCAACGATTTTCTTTAGAAATTAGTGATCTGGCAACCTTCGTGTCACGTGACACGAAGGTTGCCAGATCACTAATTTCTGAAAAAATCGTTACCGGATATTTTTTCTGAATTCTGTAATCAACCATAGTGTTCGGATAGTTTTTTTTGAGCGACTGTACACTCACTGCTCATTGAACCTGTTATGTCATTATAAGACCATGTTATGTCATTATATTTATATGACCATGTTATGTTATTATAAGCTAACTTCGAAGCTTCTAAGTTAAAGCGTTTCATTATTAAATGGGACTTTAGATAAATCGAAGATCTGAATCAAATCTATCTAAATTTCTACTTTTCATGAATAATAATAATTCAATTGATATTAAAATGAGGATATATTCCCTTAATATTTAAAAAATTATGGAAGTTTGAATATTTAACAACATCAATGGCTTACGTCAGAATTTAACTATAAGAAGAATTATAATTTGAATAAGAATCCACTAGCCCCGGGTTTGTGTCGTTTTTCTGCTGAGGTTCTGCCATCCTCACAGACTTTCTACTATGGCAAATAAACTGACAGGCTCCCGTCAGACCTCTGTGGCAAGCAGCTGCTTGAGGGGGTATTTATTTATTTTTTATTTAGATTAAATGAATTGTTATTTTTGCTATTGCCCTTTTATAAATTTTTGCTAAGTATGTGAGAATGAAGACGTTGTCTGACATATTTCTAACATCTTTTATTTTTTTACAGGGTAATGAAGAAAAAGTTACTGGAAATCTTTAAAAATTAAATCATCTTGAAAGAAGAGATCTCAGAGGATTGCTTTAAACAATTTGAACAAAGGAGTCGCAAATGCAGAAAGAAATCTTTACCACACAATAAATCAGTTATCTATATTTCACTCTTTAGTTAATATAGACCTATAAAAATATTAAAAAGCTTTGCTAAACGTTTTCTGCTAATTTGTGGAAGAAACTGTTCTGAGGCCTGTCATCTCGAAGCCAGGAAAAGAACTTTTCATTCATTTGTGTACAGTTCATCTTGATAGTATAACTCAGTTTTTTCTTTCGATTTATATATTCAAATCAGTAAAGGCAATGATGCCGATTTCGGTCATTGTCCTTTTAGTAGTGCTATTCTCTCACATCTTGTGTCAAAGCGACGATCAATTGAAAGAGATTCATAATGAACCCAACACAGAGGCAGCAACGATATCGAATAGTGTGGTTTCTACTCGAATGTTATGCGCCTACGAAAATGGCACTGAATTCAATGAAACGCAGGTTGGATCTAGAAGGAAACGCCAGGCAGAGTCACTCAGAGACAGTGAATCTACTGAAAAGCCAGTTGACGACCAGCAAGGTTTAGCAACCAGTAGCTACAAAGTCACTGAAAATCCTCATCATAAAGTAAATTTCAACGATTGTATAATTACTCCAGTCGACGACGGGGATTTCTATCTGCTCGATTCAGGAATGGCTTTCGTCCCTGTTTACAACATAGCCTATCCCATCACTCACTATGAAATAAGGAACTGCAATCTCTTGATTTGTTCCCATTACATAGGAACAGAGTCCAAGTTTTCGTATACGTTAGCCACCATAACCAATGTCGGTCTTGGCATATCCACGGTGGCCATTTTCCTTCACATGATCCTCTTTTGCGTCTTGGACAGTCTGAGAAATCTTCCTGGTTGTTGTCTGTTTTCTCTCTGCATTTCTCTCCTCTTCGCTTACTTCGGATTTTTCCTCATAATAATCATTCCCGAGGAACACCCCTGCAAACCCATCGCCATCTTCATCTTGTACTTCTTCTTAACCTCCTTCTTCTGGATGAACACCCTCGGTTTCGACGTCTGGAGATCTCTCCGGATGGTGACATCCAAACTGAGACTCTCCACAGACAGATTCCAGTGGAAACGCTTCGCTCTCTATTCCGTTTACGGCTGGGGGACACCCATCGCCATCATAGTGATTGCGATCATCGTCGATAGCGCCGAGAGCACCCCGGACTCGTACCGATTGCTCTTCCACGATCAGTATTGTTGGTTCCGATACAAAAGCGCCCTCCTCGTGTATTTCGCCATGCCTCTCTTCGTCGTCCTCAGCCTCAATCTGATCTTCTTCGTGTCCAGTTTCGTGATGATCAACGGAGCTTCGATGAAAACTTCCGAAAACCGCGCTGCGCTGTGGACCCGGTTCCTCATCTTCATGAGGCTGTCAGTCATCATGGGCTTGACCTGGATCTTCGGATGTTTGGCAACGGCTTTCCAGTCGGATCCTCTGTGGTACATCTTTGTGATTTTTAACACTCTGCAGGGTCTGCTCATCTTCTTCAGTTTCACTTTCAGCGACAAAACCAGAAAGGAGTGTCAGAAGAAGTTAAACCTCCGCAAAATCTCTGTCTTTCCGACACAGTCTAGTTCCCACCAAACCAACGAATCCTCCACGGTGTGACATAAATCAGATTTCGTTATTTCCAAAACACTTCCATTACATCACATTAAGAAGGGTTGGGTTGGGTTGTTTTACCTCTGAGCGGCACTTTTTTGCACATCATGGGCTAAATGGTCAGGTCACATGGACCCCGAAGGCTCAGAGAAGGTTGGGGGAGGGGACCCACTGGAACAGCTGTTGGGAGACAGATGGTAGCCTCCCGTCAAGGCCATCAAGCGTGTTCTTTAACGTTGGGTTGTTTTACCTCTGAGCGGCACTTTTTTGCACACCATGGGCTAAATGGCCAGGTCACATGGACCCCGAAGGCTCAGAGAAGGTTGGGGGAGGGGACCCACTGGAACAGCTGTTGGGAGACAGATGGTAGCGTCCCGTCAAGGCCATCCAGCGTGTTCTTTAATGTTGGATTGTTTTACCTCTGAGCGGCACTTTTTTGCACACCATGGACTAAATGACCAGGTCACAAGGACCCCGAAGGCTCAGAGAAGGTTGGGAGGAGGGGACCCACTGGAACAGCTGTTGGGAGACAGATGGTAGCCTCCCGTCAAGGCCATCCAGCGTGTTCTTTAACGTTGGGTTGTTTTACCTCTGAGCGGTAATTTTGTGCACACCATGGGCTAAATGGCCAGGTCACAAGGACCCGAAGGATCAGAGAAGGTTGGGGGAGGGGACCGACTGGAACAGCTGTTGGGAGACAGATGGTAGCCTCCCGTCAAGGCCATCCAGCGTGTTCTTTAACATGCACAGGGTATGGCTCTCCCGCACACGGGGCCACGGCTTAACGTCCCATCCTACGGACGGCGGCCTTTCCAAGCCCATCGGTGTCCCCTACTGACTCAGGGAGTTTTGCAGAGATAAATCAACGCTGGCTGAGGTAGGACTCAAACCTGGGAAGTGCAGATTATGAGACTGGCGCGCTACAGACTCAGCCATCCTACGCCCCATGGGTATTAAAAAAAAATATACTAAATTAAATAAAATGTTAAATTTTCTTTTTAATATATATTGTATCTACTTTGTCATTCTGCATTATTTTAGCCGAGAGTTTTAGAAAATGAAATATATATTTTTGTGCTGCCAAGAAAAAAGCTTTTAAAAAACTTGACCTAGGATAGCAGTGGCGCCTCCATTGCGAATCCCCAACTGCAGACGATTAACTCTTGTGCAATATTTCTGCTTATTCAATCTACCACTTAATCGATTAATTATTTCTGCACAATTAATCGATTCATTCTTTGTCCTTGACCGATTGGAAATGCCACTTCAGAGGTCACGTGGGTCTTCCCCGAGTCGTGAAACGCGAGCAGTATGCAGATCGAGACCTTTTTTTTCTGCCAAAAGATCTCCTTATCTCTTACAGTTTCCTTGTTTCGAACTTTCCCCCTGAAAGAAAAAGATATTAGAATTGTAATCGTTTTCCTGCTGCTCGTGTTTTTTTTGCCTTGAAGAGACGTATTTCGCAAATAGCTTGTACGAAGGTCATCTCTTCCAGAGTGTTTTGGTGGCAGCTCCATTATTCCCAGAGGCAAGACCAGTCTGGACAATAAATAACATTCGCCGTTTTTCCTCCTTCTTTCCTACACTGCTAATAAAAAGTTCTTCATTAAGCGTTGGCAATTGCCTCGATTTCGGCTGCGTTTTCGAATCGCTTGCCCCAACTGAAGTCAGCGCTTCGATGGAATCACGTGGGAGCACGAGGCAGGCGAATCCACGAACTGGATTGCACTCGAGGTAAGTGCCTCTCTTCGGAAGTGTACTTTATAATTAAAGACCGCTTTCAGGGTTAGGTTGTTTTACCTCTGAGCGGCACTTTTTTGCACACCATGGGCTAAATGGCCAGGTCACATGGACCCCGAAGGCTCAGAGAAGGTTGTGGGAGGGG
Source organism: Ryuthela nishihirai (assembly GCA_038380435.1). Classification (NCBI taxonomy): domain Eukaryota; kingdom Metazoa; phylum Arthropoda; class Arachnida; order Araneae; family Heptathelidae; genus Ryuthela; species Ryuthela nishihirai. Next base: position 53,644,807 of record JAWZYU010000008.1, read on the forward strand.
ACCCACTGGAACAGCTGTTGGGAGACAGATGGTAGCCTCCCGTCAAGGCTATCCAGCGTGTTCTTTAACGTTGGGTTGTTTTATCTCTGAACGTCACTTTTTTTTGCACACCATGGGCTAAATGGCCAGGTCACATGGACCCCGAAGGCTCAGAGAAGGTTGTGGGAGGGGACCCACTGGAACAGCTGTTGGGAGACAGATGGTAGCCTCCCGTCAAGGCTATCCAGCGTGTTCTTTAACGTTGGGTTGTTTTATCTCTGAACGTCACTTTTTTTTGCACACCATGGGCTAAATGGCCAGGTCACATGGACCCGAAGGCTCAGAGAAGGTTGGGGGAGGGGACCCACTGGAACAGCTGTTGGGGACAGATGGTAGCCTCCCGTCAAGGCTATCCAGCGTGTTCTTTAACGTTGGGTTGTTTTATCTCTGAACGGCACTTTTTTGCACACCATGGGCTAAATGGCCAGGTCACATGGACCCCGAAGGCTCAGAGAAGGTTGTGGGAGGGGACCCACTGGAACAGCTGTTGGGAGACAGATGGTAGCCTCCCGTCAAGGCTATCCAGCGTGTTCTTTAACGTGCACAGGCTCCCCCGCACACGGGGCCACTCTTAACTCCCGCACACGGGCCTATGGCTCTCCCGCACACGGGAGAACTCCACACACCGCATATGGCTCTCCCGCACACGGGGGGTGTAACTCCGCACACCGCATATGGCTCTCCCGCACACGGGGGGTGTAACTCCGCACACCGCATATGGCTCTCCCGCACACGGGGGATGTAACTCCGCACACCGCATATGGCTCTCCCGCACACGGGGCCACGGCTTAACGTCCCATCCGACGGAGGCGGCCTTTCCAAGCCCATCGGTGTCCACTACTGGCCGTTTTCAGGTCTTCAGTGTAGCCCAGGGTACTTAATCTTCACATGGCAAACAATTTTTAACGGTACTGAAGTCATTACTTCCTAGTGATCTCTCATTATTTTTCTAAAGTTGAAGATGCATTCACTAAATATTAATATTCATTACGTCTGACTTCCGAGTAGGTTAATTTAATTATAAATGTGTTAATTGTCTTGTTCCAATCTGTGCTTTTAGTATCTTTTCAATTAATTCTTTGGTTAACGGATGTATAAACCCTACTTTTATTGAAATCTAAATCTTAAACTTCTGATCTTTCTGGGGCGGGGGTGGCTCAGTCGGTAGCGCGCCAGGCTCGTAATCTGTAGTTCCCAGGTTCGAGTTCCTGCTGGGTCAGCGTTGAGATTTATCTCCGCAAAATTCCCCGCCCTGCCCACGGTCAGTAGGGGACACCGATGGGCTTGGAAAGGCCGCCGTCCGTCGGATTGGACGTTAAGCCGTGGCCCCCGTGTCCGGGAGAGCCATACCCTGTGCACGTTAAAGAACACGCTGGATGGCCTTGACGGTAGGCTACCATCTGTCTCCCAACAGCTGTTCCAGTGGGTCCCCTCCCCCAACCTTCTCTGAGCCTTCGGGGTCCATGTGACCTGGCCATTTAGTCCATGGTGTGCAAAAAAGTGCCGCTCAGAGGTAAAACAATCCAACGTTAAAGAACACGCTGGATGGCTTTGACCGGAGGCTACCATCTGTCTCCCAACAGCTGTTCCAGTGGGTCCCCTCCCCCAACCTTCTCTGAGCCTTCGGGGTCCATGTGACCTGGCCATTTAGTCCATGATGTGCAAAAAAGTGCCGCTCAGAGGTAAAACAATCCAACGTTAAAGAACACGCTGGATGGCTTTGACCGGAGGCTACCATCTGTCTCCCAACAGCTGTTCCAGTGGGTCCCCTCCCCCAACCTTCTCTGAGCCTTGGGGGTCCATGTGACCTCGCCATTTAGTCCATGGTGTGCAAAAAAGTGCCGCTCAGAGGTAAAACAATCCAACGTTAAAGAACACGCTGGATGGCTTTGACCGGAGGCTACCATCTGTCTCCCAACAGCTGTTCCAGTGGGTCCCCTCCCCCAACCTTCTCTGAGCCTTGGGGGTCCATGTGACCTGACCATTTAGCCCATGGTGTGGAAAAAAGTGCCGCTCAGAGGTAAAGCAACCCAACCCAACTCTGATCTTTCTGATAAGTGTTTAATAATGCCAGCCTTAGATCCTCAAAAATACGGCCACGCACGTTCAAAAGTTTACAAACAATGGCCTAGTGGTTTACAAGTCGGGTTTCATTTCCCCAAAATTTAAAACGGTCTTGTTTTGCTTAATGCTGCGAATATCTCTATAGTTGAAGGTGAAACATACCAAGGAGCCAAAATAATGTTGATAACATAATAAACATTGATTTTAATGACTCGATAGGTTGATTTATTATGGATAATTTTGGATTATATTGATTTAAGCACTTTAGCGATGTTTCATTGGTTTACATATCATCGTGGAAGCTACTATCCAATGATAAATAAGCAATTACAATTTCGCAGATTACTGAAATATCCGAAAAGTTTATAAAAGCAAAAACAAATGACTCCTCAAGTAATCTGATCACCACACAGGTCTGGCAGGAGCTTGGGAGTTTAAAACACCAAACAGAAGATTTACGAGGACTGGGGGCACAGATTTAATGGTAAGAAATCCCTCCATCATACCTGTATTGAAATTTTAACCACCAATCCTAGTTTCGTAGAAGAAAGGGTGCACAGATGGGCTTGGAAAAGAAACCGTCCAGCGTGTGGGAAGTAAGAGCCAGATCCGTGCATGTTTTAAAAAAATAAGTTGGACGATGCCTTGCCTGACGTCTACCATCCGTGTACTGACAGGTATCCAGTGGGTTATTTTCCCATAATCCTGTTTGAGCCCCTTGGGGTGGCTCAGTCGGTAGCGCGCTAGGATCGTAATCTGTAGTTCCTAGGTTCGAGTCCCAACTGGGTCAGCGTTGAGATTTATCTCCACAAAATTTCCCTCCCTGCCCACGGTCAGTAGGGGACACCGATGGTCTTGGAAAAGCCGCCGTCAGTCGGATGGAACGTTAAGCCGTGGCACCGTGTGTGGAAGAGCCATACCCTGTGCACGTTAAAGAACACACTGGATGGCCTTGACGGACCATATGTCTCCCAACAGCTGTTCCAGTGGGTCCCCTCCCCCAACCTTCTCTGAGCCTTCGGGGTCGATGTGTCTTGGCCATTTAGCCCAGCGTGTGCAAAAAGTGCCTCTCAGAGGTAAAACTACCCAACCCCCTTGGGGTACTTGTGACCTGGACATTTAACCCATTGTGTGCAAGATGTCTCTCTGAGGGGAAAAACAACTGAATATTTTAAGTGCAAGTAAGTTTTAAAAGTCTCTGAGGGGAAAAACAACTGAATATTTTAAGTGCAAGTAAGTTTTAAAAGTCTCTGAGGACAAAGAATCGATTGATGAAACAACCGCTGCATGTCATCGTCTGCTCTGACAAAGAATTAATAGTCAATTAAGAAATCGATTTCCCATCAAAGGTCAAAGCGACCTTCAGTCAATATTGGACTAATCCATTCTGCCGACGAAGCTTAATTAGGAGGAGAAATAAAAATGCAAAAAACCTCCTCCTTTGTAATGACTCCTTTGAATGGCATAAGGAATATAAGCCTTCGCGTGCCTTGCAGATTATTTGAAAAGCGCTGGCCGTGGGTCACGTGTTGCTTTCGTCATGGGCCTCCCACGCGGTCAATTGGCAAACGATTACCTCGTGCAGATATTGCGCAAGATGCTTTATTATTTTCGGCGATGTTTTTCATTTCCGCGGCATGTGGGTCGATCTCATTTCGTTTTTTGTTTTCCTGAAGAAACAGTCAACGAATGGGAGTTGATTTCGGTATCGGTTTTTATTTCATCAATCATTGGACGCATGAATCTGTCTCGCGACGTGATCCATGCGTTCACTTCTCAGTTTTGCCAAACGATCAGCGCGATAACCTCCAATTCGAGAGAAGGACCTGGAGTAGTTTTTTTTTTTTCCAATTGCTAAAATATTCCACCAGACTGGAAAAGTGAAAATAATATCCCCCATGGAACAAAATGTAATAGTTATTTTTTAAATCTATTTTTAGTCTCGGACATAAAATATGAGAGGGCTAAAATAAATTGTACAAAAAGAACTGTTTTGGATTTCAAACCACGTAGGCAAATTTGATATTTCGCATAAGACCGCCGGATTTCCGGTCGAGAGAGGGGGAAGGAATTCGATGGGTAAGCCCCCCCCCCCCCCCCCCCCTCCGGTTACGTCTCTACCACCAAATATGTCAAACGAGAATTCTCATTTCGTGGTAATTTTGATTTATCGATGAAATTCGGTTGCTTTAAAACTGTTTAGAATCGCCCCCTCATTTGAACCAAAAAGTCGCTCAAAAAAGTATCCGGACACTATGCTTTATTACAGAATTCAGAAAAAATATCTGGCAACGTTTTTTTTTTTTATAAATTAGTAATCTGGCAACCTCTGTGTCACGTGACACGCAGGTTGCCAGATCACTAATTTCTAAAAAAAAACGTTGCCAGATATTTCTTTTCTGAATTCTGAAGTCAAACATAGTGTCCGGATATTTTTTTGAGCGACTGTACTCCCCCCCCCTCCCCAATGCTTTGTTCACTCAGCCATTGCGTACCCAAGAGAGGGGGGGGGGCTATTGCCAAGAGGGTATATAAAATATGTTATTCAAGTTTTCGAAAGGGGAGGAAGATCCGAAAATCAGACTCTAAAGAAGTCAACACCCATCACCATCAACAGCACTTATCCGTTGCATTGAAACGTATCAACAACCATAGCAACTCCTCTCTTTCCCGGGGCGGGGGTGGCTCAGTCGGTAGCGCGCCAGGCTCGTAATCTGTAGTTCCGAGGTTCGAGTCCCAGCTGGGTCAGCATTGAGATTTATCTCCGTAAAATTCCCCGCCCTGCCCACGGTCAGCAGGGGACACCGATGGGCTTGGAAAGGCCGCCGTCCGTCGGATGGGATGTTAAGCCGTGGCCCCGTGTGCGGGAGAGACATACCCTGTGCACGTTAAAGAACACGCTGGATGGCCTTGATTGGAGGCTACCATCTCCCTCCAAACAGCTGTTTCAGTGGGTCCCCTCCCCCAACCTTCTCTGAGCCTTCGGGGTCCTTGTGACCTGGCCATTTAGCCCATGGTGTGCAAAAAGAGTGCCGCTCAGAGGTAAAGCAACCCAACATTAAAGTACACGCTGGATGGCCTTGACGGGAGGCTACCATCTGTCTCCCAACAGCTGTTCCAGTGGGTCCAGTGGGATGTTAAGCGTGGCCCCGTGTGCGGGAGAGACATACCCTGTGCACGTTAAAGAACACGCTGGATGACCTTGATTGGAGGCTACCATCTCCCTCCAAACAGCTGTTTCAGTGGGTCCCCTCCCCCAACCTTCTCTGAGCCTTCGGGGTCCTTGTGACCTGGCCATTTAGCCCATGGTGTGCAAAAAGAGGCCGCTCAGAGGTAAAGCAACCCAACATTAAAGAACACGCTGGATGGCCTTGACGGATGGCTACCATCTGTCTCCCACCAATGGGACCCCAACTTTCTCTGAACCTTCCGGGTCCATGTGACCTGGCCATTTAGCCCATGGTGTGCAAAAAAGTGCCGCTCAGAGGTAAAACAATCGAATCCTCTCTTTCTCAAGATAAGTTGCTACAGAATATATGCCCCTGGTTCGAGTCTCAATTGTACAAAAGTTGATATTTGTGTCGTGTATCTCCAACTCTATTTTTCTATGATCAGAACTTTGAGAATATGTCTTGTGTTGTGTTTTGTAAATTATCCTCTGAATCTTTTCCTATATCTGCCAGTATTATTTCAGGTATCTGTTTTTGCTCAATAAATTTGCCAAATTTTCGTGATTTTTGTTGATGTAAGTTCAAATGTTTTCAAGTGATTGTACTTTTTTTTTGGTTGCCATTTAAATCGCACGAGCTTCTGAAATGTCAAATGCTTTGCTTTACTGTGAAAATTTTGTCTATCTCAATAAAATTTTTTATGATTCTAGAAATAATTTTATGTGTTTTTCTGAATATATAATGATTACAAAATGCACTACAAATATTTTGCATTCCAAAAAATGCTTTTTTTTTCATGTCTGTTTTCTGTTGGGAGACATCCATATGTCTCCCAACAGCTGTTCCAGTGGGGCCCCTCCCCCTACCTTCTCTGAGCTTTCAGGGTCCTTGTGACCTGGCCATTTAGTCCATGGTGTGCAAAAAATTGTCGCTCAGAGGTAAAACAACCCAACGTTAAAGATCACGCTGGACGGCCTTGACGGGAGGCTACCATCTGTCTCCCAACAGCTGTTCCAGTGGGTCCCCTCCCCCAACCTTCTCTGAGCCTTCGGGGTCCATGTGACCTGGCCATTTAGCCCATGGTGTGCAAAAAAATGCCAGTCAGAGGTAAAACAACCCAACGTTAAAGAACACGCTGGATGGCCTTGACGGGAGGCTACCATCTGTCTCCCAACAGCTGTTCCAGTGGGTCCCCTCCCCCAACCTTCTCTGAGCCTTCGGGGTCCACGTGACCTGGCCATTTAGCCCATGGTGTGCAAAAAAAGTGCCGCTCAGAGGTAAAACAACCCAACTCCTTCCCCTAGCCTCGTGCACGAGCTTTCGCGCCGCGGGCTAGTTAGTCATATACGGCATAAACAATTCGTCAACACTTACTTACACGGAGCAGCTTTAGACCCGAAAAACAACAACAGTGAGTCATCCCAGCACAGACATTTCCAAGAACACATAAAAATATATACAACAATATCATACAACAAAAATATACAATAAATAAATAAATATAATATTCGAAATAAATATAAAATTCGAGGGACATGACAGAGGGGACCCACTGGAACAACTGTTGGGTGACAGATGGTATTGAATTGTTGTATACATTTTTATGTGTTCTGCATGGCCACACTGCATGGTCTCCCGTCTAGGCCATGCAGTGTGTTCTTTAACGTGCACAGGGTATGGCTCTTCCGCACATGGGACCACGGTTTAACGTCCCATCCAACGGACGGCGGGTTTTCTAAGCCCATCGGTAAAAGTCGCTAATCCAATATCTCCGAGGCTTAGAGAAAAAGCTTTTGTGCGACTCCTTGACAAGGTTGTGCACCACTCTACTAATATGTAATATAATTACATTCAGGAATACTTTAACTTACTCTTCATATATTTATAACGTCCGATTGCACAAGATCTTCCAAAAGTTCTGACCTAATATTATCTCAGGAACACTAAAATCATATCCAAGGAATGACCACCAGTAAGAGGGGAGGTGGTGGCTCAGTCGGTAGCGTGGCAGGCTCGTAATCTGTAGTTCCCAGGTTCGAGTTCCAGCTGGGTCAGCGTTGAGATAAATCTCAAAATTCCCTGCCCTGCCCATGGTCAGTAGGGGACACCGATGGACTTGGAAAGGCCGCCGTCCGTCGGATTGGACGTTAAGCCGTGGCCCCGTGTGCGGGAGAACCATACCCTGTGCCCGTTAAAGAACACGCTGAATGGAATTGACGGGAGGCTACCATCTGTCTCCCAACAGGTGTTCCGGTCGGTTGGGTTGGGTTGTTTTACCTCTGAGCGGCACTTTTTTGCACACCATGGGCTAAATGGCCAGGTCACATGGACCCCGAAGGCTCAGAGAAGGTTGGGGGAGGGGACCCACTGGATCAGCTGTTAGGAGACAGATGGTAGCCTCCCGTCAAGGGCATCCAGCGTGTTCTTTAACGTGCACAGGGTATGGCTCTCCCGCACACGGGGCCACGGCTTAACGTCCCATCCGACGGACGGCGGCCTTTTCAAGCCCATCTCTGTCCCCTACTGACCGTGGGCAGGGCGGGGAATTTTGCGGAGATAAATCTCAACGCTGACCCAGCTGGGACTCGAACCTGGGAACTACAGATTACGAGCCTGACGCGCTACCGACTGAGCCACCCCGCCCCGTTCCGGTCGTTCCCCCCCCCCCCAAACTTCTCTGAGCCTTCGGGGTCCTTGTGACCTGGCCATTTAGCCCATGGTGTGCCAAAAAGTGCCTCTCAGAGGTAAAACAACCCAACGTTAAAGAACACGCTGGATGGCCTTGACGGGAGGCTACCATCTGTCTCCTAACATCTGTTCCAGTGGGTCCCCTCCCCCAACCTTCTCTGAGCCTTCGGGGTCCTTGTGACCTGGCCATTTAGCCCATGGTGTGCAAAAAAAGTGCCGCTCAGAGGTAAAACAACAAACCGTTCCTCGAGGTGACCTTATGCGAATAGATCAGAGAAATTTTACGGAGTTTCTTCTAATGCGATTGAAACAGTTTCTATCAAATGAGAAGAAAGAAAGAATCATTAAATTGGGAATCGATTCCTCTTCCTATTTGAATCTCCCCCTTTCGCAGAGGTAATTCTTTTCAGGCATTTGATTCGTGATCACATGATCGACCTTGCCCGCGGCCAATCGAAATTCCCACCTCGTGTGTGACGCATCATCCCTAGGCGAACGAGGGCAGGCGAACTCTCCTAGTTGACGACACGTTTTCAAGCGGAGCACGTGCAACGGACGAAACGTGGTCGGAACCTCTAAGCGGTGGTCGATTCAATCGAAACAAGTAAGTAAGGGGATCATTCTGTTCCGATAATTAAACAAATTTCTTTCGCAGTAGGGTATTGGCAAGAATTTTCCTAAGAAAATGGTTGGAAAAAGTTTACAAGCCCCCCCCCCCCCACCTCTTTTTTTTTTCGTGAAATTTGGGAAAAGAATTCTTAACACTTATTCTGGGAGAGTAGTGCGAGAAATTGTCGACCTCTTTCTGGTGTGGGTGGTGGAGAAGAAAGTCGTTGATTAACGCTGTTGTCGCCTTTTTTTAAAATCAATGGTATGAACCGACGTAAAATAACTTCGAAAATTTTTAGCCAAATAATATGTCGTTTTTCTGCTGAGGTCCTGCCATCCTCACAGATCTTTTACTTTGGCATATAAACTGACAGGCTCTTGTCAGACCTTTGTGGCAAGCAGCTGCTTGAGGGGGTATTTATTTGCCGTCCCATGGCCGAGTGGTTAGCACGCTTGGCTTCTGATCTAAGGGACCTGGGTTCGAGCCCTGGGTAAGGCATGGATGTTCGTGTTGTTTCCTGCTGAGGTCCCTGCCATTCTCTGACCTTCTACTGTGGCATATAAACTGACAGGCTCCTGTCAGACCTTTGTGGCAAGCAGCTGCTTGAGGGGGTATTTATTTGCCGTCCCATGGCCGAGTGGTTAGCACGCTTGGCTTCTGATCTAAGGGACCTGGGTTCGAGCCCTGGGTAAGGCATGGATGTTCGTGTTGTTTTCTGCTGAGGTCCCTGCCATCCTCTCAGACCTTCTACTGTGGCATATAAACTGACAGGCTCCTGTCAGACCTCTGTGGCAAGCAGCTGCTTGAGGGGGTATTTATTATTTATTTATTTAATATGCTCAGTTTTCGAAATGGGGCTTTCATTACTGTCCTGGCACAGCTTACTAATCGGTTAATAAATGTTATTTTTTCCCCACCTGCACTGATATGAAAGCTAATCGCAACTGAAAGACGAAGGACATGCGCAGTCTTTTTCTTCTTGGAAGAATTTTAAAAAGGAAGTTAAAGGTCAAACTCTGTAACCTTGGGTTGGGGTTGTTTTACCTCTGAGCGGCACTTTTTTGCTAAATGGCCAGGTTACAAGGATCCCGAAGGCTCAGAAGGTTGGGGGAGGACCTGGTGACCTGTGTTATTATCACATGTTTCAGGTAATTTTCGACAAATTTTTAAAGGCCTCTAAAAAGCAGACAAGGAAATGCTACACTGTAATGGAACGCTAGTAATCTTTGAGGGCGGAGGTGGCTCAGTCGGTAGCGCGCCAGGCCCGTAATCTGTAGTTCCCAGGTTCGAGTCCCAGCTGGGTCAGCGTTGAGATTTATCTCCGCAAAATTCCCCGCCCATGGTCAGTAGGGGACACCGATGGGCTTGGAAAGGTCGCCGTCCGTCGGATGGGACGTTAAGCCTTGGCCCCCGTGTGCGGGAGAGCCATACCCTGTGCACGTTAAAGAACATGCTGGATGGCCTTGACGGGAGGCTACCATCTGTCTCCCAACAGCTGTTCCAGTGGGTCCCCTCCCCCAACCTTCTCTGAGCCTTCGGGGTCCATGTGACCTGGCCATTTAGCCCATGGTGTGCAAAAAAGTGCCGCTCAGAGGTAAAACAACCCAAACAACAACTCTTTGAGGGCGGGGGTGGCTCAGTCGGTAGCGCGCCAGGCCCGTAATCTGTAGTTCCCAGGTTCGAGTCCCAGCTGGGTCAGCGTTGAGATTTATCTCCGCAAAATTCCCCGCCCATGGTCAGTAGGGGACACCGATGGGCTTGGAAAGGCCGCCGTCCATCGGATGGGACGTTAAGCCGTGTCCCCCGTGTGCGGGAGAGCCATACCCTGTGCACGTTAAAGAACATGCTGGATGGCCTTGACGGTAGGCTACCATCTGTCTCCCAGCAGCTGTTCCAGTGGGTCCCCTCCCCCAACCTTCTCTGAGCCTTCGGGGTCCTTGTGACCTGGCCATTTAGCCCACGGTGTGCAAAAAAGTGCCGCTCAGAGGTAAAACAACCCAACTTTAATTAGTTCACGAGCAGTAACGATGGTTCTCTCGTTCACGACCTCCTTCCGCCATCCTTGCACGAGGGAGATCTTCGAATTTCTGCCATCCTCTGAATTTTCGCATCCATCCCGTAACAAGTGTCATGTAAACCGGCATGGATCCCCATATAATTGTAATAAATCGGCATGAACTTTTTTCACGTCGTCCCGAACAACAAGTCATTGTGAATTTCAATTGTTTTATCACTGAGTGGAATTCCTTTTGCCCAACGTGTGCTCAAATTTGTAGAAAGGGGGGCTCACAGGCTGATGAAAGCTTTCGTTAAGTATAGAGGAAAAAATGTTATTAACCGGGGTCGGATAAGAACCGACGACCTCCCGGTGTCAGCTGCCCTGACTCTTGTGTTTCGGTTGGGTTGTTTTACCTCTGAGCGGCACTTTTTTGCACACCATGGGCTAAATGGCCAGGTCACAAGGACCCCGAAGGCTCAGAAGGTTGGGGGAGGGGACCCACTGGAACGGCTGGTGGGAGACAGATGGTAGCCTCCCGTCAAGGCCATCCAGCGTGTTCTTTAACGTACATGGGGTATGGCTCTCCCGCACACGGGGCCACGGCTTAACGTCTCATCCGACGGACGGTGGCCTTTCCAAGCCCATCGGTGTCCCCTACTGACCGTGGGCAGGGCTGGGAATTTTGCGGAGATTAATCTCAACGCTGACCCAGCTGGGACTCGAACCTGGGAACTACAGATTACGAGCCTGACGCGCTACCGACTGAGCCACCCCCGCCCCCTTGTGTTTGGATCCCACCCGGTTAATGATCATCGTCCCCTCGACACTTATCTAATGCATCTGCGTGGTGCCTACCTGTTGCGATTTCATAAATCCTTATGACAATATAACATCTTCCCACGTGTTTAGTAGACGCCATAGCAACAACACACATACACAGTCGTATCAGAATAATATGACCACGTACCATTTATATACTATGGTAAGTGGTCATATTATTCTGATACGACTGTATTTCTCAAACGGAACTTTTTGCGCTGCCAGCGAAGAGAATGGATACGACCTTTCGTTTTTAACACGTATTGACAAGTTTAGACAAGCTTTCAAAAAATCATAGCTCGTTAACTGCGGAGGAACGAGTGTAAAATCTGCAGACACATTTCTGAGCGCCCTCTGTAGTGCATAAGATCGTATAAGTCATCTGATTTGGAAAGTGGACAAGTGCATGATGCCATTTTGTCGACTACTAATGTAGTTGAGTTACATAATTTGATCAGAATAATCGACATACATGGTTTGGCACCCCTAACTTTAGTAGTTATGAAATATGGGGTCTCAGTCGGTAACGCGCCAGACCCGTACTCTGCAATTCCCAGGTTTGAGTCCCAGCAGGGTCAGCGCTAAAATATATCTCCGCAAAACGCCTCATCCTGCTCTCGGTCAATAGGGGACCCCGATGGGCTTGGAAGGACAGTCGTCTATCAGAGGGGACGCTAAGTCATACTATGTGCACGCTAAAGAACACGCTGGATGGCACCATCTGTCTCACAACAGCTTTTCCAGCGGTTTTCCTTCCCCTAACTTTCTGAACCTTCGGGATCCTTGTGACTTTGCCATTTAGCCCATTGTGTGCGAAAAATAGTGCCGCTCAGAGGTACAACAACCTGACCTTGTCCTCGTCAGAAAGGAACCGATGAACTTGGAAAGGTCATCGCACTGGACGTTAAACCGTGGTCTGGATGGCAAGTTTCAAAGTTGGAGAGTAGGCACCACGCAGACGCATTAGATAAGTGTCGAGGGGACAGTGATCATTAACCGGGTGGGATGGGGCGGGGGTGGCTCAGTCGGTAGCGCGTTAGGCTCGTAATCTGTAGTTCCCAGGTTCGAGTCCCAGCTGGGTCAGCATTGAGATTTATCTCCGCAAAATTCCGGCTCTGCCCACGGTCTGTAGGGTACACCGATGGGCATGGAAAGGCCGCCGTCCGTCGGATTGGACGTTAAGCCGTGGCCCCCGTGTACGGGAGAGCCATACCCTGTGCACGTTAAAGAACACGCTGGATGGCCTTGACGAGAGGCTACCATCTGTCTCCCAACAGCTGTTCCAGTGGGTCCCCTCCCCCAACCTTCTCTGAGTCTTCGGGGTCCATGTGACCTGGCCATTTAGCCCATTGTGTGCAAAAAAGTGCCGCTCAGAGGTAACACAACAATAACCGGGTGGGATCCAAACACGAGTCAGGGCTGCTGACATCGGGAGGTGTCGTCGACCCCGGTTAATAACATTTTTGCTCTATGCTTAACGAAAGTTTTCATCAGCCTGTGAGCCCCCTTTCTACAAATTTGAGCCCAACGTGGGCAAAAGGAATTCCACTCAGTGATAAAACAATTGAAATTCACAATGACTGTTGTCGCTATGATTTGGAACTGAAGCGTTTCAGTTGGGGATCTAAAACGATTAAAGAACTTTTGTTGGGTTGGGTTGTTTTACCTCTGAGCGGCACTTTTTTGCACACCATGGGCTAAATGGCCAGGTCACATGGACCCCGAAGGCTCAGAGATGGTTGGGGGAGGGGACCCACTGGAACAGCTGTTGGCAGACAGATGGTAGCCTCCCGTCAAGGCCATCCAGCGTGTTCTTCAACGTTGGGTTGTTTTACCTCTGAGCGGCACTTTTTTGCACACAATGGGCAAAATGGCCAGGTCACAAGGATCCCGAGGGCTTAGAGATGGGTTGGAGGAGGGGACCCACTGGAACAGCTGTTGGGATACAGATGGTAGCCTCTCGTCAAGGCCATCCAGCGTGTTCTTTCATTTGCACAGGCTATGGCTCTCCCACACACTGGGCCACGGCTTAACGTCCCATCCGACGGACGGCGGTCTTTCCAAGCCCATCGGTGTCCCCTACTGACCGTGGGCAGGGCGGGGAATTTTTGCGGAAAAGAACTTTGTCTTCCAGAAAAATGGTTACTCTCCTTCGCAAATCTGATAAATTGTTTTATCGTCTTTAAGGGCAGCTTATGACGTCGGTGTACAGTCGCTCAAAAAAGTATCCGAACACTGTAGTTGATTACAGAATTCAGAAAAAATATCTGGCAACGTTTTTTTTTTTAGAAATTAGTGATATGGCAACCTTCGCGTCACGTGACATGAAGGTTGCCAGATCACTAATTTCTAAAATAAAAATCGTTGCTAGATATTTTTCCTGAATTCTGCCAGATCATTAATTTCTAAAAAAAAAAAGAAAAATCGTTGCCAGATATTTTTTTCTGAATTCTGTAATCAACTATAGCGTTCGGATACTTTTTTGAGCGACTGTACGATAACTTTAAGTAGGAAAGTGAACTTTCACTTTTTGCCATTTACGAGAAACCAGTTTCTGGAGAGTAATTTTGTTGTCGCAAAACATGTCCGAGCGATCTCGTGCATCTTGACCTTTGCATCATTCTATGAGAGACGGATACGTCGGTTGGGAGGGTGGGGAACTTTTGGAAGGGGATTAATGCAGACGGGAAACGAAGCAGGAAATACGGGAATTGTGTGAATAAAAATCAACGTAAGGGAGGATGCTGTTTCAACTTCAAATAAGGGATTCCTGAGGTTGCAGATGACGACACTATTTAAAAATTACGAGAAAATTGTCTTAAAGTTATCGTCTAAAGCAGTAACATATAGGAAAAATTTAGAGTAGGTCTTGTGTTGTTGTTGTTTTACCTCTGAGCGGCACTTTTTTGCACACCATGGGCTAAATGGCCAGGTCACAAGGACCCCGAAGGCTCAGAGAAGGTTGGAGGAGGGTAACAGCTGTTGGGAGACAGATGGTAGCCTCCCGTCAAGGCCATCCAGCGTGTTCTTTAACGTTGGGTTGTTTTACCTCTGAGCGGCACAGTTTTGCACACCGTGGGCTAAATGGCCAGGTCACAAGGACCCCGAAGGCTCAGAGAAGGTTGGGGAAGGGGACCCACTGGAATAGCTGTTGGGAGACAGATGGTAGCCTCGCGTCAAGGCCATCCAGCGTGTTCTTTAACGTGCATAGGGTATGGCTCTTCCGCACAAGGGGCCACGGCTTAACGTCCCATCCGACGGACGGCGGCATTTACAAGCCCATCGGTGTCCCCTACTGACCGTGGGCAGGGCGGGGAATTTTGCGGAGATAAATCTCAACGCTGACACAGCTGGGACTCGAACCTGGGAACTACAGATTACGAGCCTGACGCGCTACCGACTGAGCCACCCCCGACCCTAGAGTAGGTCTATTGAACTTGCTTTGTTAGGTTATTTTTAGCTCTGAGCAGCACCTTTTCACGATTTTACGTCCGATCCACTTACACTCGGACATCTTTCATCTGATAATACTTTTTTACTTCCAATTTTTGTATTTTTACTCTATACAGGTTATTTTACCAGATTGATTTTATAGATTTGTTATTTATTCTGCGTCTGACCTAGCTCATTTACACCAGGGTTAGTTTTATCCATTGTCTCTACTGTATTTATATAAACATTTGTTTTTTTACACCTTTATTGTTGTTTCTGTTATATATATATCTTCTTGGTTTCGTCTTTGCCTCTTGCTGCCTTTGTTTTTAAATCTGACTGAGAGGGGCGGGGGTGACTTGAAAACTCTCGCTTGCAGAAGGGCGGGGGTGGCTCAGTCGGTAGCACGCCAGGCTCGTAATCTGTAGTTCCCAGGTTCGAGTCGCAGCTGGGTCAGCGTTGAGATTTATCTCCGCAAAATTCCCCGCCCTGCCCACGGTCAGTAGGGGACACCGATGGGCTTGGAAAGGCCGCCGTCCGTTGGATGGGACGTTAAGCCGTGGACCCGTGTGCGGGAGAGAGCCATACCCTGTGCAATTTAAAGAACATGCTGGATAACCTTGACGGGAGGCTACCATCTGTCTCCCAACAGTTATTCCAGTGGGTCCCCTCCCCCAACCGTCTCTGAGCCCTCGGGGTCCATGTGACCTGGCCATTTAGCCCATGGTGTGCAAAAAGTGCCGCTCAGAGGTAAAACAACCCAACTGAGACCTTAGGGGTCCTTGCGACCTGGCCATTTAGTTCATTGTGTAGAAAATATTTTCGCAGGTTAAACATTTCAATCCTAAATGCTAAGAACTAAGATCAGAGACTTCGGTATACAGTTTCTCATAACATGGACTTCAGTCTCCTCCTCGTCAGCCTTTCTATCCCATCCCCTTCAAAAAGAGTTGGGTTGGGTTGTTTTACCTCTGAGCGGCACTTTTTTGCACACCATGGGCTAAATGGCCAGGTCACATGGACCCCGAAGGCTCAGAGAAGGTTGGGGGAGGGGACCCACTGGAACAGCTGTTGGGAGACAGATGGTAGCCTCCCGTCAAGGCCATCCAGCGTGTTCTTTAACGTGCACAGGGTATGACTCTCCCGCACACGGGGCCACGGCTTAACGTCCCATCCGACGGACGGCGGTCTTTCCAAGCCCATCGGTGTTCCCTACTGACCGTGGGCAGGGCGGGGAATTTTGCGGAGATAAATCTCAATGCTGACCCAGCTGGGACTCGAACCTGGGAACTACAGATTACGAGCCTGGCGCGCTACCGACTGAGCCACCCCCGCCCCCCCTTCAAAAAGAGAAAGGGAAGTCTGTAAGCATATCTACGAGTCTGTAAGCATATCTACGAGTCTATAAGCATATTGGATCTAAGAGTCTCCATTAAATGAGTCTGCTGTAGGGTACAACTTCTTCTCTGGAGTTGAGCACCAGAGCAACTCTTACTGAATATGTTGCTACACAGTAAGTATACGGTATTGCCATTTTGTGTGTATGGATGCCTTACCGAAACTTTTAGCAAACTTAAAAAGAATTCTTTGTTAGACATAAAAATTGAAATATATGAAACAGCTGCTTGTCACAGAAGTGTGACAGGAGCCTGTCAGTATAATACGCCGCAGGAAGCATCTGAGGAAGGCTTGGGTTGGGTTGTTTTACCTCTGAGTGGCACTTTTTTGCACACCATGGGCTAAATGGCCAGGTCACAAGGACCCCGAAGGCTCAGAGAAGGTTGGGGGAGGGGACCCACTGGAAGCAGATGTTGTGAGACAGAAGGTAGCTTTCTGTCAAGGCCATCCAGCGTGTTCTTTAACGTGCACAGTGTATGGCTCTCCCGCACATGGGCCACGGCTTAATGTCCCATCCGACCGACGGCTGCTTTTCCAAGCCCATCGGTGTCCCCTACTCACCGTGGGCAAGGCGGGTATTTTGCGGAGATAAATCTAAACGCTGACCCAGCTGGGACTCGAACCTGGGAACTACAGATTACGAGCCTGATGCGCTACCGAATGAGCCACCTCCGCCCCAAATGAAAGTAGCAACCAAAAGGCGTCTCGAGGGTGCGCTGAGATCCATTTTAGTGTACGTCTGGGGTGACTTCACTAGTGAAGGTTTTTGGGTCCCCATGATTCCTCAGATTGTTGATCGATTGGCCTCGAATTTTCTGTTGCTACCATTCGCACCTCTGCGAACCGGTTTCTAACTGCTGGAGGGGGTCGCAGTTAAATCTGCTGCAAGTGTCTGAAATCTCTGGGGGCGCTGCTGTCGCCCACTTTATGAGTGAAGTAAGTACAGTCGAGCAAAAAAAATCCGAACACTATGGTTGATTGCAGAATTCAGAAAAAATACCTGGCAACGATGTTTTTAAGAAATTGGTGATCTGGCAACCTTTGTGTCACGTGACACGAAGGTTGTCAGATCACTAATTTCTAAAAGAAAATCGTTGCCAGATATTTTTTAATTTTTTTTTAATTTCTAAATTCTGTAATCAACCGTAGTGTTCGGATTTTTTTATTTGCGCGACTGTGCATTATTGATGAGAGAAGTTATGAATCGAGAAACGTATAGTCTAACTTAACGAGAAAGCGCTTACTTTTATGCGCTTAATTATACATTTAGTTTTAGGGAGATGAATTTTTAGACGATGGTTGACGATGGTTGATTTTAAACGATGGTTGGACCTCTGAATTTTTAGACGATGTTTTACCTCTGAGCGGCACTTTTTTGTACACCATGGGCTAAATGGCCAGGTCACAAGGACCCCGAAGGCTTAGAGAAGGTTGGGGGGAGGGGACCCACTGGAACAGCTGTTGGGAGACAGATGGTAGCCTCCAGTCAAGGCCATCCAGCGTGTTCCTTAACGTGCACAGGTAGGTCTCTCCCGCACATGGGACCACGGCTTAACATCCATCCGACGGACGGTGGCCTTTCCAAGCCCATCGGTGTCCCCTACTGACCGTGGGCAGGGCGGATTACACGATGGTCGTGGCTGTCATCGTTAAAAGGGATTTATGGAATAGACAAACTTTGATATATAATAAATATCTCGCAGTCTTCCCTCATGTGGGGCGGGGATGGCTCAGTCGGTAGCGCGCCAGGCTCGTAATCTGTAGTTCCCAGGTTCGAGTCCCAGCTGGGTCAGCGTTGAGATTTATCTCCGCAAAATTCCCCGCCCTGCCCACGGTCAGTAGAGGACACCGATGGGCTTGGAAAGGCCGCCGTCCGTCGGATGGGACGTTAAGCCGTGGCCCCGTGTGTGGGAGAGCCATACCCTGTGCACGTTAAAGAACACGCTGGATGGCCTTGACGGGAGGCTACCATCTGTCTCCCAACAGCTGTTCCAGTGGGTCCCCTCCCCCAACCTTCTCTGAGCCTTCGGGGTCCATGTGACCTGGCCATTTAGCCCATGGTGTGCAAAAAAATGCTGCTCAGAGGTAAAACAACCCAACCCTTCACTAAAGATCTTTTCTACGGTATATTAAGCTGCAACCTGATGTCAGACCTCTCTCTAACAAGTAGCTGCTTGAGGAAATGTTTTTTTTTAGAAATTCTATTAGTATAAATTTAAGATTTAATCGCGAACTACGTCATTCAATCATATCCAACTGACTTGACCATTTTACTTTTACGCAGTTTAAATAAAATATACAATTTTTTAAATATATTTTTTCCATTTTGAAGTTTCCTTTTTTGTGGCTATCGTAACTTTAGAAATTGTCTACGTCCATACAGTTCCAAATATTTAACAATAAGATTTAGAATATTCAACGTTTTTTTTTTCCATGTCAATAAATTTTAAGAAACGTTTAATTTTGACAGTAAATTTTAATTTTTTTTTCAATATTTCAGCTCATCGAAAGTCCAACTAGGAAGGATCCGGCGAACCATACCATTGAATTTGGAGACAATGTTTCTCATCCGATAAATCGGATTCGTATTTATCAAATCATCATGAAATTTCTCTCAAAATCATCCAACTTTGGTGTCTTCATCAAAACTCTTCTGTTTTTCCTTCTGGATAATTCTGCTTCATCTGAAAGAATTCCCGTTTCGAGTTCAACTTCTGAATCCGTGGACTTGGAAGAAGCAAAACCGAAATCTGAATCCAACAACCTTACTCGAGTTTTCCTCTCCGACATCGCAACCCTCACAAAAGTTGGAGACCCTCTTCCGTCGCCTGTCAGTTACGAGGTCCACGTCAATGACTCTCTCAGACCTCACTGCAGCGAAGGCACGAGGGTCGACGATGACTATACGCTGCTTCGAAACGGAAGCCTTCTCATAGTGACGAACAACTCCCTCTACAACATATCTCGGTACTACTTCGAAAACGAAACTGCGTTCGTCTGCGTTTCCGACGACAATTCCACTGGCAGTGAAAAACTCGTCGCCATAGAGACCAAGACGTCCACTTACAACTTCAGTAAAGAGTTCATGAACTGCGGACACATTCTCTTGGAACCAAACGAATTCCAGCTTCTAGAAAACAAGAGCATCTTTATCGAAATCTACGGGAAAGTGTACAATCCAACAGATTACTATTTGCAAGAGCAAGGGGTGTACGTCTGCGTCCCACACTTCGTAGAAATGCAGCCCAACATCAGCAACATCACCCACTCGGATGTCTCTAAGTTCTCCCAAGCTTTCGTCTACGTTTCCTTCGTCGGATTAGGAGTGTCGATCGTGAGCCTCGTCTTGCATCTGCTGGTCTTCTTCCTCGTTCCCACAGTCCAGAATCTCCCTGGATGCTGCCTCGCCTCGCTGAGCCTCTCCCTCCTCCTGGCTTACTTGTGCTTCATCAGTTCGTCCGCTGCACACACCCACGAACAGTGCGCCACCCTCGGCGCTTCCTTGTACTACTTCTTCCTCACTTCTTTCTTCTGGATGAACGTGATCGCGTTCGACGTGTGGCGATCCTTCCGAGTGGTGATGAAGCAGCTGAGACTCTCTACCCATCGCATCCCCTGGAGGAGGTTTTTCCTCTACTCCAGCTATTGTTGGCTCACCCCTGCGGCGCTGACGTGCATCGCCAGAGTAGCAGACGACACCGAAGTGCTGCCACGAGATTTCAGACCCTCCTTTGGCAGCCCCATCTGTTGGTTTGGACAGAGGAAAGCTCTCCTAGTCTTCTTCGCGTGCCCACTCTTCATCATCATGACCATTAACGCCATCTTCTTTCTCGACAGTACCTACGTCATCAACGTGGCCACCATGAAAACTAGCCAATCAAACCAGGCGATGTTGAAGAGGAGATTCTTCATGTTCATGCGTCTGGCACTCATCATGGGCCTCACGTGGATCGTGGGCATCGTGGCTGGCTACGTGGACCAAGAGCCTCTCTGGTATATGTTCGTGGTGCTCAACACCCTCCAAGGACTCTTCATCTTCATCGTCTTCTCTTGCTCATCCAAAGTGAGGGGATTTTTTTGCAATCGGAAGCTGACCACTCGACAACAGAGCACTTCCGTGAGGACGATTTCACAAGCGTCGGCTGCCCTATGATCGCCTAGGGATGAACCCTTTACCAAAAAATGAATTTTAGTGTCATATATATTTCTGTACAAAGATTCCCTCTTAAACGCTATATTTAAAAGATTATTTTAAAAAAAAGAAGTGTTGAATGGAACATTTTAAGTGACTTTTTATAATTTAAATTTCTAATTTTTCTGTTAATTGCTCAAAATGTAAGATTGAATAAAATTTACTAGACTTTATTACAAACGTCGTAAACAATGTATACACTAAGAGATTGACGAGAAACTTAACACCTCTTATAGATGGAAGAAATAATACGATCTGATATTACAAAATGATTAAAAACTACCGTTAAACATATAGCGCATCAAGAATTAAATTTCTAAATTTCGGAAATGAACGAACCTTATGCGATGCAAAGATGCAGCAAGGTTGGGTTGTTTTACCTCTGAGCGGCACTTTTGCACACCATGGGCTAAATGGCCAGGTCACAAGGACCCCGAAGGCTCGGAGAAGGTTGGGAGATGGGAATCACTGGAACAGCTGTTGGTGGTAGATGGTAGCCTCTCGTCAAGGCCATCCAACGTGTTTAACGTGCACAGGGTATGGCTCTCCCGCACACGGAACCACGGCTTAACGTCCCATCCGACGGACGGCGGCCTTTCCAAGGCCATCGGTGTCCCCTACTGACCGTGGGCAGGGCGGGGAATTTTGCGGAGATAAATCTCAAAGCTGACCCAGCTGGGACTCGAACCTGGAAACTGCAGATTACGAGCCTGGTGCGCTACAGACTGAGCCACCCCCGCCCTGCAGCAAGGAGATGGTGATGGTAATAACTACTTTGAAACTAAAAACATTTTCTTGGCACTCTTCGCATTGTAGCATGTCGATTCGCTTCAATTTTACAGATCAAGTCTTGAAAAATACATAAAATATAAGTTACCACTCAACATAAGAGGTAATTATTCTCAAAGGGGTATGGTCACTTGACTCCCCCATGCCAGATCCATCCGTGAATGGAAACGTTCGTTCAATCGTCATCAGTTCTGTGAAACGTTAACTGCTGAAGAGTAGGGTACCAGTTCTAAAAGGACAAAAATAGAAATGGATGACATTCTTTCAATTTGTGAAATCGATCAGATCAGTTTTTTTATACCTTATTCAAAGTACCGATTAACAGTTGAATCAGAGAAAAGCATTATTTATTAAATATACTTTAAAATATATGATGTGCCATTTTTTATTCCAACTTGATACAGCTGGTTCAACGTTGAGATTTATCTCAGCAAAATTACCCGCCGTCCCCTAGGCCAGTAGGGGACACCGATGGGCTTTGGAAAGGCCGTCGTCCGTCGGATAGGGCACTAATCCGTGACTCCGTGTGCAGGAGAGCCATACCCTGTAACGTTAAAGAATACGCTGGATAGCCTTGACTGGAGGCTACCATCTGTCTCCCAATAGCCGTTCAAGTGGGTCCCCTCCCCCAACCTTCTCTGAGCCTTCGGGGTCCATGTGACCTGGCCATTTAGCCCATGGTGTGCAAAAAAGTGCCGCTCAGAAGTAAAACAACCCAAATCTCCAATATTTGCCTCAGCCATAGAATTTATTCATTTTAGATAGTGCTGCCATCTAGGTACAGATCAGGGAACCAACACAGTACAAAATAGTTTTGTTTTTGACGCGAAACAAACCTATTTCAATCATTTTTTTCTCAAGAAAAACTCTTTTAATAAAGTACGAAGTGATAAATGTCTTGTTTTTAGGTTAATTGCTTCATTAACATAAAAAGATCTATTCAGTTCTGGACAAACCATTTATTTTGGACAAACCATTTATTTTAAGGGCAGCATGGAAATATGGAATGGTGGGACAACAAAGAATTATGTAATAGCTTGACGACATCAAGAATTATGTAACGGTTTGTTTACAAAGCAAAACTAAAATGATATAAATTTTATTAAAATTATTTAAATGAAAATTCGCTTTGGTTGGACTTCCTTCACATTCATTTGCAAATTCCACTTGTCAGCGGTGACTCGCTGGGCGTCGTCTGCCGGGGCGTTGCTTAGCAACAGTCAATGATTAAGACGAAATAGTGATCTCTACTGAATAGGAATTAAGGTAGTCTCCTTCACCAAGGACATCCGGATTCGATACTTTTCCAAGCCCACGGTGGGCCCCACGACCAGAAATTAGTGATCTGGCAACCTTCGTGTCACGTGACACACGAAGGTTGCCAGATCACTAATTTCTGAAAAAATGGTTGCCAGATATTTTTTCTGAATTCTGTAATCCTTTCTAATACTTTACTTTTCTAATATACATAATGCGTATGAATATATAATGCAATGAATATGGAGCGTGTGCAATTACCGTTCACAGCAAACTGGAGCGGTTGCGGTTAATGTTTACAGCACATTGGATCGTGTGAGCTCACAAAGACCTAGATCGTGTGGGCTCGCTCACGGAAATATTGAGCGTGTGCAGTTACCGTTCACAGCAAACTGGAGCGGTTGCGGTTAATGTTTACAGCACATTGGATCGTGTGAGCTCACAAAGACCTAGATCGTGTGGGCTCACTCACGGAAATATTGAGCGTGTGCAGTTACCGTTCACAGCAAACTGGAGCGGTTGCGATTAATGTTCACAGCACATTGGATCGTGTGGGCTCACTCACGGAAATATTGAGCGTGTGCAGTTACCGTTCACAGCAAACTGGAGCGGTTGCGGTTAATGTTCACAGCACATTGGATCGTGTGAGCTCACAAAGACCTGGATCGTGTGGGCTCACTCACGGAAATATTGAGCGTGTGCAGTTACCGTTCACAGAAAACTGGAGCGGTTGCGGTTAATGTTCACAGCACATTGGATCGTGTGAGCTCACAAAGACCTAAATCGTGTGGGCTCACTCACGGAAATATTGAGCGTGTGCAGTTACCGTTCACAGCAAACTGGAGCGGTTGCGGTTAATGTTCACAGCACATTGGATCGTGTGAGCTCACAAAGACCTGGATCGTGTGGGCTCACTCACGGAAATATTGAGCGTGTGCAGTTACCGTTCACAGAAAACTGGAGCGGTTGCGGTTAATGTTCACAGCACATTGGATCGTGTGAGCTCACAAAGACCTAAATCGTGTGGGCTCACTCACGGAAATATTGAGCGTGTGCAGTTACCGTTCACAGCAAACTGGAGCGGTTGCGGTTAATGTTCACAGCACATTGGATCGTGTGAGCTCACAAAGACCTGGATCGTGTGGGCTCACTCACAGAAATATTGAGCGTGTGCAGTTACCGTTCACAGCGGGCGGGGGTGGCTCAGTCGGTAGCGCGCCAGGCTCGTAATCTGTAGTTCCCAGGTTCGAGTCCCAGCTGGGTCAGTGTTGAGATTTATCTCCGGAAAATTCCCCGCCCTGCCCACGGTCAGTAGGGGACACCGATGGGCTTGGAAAGGCCGCCGTCCGTCGGATGGGACGTTAAGCCGTGGCCCCGTGTGCGGGAGAGCCATACCCTGTGCACGTTAAAGAACACGCTGGATGGCCTTGACGGGAGGCTACCATCTGTCTCCCAACAGCTGTTCCAGTGGGTCCCCTCCCCCAACCTTCTCTGAGCCTTCGGGGTCCATGTGACCTGGCCATTTAGCCCATGGTGTGCAAAAAAGTGCCGCTCAGAGGTAAAACAACCCAACCCAACCGTTCACAGCAAACTGGAGCGTGTGTAGTAACTTCACACGCTCCAGTTTGCTGTGAACGGTAACTGGAGCGTGTACAGCAACTGTACACGCTCCAGATATTTTTTCTGAATTCTGTAATCAATCGTAGTGTTCGGATACTCTTTTGAGCGATTGACACTGTCGAATTTCTAGACGAAATTTGAAATGCATATATTTATGAATAACTGAACATATATCAGAAGCCAAGCATTTGTAACTGATACCTAGTGCTTTACTTTGTCATTATTATTTATGTGGCGTTTTACGAAACAGTATTTGAGTATCAGCTGTATTTTTAGCCTATATAAGTCTATAATTTAAACTTGAAACTAGTTAAAAATCAGATGAGATATGTTTTTTATTCTGAAATATTCAGATCTCAGTCCGATTCAAAACAGATTTCATTAAAGATCTGGCGAGACGATTACAATGGCAAGAATATCATTTCAGCAACAGAAAATAAATATGACAACAGTAAATTCTTTTATTTATGAAATCCGTTCCTGAAAATAAATGATATCGATTAAACCCATTTCGTTGATTTTAACTTTGGGATGACAATTTAAGAATCTCCTTTGATGCTATCCACTGCCACTTCATAATACAGCTGGGACAACGTTGAGATTTATCCCTGCAAAAATACCCACGGTCACTAGTGGTGTGTCACATCGGTCACCACGTTCAACCGATGGGCTTGGAAAACTCTCCGTCTATCGTCTATATTAGCCGTGACCCAGTGTGCTGGAGAGAGAGATCTTGTGCACGTTAAAGAACACACTGGATGGCCTTGACGGGAGGCTACCATCTGTCTCCCAACAGCTGTTCCAGTGGGTCCCCTTCCCCAACCTGCTCTGAGCCTTGGGGTCCTTGTGACCTGGCCATTTAGCCCATGGTGTGCAAAAAAGTGCCGCTCAGAGGTAAAACAATCCAGCTTTAAAGAACACGCTGGATGGCCTTGACGGGAGGCTACCATCTGTCTCTCAACAGTTGTTCCAGTGGGTCCCTTCCCCCAACCTTTTCTGAGCCGTTGGGGTCCATGTGACCTGGCCATTTAGCCCATGGTGTGGAAAAAAAGTGCCGCTCAGAGGTAAAACAATGTGTTAAAGAGGTAACAGAGGTAAATCTGTGTGTTGGTTAAAACTCCAATTAAGTGAGATATAAAAAAGAATAAAAATCAAAGCATAACATAACCAATTAATTTAATAGTAAATACATTTTAAATTCTCATTCGTTTGAACCATTAATGTGTCTATCAATTTGCAAGGAAATTGACAAGACCACTTTATTCCAAGATAGTTGCAGTTATGGCTCCTCTTTTTCTTCTAAACAAGCATTCTTGCATCGCAGTAGTTTCTGCAAACGAGTTGGGTTGGGTTGTTTTATCTCTGAGCGGCACTTTTTTGCACACTATTGGCTAAATGGCCAGGTCACATGGACCCCGAAGGCTCAGAGAAGGTTGGGGGAATGAACCCACTGGAACAGCTGTTGGGAGACAGATGGTAGCCTCCCGTCAAGGCCATCCAGCGTGTTCTTTAACGTGCATAGGGTATGGCTCTTCCGCAAACGGGGCCACTGTTTAACGTTCCATCCGACGGACGGCGGCCATTCCAAGCCCTTCGGTGTCCCCTACTGACCGTGGACAGGGAGGGAATTTTGCGGAGATAAATCTCAACGCTGACCCAGCTAGGACTCGAACGTGGGAACTACAGATTACGAGCCTGGCGTGCTACCGACTGAGCCACCCCCGCCCTTCTGCAAGCGAGAGTTTTCAAGTTAATTTTAAAATGAGAGGGGAATGTTACAATCACGGAAACTTACCTTTACTTTGAATTCCGCACGGAGTATAGAGTTCCGTCACCCTTTAGGAGAAGCTCCTTTCAAAGGAATAACTCCCGTTACAGGAAAGACTAACCCAAGGGAAGGTTGGGGCAGGAAACAGATGTCTTCACCCATTTGTGATAATCGCAACAGCCTTACAGACTTTTCGATATGTCACGTTAAGGACAAGGTCTTTCAGTTATTCTGCCTTTAAATATCTGTTCACGGAGGTGGGTGTAAGAACTTTAGATGACACCAAAACCTGTCTTTGAATTAACAGAAAATGTGCAATAATGAAGGTAAGTGGTTTCTGTGCAATAATGAAGGTAAGTGGTTTCTGTGCAATAATGAAGGTAAGTGGTTTCTGTGCAATAATGAAGGTAAGTGGTTTCTGTGCAATAATGAAGGTAAGTGGTGCCAAATGTGCAATAATGAAGGATTGGGTTGGATTGTTTTATCTCTGAGCGGCACTTTTTTGCACACCATTGGCTAAATGGCCAGGTCACATGGACCCCGAAGGCTCAGAGAAGGTTGGGGAAGGGGACCCACTGGAACAGCTGTTGGGAGACAGATGGTAGCCTCGCGTCAAGGCCATCCAGCGTGTTCTTTAACGTGCATAGGGTATGGCTCTTCCGCACACGGGGCCACGGCTTAACGTCCCATCCGACGGACGGCGGCCTTTCCAAGCCCATCGGTGTCCCCTACTGATCGTGGGCAGGGCGGGGAATTTTGCGGAGATAAATCTCAACGCTGACCCAGCTGGGACTCGAACCTGGGAACTACAGATTACGAGTCTGGCGCGCTACCGACTGAGCCACCCACGCCCCTCAATAATGAAGGTAAGTGGTGCCAAAATGTGCAATAATGAAGGTAAGTGGTTTCTGTAAATGTCGTTACGAAGTGTGTCACAGCGGAGTGTTTAGAGTGCCTTGCACTTTTTATGCTCCAAAAAAAATTTTTCCCCCCCAAAGTCAATGGGTGTTTTCGTTGTATAAACAGCTCTCATCGAACTCTTTTCCGCCAATTCTAGAATTAACTCATCTGCGACAACCCCTGCAAACGCCAATGTAAGAATAAATCGGTTTGTGTCTTCGCTTTCAAGTCTTGAAGCGAGCAAAGAATTCATAGGTTTTAATTATTCACTTCGTATGATTAATCTCCGTAGACGGGAACTATGGACGATTATGATATTCTTCATCGATAGCACATTGCTACTGACTGACTGGATGGCAAATACTCGTTTCTGAGGAGGGGGGTGGGGGGGGGGCTGACTCAAGCAGTAACGTGCTAAGCTCACCATCTGCAGTTCAAAGGTAGGAGTGCCAAGCTCATCTACAATTTCCAGGTTAGAGTGCCAGGCTCAACATCTGCAGTTCACAGGTTGTTGGAGTGCCCAGCTCACCATCTACAGTTCCCAGTTTGTTGGAGTGCCAAGTTCATCATCTGCAGTTCCCAGGTTGTAGTTCTAAGCTCATCATCCACAATTCCCAAGTTGAGGTGGTACGTGAGGCAGAATTGAAAATATTCTCTGCCCACTCTCGTTATGCCCCAGGTGAGAAAGGGGACCCCAGTGAGCTTGGAAAGCCCACCTTCCGTTGAATAGGACAAGATGCCATCGTCCCATGTGTAGAGAGCCGTATCCTAGGCACGTTAAAGAGCACGCTTCCATCTGTCTGCTAAGAAGTTGTCCATTGCGTCTCCTAACTTCCTCTGAGCCGTGTTTCGTAAAACAATACAAACCAATGACAAAATTTTCGAGGTACTAAAATTGAGATACATGGGCTTGGTTCAGCGCAATTCTTAGAATGTTCTAATGCAAAAAATGTTTATACTATTTTTTACATTGTTTCCTACAGTCCAAGGTGCGGGGGTGGCTCAGTCGGTAGCACGACAGGCTCGTAATCTGTGGTTCCCAGGTTCGAGTCCCAGCTGGGTCAGCGCTGAGATTTATCTCCGCAAAATTCCACCGCCCTGCCCACGGTCAGTAGGGGACACCGATGGGCTTAGAAAGGCCGCCGTCCGTCGGATGGGACGTTAAGCCGTGGTCCCGTGTGCGGGAGAGCCATACCCTGTGCATGTTAAAGAACACGCTGGATGGCTTTCACGGGAAGCTACCATCTGTCTCCCAACAGCTGTTCCAGTGGGTCCCCTCCCCAAACTTTCTCTGAGCCTTCGGGGTCCATATGACCTGGCCATTTAGCCCATGGTGTGCAAAAAAGTGCCGCTCAGAGGTAAAACAACCCAACCCAAGGTTTAGAGAATAGTTTTTGTAGCAGCAATATGGAAACTGAGGTTCGTGAAACTGATCATTTTCTCTTTTATTTTGAGTTTTGGAATCGAAACAGGAAATATTTACGATTATGGAGATCCAAACCTTGAGTTTCGGCTCCGGGGTACAGTCGCTCAAAAAAATATCCGAACACCATGGTTGATTACGGAATTCAGAAAAAATATTTAGCAACGATTTTTTTTTAGAAATTAGTGATCTGGCAACCTTCGTGTCACGTGACACAACGAAGTATAGAGCCGAGGCAACTTGGATCTTTATATCCTTGTTTGTGGCGGTCCGGTACATAGATTAAATTTAGGTTTTGACAGATGGATGTGCTTTACTCCTATAGTACTGCTCTCCATTAGGTAGTCGGGGTTGAGCTGTATCTATATGGTACTGTCTTGTCCCTGACCGTAGGAAGTGGTGAATATCGCATTTCCCTATCCTGGTGGTGCTTTAGGCGGAACTAGTGGGTCTTGTCTCATATATATTTACCTGTCAAACCATGGCAGTCTTGTTTTCGCAGGAATCACAAGGAGAATGCTGAAGTTGCTCCGCTACGCTTTGGTTATTC
Source organism: Ryuthela nishihirai (assembly GCA_038380435.1). Taxonomy (NCBI): domain Eukaryota; kingdom Metazoa; phylum Arthropoda; class Arachnida; order Araneae; family Heptathelidae; genus Ryuthela; species Ryuthela nishihirai. The sequence goes on from JAWZYU010000008.1 coordinate 53,673,525, forward strand.
GTTTTTCACGCACTCTTTTCTTGTAAGGGCTGCCGACGAACCTAAGTGCGAGTTGTGTGACACCATTTTAACTCTCAAACACATTTTAATTGATTGTATCGCTTTCAGCTGTGAACGACGTCTGTATTTATTTTACCTTTCATAATTTGACGTCCTAGCCTCTTACACTCGGACACCTTTTACACGATCATTCATGTTGACCCCCATTTACGCATATTTAAGGTATACTACTATTTTTTCATAATTGTAATTTATTCGTTCTGTTATTTATATTCTCTCTTTTACACCCAGCTTGGATTTATTTTTCGTATCTACATATTTATTGTTTTATACTTATTTATTGAGGGGCGGGGGTGGCTCAGTCGGTAGCGCGCCAGGCTCGTAATCTGTAGTTCCCAGGTTCGAGTCCCAGCTGCGACAGCGTTGAGATTTATCTCCGCAAAATTCCCCGCCCTGCCCACGGTCAGTAGGGGACACCGATGGGCTTGGAAAGGCCGCCGTCCGTCGGATGGGACGTTAAGCCGTGGCCCCGTGTGCGGGAGAGCCATACCCTGTGCACGTTAAAGAACACGCTGGGTGGCCTTGACGGGAGGCTACCATCTGTCTCCCAACAGCTGTTCCAGTTATTAAGTGGGTCCCCTCCCCCAATCTTCTCTGAGGGGTCCATGTGACCTGGCGATTTTAGCCCATGGTGTGCAAAAAAGTGCCGCTCAGAGGTAAAACAACCCAACGCATTATAGCCATAGTAGATAATGTTCTATAAGACACCAAACAACCAACCTGACCAAATGGATAGTAGCAAAACATTGCAACTAACACACAGTAAGAACAAACATATTATTTAATATTAAAAATATTGTAGACACATTGAAACACTGTAGTTATCTTAAAGATATCATTAGTAGATGAATATCTGTAGGGAATTTAAAAGAATTAAAAAGACGAGCCCGAATCTGAGAAAAAATATTGGATTATTGTTTTTCATCCGACCCAAATTCTAAAAAAAAAAAAGAGAAAAATCTTGACGATTATTTTCCCCTGAATAGAGTTTTTTTTAATCCCCAAAAAGTCAAATCCCACGTATAAAACGTTCTTTTCAATGTCGATTACTCTATTTTCAATTATAGTTTTTGAACTTATTTCTTATGCATGTTAATGGAGACATTCTAGGAAATATTTTCTGACATCCATTTTTTTTATTCATTTCCAGAAAAACAATCAAAAGATGAAATGGGAGTGAAGAAAAACCTCGACGATTTGCTGATGGAGAATTATTTGGGAAATCGTTTTAAAGATATTTCTGATAAAGAGTACAACTGAAAAAAGTTTTCTTCTGACAACATCAGGAGAAATCTTGAAAAATATTCTGAAAACCAATACACCGATAAAGGGTTGAGTGAAAAAACCTTTCTACGATGGATAATCAATTCATATTTATCTACTAATACGGTTTGGATTTTGAACGATAAAAAAAAGCTGTGCTTAACATTTTGGGATACATTTAACAGCTATATAGCAGCATGTCTCAAATTCTCAAATGATCACAGTTCTAGCTCGTGGAATAGTACTCAGGAACTGCAGTTGATCACTGTAAACAAAGCAGATTAGCGATCGAATTCAAATTTAATAAAATCTGTGGGCAATCTTGAATATTGATTCCGTTACAGATTATGCAGTTGCGAAAAACAGTGCCAAATTTCAGAAGCAAAACAGTTTATAATACGTTTCAGAATCTAGTGAAGTCAAGAAATATGCGGAACTAACGGATTTTAAAAAGTCAATTCCATCATAAATATATTCTATCCATTTGCATATACTCACATCAGGGGAAAATGTCACAAAATTTAGTTATTGTCATTTTGGTGGCATTTTACTGCCAAATCGTCTTGTGTAACAGTTACAATCAAGATGTAGAGAATCATATTTACATAAATGAAGCGAAAGACAATCAAAATTTCAGTACCGAAGAAATAACAGCAACGATATCTGAAAATAAAATTGCCACCAGAACGGTGTGCTCATACGAGAAAAGTACTGCACGTAATGAAACTGAAATTACATCTAAAAAAATTAGCTTCGTTTCATTGCAAAAGAACGACTCAATCACACCAACACTCGCAAACGATGACGACTTAATAGAAGACAACTTCGCAGACGTACAAACTTCCGAAACTATTTACAGCGAAGAGTTCAAAAGGTGCCCAACTATCGATATCGACGACGGGGATTACATTCTGCTGGAAAACGGAAGTGCTTACATTCCTCCTTACAAGGCAGTTTATCCCAAGTCGGACTACTTGATAAAGAATTGCGTTCTTCGCATCTGCTCACCGTTTCCTGTCGAAACACATCCAGACGAAAATGAGACATCTTTCTCGTACACATTAAAAATAATAAATTCTGTAGGAGTAACCTTATCCACGGTGGCTATTATCCTGCACATGATTCTATTCTTTCTTTTACGGAGTTTGAGAAATCTTCCAGGCTTCTGTTTATTTTCTCTTTGCATCTCTTTACTCTTGTCCTACTTCAGTGGTTTCCTTCCACGCATGGTGTCAAATGATCACCTCCGTAAGATCGTCGGCATCTTTACCTTGTACTTCTTCTTAGCCTCCTTCTTCTGGATGAACACCCTCGGTTTCGACGTCTGGAGAACTCTCCGTATGGCCACATCCAAACTGAGATTCTCCACAGACAGATTCCAGTGGAAGCGCTTCGCCCTCTATTCCGTTTACGGCTGGGGGACACCCATCGGCATCATAGTGATTGCGATCATCGTCGATAGCGTCGAGGGCACTCCGGACTCGTACCGATTGTACTTCGATGAGAACTGTTGGTTTGAATACAAAGATGCTCTTCTCATCTACTTTGCCTCACCCATCTTCGTCATCCTGAGTCTCAACCTGATCCTCTTCGTGTCCAGTTTCGTGATGATCAACGGAGCTTCGATGAAAACTTCGGAAAATCGCGCTGCATTGTGGACTCGTTTCCTCATCTCCCTCAAGCTTTCTGTGGTGATGGGCTTGACTTGGATCTTTGGATGTTTGGCCATGGCTTTCCACTTTGAACCTCTGTGGATCATCTTCGAGATTTTCAGCACTCTGCAAGGACTCTTCATTTTTTTCAGCTTCTCCTTTACGAAAAAAACAAGGAGGGAGTTGAAACAAAAATTTAACTTTTTCAGAATAATTTTTTCTATTAGCTCCCGTTCTTCCCTCCAGCAATGAAAGAATTGACAGTTTGGAAACGCTAAAATATCGTGCTTTAAAAATAGACACTTCTTTGAAACTCTGAAAAAAAATGATCAATAGACTTCTTAGATGATAAAATATCAGTAACGCTCACAGGCCTATACGACACTCAACATAAAAATGCACTTTAATCTGATAACAAATTTCGGTACTTTTCGGTTTATTTCCGGTCACATTTTAACATAGCAGTCTCTACTGATTTGGGGCGGGGGTGGCTCAGTCGGTAGCGCGCCAGGCTCGTAATCTGTAGTTCCCAGGTTCCAGTCCCAGCTGGGTCAGCGTTGAGATTTATCTCCACAAAATTCCCCGCCCTGCCCACGGTCAGTAGGGGATACCGATGGGCTTGGAAAGGCCACCGTCCGTCGGATGGGACGTTAAGCCGTGGCCCCGTGTGCGGGAGAGCCATACCCTGTGCACGTTAAAGAACACGCTGGATGGCCTTGACGGGAGGGTACCATCTGTCTCCCAACAGCTGTTCCAGTGGGTCCCCTCCCCCAACCTTCTGTGAGCCTTCGGGGTCCATGTGACCTGTCCATTTAGCCCATGGTGTGCAAAAAAGTGCCTCTCAGAGGTAAAACAACCCAACAACTGATAACAAATTTCGGTACTTTTCGGTTTATCTCCGGTCACATTTTAACATAGCAGTCTCTACTGATTCGTTCTCACTTATCTAAAAAGTTTTTGTGGCGTTTTTTTTATAATTCGGACGACTGATTCGTGTCTTACTCTGATTCCTCTAGGCATTGAGAGTGTCTTTGTAAAATTTTTGTGGCAAAATGTAAGTTTTTTAGGTACTTTTCTGTTATCTCTGGTCACATTTTCTTGGCGACGAAAAATAAACACCAAAGTAGCAGAGAAAACCTACATTTCGCCACAAACCAAAACTTCATCAAAAATCAGCAAATCCACTTAGAGGGAAACAAAGACACCCACGGAAAGATTGGAAGCCAAGCTACAATATGATCAAAAAAATATTCGAGGATGTCTCTTTTGTCGCCAAAATAAAGTCGCCAAGAAAATGTGATCGGAGATAATCGGAAAGTACCTAAATTTCTTACCTTTTAGTTTAAGGAGATAAAGGTTACGGTTAAGCCCACAGAAATAGTGATGTGACCCCTTTAACGTCATTAACATTTCCAAGCTTTCTGAAATTTTCATTTGAAATCATTCCCGTCAACGGAAATGCATCACAGCTAACTTGAGCGTGCGCCTTAACCAACTGAGCACGCTCCAGTTTGTTGTGATATGTCTATCCCTTCGCTGGTAACAAATGTCTAACCGTACAGTCGCTCAAAAAAGTATCCGAACACTATGGTTGATTAGAGAATTCAGAAAAAATATCTGGCAACGATTTTTTTTAGAAATTAGTGATCTGGCAACTTCGAATGACACGAAGTTGCCAGATCACTAATTTCTAAAAGAAATCGTTGCCAGATATTTTTTCTGAATTCTCTAATCAACCATAGTGTTCGGATACTTTTTTGAGCCGACTGTACCAGCAAAACTTCATCAGCATTCACGTACATTGGAAAACATTTTGAAATGCTTCACTTTTGATGTATGTTTAGGAGTAAACGTAATCAGTCTAATGGCTTATTAATGATTATTTATTAATTGCAAAAAAATATGACAAAAAACAACTTTAAATCGCAAAAATATGCCTTACTAAATATTAGACAAAAAATTACTGAAATCTGATTTTGCAGATTCTTCAGAGCTCTTTTAAATGCAGTTATGCAGTTATTAATGGAAGCCATCACTTTTCATTACCTAATAACTACCCTTTAAACATCATTATGGAAACATCGTGATCTCCAGAGCTGAAATTTTCACAGATTTAAATCCAGTTTCACACGAAACAATCCACTAATGCCTTGAATTTATATTCTCCTGTTTTGGCAACGAAAAGACCGCTTCTTTCACATTGGATAAGTTTTTATATAATGTTCGGATATTTTTTTGAGCGACTGTACACCTAACCTCAATTTACACGGTATTCAGTATACATGGCTTCGGTTTTACCCCGTCAAGAAAATGCAACCAGTTTAGTTTTACACGATAAGAATTTATTTCTTTTTATATATGTAGATATAATCCATATTACGCAGTTGGGTTGGGTTGTTTTACCTCTGAGCGGCACTTTTTTGCACACCATGGCTAAATGGCCAGGTCACATGGACCCCGAAGGCTCAGAGAAGGTTGGGGGAGGGGACCCACTGGAACAGCTGTTGGGAGACAGATGGTAGCCTCCCGTCAACGCCATCCAACGTGTTCTTTAACGTTGGGTTGTTTTACCTCTGAGCGGCACTTTTTTGCACACCATGGCTAAATGGCCAGGTCACATGGACCCTGAAGGCTCAGAGAAGGTTGGGGGATGAGACCCACTGGAACAGCTGTTGGTAGACAGATGGTAGCCTCCCGTCAACGCCATCCAACATGTTCTTTAACGTTTGGTTGTTTTACCTCTGAGCGGCACTTTTTTGCACACCATGGGCTAAATGGCCAGGTCACATGGACCCCGAAGGCTCAGAGAAGGTTGGAGGAGGAGACATACTGGAACAGCCGTTGAGAAACAGATGGTAGCCTACCGTCAAGGCCATCCAGCGTGTTCTTTAACGTGCACAGGGTATGTCTCTCCCGCACACGGGGCCACGGCTTAACGTCCCATCCGACGGACGGCGGCCTTTCCAAGGCCATCGGTGTCCCCTATTGACCGTGGGCAGGGCGGGGAATTTTGCGGAGATAAATCTCAACGCTGACCCAGCTGGGACTCGAACCTGGGAACTACAGATTACGAGCCTGGAGCGCTACCGACTGAGCCACCCCCGCCCCTAATAAATAGGATTATGAGCAGTGTACCAAAAGGCTTCAGTAAAATGGGGACACTTAGGATGCGACGGGCAGACAATGTCAAACAGGACCTTGCTGGAATTGGCCTAGAGTGGCCAAATGCAGCCCGTATAGCTCAGGTCTGATTCGCCTGGAGAGGCAGATTACAGTCTGTTTGGACTTCCGTAGCCCATATCTGCATGAGGATTATATATGCGTGTGATAGAGTTGCAACTATCGGACGCTGCTTTCTGTAACAATAACAAGAAGATATTATTGATGTCACTCTTGAAACATATCACCCAGTTGACGACAGAATCTCTAATGTTAACAGAGGACACAGTGGAATATTATCAAGATATCTTTACTTACCTTCAAAATTTACTTATGAACCAGTTATTCCTCCCCCCTCTGCCAATAGAACCACAAATTACGAACCAGCAATTGGTAATAGTAGCTATCTCCCTACAAGGTGAATAAATCGCGAGAATTGCACTGCCTTTCTCTAGATCAGTAGTTCTCAACCTTTTATGCTTCACGTACCCCCTGGAAATGTGTATGTAACTGGCGTACCCCTTGTATAGAGAGATAAAACTATAGTTATGGTATAACAATGGGAATAAAATAAAACTTATATATCAGTGGTTCTCAACCTTTTATGCTTCACGTACCCCCTGGAAATGTGTATGTAACTGGCGTACCCCTTGTATAGATAGATAAAACTATAGTTATAGTATAACAATGGGAATAAAATAAAACATATATATATCAGTGGTTCTCAACATTTTTTGCTTCACGTACCCCCTGGAAATGTGTATGTAACTGGCGTACCCCTTGTATAGATAGATAAAACTATAGTTATATTGTAACAATGGGAAAAAAATACAACCAATATATCAGTGGTTCTCAAATTTTTATGCTTCACGTGCCCCCTGGAAATGTGTATGTAACTGGCGTACCCCTTGTATAGATAGATGAAACTATAGTTATATTATAACAATGGGAATAAAATAAAACATGTATATCAGTGGTTCTCAACCTTTTATGCTTCACGTACCCCCTGGAAATGTGTATGTAACTGACGTACCCCTTGTATAAATAGATAAAACTATAGTTATAGTATAACAATGGGAATAAAATAAAACATATATATCAGTGGTTCTCAAACTTTTATGCTTCACGTACCCCCTGCAAATGTGTATGTAACTGGCGTACCCCTTGTGTAGATAGATAAAACTATAGTTATAGTATAACAATGGGAATAAAATAAAACATATATATCAGTGGTTCTCAATCTTTTATGCTTCACGTACCCGCTGGAAATGTGTATGTAACTGGCGTACATCTTGTATAAATAGATAAAACTATAGTTATAGTATAACAATGGTAATAAAATAAAACATATATATCAGTGGTTCGCAACGTTTTATGCTTCACGTACCCCCTGGAAATGTGTATGTAACTGGCGTACCCCTTGTATAGATAGATAAAACTATAATTATAGTATAACAATTGGAATAAAATAAAACATATACATCAGTGGTTCTCAACCTTTTCTGCTTCACGTACCCCCTGGAAATGTGTATGTAACTGGCGTACCCCTTGTATAGATAGATAAAACTACAGTTATAGTATAACAATGGGAATAAAATAAAACATATATATATCAGTGGTTCTCAACCTTTTATACTTCACGTACCCCCTGGAAATCTGTATGTAACTGGCGTACCCCTTGTATAGATAGATAAATCTATAATTATAGTATAACAATGGGAATAAAATAAAACATATATATCAGTGGTTCTCAACCTTTTATGCTTCACGTTCCCCCTGGAAATGTGTATGTAACTGGCGTACCCCTTGTATAGATAGATAAAACTACAGTTATAGTATAACAATGGGAATAAAATAAAACATATATATCAGTGGTTCTCAATCTTTTATGCTTCACGCACCCCCTGGAAATGTGTATGTAACTGGCGTACCCCTTGTATAGATAGATAAAACTATAGTTATGGTATAACAATGGGAATAACATAAAACATATATATCAGTGGTTCTCAACCTTTTATGCTTCACGTATCCCCTGGAAATGTGTATGTAACTGGCGTACCCCTTGTATAGATAGATAAAACTATAGTTATGGTATAACAATGGGAATAACATAAAACATATATATCAGTGGTTCTCAACCTTTTATGCTTCACGTACCCCCTGGAAATGTGTATGTAACTGGCGTCCCCCTTGTATAGATAGATAAAACTATAGTTATAGTATAACAATGGGAATAAAATAAAACGTATATATCAGTGGTTCTCAACCTTTTATGCTTCACGTACCCCCTGGAAATGTGTATGTAACTGGCGTACCCCTTGTGTAGATAGATAAAACTATAGTTATATTATAACAATGGGAATAAAATAAAACATATATATCAGTGGTTCTCAACCTTTTATGCTTCACGTACCCCCTGCAAATGTGTATGTAACTGGCGTACCCCTTGTGTAGATAGATAAAACTATAGTTATAGTATAACAATGGGAATAAAATAAAACATATATATCAGTGGTTCTCAACCTTTTATGCTTCACGTACCCCCTGCAAATGTGTATGTAACTGGCGTACCCCTTGTGTAGATAGATAAAACTGTAGTTATATTATAACAATGGGAATAAAATAAAACATATATATCAGTGGTTCTCAACCTTTTCTGCTTCACGTACCCCCTGCAAATGTGTATGTAACTGGCGTACCCCTTGTGTAGATAGATAAAACTATAGTTATATTATAACAATGGGAATAAAATGAAACATATATATCAGTGGTTCTCAACATTTTATGCTTCACGTACCCCCCTGGAAATGTGTATGTAACTGGCGTACCCCTTGTATAGATAGATAAAACTATAGTTATAGTATAACAATGGGAATAAAATAAAACATATATATCAGTGGTTCTCAAGTTTAATAAAACTCTCTTCAGTTTAATAAAATGTCGTACTGCAATTCTGATTTTTTCTACTTTTTTCAATATGAAAAGAAATCCGAGTGAAGAGTTTCGAAAACATTTTCTTTCTTCAATCATAATTTATCACTTCCGATCGTTCCTTAATATTTTTTTTGAGGTAAAATTTGAAAAATAAATTGCTGACACACTTACCTATAGTGAAAAATACGTTCTTTCGTGCAATCCCAAGATCGTGTTTTAAACATAGATTTAAGGCTTTTAATATTCAATATTTTTCTGAAGGGTCAGGAAGATAAAGAAAAAGCTCATTTCTGCAGAGATGTCATTTCTGTCAATGAAATCTCTCACCGACACAGCAATGACCTTCAAATTCTCTAAATGTAAGGAAGAAATTCAGATGGAGAAAGCGATTGCGAATACCAGGAGATGTTTCGAACAGCATCGCCACTGAAATAATCGGAGATGGTTGAATGAACAAAAAAAACAATAAATACCCCCTCAAGCAGCTGCTTGCCACAGAGATCTGACAGAAGCCTGTCAGTTTATATGCCAGAGTAGAATATCTGAGAGGATGGCAGGACCTGAGCAGAAAAACAACACGAACATCCTTGCCTTACCCGGGACTCGAACCCAGGTTCTTTAGATCAGTACCCAAGTGCGTTAACCACTCGGCCAAAGGGGTTTTAAATCATCAGTGCTGTTGGGACGAACAAATGGAATTGCAAGCATTAGAGGTGGCTGGATGCAGGCACGTACCGAGAATTTAGTTGTTCTTTTTCTTGTGAGGGTGGTGGTGGTCCAACAAGTTGTTTTTTTTGGGGGGAGGGGGTCCCATTTTATGTTTCTAGATGGGTTCGAGAGTTTAGTTTCGTGTAATGGGTGAGTCTTAGAATAAGACTTCGAGTGGGGTTTCGTAATTGCTGAAATTTTCCACCGAAGAATAAAGGATTCATGTTCTGTATCGAAAAAAGATTTTATGGTTTTTTAAAATATACTTCTAGAGTCGGATATGAAATATGGCGCTAAAACAGAATTATGCAAAGAGAACTCTTTTGGATTTCAAAGCAGGTAGACAAGTTTGATATTTCGTGTAAGACAAGAGGATTTTACGTGAGTGGGGGGGAGAACCAGGACCCATGTCCCCCCGGGTACGTACCTGGGGATGAGCAGGTACGTACCGGGATGTACATACTCATGTACAGGGATGAGCAGGGGGATTGCAAGTATCAGAGGTATTTGGATGAGCAGGGGGATTGCAAGCATCAGAGATAATCATATGAGCCGGAGGATTGCTAGTATCAGAGGTAGTGGGTGAGCAGGTGGATTGCAAGCATCAGAGATTGTCATATAAAAAAAATAAATACCCCCTCAAGCAGCTGCTTGCCACAGAGATCCACAGAGATCCACAGAGATATGAGCAGAGGGATTGCGAGTATGAGAGATGGTCGGATGAGCGGTGGATTGTAAGTATCATATGAGCAGTGGGATTGCAAGTATCAGAGGTGATCGGACGTGTAGTGGGCTTGCAAATATCAGAGGTGATCGGATCAGCAGGGGGATTGTAAGTATCCCTGATGGTCAGATGAGCAGGGAGATTGCAAGTGTCACTGATGGTCAGATGAGCAGGGAGATTGCAAGTATCCCTGATGGTCAGATGAGCAGGGAGATTGCAAGTATCCCTGATGGTCAGATGAGCAGGGAGATTGCAAGTATCCCTGATGGTCAGATGAGCAGGGAGATTGCAAGTATCACTTATGGTCAGATGAGCAGGGAGATTGTAAGTATCCCTGATGGTCAGATGAGCAGGGAGATTGCAAGTATCCCTGATGGTCAGATGAACAAGGGGATTGCAAGTATCCCAGACGGTCGGCAGGGGTTGGCAGGTATCACAGGTGGTCGGATGAGAATGGGGATTAAAAGCATCAGAGGTGGTCATATGAGCAGGTGTATTGCGAGTATGAGAGATTGTCGGATGAGAAGGGGGATTACAAGCATCAGAGGTTGGTCGGATGAACAGGGGGATTGCAAATATTACAGGTAGTCGGATGAACAGGAGGAGTGCAAGCATCAGAGATGGTCGGCAGTTGTTGGCAAATATCACAGGTGATCAGATGAGCAGGGGGATTGCGAGTATTGCAGGTTGTCGGATGAACAGGGCGAGTTGGCCATATAGCATCAGAGATGGTCGGATAAGCAGGGGGATTGCAAGTGTCATATATACCAGATGAGTAGTCGTATGACCAAATGGTATCAGTATTGGAGGTAGTCCAATGACCCAATGGATTTTCAAGTATCAGAGGTAGTCCGATGAGAAGGGAGGACTGCGATTATCACAAATGATTGGGCGATGGGCATTCCTAAGCATTTGAAAACATTCCTTGGCGATTTTACAGATCCTTGAGCAAAAGAATAAATAGGTTTCACGTTAATACGATTTCTTTTTGTAGAATTTGAACGGACTAAAGAAAGAGATTCATAATATCCAGATCTGTTATTGCAGAAAAATAACACCTAACAATAACGATGAGTAAGCATAAAAATAAAGAAAATAATTGAAAAGCAAATTTAAAAATCAATACGAAAAAATATGCATTTATGGTAATGTAACGGATAATAGAATAAAATCTGTGAAACCTTTCTTTACTAATTTGAAATAAACAAAAAAAATCGATAACAGATTAGGAAATTTATTTCTTGAACACGAAGAAAATGAGTTGCATTTAAGGATGATGATCGCCTGGTGCTTTATTCTTAATTCTTATTTAATGAATGGTTCACACTCAGTTGTTTAAAAAGGACAGTTGCAGAAAACAAATTGCAAAACAAATGCTCGTATGATTAGGAAATAAGAAAAATATGCTTTTATATGCAAGTGAAGTGTTCAGAGATCTGCTTTTTCTCTATACCTTGACACATATCCCATTTTTTAAGATAAATCCAGGCCGGGAACATGCAAACGTCTGCATTTGTCGAAATATACATCGTACACTTCATCATTTCTACATTCAGGTTTCGGTTCAGGGGTCGATTGAAATCTACCGTTTTTGTTTTTATCACCTCTTTTGACATTGAGCAAATTATAGAATGCGCGTCCAAAAGACAGAATTCCAATATCTTCTGAACTGTATTCTGTAGTATACAGTTTACCATCCTCTAATTCATCACCATCCTCTAATTCCATTGCACAGTGGTAGGAGTCGAAATCGTTAACATAATTACACACGGCACAATGCACATTGCGGTACACTTTCGTTTCAAAATAATTAATGTCTGGGTATGTGGAAAAGGCATCCATGTACTCTTCGCATCTTTCTATGGAGGTGACGTCACGCCATGTGGGGTCGCACGAGGAGACCATATCAGGATAACAAAATTTCACGACCGTAGTCAATTTCTCAGGGATAATGATTTTAATAAGTACCGGTCTGAATTCCTTATCTTCAGTATATTCATCTTGCACGATTATTCCCCACGAATTTGTCTCACCACCGTATACTAAATCCTCGATACTCCACTTATTGTTATATTTTTCAAGAAAGGAAAAATGTTTCGAATCGTTAAATGCGAAAGAGATTTGCCAAAAATCGACTTCCTCATGGTCATTATTGCAGACAGCGCAGAAGTAGTTTTTGTAACTCACTTTGGTGATGGAGCTGGTGACAGGCAGGAACCCAGATGGGTCTTTGAGAGTGTCGGAATCACTTGCACACAAGCTGCGTGAGAGAGGATCACCATTCCACTCTGTCTCGCAGCTTGTCATCATAAACACATCGAGATCGGAATGTACTACCTTGGTGCACATCTTGTCGTACAGATTCCTCTTCATTCTTCCTAAGTGCGGAGAATCGATGCAACACGTGTCGTGATCGATACATTGCTCGCCGCATTCGCAGCTGTTACCTACAAGATGGTCAAATTCTTCGTTTCTGTGCGATTTACATTCGTCTCTAGGAGTACATGAAACATTCAGAGAATCAATGAAATCTGATGTCCATTCTTCAACACTCACAGGTTGCACTGAGATGTTTTCTTGGCTGACTGCTTTGGAAACACTCACCAGGAAAACGGCCAGCTTTAGAATCGTCTGGGCTTCTTTAAACGGAATCATTACTTCTACAATTATCTTTTCACCTGTGAAAAGGAAATATTAACATTCAGTTAAAAAATTTTGAAAGAAATTCATTCATGCACAGAGGCGTAGCGAAGGACTATGGTTGATGGGAGGGAGTAAGAAATCAGAGTTTTCAACTCGAAATTCAAATTTTACCCATTGAGCAAACTTACTTAGATTGTCGCTCCGGGGGGAGGGGTGTTGGGAGGGGGTTGAGGCCATTTTCAACTCTCCTGCTGCATTTTGCCATTTGACTTCCAATTTTGACAACTAGCCATAATTTCTCAGAAATAATTCCAATATTTACATCTCGTCTTAATTTTAGCTAGTCAGCGTGAATTTTCCCTTGATTTGGCCAACTCTCCTTAATTTCACGAAACTAATCCCAAACTTTACATATCTGCTAAATTTGCCAAATCACTTCAAACTTTTCAAACTCCCCAAGATTTTTCCTTTTCAAGATTTACTCGATTTTAGTCAACTATCTTGAATTTCACAAACCCAATCCCATTTATCACAACTCGCCCGTATTTTCCAAGTGAATTCGAATTTTGCCAACTGCCCTACATATTGTTAGGTTTCCTCAATTTGTCCAACACTCCTTAATTTCACAAAACAAATCTCAATTTTCACAACTCTCCTATATTTTACCATTTATTTATGAAATTTTGCCAACTCCCCGTAATTTTACAGAAAAAATCGCATTTTTTACATCTTCCCTGAATATGCCAAGCGACTTCGAATTTTATCAACTCTCCTTAATTGCACAAGGAAGGCACAATTTTCACAACTCCGCTGTATTTTACCAAGTAGCTTCAAATTTTGCGAACTCCCCTAGATTTCGCAAAGAGTTCTTGGTTTTTCCAACTCTCCTTAATTTCACAAAACCAATCCCAATTTTTACAACTCACCTGAACTTTACCAAGTGGTTTCCAGTTTTGCCAACTTCCCTAGATTTTGCCAAGTTTTCTCGATTTCGTCAACGCTCCTTAATTCCACAAAAACAATCCCAATTTTCACAAATCGCCAATATTTTACCAAGTGGATTCGAATTTTTCCAACTGCCCTAGATTTTGCCATCTCACCACAATTTTACAGAAAAAGAATCCCAATTTTACATCACACCTGATTTTTGAAAAACCACTCTGAACTTTGCCCACTCCCCCAAGATCTGCCAACTCTCCTAGATATTGCGAAGTTGTCTCGATTTTGCCAACACGCCATAATTTTACAGAAAAAAGATTGCAATTTTTACATCTCACCTGAATTTTGTCAACTCTCCCCGATTTTGCCAAGTCACTCCGAATTTTGCCAACTGCCCCTACTTTTGCCAACTCCCCTAGATTTTGCCAACTCGCCATAATTTTGCAGAAAAAAATCCAAATTTTCAAATCTCACCTGAATTTTGCTAACTCCTCACGATTTTTCCAAGTCACTCCGAATTTTGCCCAGCTGTCCCTAGATTTTGCCAAGTCACTCCGAATTTTGCCAACTGTCCCTAGATTTTCCCAACTTCCTAAGTTTTGGCAACTCGCCATAATTTTACAGAAAAAAAATCCTAATTTTTACATCTCACCTGAATTTTGCCAACTCCCCAAATTTTGCCAAGTTGTCCCGATTTTGCCAACTCCCCAAGATTTTGCCTAGTTGTCCAGATTTTGCCAACTCCCCAAGAATTTACCAAGTCAATCCGAATTTTGCCAACTCCCCAAGATTTTGCCAAGTCACTCCGAATTTTGCCAACTCCCCCAGATTTTGCCACGTTGTCCCGATTATGCCAACTCCCCAAGATTTTACCAAGTCACTCCGAATTTTGCCAACTCCCCAAGATTTTGCCAACTCACCTGTTTTTACGAAGTGGCTTCGAATTTTGCCAACTGCTCTAAATTTGCCGTCTCTCCATTTTTCAAACTGTTTTAGATTTGCCAAGTTGCCTCGATTTTAACAACTCACCTTAATTTCCCCCCCCCCCCAAAAAAATGAGAAATTTTTACAACTCACCTAGATTTTACGAAGTAGCTTCGAATTTTGCCAACTCCGAGTTACTTTGGGGGGACCCTCCCACTCTCACCCCACCCCCCATCGCTACGCTGCTGTTCATGCATTTATATCTACATCTAGAGTGGTGCTTAATATCAGGACTAATGGACAAACATAGACATAATACATAACCCAATATGATTTTCAGCAAATACAATTAAATATCACTTGGAAAGGCATCGTGACATTAAGTGTTAAGAAGATTACTCTGAACACTAACTGTAAACTTTAATCTAAAATCTTAAAACAATACAAAATATAAAAAAACTGCACGGTGCATAAAAAAACATAGTAGTCCTCGGACATTTAATAGCCAATAAAAAAAAACAGAAGCGCCAATCACGCAAACGGACTATATGGGGAAAAAGTGAATTTATATAATACACGTGAATCAATAAACTAAAATGTGGTATGATAATTCTTCGAAAACAAGCAACCCCTAACTCCACATTTGGAAATAAATCTGCTCTGAAGAACTAAACTTTAAAAATATCCCAAAACAGTGTCTATAGGTTACTAGACTTGATTACTATCTATATTCATATCAAAACTGAAGTTAGCTTATCGAAACAGTATATTTGTCTTCAGTGACGATGTTACGATACAAATTTGTGTTTTATAAAAAATAAAAAAATCATTTTGTAGGGCCAGATCTTCAAATTTACTTTATATATTTCAGTTTTTAACTGGGCGGATGAAATTGTTAAAAGTTGAAAGTTTGAACAAGCCTGCGGTACTGTATCCCATACATGCTCAATTGGATTCAGGTACGGAAATAAGAGTGGACATTACTTCTCGCGAATATCTTCACTTTCAAGGAAATCGCGCATCAAATGAACATATGGAGACGAAAATCATCGTTGATAGAGGTGAAATCAGAGCCGACATCAACTCTAGAAACGCTCCTATGTGGATCAAAAAGCTCGTGTCTGTATCGCTGAGCAGAGGGTGTCTCCTTGAAATAACGGAAGTTCTGTAAGGGGAAAAGGATGAGTCCCCAGACGACCCTAGCGCCACCCTAATGGTCTGTTCTTCTAATGTTGCCATGGTTGTAGTTCCTTATTCTCTGTGGGGCGGGGGTGGCTCAGTCGGTAGCGCGCCAGGCTCGTAATCTGTAGTTCCCAGGTTCGAGTCCCAGCTGGGTCAGCGTTGAGATTTATCTCCGCAAAATTCCCTGCCCTGCTCACGGTCAGTAGGGGACACCGATAGGCTTGGAAAGGCCGCCGTCCGTCGGATGGGACGTTAAGCCGTGGTTCCGTGTGCGGGAGAGACATACCCTGTGCAGTTAAAGAACACGCTGGATGGCCTTGACGGAAGGCTACCATCTGTCTCCCAACAGCTGTTCCAGTTGGTCCCCTCCCCCAACCTTCTCTGAGCCTTCGGAATCCATGTGACCTGGCCATTTAGTCCATGGTGTGCAACAAAGTGCCGCTGACGGGAGGCTACAATCTGTCTCCCAACAGCTGTTCTAGTGGGTCCCCTCCCCCAACCTTCTCTGAGCCTTCGGGGTCCATGTGACCTGGCCATTTAGTCCATGGTGTGCAAAAAGGTGCCGCTCAGAGGTAAAACAACCCAACATTAAAGAACACGCTGGATGGCCTTGACGGGAGACTATCATCTGTCTCCCAACAGCTGTTCCAGTGGGTCCCCTCCCCCAACCTTCTCTGAGACTTTGGGATCCTTGTGACCTGGCCATTTAGCCCGTGGTGTGCAAAAAAGTGCCGCTCAGAAGTAAAACAACCCAATGTTAAAGAACACGGTGGATGGCCTTGACGGGAGGCTACCATCTGTCTCCCAACAGCTGTTCCAATGGGTCCCCTCCCCCAACCTTCTCTGAGCCTTCGGGGTTCTTGTGACCTGGCCATTTAGCCCATGGTGTGCAAAAAAGTGCCGCTCAGAGGTAAAACAACCCAACGTTAAAGAACACGCTGGATGGCCTTGACGGGAGGCTACCATCTGTCTCCCAACAGCTGTTCCAGTGGGTCCCCTCCCCCAACCTTCTCTGAGCCTTCGGGGTTCTTGTGACCTGGCCATTTAGCCCATGGTGTGCAAAAAAGTGTCGCTCAGAAGTAAAACAATTCAACCACTCCGCTGTAAAGCCACTGCGAGGATGTTCCCAGAGACGTATGACTATCGGCAGGCAACACGGAAGTCGCCTCTTGGGCTCGTTAGTGACATCAACAAGTGACATCAATTTGGCACAAACACAACATTCACCACTTTAAAGCACTTTTCAGACTAATAAACTGGTTTTTTACTAAACATTACAAGTTTTAAAAGCAATAAAAGTTTAGAGTTAAAAATATATAAATATGTTTCACCTAACATAAGGCGTGCACACTACTACATTGTCGGAAGTCCGAAACTGTGTAACTCGTGCTCCGTGCGCACCAGAACGTTGGCGCACATCGCTGCTCGAGGAGACGAGTCCGTTTTCCACTCATAGGGAGAACTCATATCTATGGACACTCATAGTCGTTTGATTTTTGGGTTGGTTTACTTCTGAGGGAACTTTTTTTTGCACATCATGGGCTAAATGGCTAGGTCACAAGGAGCCCGAAGGTTCAGAGAAGGTTGGGGGAGGGGACCCACTGGAACAGCTGTTGGGAGACAGATGGTAGCCACCCGTCAAGGCCATTCAGCGTCTTCTTTAACGTTGGGTTGTTTTACCTCTGAGCGGCACTTTTTTGCACACCATGGGCTAAATGGCCAGGCCACAAGGACCCCGAAGGCTCAGAGAAGGTTGAGGGAGGGGACCCACTGGAACAGCTGTTTGGAGACAGATGGTATCCTCCTGTCAAGGCCATCCAGCGTGTTCTTTAACGTGCACAAGGTATGACTCTCCCACACACGGGACCACGGTTTAACGTCCCAGCCGAAGGACGGCTCCGTTTTCCAAAGCCCACCGGTTTGTTCCCCCCGATAGGGAACCACCTTGTCGTGGTGGTGGTGTGTGTGTGTGTGTGTGGGGGGGGGGGGGGGCATCGGGCCCAGCAACCGGTCGAGGACTTTGCTGACCGGATTGAGTCCCCGGTTGAACAGAGCCAAGACCAACTGAGGTCGAAGACATCGCTGACCGGTTTAGTGGCCCAGTTGGACGGTGTCAATACCTCAACATCAGGTGCTCCGTGGAGCAGTTCAATGGCAAGGCTGAACGGATTTGGTCACCTAGTAGGCACGAGACCTTTTCAAAGTCTGGGCCCCACTAAGAGTATCCCCCCCCCCCCGGGTGCCGAGCGAACTTGGATCTACATATAATATCCTTGTTCATGGCTAACCGGGGAACAGATTAAATTTCAGGTTTCTACCGGTGGTAGCTTTCCTTCTATAGGACTGCTGCCATGTGAGGTTGGGGATGAGATGCATCTACATGGTGTATTCTTGCCCCTGACTCTAGATAGTCGCGGCTTTCCGTTAACTTGGTAGTGTCGTGAGACGGAACCGGGGATTGCCGTGGTTGCTGAACATCTGGCAACAAATAGTACAAGCCCATCGGTGTCCCCTATTGACCATGGGGAGGGCGGGGAACTTTGCGGAGATAAATCTCAGCGCTGACCCAGCTGGGACTTGAACCTAGGAACTGCAGATTACGAGCCTGGCGCGCTACCGACTGAGCCACCCCCGCCGCTTTTCGACATTCGAGTTCTGGAGATATAGCAGAACAACTGTTTTTCATTTCCCCTTTTTTAGGAGGGAAGAAAGAAATGGGGATCAATTTCTTATGGTGTACGACACTCCCCGCATCACAAGCTTTCATCGGACACATAGCTCGTTACCTTCGGCACTCGTATTCAGGAGATATAGGGGAACAATCACTTTCCCCCCATTTTGGGAGGGTAAGAAAGCTTGAGGAACAATTTTTGATAACCTATGACATCCCCCGTGTCACAAGCTTTCATTTGGCACGTAAATCACTAAGTTTCTCCATCGCGTTCGAAAGATATGGTGGAATAACATTTTGTGAAATCCACAAAACGACCATCCGATCGAACGACCAACAGACGAATGTCAAATCCAAAAGCAATAGGAAGATAAGTAATAAAAAAAAGGTGTTATAACGAGGAAAATCTCAGGTTCCGTCACCCATGGAAGCTATTTCTCCATTAAAAGCATGCATAAAGTACAACCAAATGTCTCCGCAAAAATCCCCGCTCAGGTCACGGGCAGTAGGGGACACCGTTGGGCTTGAAAACGCCGCCGTCCGTCGGATGGGACGGAGATAAACATATCCTGTGAATCTATTCACTTGGGGCTGTCAACCCACAAACAAACAGAAAACACAGCGGAAGATTTTCTCTCCACAGAAGTCCACCAGTGCAGCAAAATCAGGATCCATAATCAAGCTCAGAGCCATATATCTGTCCAGTCCAGTGGGTTTATATGGTCAGCACCAGGACCCTGTGTGGTTGACCACTCCTCAGCAGGGTAGAAAAAAAAAAGAAAAGTAGCCATAGTTATCTAGTTCAGTAGGCCAAACTAATCTGGCAGCCCTCCCCTTCCGTTAACTTCCACAAGAGAATATCTCTTTTGAAAGGTGGGGCGGGGGTGGCTCAGTCGGTAGCGCGCCAGGCTCGTAATCTGTAGTTCCCAGGTTCGAGTCCCAGCTGGGTCAGCGTTGAGATTTATCCCCGCAAAATTCCCCGCCCTGCCCACGGTCAGTAGGGGACACCGATGGCCTTGGAAAGGCCGCCGTCCGTCGGATGGGACGTTAAGCCATGACACCGTGTGCGAGAGAGCCATACCCTGTGCACGTTAAAGAACAGGCTGGGTGACTTTGACGGGAGGCTACAATCTGTCTCCCAACAGCTGTTCCAGTGGGTCCCCTCCCCCAACCTTCTCTGAGCCTTCGGGGTCCATTTGACCTGGCCATTTAGCCCATGGTGTGCAAAAAAGTGCCGCTCAGAGGTAAAACAACCCAACGTTAAAGAACACGCTGGATGACTTTGACGAGAGGCTACAATCTGTCTCCCAACAGCTGTTCCAGTGGGTTCCCTCTCCCAACCTTCTCTGCGCTTTCGGGGTCCATGTGACCTGGCCATTTAGCCCATGGTGTGCAAAAAAGTGCCGCTCAGAGGTAAAACAACCCAACGTTAAAGAACACGCTGGATGGTTAATGAACGTCGCTGTCGTTAATGAACACGCTGGCATTGACGGGAGGCTACCATCTGTCTCCCAACAGCTGTTCCAGTCAGCGGCACTTTTTTGCACACCATGGGCTAAATGGCCAGGTCACATGGACCCCGAAGGCGCAGAGAAGGTTGGGGGAGGGGACCCACTGGAACAGCTGTTGGGAGACAGATGATAGCCTCCCGTCAAGGCCATCCAGCGTGTTCTTTAACGTGCACAGGGTATGGCTCTCTCGCACACGGGGCCACGGCTAAATGTCCCATCCGATGGACGGCAGCCTTTCGAAGCCCATCGGTGTCCCCTACTGACCAAGGGCAGGGCGGGGAATTTTGCGGAGATAAATCTCAACGCTGACCCAGCTGGGACTCGAACCTGGGAATTACATATTACGAGCCTGGCGCGCTACCGCCTGAGCCAGCCCCGCCCCATTTACGTAAGAGTAATACGTTTATAGAATGACACGATATTTGGTTGAAATAAAATCTTCTGATGAAAATAAAATATGATTAGTTGAAAACAACACATTTATCAGAAACACAACGTTAAGAAGAAAACAACAGTGGAAGTTCATGCAAAGAGGAAAACAACCCCCTATCTTGGGAGGGGGTCGCCTCACCCTCTAACTTGCAAAGAAGAAAACAACCCCCTGTCTTGGGAGGGGGTCGCCTCACCCTCTCCCATGCAAAGAGGAAAACAACCCCCTGTCCTGGGAGGGGGTCGCCTCACCCTCTTCCATGCAAAGAGGAAAACAACCCACTGTCGTGGGAGGGGGTCGCCTAACCCTCTCCCATGCAAAGAGGATAACAACCCCCTGTCCTGGAAGGGGGTCGCCCCACCCTCTCCCATGCAAAGAGGAAAACAACCCCCATATCCTGGGAGGCGGTCGCCTCACCCTCTCCCATGCAAAGAGGAAAACAACCCCCTGTCCTGGGAGGGGGTCGCCTCACCCTTTCCCTTGCAAAGAGGAAAACAACCCCCTGTCCTGGGAATGGGTCGCCTCACCCTTTCCCTTGCAAAGAGGAAAACAACCCCCTGTCCTGGGAATGGGTCGCCTCACCCTCTCCCATGCAAAGAGGAAAACAACCCCCTGTCCTGGGAGGGGGTAGCCTCACCTTCTCCCATGCAAAGGTGAAAACAACCCCCTATCCTGGGAGGGGGTCGCCTCATCCATCTCCCATTCAAAGAGGAAAACAACCCCCTGTCCTGGGAGGGGGTCGCCTCACCCTCTTCCACGCAAAGAGGAAAACAACCCCATATCCTGGGAGGGGGTCGCCTCACCCTCTCCTATGCAAAGAGGAAAACAACCCCCTGTCCTGTGAGGGGGTCGCCTCACCCTCTTCCATGCAAAGAGGAAAACAACCCCCTATCCTGGGAGGGGGTGGCCTCACCCTCTCCCATGCAAAGAGGAAAACAACCCCCTGTCCTGGGAGGGGGTCGCCTCACCCTCTTCCATGCAAAGAGGAAAACAACCCCCTGTCCTGGGAGGGTGTCTCCTCACCCTCTCCCATGCAAAGAGGAAAACAATCCCCTGTCCTGGGAGGGGGTCGCCTCACCCTCTCCCATGCAAAGAGGAAAACAACCCCCTGTCCTGGGAAGGGGTCGCCTCACCCTCTTCCATGCAAAGAGGAAAACAACCCCCTGTCCTGAGAGGGGGTCGCCTCACCCTCTCCTATGCAAAGAGGAAAACAACCCCCTGTCCTGTGAGGGGGTCGCCTCACCCTCTTCCATGCAAAGAGGAAAACAACCCCCTGTCATGGGAGGGGGTCGCCTCACCCTCTCCCATGCAAAGAGGAAAACAACCCCCTGTCCTGGGAGGGTTCGCCTCACCCTCTTCGATGCAAAGAGGAAAACAACCCCCTGTCCTGGGAGGGGGTCGCCTCATCCTCTTCCATGCAAAGAGGTAAACAACCCCTGTCCTGGGAGGGGGTCGCCTCATCCTCTCCCATGCAAAGAAGAAAACAACCCCCTGTCCTGGGAGGGGGTCGCATACCCTCTCCCATGCAAAGAGGAAAACAACCCCCTGTCCTGGGAGGGGGTCGCCTCACCCTCTTCCATGCAAAGAGGAAAACAACCCACTGTCGTGGGAGGGGGTCTCCTCACCCTCTCAAATGCAAAGAGGAAAACAACCCCCTGTCCTGGGAGGGGGTCGCCTCACCCTCTCCCATGCAAAGAGGAAAACAAACCCCTGTCCCGGGAGGGGTTGCCTCAACTTCTCCCATGCAAAGATGAAAACAACCCCCTGTCCTGGGAGGGGGTCGCCTCACCCATCTCCCATGCAAAGAGGAAAACAACCCCCTGTCCTGGGAGGGGGTCGCCTCACCCTCTTCCATGCAAAGAGGAAAACAACCCCTGTCCTTGGAGGGGGTCGGCTCACCCTCTCCCATGCAAAGAGGAAAACAACCCCCTGTCCTGGGAGGGGGTCGCCTCACCCTTTCCCATGCAAAGAGGAAAACAACCCCCTGTCCTGGGAGGGGGTCGCCTACCCTCTCCCATGCAAAGAGGAAAACAACCCCCTGTCCTGGGAGGGGGTCGCCTCACCCTCTTCCATGCAAAGTGGAAAACAACCCCCTGTCCTGGGAGGGGGTCGCCTCACCCATCTCCCATGCAAAGAGGAAAACAACCCCCTGTCCTGGGAGGGGGTCGCCTCACCCTCTTCCATGCAAAGAGGAAAACAACCCCTGTCCTGGGAGGGGGTCGGCTCACCCTCTCCCATGCAAAGAGGAAAACAACCCCCTGTCCTGGGAGGGGGTCGCCTCACCCTTTCCCATGCAAAGAGGAAAACAACCCCCTGTCCTGGGAGGGGGTCGCCTACCCTCTCCCATGCAAAGAGGAAAACAACCCCCTGTCCTGGGAGGGGGTCGCCTCACCCTCTTCCATGCAAAGTGGAAAACAACCCCCTGTCCTGGGAGGGGGTCGCCTCACCCTCTCCTATGCAAAGAGGAAAAAAACCTCCTGTCCTGTGAGGGGGTCGCCTCACCCTCTTCCATGCAAAGAGGAAAACAACCCCCTGTCATGGGAGGGGGTCGCCTCAGCCTCTCCCATGCAAAGAGGAAAACAACCCCCTGTCCTGGGAGGGGTCGCCTCACCCTCTTCCATGCAAAGAGGAAAACAACCCCTGTCCTGGGAGGGGGTCGCCTCATCCTCTTCCATGCAAAGAGGAAAACAACCCCTGTCCTGGGAGGGGGTCGCCTCACCCTCTCCCATGCAAAGAAGAAAACAACCCCCTGTCCTGGGAGGGGGTCGCATACCCTCTCCCATGCAAAGAGGAAAACAACCCCCTGTCCTGGGAGGGGGTCGCCTCACCCTCTTCCATGCAAAGTGGAAAACAACCCCCTGTCCTGGGAGGGGGTCGCCTCACCCTCTCCTATGCAAAGAGGAAAAAAACCTCCTGTCCTGTGAGGGGGTCGCCTCACCCTCTTCCATGCAAAGAGGAAAACAACCCCCTGTCATGGGAGGGGGTCGCCTCAGCCTCTCCCATGCAAAGAGGAAAACAACCCCCTGTCCTGGGAGGGGTCGCCTCACCCTCTTCCATGCAAAGAGGAAAACAACCCCTGTCCTGGGAGGGGGTCGCCTCATCCTCTTCCATGCAAAGAGGAAAACAACCCCTGTCCTGGGAGGGGGTCGCCTCACCCTCTCCCATGCAAAGAAGAAAACAACCCCCTGTCCTGGGAGGGGGTCGCATACCCTCTCCCATGCAAAGAGGAAAACAACCCCCTGTCCTGGGAGGGGGTCGCCTCACCCTCTTCCATGCAAAGAGGAAAACAACCCACTGTCGTGGGAGGGGGTCGCCTCACCCTCTCAAATGCAAAGAGGAAAACAACCCCCTCTCCTGGGAGGGGGTCGCCTCAACCTCTCCCATGCAAAGATGAAAACAAACCCCTGTCACGGGAGGGGTCGCCTCAACTTCTGCCATGCAAAGATGAAAACAACCCCCTGTCCTGGGAGGGGGTCGCCTCACCCTCTTCCATGCAAAGAGGAAAACAACCCCTGTCCTGGGAGGGGGTCGGCTCACCCTCTCCCATGCAAAGAGGTAAACAACCCCCTGTCCTGGGAGGGGGTCGCCTCACCCTTTCCCATGCAAAGAGGAAAACAACCCCCTGTCCTGGGAGGGGGTCGCCGCACCCTCTTCCATGCAAAGAGGAAAACAACTCCCTGTCCTGGGAGGGGGTCGCCTCACCCTCTTCCATGCAAAGAGGAAAACAACCCACTGTCGTGGGAGGGGGTCGCCTCACCCTCTCAAATGCAAAGAGGAAAACAACCCCCTCTCCTGGGAGGGGGTCGCCTCACCCTCTTCAATGCAAAGAGGAAAACAACCCCCTGTCCTGGGAGGGGGTCGCCTCACCCTCTTCCATGCAAAGAGGAAAACAACCCCCTGTCGTGGGAGGGGGTCGCCTCACCCTCTCCCATGCAAAGAGGAAAACAACCCCCTGTCCTGGGAGGGGGTCGCCTCAACCTCTCCAATGCAAAGAGGAAAACCACCCCCTGTCCTGGGAGGGGGTCGCCTCACCCTCTTCCATGCAAAGAGGAAAACAACCCCTGTCCTGGGAGGGGGTCGGCTCACCCTCTCCCATGCAAAGAGGAAAACAACCCCCTGTCCTGGGAGGGGGTCGCCTACCCTCTCCCATGCAAAGAGAAAAACAACCCCCTGACCTGGGAGGGGGTCGCCGCACCCTCTTCCATGCAAAGTGGAAAACAACCCCCTGTCCTGGGAGGGGGTCGCCTCACCCTCTTCCATGCAAAGAGGAAAACAACCCCCTGTCCTGGGAGGGGGTCGCCTACCCTCTCCCATGCAAAGAGGAAAACAATCCCCTAACCTGGGAGGGATTCGCCTCACCCTCTTCAATGCAAAGAGGAAAACAACCCCCTGTCCTGGGAGGGGGTCGCCTCACCCTCTTCCATGCAAAGAGGAAAACAACCCCCTGTCGTGGGAGGGGGTCGCCTCACCCTCTCCCATGCAAAGAGGAAAACAACCCCCTGTCCTGGGAGGGGGTCGCCTCAACCTCTCCAATGCAAAGAGGAAAACCACCCCCTGTCCTGGGAGGGGGTCGCCTCACCCTCTTCCATGCAAAGAGGAAAACAACCCCCTGTCGTGGGAGGGGGTCGCCTCAACCTCTCCCATGCAAAGAGGAAAAATACCCCCTGTCCTGGGAGGGGGTCGCCTCACCCTCTCCTATGCAAAGAGGAAAACAACCCCCTGCCCTGTGAGGGGGTCGCCTCAACCTCTTCCATGCAAAGAGGAAAACAACCCCCTGTCCTGGGAGGGGGTCGCCTCACCCTCTCCCATGCAAAGAGGAAAACAACCCCCTGTCCTGGGAGGGGGTCGCCTCACCCTCTCCCATGGAAAGAGGAAAACAACCCCCTGTCCTGGGAGGGGGTCGACTCACCCTCTCCCATGCAAAGAGGAAAACAACCCCCTGTCCTGGGAGGGGGTCGCCTCACCCTCTTCCATGCAAAGAGGAAAACAACCCCCTGTCCTGGGAGGGGGTCGCCCCACCCTCTCCCATGCAATGAGGAAAAAAAACCCCTGTCCTGGGAGCGGGTCGCCTCACCCTCTCCCATGCAAAGAGAAAAACAACCCCTGTCCTGGGAGGGGGTCGCCTCACCCTCTTCCATGCAAAGAGGAAAACAACCCCCTGTCCTGGGAGGGGGTCGCCTCACCTTCTTCCATGCAAAGAGGAAAACAACCCCCTGTCCTCTGAGGGGGTCGCCTCACCCTCTCCCATGCAAAGAGGAAAACAACCCCCTGTCCTGTGAGGGGGTCGCCTCACCCTCTTCCATGCAAAGAGGAAAAAAACCCCTGTCATGGGAGGGGATCGCCTCACCCTCTCCCATGCAAAGAGGAAAACAACCGCCTGTCGTGGGAGGGGGTCGCCTCACCCTCTCCCATGCAAAGAGGAAAACAACCGCCTGTCCTGGGAGGTGGTCGCCTCACCCTCTTCCATGCAAAGAGGACAACAACCCACTGTCGTGGGAGGGGGTCGCCTCACCCTCTCCCATGCAAAAAGGAAAACAACCCCCTGTCTTGGGAGGGGGTCGCCCCACACTCTCCCATGCAAAGAGGAAAAAAACCCTGTCCTGGGAAGGGGTCGCCTCACCCTCTTCCATGCAAAGAGTAAAACAACCCACTGTCGTGGGAGGGGGTCGCCTCACCCTCTCCCATGCAAAGAGGAAAACAACCCCCTGTCCTGGGAGGGGGTCGCCTCACCCTTTCCCTTGCAAAGAGGAAAACAACCCCCTGTCCTGGGAATGGGTCGCCTCACCCTTTCCCTTGCAAAGAGGAAAACAACCCCCTGTCCTGGGAATGGGTCGCCTCACCCTCTCCCATGCAAAGAGGAAAACAACCCCCTGTCCTGGGAGGGGGTAGCCTCACCTTCTCCCATGCAAAGGTGAAAACAACCCCCTATCCTGGGAGGGGGTCGCCTCATCCATCTCCCATTCAAAGAGGAAAACAACCCCCTGTCCTGGGAGGGGGTCGCCTCACCCTCTTCCACGCAAAGAGGAAAACAACCCCATATCCTGGGAGGGGGTCGCCTCACCCTCTCCTATGCAAAGAGGAAAACAACCCCCTGTCCTGTGAGGGGGTCGCCTCACCCTCTTCCATGCAAAGAGGAAAACAACCTCCTATCCTGGGAGGGGGTGGCCTCACCCTCTCCCATGCAAAGAGGAAAACAACCCCCTGTCCTGGGAGGGGGTCGCCTCACCCTCTTCCATGCAAAGAGGAAAACAACCCCCTGTCCTGGGAGGGTGTCTCCTCACCCTCTCCCATGCAAAGAGGAAAACAATCCCCTGTCCTGGGAGGGGGTCGCCTCACCCTCTCCCATGCAAAGAGGAAAACAACCCCCTGTCCTGGGAAGGGGTCGCCTCACCCTCTTCCATGCAAAGAGGAAAACAACCCCCTGTCCTGTGAGTGTGTCGCCTCAACCTCTTCCATGCAAAGAGGAAAACAACATCCTGTCATGGGAGGGGGTCGCCTCACCCTCTCCCATGCAAAGAGGAAAACAACCCCTGTCCTGGGAGGGTTCGCCTCACCCTCTTCCATGCAAAGAGGAAAACAACCCCCTGTCCTGGGAGGGGGTCGCCTCATCCTCTTCCATGCAAAGAGGAAAACAACCCCTGTCCTGGGAGGGGGTCGCCTCATCCTCTCCCATGCAAAGAAGAAAACAACCCCCTGTCCTGGGAGGGGGTCGCATACCCTCTCCCATGCAAAGAGGAAAACAACCCCCTGTCCTGGGAGGGGGTCGCCTCACCCTCTTCCATGCAAAGAGGAAAACAACCCACTGTCGTGGGAGGGGGTCGCCTCACCCTCTCAAATGCAAAGAGGAAAACAACCCCCTGTCCTGGGAGGGGGTCGCCTCACCCTCTCCCATGCAAAGAGGAAAACAAACCCCTGTCCCGGGAGGGGTCGCCTCAACTTCTCCCATGCAAAGATGAAAACAACCCCATGTCCTGGGAGGGGGTCGCCTCATCCATCTCCCATTCAAAGAGGAAAACAACCCCCTGTCCTGGGAGGGGGTCGCCTCACCCTCTTCCACGCAAAGAGGAAAACAACCCCATATCCTGGGAGGGGGTCGCCTCACCCTCTCCTATGCAAAGAGGAAAACAACCCCCTGTCCTGTGAGGGGGTCGACTCACCCTCTTCCATGCAAAGAGGAAAACAACCCCTGTCCTGGGAGGGGGTCGGCTCACCCTCTCCCATGCAAAGAGGAAAACAACCCCCTGTACTGGGAGGGGGTCGCCTCACCCTTTCCCATGCAAAGAATAAAACAACCCCCTGTCCTGGGAGGGGGTCGCCTACCCTCTCTCATGCAAAGAGGAAAACAACCCCCTGTCCTGGGAGGGGGTCGCCTCACCCTCTTCCATGCAAAGAGGAAAACAACCCCCTGTCCTGGGAGGGGGTCGCCTCACCCTCTCCTATGCAAAGAGGAAAACAACCTCCTGTCCTGTGAGGGGGTCGCCTCACCCTCTTCCATGCAAAGAGGAAAACAACCCCCTGTCATGGGAGGGGGTCGCCTCAGCCTCTCCCATGCAAAGAGGAAAACAACCCCCTGTCCTGGGAGGGGTCGCCTCACCCACTTCCATGCAAAGAGGAAAACAACCCCCTGTCCTGGGAGGGGGTCGCCTTATCCTCTTCCATGCAAAGAGGAAAACAACCCCTGTCCTGGGAGGGGGTCGCCTCACCCTCTCCCATGCAAAGAAGAAAACAACCCCCTGTCCTTTGAGGGGGTCGCATACCCTCTCCCATGCAAAGAGGAAAACAACCCCCTGTCCTGGGAGGGGGTCGCCTCACCCTCTTCCATGCAAAGAGGAAAACAACCCACTGTCGTGGGAGGGGGTCGCCTCACCCTCTCAAATGCAAAGAGGAAAACAACCCCCTCTCCTGGGAGGGGGTCGCCTCACCCTCTCCCATGCAAAGAGGAAAACAAACCCCTGTCCCGGGAGGGGTCGCCTCAACTTCTCACATGCAAAGATGAAAACAACCCCCTGTCCTGGGAGGGGGTCGCCTCACCCATCTCCCATGCAAAGAGGAAAACAACCCCCTGTCCTGGGAGGGGGTCGCCTCACCCTCTTCCATGCAAAGAGGAAGACAACCCCTGTCCTGGGAGGGGGTCGGCTCACCCTCTCCCATGCAAAGAGGAAAACAACCCCCTGTCCTGGGAGGGGGTCGCCTCACCCTTTCCCATGCAAAGAGGAAAACAACCCCCTGTCCTGGGAGGGGGTCGCCTCACCCTTTCCCATGCAAATGGAAAACAACCCCCTGTCCTGGGAGGGGGTCGCCTCACCCTCTCCCATGCAAAGAGGAAAACAACCCCCTGTCCTGGGAGGGGATCGCCTCACCCTGTCCCATGCAAAGAGGAAAAAATACCCCTGTCCTGGGAGGGGGTCGCCTCAACCTCTTAAATGCAAAGAGGAAAACAACCCCCTGTCCTGGGAGGGTGTCGCCTCACCCTCTCCCATGCAAAGAGGAAAACAACCCCCTGTCCTGGGAGGGGGTCGCCTCACCCTCTCCCATGCAAAGAGGAAAACAACCCCCTGTCCTGGGAAGGGGTCGCCTCACCCTCTTCCATGCAAAGAGGAAAACAACCCCCTGTCCTGGGAGGGGGTCGCCTCACCCTCTCCTATGCAAAGAGGAAAACAACCCCCTGTCCTGTGAGGGGGTCGCCTCACCCTCTTCCATGCAAAGAGGAAAACAACCCCCTGTCATGGGAGGGGGTCGCCACACCCTCTCCCATGCAAAGAGGAAAACAACCGCCTGTCGTGGGAGGGGGTCGCCTCACCCTCTCCCATGCAAAGAGGAAAACAACCGCCTGTCGTGGGAGGGGGTCGCCTCACCCTCTTCCATGCAAAGAGGACAACAACCCACTGTCGTGGGAGGGGGTCGCCTCACCCTCTCCCATGCAAAGAGGAAAACAACCCCTGTCCTGGGAGGGGGTCGCGTCAACCTCTCCAATGCAAAGAGGAAAACCACCCCCTGTCCTGGGAGGGGGTCGCCTCACCCTCTTCCATGCAAAGAGGACAACAACCCACTGTCGTGGGAGGGGGTCGCCTCACCATCTCCCATGCAAAGAGGAAAACAACCCCCTGTCATGGGAGGGGGTCGCCCCACACTCTCCCATGCAAAGAGGAAAAAAAAACCCTGTCCTGGGAAGGGGTAGCCTCACCCTCTTCCATGCAAAGAGTAAAACAACCCACTGTCGTGGGAGGGGGTAGCCTCACCTTCTCCCATGCAAAGGTGAAAACAACCCCCTATCCTGGGAGGGGGTCGCCTCATCCATCTCCCATTCAAAGAGGAAAACAACCCCCTGTCCTGGGAGGGGGTCGCCTCACCCTCTTCCACGCAAAGAGGAAAACAACCCCATATCCTGGGAGGGGGTCGCCTCACCCTCTCCTATGCAAAGAGGAAAACAACCCCCTGTCCTGTGAGGGGGTCGCCTCACCCTCTTCCATGCAAAGAGGAAAACAACTCCCTATCCTGGGAGGGGGTGGCCTCACCCTCTCCCATGCAAAGAGGAAAACAACCCCCTGTCCTGGGAGGGGGTCGCCTCACCCTCTTCCATGCAAAGAGGAAAACAACCCCCTGTCCTGGGAGGGTGTCTCCTCACCCTCTCCCATGCAAAGAGGAAAACAATCCCCTGTCCTGGGAGGGGGTCGCCTCACCCTCTCCCATGCAAAGAGGAAAACAACCCCCTGTCCTGGGAAGGGGTCGCCTCACCCTCTTCCATGCAAAGAGGAAAACAACCCCCTGTCCTGAGAGGGGGTCGCCTCACCCTCTCCTATGCAAAGAGGAAAACAACCCCCTGTCCTGTGAGGGGGTCGCCTCACCCTCTTCCATGCAAAGAGGAAAACAACCCCCTGTCATGGGAGGGGGTCGCCTCACCCTCTCCCATGCAAAGAGGAAAACAACCCCCTGTCCTGGGAGGGTTCGCCTCACCCTCTTCGATGCAAAGAGGAAAACAACCCCCTGTCCTGGGAGGGGGTCGCCTCATCCTCTTCCATGCAAAGAGGTAAACAACCCCTGTCCTGGGAGGGGGTCGCCTCATCCTCTCCCATGCAAAGAAGAAAACAACCCCCTGTCCTGGGAGGGGGTCGCATACCCTCTCCCATGCAAAGAGGAAAACAACCCCCTGTCCTGGGAGGGGGTCGCCTCACCCTCTTCCATGCAAAGAGGAAAACAACCCACTGTCGTGGGAGGGGGTCTCCTCACCCTCTCAAATGCAAAGAGGAAAACAACCCCCTGTCCTGGGAGGGGGTCGCCTCACCCTCTCCCATGCAAAGAGGAAAACAAACCCCTGTCCCGGGAGGGGTTGCCTCAACTTCTCCCATGCAAAGATGAAAACAACCCCCTGTCCTGGGAGGGGGTCGCCTCACCCATCTCCCATGCAAAGAGGAAAACAACCCCCTGTCCTGGGAGGGGGTCGCCTCACCCTCTTCCATGCAAAGAGGAAAACAACCCCTGTCCTGGGAGTGGGTCGGCTCACCCTCTCCCATGCAAAGAGGAAAACAACCCCCTGTCCTGGGAGGGGGTCGCCTCACCCTTTCCCATGCAAAGAGGAAAACAACCCCCTGTCCTGGGAGGGGGTCGCCTCACCCTTTCCCATGCAAATGGAAAACAACCCCCTGTCCTGGGTGGGGGTCGCCTCACCCTCTCCCATGCAAAGAGGAAAACAACCCCCTGTCCTGGGAGGGGATCGCCTCACCCTGTCCCATGCAAAGAGGAAAAAAAACCCCTGTCCTGGGAGGGGGTCGCCTCAACCTCTTAAATGCAAAGAGGAAAACAACCCCCTGTCCTGGGAGGGTGTCGCCTCACCCTCTCCCATGCAAAGAGGAAAACAACCCCCTGTCCTGGGAGGGGGTCGCCTCACCCTCTTCCATGCAAAGAGGAAAACAACCCACTGTCGTGGGAGGGGGTCGCCTAACCCTCTCCCATGCAAAGAGGATAACAACCCCCTGTCCTGGAAGGGGGTCGCCCCACCCTCTCCCATGCAAAGAGGAAAACAACCCCCATATCCTGGGAGGCGGTCGCCTCACCCTCTCCCATGCAAAGAGGAAAACAACCCCCTGTCCTGGGAGGGGGTCGCCTCACCCTTTCCCTTGCAAAGAGGAAAACAACCCCCTGTCCTGGGAATGGGTCGCCTCACCCTTTCCCTTGCAAAGAGGAAAACAACCCCCTGTCCTGGGAATGGGTCGCCTCACCCTCTCCCATGCAAAGAGGAAAACAACCCCCTGTCATGGGAGGGGGTCGCCACACCCTCTCCCATGCAAAGAGGAAAACAACCGCCTGTCGTGGGAGGGGGTCGCCTCACCCTCTCCCATGCAAAGAGGAAAACAACCGCCTGTCGTGGGAGGGGGTCGCCTCACCCTCTTCCATGCAAAGAGGACAACAACCCACTGTCGTGGGAGGGGGTCGCCTCACCCTCTCCCATGCAAAGAGGAAAACAACCCCTGTCCTGGGAGGGGGTCGCGTCAACCTCTCCAATGCAAAGAGGAAAACCACCCCCTGTCCTGGGAGGTGGTCGCCTCACCCTCTTCCATGCAAAGAGGACAACAACCCACTGTCCTGGGAGGGGGTCGCCTCACCCATCTCCCATGCAAAGAGGAAAACAACCCCCTGTCCTGGGAGGGGGTCGCCTCACCCTCTTCCATGCAAAGAGGAAAACAACCCCTGTCCTTGGAGGGGGTCGGCTCACCCTCTCCCATGCAAAGAGGAAAACAACCCCCTGTCCTGGGAGGGGGTCGCCTCACCCTTTCCCATGCAAAGAGGAAAACAACCCCCTGTCCTGGGAGGGGGTCGCCTACCCTCTCCCATGCAAAGAGGAAAACAACCCCCTGTCCTGGGAGGGGGTCGCCTCACCCTCTTCCATGCAAAGTGGAAAACAACCCCCTGTCCTGGGAGGGGGTCGCCTCACCCATCTCCCATGCAAAGAGGAAAACAACCCCCTGTCCTGGGAGGGGGTCGCCTCACCCTCTTCCATGCAAAGAGGAAAACAACCCCTGTCCTGGGAGGGGGTCGGCTCACCCTCTCCCATGCAAAGAGGAAAACAACCCCCTGTCCTGGGAGGGGGTCGCCTCACCCTTTCCCATGCAAAGAGGAAAACAACCCCCTGTCCTGGGAGGGGGTCGCCTACCCTCTCCCATGCAAAGAGGAAAACAACCCCCTGTCCTGGGAGGGGGTCGCCTCACCCTCTTCCATGCAAAGTGGAAAACAACCCCCTGTCCTGGGAGGGGGTCGCCTCACCCTCTCCTATGCAAAGAGGAAAAAAACCTCCTGTCCTGTGAGGGGGTCGCCTCACCCTCTTCCATGCAAAGAGGAAAACAACCCCCTGTCATGGGAGGGGGTCGCCTCAGCCTCTCCCATGCAAAGAGGAAAACAACCCCCTGTCCTGGGAGGGGTCGCCTCACCCTCTTCCATGCAAAGAGGAAAACAACCCCTGTCCTGGGAGGGGGTCGCCTCATCCTCTTCCATGCAAAGAGGAAAACAACCCCTGTCCTGGGAGGGGGTCGCCTCACCCTCTCCCATGCAAAGAAGAAAACAACCCCCTGTCCTGGGAGGGGGTCGCATACCCTCTCCCATGCAAAGAGGAAAACAACCCCCTGTCCTGGGAGGGGGTCGCCTCACCCTCTTCCATGCAAAGAGGAAAACAACCCACTGTCGTGGGAGGGGGTCGCCACACCCTCTCAAATGCAAAGAGGAAAACAACCCCCTCTCCTGGGAGGGGGTCGCCTCAACCTCTCCCATGCAAAGATGAAATCAAACCCCTGTCACGGGAGGGGTCGCCTCAACTTCTGCCATGCAAAGATGAAAACAACCCCCTGTCCTGGGAGGGGGTCGCCTCACCCTCTTCCATGCAAAGAGGAAAACAACCCCTGTCCTGGGAGGGGGTCGGCTCACCCTCTCCCATGCAAAGAGGAAAACAACCCCCTGTCCTGGGAGGGGGTCGCCTCACCCTTTCCCATGCAAAGAGGAAAACAACCCCCTGTCCTGGGAGGGGGTCGCCGCACCCTCTTCCATGCAAAGAGGAAAACAACTCCCTGTCCTGGGAGGGGGTCGCCTCACCCTCTTCCATGCAAAGAGGAAAACAACCCACTGTCGTGGGAGGGGGTCGCCTCACCCTCTCAAATGCAAAGAGGAAAACAACCCCCTCTCCTGGGAGGGGGTCGCCTCACCCTCTTCAATGCAAAGAGGAAAACAACCCCCTGTCCTGGGAGGGGGTCGCCTCACCCTCTTCCATGCAAAGAGGAAAACAACCCCCTGTCGTGGGAGGGGGTCGCCTCACCCTCTCCCATGCAAAGAGGAAAACAACCCCCTGTCCTGGGAGGGGGTCGCCTCAACCTCTCCAATGCAAAGAGGAAAACCACCCCCTGTCCTGGGAGGGGGTCGCCTCACCCTCTTCCATGCAAAGAGGAAAACAACCCCTGTCCTGGGAGGGGGTCGGCTCACCCTCTCCCATGCAAAGAGGAAAACAACCCCCTGTCCTGGGAGGGGGTCGCCTACCCTCCCCCATGCAAAGAGAAAAACAACCCCCTGACCTGGGAGGGGGTCGCCGCACCCTCTTCCATGCAAAGTTGAAAACAACCCCCTGTCCTGGGAGGGGGTCGCCTCACCCTCTTCCATGCAAAGAGGAAAACAACCCCCTGTCCTGGGAGGGGGTCGCCTACCCTCTCCCATGCAAAGAGGAAAACAATCCCCTAACCTGGGAGGGATTCGCCTCACCCTCTTCAATGCAAAGAGGAAAACAACCCCCTGTCCTGGGAGGGGGTCGCCTCACCCTCTTCCATGCAAAGAGGAAAACAACCCCCTGTCGTGGGAGGGGGTCGCCTCACCCTCTCCCATGCAAAGAGGAAAACAACCCCCTGTCCTGAGAGGGGGTCGCCTCAACCTCTCCAATGCAAAGAGGAAAACCACCCCCTGTCCTGGGAGGGGGTCGCCTCACCCTCTTCCATGCAAAGAGGAAAACAACCCCCTGTCGTGGGAGGGGGTCGCCTCACCCTCTCCCATGCAAAGAGGAAAAATACCCCCTGTCCTGGGAGGGGGTCGCCTCACCCTCTCCTATGCAAAGAGGAAAACAACCCCCTGCCCTGTGAGGGGGTCGCCTCAACCTCTTCCATGCAAAGAGGAAAACAACCCCCTGTCCTGGGAGGGGGTCGCCTCACCCTCTCCCATGCAAAGAGGAAAACAACCCCCTGTCCTGGGAGGGGGTCGCCTCACCCTCTCCCATGGAAAGAGGAAAACAACCCCCTGTCCTGGGAGGGGGTCGACTCACCCTCTCCCATGCAAAGAGGAAAACAACCCCCTGTCCTGGGAGGGGGTCGCCTCACCCTCTTCCATGCAAAGAGGAAAACAACCCCCTGTCCTGGGAGGGGGTCGCCCCACCCTCTCCCATGCAATGAGGAAAAAAAACCCCTGTCCTGGGAGCGGGTCGCCTCACCCTCTCCCATGCAAAGAGAAAAACAACCCCTGTCCTGGGAGGGGGTCGCCTCACCCTCTTCCATGCAAAGAGGAAAACAACCCCCTGTCCTGGGAGGGGGTCGCCTCACCTTCTTCCATGCAAAGAGGAAAACAACCCCCTGTCCTCTGAGGGGGTCGCCTCACCCTCTCCCATGCAAAGAGGAAAACAACCCCCTGTCCTGTGAGGGGGTCGCCTCACCCTCTTCCATGCAAAGAGGAAAACAACCCCCTGTCATGGGAGGGGATCGCCTCACCCTCTCCCATGCAAAGAGGAAAACAACCGCCTGTCGTGGGAGGGGGTCGCCTCACCCTCTCCCATGCAAAGAGGAAAACAACCGCCTGTCCTGGGAGGTGGTCGCCTCACCCTCTTCCATGCAAAGAGGACAACAACCCACTGTCGTGGGAGGGGGTCGCCTCACCCTCTCCCATGCAAAGAGGAAAACAACCCCCTGTCTTGGGAGGGGGTCGCCCCACACTCTCCCATGCAAAGAGGAAAAAAACCCTGTCCTGGGAAGGGGTCGCCTCACCCTCTTCCATGCAAAGAGTAAAACAACCCACTGTCGTGGGAGGGGGTCGCCTCACCCTCTCCCATGCAAAGAGGAAAACAACCCCCTGTCCTGGGAGGGGGTC
This sequence comes from Ryuthela nishihirai, assembly GCA_038380435.1. Classification (NCBI taxonomy): domain Eukaryota; kingdom Metazoa; phylum Arthropoda; class Arachnida; order Araneae; family Heptathelidae; genus Ryuthela; species Ryuthela nishihirai. The sequence continues at coordinate 53,709,424 of JAWZYU010000008.1, forward strand.
GCCTCACCCTTTCCCTTGCAAAGAGGAAAACAACCCCCTGTCCTGGGAATGGGTCGCCTCACCCTTTCCCTTGCAAAGAGGAAAACAACCCCCTGTCCTGGGAATGGGTCGCCTCACCCTCTCCCATGCAAAGAGGAAAACAACCCCCTGTCCTGGGAGGGGGTAGCCTCACCTTCTCCCATGCAAAGGTGAAAACAACCCCCTATCCTGGGAGGGGGTCTCCTCATCCATCTCCCATTCAAAGAGGAAAACAACCCCCTGTCCTGGGAGGGGGTCGCCTCACCCTCTTCCACGCAAAGAGGAAAACAACCCCATATCCTGGGAGGGGGTCGCCTCACCCTCTCCTATGCAAAGAGGAAAACAACCCCCTGTCCTGTGAGGGGGTCGCCTCACCCTCTTCCATGCAAAGAGGAAAACAACCTCCTATCCTGGGAGGGGGTGGCCTCACCCTCTCCCATGCAAAGAGGAAAACAACCCCCTGTCCTGGGAGGGGGTCGCCTCACCCTCTTCCATGCAAAGAGGAAAACAACCCCCTGTCCTGGGAGGGTGTCTCCTCACCCTCTCCCATGCAAAGAGGAAAACAATCCCCTGTCCTGGGAGGGGGTCGCCTCACCCTCTCCCATGCAAAGAGGAAAACAACCCCCTGTCCTGGGAAGGGGTCGCCTCACCCTCTTCCATGCAAAGAGGAAAACAACCCCCTGTCCTGGGAGGGGGTCGCCTCACCCTCTCCTATGCAAAGAGGAAAACAACCCCCTGTCCTGTGAGTGTGTCGCCTCAACCTCTTCCATGCAAAGAGGAAAACAACATCCTGTCATGGGAGGGGGTCGCCTCACCCTCTCCCATGCAAAGAGGAAAACAACCCCTGTCCTGGGAGGGTTCGCCTCACCCTCTTCCATGCAAAGAGGAAAACAACCCCCTGTCCTGGGAGGGGGTCGCCTCATCCTCTTCCATGCAAAGAGGAAAACAACCCCTGTCCTGGGAGGGGGTCGCCTCATCCTCTCCCATGCAAAGAAGAAAACAACCCCCTGTCCTGGGAGGGGGTCGCATACCCTCTCCCATGCAAAGAGGAAAACAACCCCCTGTCCTGGGAGGGGGTCGCCTCACCCTCTTCCATGCAAAGAGGAAAACAACCCACTGTCGTGGGAGGGGGTCGCCTCACCCTCTCAAATGCAAAGAGGAAAACAACCCCCTGTCCTGGGAGGGGGTCGCCTCACCCTCTCCCATGCAAAGAGGAAAACAAACCCCTGTCCCGGGAGGGGTCGCCTCAACTTCTCCCATGCAAAGATGAAAACAACCCCCTGTCCTGGGAGGGGGTCGCCTCATCCATCTCCCATTCAAAGAGGAAAACAACCCCCTGTCCTGGGAGGGGGTCGCCTCACCCTCTTCCACGCAAAGAGGAAAACAACCCCATATCCTGGGAGGGGGTCGCCTCACCCTCTCCTATGCAAAGAGGAAAACAACCCCCTGTCCTGTGAGGGGGTCGACTCACCCTCTTCCATGCAAAGAGGAAAACAACCCCTGTCCTGGGAGGGGGTCGGCTCACCCTCTCCCATGCAAAGAGGAAAACAACCCCCTGTACTGGGAGGGGGTCGCCTCACCCTTTCCCATGCAAAGAATAAAACAACCCCCTGTCCTGGGAGGGGGTCGCCTACCCTCTCTCATGCAAAGAGGAAAACAACCCCCTGTCCTGGGAGGGGGTCGCCTCACCCTCTTCCATGCAAAGAGGAAAACAACCCCCTGTCCTGGGAGGGGGTCGCCTCACCCTCTCCTATGCAAAGAGGAAAACAACCTCCTGTCCTGTGAGGGGGTCGCCTCACCCTCTTCCATGCAAAGAGGAAAACAACCCCCTGTCATGGGAGGGGGTCGCCTCAGCCTCTCCCATGCAAAGAGGAAAACAACCCCCTGTCCTGGGAGGGGTCGCCTCACCCACTTCCATGCAAAGAGGAAAAGAACCCCCTGTCCTGGGAGGGGGTCGCCTTATCCTCTTCCATGCAAAGAGGAAAACAACCCCTGTCCTGGGAGGGGGTCGCCTCACCCTCTCCCATGCAAAGAAGAAAACAACCCCCTGTCCTTTGAGGGGGTCGCATACCCTCTCCCATGCAAAGAGGAAAACAACCCCCTGTCCTGGGAGGGGGTCGCCTCACCCTCTTCCATGCAAAGAGGAAAACAACCCACTGTCGTGGGAGGGGGTCTCCTCACCCTCTCAAATGCAAAGAGGAAAACAACCCCCTGTCCTGGGAGGGGGTCGCCTCACCCTCTTCCATGCAAAGAGGAAAACAACCCCCTGTCCTGGGAGGGTGTCTCCTCACCCTCTCCCATGCAAAGAGGAAAACAATCCCCTGTCCTGGGAGGGGGTCGCCTCACCCTCTCCCATGCAAAGAGGAAAACAACCCCCTGTCCTGGGAAGGGGTCGCCTCACCCTCTTCCATGCAAAGAGGAAAACAACCCCCTGTCCTGGGAGGGGGTCGCCTCACCCTCTTCTATGCAAAGAGGAAAACAACCCCCTGTCCTGTGAGTGTGTCGCCTCAACCTCTTCCATGCAAAGAGGAAAACAACATCCTGTCATGGGAGGGGGTCGCCTCACCCTCTCCCATGCAAAGAGGAAAACAACCCCTGTCCTGGGAGGGTTCGCCTCACCCTCTTCCATGCAAAGAGGAAAACAACCCCCTGTCCTGGGAGGGGGTCGCCTCATCCTCTTCCATGCAAAGAGGAAAACAACCCCTGTCCTGGGAGGGGGTCGCCTCATCCTCTCCCATGCAAAGAAGAAAACAACCCCCTGTCCTGGGAGGGGGTCGCATACCCTCTCCCATGCAAAGAGGAAAACAACCCCCTGTCCTGGGAGGGGGTCGCCTCACCCTCTTCCATGCAAAGAGGAAAACAACCCACTGTCGTGGGAGGGGGTCGCCTCACCCTCTCAAATGCAAAGAGGAAAACAACCCCCTGTCCTGGGAGGGGGTCGCCTCACCCTCTCCCATGCAAAGAGGAAAACAAACCCCTGTCAAGGGAGGGGTCGCCTCAACTTCTCCCATGCAAAGATGAAAACAACCCCCTGTCCTGGGAGGGGGTCGCCTCATCCATCTCCCATTCAAAGAGGAAAACAACCCCCTGTCCTGGGAGGGGGTCGCCTCACCCTCTTCCACGCAAAGAGGAAAACAACCCCATATCCTGGGAGGGGGTCGCCTCACCCTCTCCTATGCAAAGAGGAAAACAACCCCCTGTCCTGTGAGGGGGTCGACTCACCCTCTTCCATGCAAAGAGGAAAACAACCCCTGTCCTGGGAGGGGGTCGGCTCACCCTCTCCCATGCAAAGAGGAAAACAACCCCCTGTACTGGGAGGGGGTCGCCTCACCCTTTCCCATGCAAAGAATAAAACAACCCCCTGTCCTGGGAGGGGGTCGCCTACCCTCTCTCATGCAAAGAGGAAAACAACCCCCTGTCCTGGGAGGGGGTCGCCTCACCCTCTTCCATGCAAAGAGGAAAACAACCCCCTGTCCTGGGAGGGGGTCGCCTCACCCTCTCCTATGCAAAGAGGAAAACAACCTCCTGTCCTGTGAGGGGGTCGCCTCACCCTCTTCCATGCAAAGAGGAAAACAACCCCCTGTCATGGGAGGGGGTCGCCTCAGCCTCTCCCATGCAAAGAGGAAAACAACCCCCTGTCCTGGGAGGGGTCGCCTAACCCACTTCCATGCAAAGAGGAAAACAACCCCCTGTCCTGGGAGGGGGTCGCCTTATCCTCTTCCATGCAAAGAGGAAAACAACCCCTGTCCTGGGAGGGGGTCGCCTCACCCTCTCCCATGCAAAGAAGAAAACAACCCCCTGTCCTTTGAGGGGGTCGCATACCCTCTCCCATGCAAAGAGGAAAACAACCCCCTGTCCTGGGAGGGGGTCGCCTCACCCTCTTCCATGCAAAGAGGAAAACAACCCACTGTCGTGGGAGGGGGTCGCCTCACCCTCTCAAATGCAAAGAGGAAAACAACCCCCTCTCCTGGGAGGGGGTCGCCTCACCCTCTCCCATGCAAAGAGGAAAACAAACCCCTGTCCCGGGAGGGGTCGCCTCAACTTCTCACATGCAAAGATGAAAACAACCCCCTGTCCTGGGAGGGGGTCGCCTCACCCATCTCCCATGCAAAGAGGAAAACAACCCCCTGTCCTGGGAGGGGGTCGCCTCACCCTCTTCCATGCAAAGAGGAAGACAACCCCTGTCCTGGGAGGGGGTCGGCTCACCCTCTCCCATGCAAAGAGGAAAACAACCCCCTGTCCTGGGAGGGGGTCGCCTCACCCTTTCCCATGCAAAGAGGAAAACAACCCCCTGTCCTGGGAGGGGGTCGCCTCACCCTTTCCCATGCAAATGGAAAACAACCCGCTGTCCTGGGAGGGGGTCGCCTCACCCTCTCCCATGCAAAGAGGAAAACAACCCCCTGTCCTGGGAGGGGATCGCCTCACCCTGTCCCATGCAAAGAGGAAAAAAAACCCCTGTCCTGGGAGGGGGTCGCCTCAACCTCTTAAATGCAAAGAGGAAAACAACCCCCTGTCCTGGGAGGGGGTCGCCTCACCCTCTCCCATGCAAAGAGGAAAACAACCCCCTGTCCTGGGAGGGGATCGCCTCACCCTCTCCCATGCAAAGAGGAAAACAACCCCCTGTCCTGGGAAGGGGTCGCCTCACCCTCTTCCATGCAAAGAGGAAAACAACCCCCTGTCCTGGGAGGGGGTCGCCTCACCCTCTCCTATGCAAAGAGGAAAACAACCCCCTGTCCTGTGAGGGGGTCGCCTCACCCTCTTCCATGCAAAGAGGAAAACAACCCCCTGTCATGGGAGGGGGTCGCCACACCCTCTCCCATGCAAAGAGGAAAACAACCGCCTGTCGTGGGAGGGGGTCGCCTCACCCTCTCCCATGCAAAGAGGAAAACAACCGCCTGTCGTGGGAGGGGGTCGCCTCACCCTCTTCCATGCAAAGAGGACAACAACCCACTGTCGTGGGAGGGGGTCGCCTCACCCTCTCCCATGCAAAGAGGAAAACAACCCCTGTCCTGGGAGGGGGTCGCGTCAACCTCTCCAATGCAAAGAGGAAAACCACCCCCTGTCCTGGGAGGTGGTCGCCTCACCCTCTTCCATGCAAAGAGGACAACAACCCACTGTCGTGGGAGGGGGTCGCCTCACCATCTCCCATGCAAAGAGGAAAACAACCCCCTGTCTTGGGAGGGGGTCGCCCCACACTCTCCCATGCAAAGAGGAAAAAAAAACCCTGTCCTGGGAAGGGGTAGCCTCAACCTCTTCCATGCAAAGAGTAAAACAACCCACTGTCGTGGGAGGGGGTCGCCTCACCCTCTCCCATGCAAAGAGGAAAACAACCCCCTGTCCTGGGAGGGGGTCGCCTCACCCTTTCCCTTGCAAAGAGGAAAACAACCCCCTGTCCTGGGAATGGGTCGCCTCACCCTTTCCCTTGCAAAGAGGAAAACAACCCCCTGTCCTGGGAATGGGTCGCCTCACCCTCTCCCATGCAAAGAGGAAAACAACCCCCTGTCCTGGGAGGGGGTAGCCTCACCTTCTCCCATGCAAAGGTGAAAACAACCCCCTATCCTGGGAGGGGGTCGCCTCATCCATCTCCCATTCAAAGAGGAAAACAACCCCCTGTCCTGGGAGGGGGTCGCCTCACCCTCTTCCACGCAAAGAGGAAAACAACCCCATATCCTGGGAGGGGGTCGCCTCACCCTCTCCTATGCAAAGAGGAAAACAACCCCCTGTCCTGTGAGGGGGTCGCCTCACCCTCTTCCATGCAAAGAGGAAAACAACCCCCTATCCTGGGAGGGGGTGGCCTCACCCTCTCCCATGCAAAGAGGAAAACAACCCCCTGTCCTGGGAGGGGGTCGCCTCACCCTCTTCCATGCAAAGAGGAAAACAACCCCCTGTCCTGGGAGGGTGTCTCCTCACCCTCTCCCATGCAAAGAGGAAAACAATCCCCTGTCCTGGGAGGGGGTCGCCTCACCCTCTCCCATGCAAAGAGGAAAACAACCCCCTGTCCTGGGAAGGGGTCGCCTCACCCTCTTCCATGCAAAGAGGAAAACAACCCCCTGTCCTGAGAGGGGGTCGCCTCACCCTCTCCTATGCAAAGAGGAAAACAACCCCCTGTCCTGTGAGGGGGTCGCCTCACCCTCTTCCATGCAAAGAGGAAAACAACCCCCTGTCATGGGAGGGGGTCGCCTCACCCTCTCCCATGCAAAGAGGAAAACAACCCCCTGTCCTGGGAGGGTTCGCCTCACCCTCTTCGATGCAAAGAGGAAAACAACCCCCTGTCCTGGGAGGGGGTCGCCTCATCCTCTTCCATGCAAAGAGGTAAACAACCCCTGTCCTGGGAGGGGGTCGCCTCATCCTCTCCCATGCAAAGAAGAAAACAACCCCCTGTCCTGGGAGGGGGTCGCATACCCTCTCCCATGCAAAGAGGAAAACAACCCCCTGTCCTGGGAGGGGGTCGCCTCACCCTCTTCCATGCAAAGAGGAAAACAACCCACTGTCGTGGGAGGGGGTCTCCTCACCCTCTCAAATGCAAAGAGGAAAACAACCCCCTGTCCTGGGAGGGGGTCGCCTCACCCTCTCCCATGCAAAGAGGAAAACAAACCCCTGTCCCGGGAGGGGTTGCCTCAACTTCTCCCATGCAAAGATGAAAACAACCCCCTGTCCTGGGAGGGGGTCGCCTCACCCATCTCCCATGCAAAGAGGAAAACAACCCCCTGTCCTGGGAGGGGGTCGCCTCACCCTCTTCCATGCAAAGAGGAAAACAACCCCTGTCCTGGGAGGGGGTCGGCTCACCCTCTCTCATGCAAAGAGGAAAACAACCCCCTGTCCTGGGAGGGGGTCGCCTCACCCTTTCCCATGCAAAGAGGAAAACAACCCCCTGTCCTGGGAGGGGGTCGCCTACCCTCTCCCATGCAAAGAGGAAAACAACCCCCTGTCCTGGGAGGGGGTCGCCTCACCCTCTTCCATGCAAAGTGGAAAACAACCCCCTGTCCTGGGAGGGGGTCGCCTCACCCATCTCCCATGCAAAGAGGAAAACAACCCCCTGTCCTGGGAGGGGGTCGCCTCACCCTCTTCCATGCAAAGAGGAAAACAACCCCTGTCCTGGGAGGGGGTCGGCTCACCCTCTCCCATGCAAAGAGGAAAACAACCCCCTGTCCTGGGAGGGGGTCGCCTCACCCTTTCCCATGCAAAGAGGAAAACAACCCCCTGTCCTGGGAGGGGGTCGCCTACCCTCTCCCATGCAAAGAGGAAAACAACCCCCTGTCCTGGGAGGGGGTCGCCTCACCCTCTTCCATGCAAAGTGGAAAACAACCCCCTGTCCTGGGAGGGGGTCGCCTCACCCTCTCCTATGCAAAGAGGAAAACAACCTCCTGTCCTGTGAGGGGGTCGCCTCACCCTCTTCCATGCAAAGAGGAAAACAACCCCCTGTCATGGGAGGGGGTCGCCTCAGCCTCTCCCATGCAAAGAGGAAAACAACCCCCTGTCCTGGGAGGGGACGCCTCACCCTCTTCCATGCAAAGAGGAAAACAACCCCTGTCCTGGGAGGGGGTCGCCTCATCCTCTTCCATGCAAAGAGGAAAACAACCCCTGTCCTGGGAGGGGGTCGCCTCACCCTCTCCCATGCAAAGAAGAAAACAACCCCCTGTCCTGGGAGGGGGTCGCATACCCTCTCCCATGCAAAGAGGAAAACAACCCCCTGTCCTGGGAGGGGGTCGCCTCACCCTCTTCCATGCAAAGAGGAAAACAACCCACTGTCGTGGGAGGGGGTCGCCTCACCCTCTCAAATGCAAAGAGGAAAACAACCCCCTCTCCTGGGAGGGGGTCGCCTCAACCTCTCCCATGCAAAGATGAAAACAAACCCCTGTCACGGGAGGGGTCGCCTCAACTTCTGACATGCAAAGATGAAAACAACCCCCTGTCCTGGGAGGGGGTCGCCTCACCCTCTTCCATGCAAAGAGGAAAACAACCCCTGTCCTGGGAGGGGGTCGGCTCACCCTCTCCCATGCAAAGAGGAAAACAACCCCCTGTCCTGGGAGGGGGTCGCCTCACCCTTTCCCATGCAAAGAGGAAAACAACCCCCTGTCCTGGGAGGGGGTCGCCTCACCCTCTTCCATGCAAAGAGGAAAACAACCCACTGTCGTGGGAGGGGGTCGCCTCACCCTCTCAAATGCAAAGAGGAAAACAACCCCCTCTCCTGGGAGGGGGTCGCCTCACCCTCTCCCATGCAAAGAGGAAAACAAACCCCTGTCCCGGGAGGGGTCGCCTCAACTTCTCCCATGCAAAGATGAAAACAACCCCCTGTCCTGGGAGGGGGTCGCCTCAACCTCTTCCATGCAAAGAGGAAAACAACCCCTGTCCTGGGAGGGGGTCGGCTCACCCTCTCCCATGCAAAGAGGAAAACAACCCCCTGTCCTGGGAGGGGGTCGCCTACCCTCTCCCATGCAAAGAGGAAAACAACCCCCTGACCTGGGAGGGGGTCGCCGCACCCTCTTCCATGCAAAGTGGAAAACAACCCCCTGTCCTGGGAGGGGGTCGCCTCACCCTCTTCCATGCAAAGAGGAAAACAACCCACTGTCGTGGGAGGGGGTCGCCTCACCCTCTCAAATGCAAAGAGGAAAACAACCCCCTCTCCTGGGAGGGGGTCGCCTCACCCTCTCCCATGCAAAGAGGAAAACAAACCCCTGTCCCGGGAGGGGTCGCCTCAACTTCTCCCATGCAAAGATGAAAACAACCCCCTGTCCTGGGAGGGGGTCGCCTCAACCTCTTCCATGCAAAGAGGAAAACAACCCCTGTCCTGGGAGGGGGTCGGCTCACCCTCTCCCATGCAAAGAGGAAAACAACCCCCTGTCCTGGGAGGGGGTCGCCTACCCTCTCCCATGCAAAGAGGAAAACAACCCCCTGACCTGGGAGGGGGTCGCCGCACCCTCTTCCATGCAAAGTGGAAAACAACCCCCTGTCCTGGGAGGGGGTCACCTCACCCTCTTCCATGCAAAGAGGAAAACAACCCCCTGTCCTGGGAGGGGGTCGCCTACCCTCTCCCATGCAAAGAGGAAAACAATCCCCTAACCTGGGAGGGATTCGCCTCACCCTCTTCAATGCAAAGAGGAAAACAACCCCCTGTCCTGGGAGGGGGTCGCCTCACCCTCTTCCATGCAAAGAGGAAAACAACCCTCTGTCGTGGGAGGGGGTCGCCTCACCCTCTCCCATGCAAAGAGGAAAACAACCCCCTGTCCTGGGAGGGGGTCGCCTCAACCTCTCCAATGCAAAGAGGAAAACCACCCCCTGTCCTGGGAGGGGGTCGCCTCACCCTCTTCCATGCAAAGAGGAAAACAACCCCCTGTCGTGGGAGGGGGTCGCCTCACCCTCTCCCATGCAAAGAGGAAAAATACCCCCTGTCCTGGGATGGGGTCGCCTCACCCTCTCCTATGCAAAGAGGAAAACAACCCCCTGCCCTGTGAGGGGGTCGCCTCAACCTCTTCCATGCAAAGAGGAAAACAACCCCCTGTCCTGGGAGGGGGTCGCCTCACCCTCTCCCATGCAAAGAGGAAAACAACCCCCTGTCCTGGGAGGGGGTCGCCTCACCCTCTCCCATGCAAAGAGGAAAACAACCCCCTGTCCTGGGAGGGGGTCGACTCACCCTCTCCTATGCAAAGAGGAAAACAACCCCCTGTCCTGGGAGGGGGTCGCCTCACCCTCTTCCATGCAAAGAGGAAAACAACCCCCTGTCCTGGGAGGGGGTCGCCCCACCCTCTCCCATGCAATGAGGAAAAAAAACCCCTGTCCTGGGAGCGGGTCGCCTCACCCTCTCCCATGCAAAGAGAAAAACAACCCCTGTCCTGGGAGGGGGTCGCCTCACCCTCTTCCATGCAAAGAGGAAAACAACCCCCTGTCCTGGGAGGGGGTCGCCTCACCTTCTTCCATGCAAAGAGGAAAACAACCCCCTGTCCTCTGAGGGGGTCGCCTCACCCTCTCCCATGCAAAGAGGAAAACAACCCACTGTCGTGGGAGGGGGTCGCATCACCCTCTCAAATGCAAAGAGGAAAACAACCCCCTGTCCTGAGAGGGGGTCGCCTCACCCTCTCCTATGCAAAGAGGAAAACAACCTCCTGTCCTGTGAGGGGGTCGCCTCACCCTCTTCCATGCAAAGAGGAAAACAACCCCCTGTCATGGGAGGGGGTCGCCTCAGCCTCTCCCATGCAAAGAGGAAAACAACCCCCTGTCCTGGGAGGGGTCGCCTCACCCTCTTCCATGCAAAGAGGAAAACAACCCCCTGTCCTGGGAGGGGGTCGCCTCATCCTCTTCCATGCAAAGAGGAAAACAACCCCTGTCCTGGGAGGGGGTCGCCTCACCCTCTCCCATGCAAAGAAGAAAACAACCCCCTGTCCAGGGAGGGGGTCGCATACCCTCTCCCATGCAAAGAGGAAAACAACCCCCTGTCCTGGGAGGGGGTCGCCTCACCCTCTTCCATGCAAAGAGAAAAACAACCCACTGTCGTGGGAGTGGGTCGCCTCACCCTCTCAAATGCAAAGAGGAAAACAACCCCCTCTCCTGGGAGGGGGTCGCCTCACCCTCTCCCATGCAAAGAGGAAAACAAACCCCTGTCCCGGGAGGGGTCGCCTCAACTTCTCCCATGCAAAGATGAAAACAACCCCCTGTCCTGGGAGGGGGTCGCCTCACCCTCTCCCATGCAAAGAGGAAAACAACCCCCTGTCCTGGGAGGGGGTCACCTCACCCTCTCCCATGCAAAGAGGAAAACAACCCCCTGTCCTGGGAAGGGGTCGCCTCACCCTCTTCCATGCAAAGAGGAAAACAACCCCCTGTCCTGTTAGGGGGTCGCCTCACCCTCTCCTATGCAAAGAGGAAAACAACCCCCTGTCCTGTGAGGGGGTCGCCTCACCCTCTTCCATGCAAAGAGGAAAACAACCCCCTGTCATGGGAGGGGGTCGCCTCACCCTCTCCCATGCAAAGAGGAAAACAACCGCCTGTCGTGGGAGGGGGTCGCCTCACCCTCTCCCATGCAAAGAGGAAAACAACCGCCTGTCGTGGGAGGGGGTGGCCTCACCCTCTTCCATGCAAAGAGGACAACAACCCACTGTCGTGGGAGGGGGTCGCCTCACCCTCTTCCATGCAAAGAGTAAAACAACCCACTGTCGTGGGAGGGGGTCGCCTCACCCTTTCCCTTGCAAAGAGGAAAACAACCCCCTGTCCTGGGAATGGGTCGCCTCACCCTTTCCCTTGCAAAGAGGAAAACAACCCCCTGTCCTGGGAATGGGTCGCCTCACCCTCTCCCATGCAAAGAGGAAAACAACCCCCTGTCCTGGGAGGGGGTAGCCTCACCTTCTCCCATGCAAAGGTGAAAACAACCCCCTATCCTGGGAGGGGGTCGCCTCATCCATCTCCCATTCAAAGAGGAAAACAACCCCCTGTCCTGGGAGGGGGTCGCCTCACCCTCTTCCACGCAAAGAGGAAAACAACCCCATATCCTGGGAGGGGGTCGCCTCACCCTCTCCTATGCAAAGAGGAAAACAACCCCCTGTCCTGTGAGGGGGTCGCCTCACCCTCTTCCATGCAAAGAGGAAAACAACCTCCTATCCTGGGAGGGGGTGGCCTCACCCTCTCCCATGCAAAGAGGAAAACAACCCCCTGTCCTGGGAGGGGGTCGCCTCACCCTCTTCCATGCAAAGAGGAAAACAACCCCCTGTCCTGGGAAGGGGTCGCCTCACCCTCTTCCATGCAAAGAGGAAAACAACCCCCTGTCCTGGGAGGGGGTCGCCTCACCCTCTTCCATGCAAAGAGGAAAACAACCCCTGTCCTGGGAGGGGGTCGGCTCACCCTCTCCCATGCAAAGAGGAAAACAACCCCCTGTCCTGGGAGGGGGTCGCCTCACCCTTTCCCATGCAAAGAGGAAAACAACCCCCTGTCCTGGGAGGGGGTCGCCTACCCTCTCCCATGCAAAGAGGAAAACAACCCCCTGTCCTGGGAGGGGGTCGCCTCACCCTCTTCCATGCAAAGTGGAAAACAACCCCCTGTCCTGGGAGGGGGTCGCCTCACCCTCTCCTATGCAAAGAGGAAAACAACCTCCTGTCCTGTGAGGGGGTCGCCTCACCCTCTTCCATGCAAAGAGGAAAACAACCCCCTGTCATGGGAGGGGGTCGCCTCAGCCTCTCCCATGCAAAGAGGAAAACAACCCCCTGTCCTGGGAGGGGACGCCTCACCCTCTTCCATGCAAAGAGGAAAACAACCCCTGTCCTGGGAGGGGGTCGCCTCATCCTCTTCCATGCAAAGAGGAAAACAACCCCTGTCCTGGGAGGGGGTCGCCTCACCCTCTCCCATGCAAAGAAGAAAACAACCCCCTGTCCTGGGAGGGGGTCGCATACCCTCTCCCATGCAAAGAGGAAAACAACCCCCTGTCCTGGGAGGGGGTCGCCTCACCCTCTTCCATGCAAAGAGGAAAACAACCCACTGTCGTGGGAGGGGGTCGCCTCACCCTCTCAAATGCAAAGAGGAAAACAACCCCCTCTCCTGGGAGGGGGTCGCCTCAACCTCTCCCATGCAAAGATGAAAACAAACCCCTGTCACGGGAGGGGTCGCCTCAACTTCTGACATGCAAAGATGAAAACAACCCCCTGTCCTGGGAGGGGGTCGCCTCACCCTCTTCCATGCAAAGAGGAAAACAACCCCTGTCCTGGGAGGGGGTCGGCTCACCCTCTCCCATGCAAAGAGGAAAACAACCCCCTGTCCTGGGAGGGGGTCGCCTCACCCTTTCCCATGCAAAGAGGAAAACAACCCCCTGTCCTGGGAGGGGGTCGCCTCACCCTCTTCCATGCAAAGAGGAAAACAACCCACTGTCGTGGGAGGGGGTCGCCTCACCCTCTCAAATGCAAAGAGGAAAACAACCCCCTCTCCTGGGAGGGGGTCGCCTCACCCTCTCCCATGCAAAGAGGAAAACAAACCCCTGTCCCGGGAGGGGTCGCCTCAACTTCTCCCATGCAAAGATGAAAACAACCCCCTGTCCTGGGAGGGGGTCGCCTCAACCTCTTCCATGCAAAGAGGAAAACAACCCCTGTCCTGGGAGGGGGTCGGCTCACCCTCTCCCATGCAAAGAGGAAAACAACCCCCTGTCCTGGGAGGGGGTCGCCTACCCTCTCCCATGCAAAGAGGAAAACAACCCCCTGACCTGGGAGGGGGTCGCCGCACCCTCTTCCATGCAAAGTGGAAAACAACCCCCTGTCCTGGGAGGGGGTCGCCTCACCCTCTTCCATGCAAAGAGGAAAACAACCCACTGTCGTGGGAGGGGGTCGCCTCACCCTCTCAAATGCAAAGAGGAAAACAACCCCCTCTCCTGGGAGGGGGTCGCCTCACCCTCTCCCATGCAAAGAGGAAAACAAACCCCTGTCCCGGGAGGGGTCGCCTCAACTTCTCCCATGCAAAGATGAAAACAACCCCCTGTCCTGGGAGGGGGTCGCCTCAACCTCTTCCATGCAAAGAGGAAAACAACCCCTGTCCTGGGAGGGGGTCGGCTCACCCTCTCCCATGCAAAGAGGAAAACAACCCCCTGTCCTGGGAGGGGGTCGCCTACCCTCTCCCATGCAAAGAGGAAAACAACCCCCTGACCTGGGAGGGGGTCGCCGCACCCTCTTCCATGCAAAGTGGAAAACAACCCCCTGTCCTGGGAGGGGGTCACCTCACCCTCTTCCATGCAAAGAGGAAAACAACCCCCTGTCCTGGGAGGGGGTCGCCTACCCTCTCCCATGCAAAGAGGAAAACAATCCCCTAACCTGGGAGGGATTCGCCTCACCCTCTTCAATGCAAAGAGGAAAACAACCCCCTGTCCTGGGAGGGGGTCGCCTCACCCTCTTCCATGCAAAGAGGAAAACAACCCTCTGTCGTGGGAGGGGGTCGCCTCACCCTCTCCCATGCAAAGAGGAAAACAACCCCCTGTCCTGGGAGGGGGTCGCCTCAACCTCTCCAATGCAAAGAGGAAAACCACCCCCTGTCCTGGGAGGGGGTCGCCTCACCCTCTTCCATGCAAAGAGGAAAACAACCCCCTGTCGTGGGAGGGGGTCGCCTCACCCTCTCCCATGCAAAGAGGAAAAATACCCCCTGTCCTGGGATGGGGTCGCCTCACCCTCTCCTATGCAAAGAGGAAAACAACCCCCTGCCCTGTGAGGGGGTCGCCTCAACCTCTTCCATGCAAAGAGGAAAACAACCCCCTGTCCTGGGAGGGGGTCGCCTCACCCTCTCCCATGCAAAGAGGAAAACAACCCCCTGTCCTGGGAGGGGGTCGCCTCACCCTCTCCCATGCAAAGAGGAAAACAACCCCCTGTCCTGGGAGGGGGTCGACTCACCCTCTCCTATGCAAAGAGGAAAACAACCCCCTGTCCTGGGAGGGGGTCGCCTCACCCTCTTCCATGCAAAGAGGAAAACAACCCCCTGTCCTGGGAGGGGGTCGCCCCACCCTCTCCCATGCAATGAGGAAAAAAAACCCCTGTCCTGGGAGCGGGTCGCCTCACCCTCTCCCATGCAAAGAGAAAAACAACCCCTGTCCTGGGAGGGGGTCGCCTCACCCTCTTCCATGCAAAGAGGAAAACAACCCCCTGTCCTGGGAGGGGGTCGCCTCACCTTCTTCCATGCAAAGAGGAAAACAACCCCCTGTCCTCTGAGGGGGTCGCCTCACCCTCTCCCATGCAAAGAGGAAAACAACCCACTGTCGTGGGAGGGGGTCGCATCACCCTCTCAAATGCAAAGAGGAAAACAACCCCCTGTCCTGAGAGGGGGTCGCCTCACCCTCTCCTATGCAAAGAGGAAAACAACCTCCTGTCCTGTGAGGGGGTCGCCTCACCCTCTTCCATGCAAAGAGGAAAACAACCCCCTGTCATGGGAGGGGGTCGCCTCAGCCTCTCCCATGCAAAGAGGAAAACAACCCCCTGTCCTGGGAGGGGTCGCCTCACCCTCTTCCATGCAAAGAGGAAAACAACCCCCTGTCCTGGGAGGGGGTCGCCTCATCCTCTTCCATGCAAAGAGGAAAACAACCCCTGTCCTGGGAGGGGGTCGCCTCACCCTCTCCCATGCAAAGAAGAAAACAACCCCCTGTCCAGGGAGGGGGTCGCATACCCTCTCCCATGCAAAGAGGAAAACAACCCCCTGTCCTGGGAGGGGGTCGCCTCACCCTCTTCCATGCAAAGAGAAAAACAACCCACTGTCGTGGGAGTGGGTCGCCTCACCCTCTCAAATGCAAAGAGGAAAACAACCCCCTCTCCTGGGAGGGGGTCGCCTCACCCTCTCCCATGCAAAGAGGAAAACAAACCCCTGTCCCGGGAGGGGTCGCCTCAACTTCTCCCATGCAAAGATGAAAACAACCCCCTGTCCTGGGAGGGGGTCGCCTCACCCTCTCCCATGCAAAGAGGAAAACAACCCCCTGTCCTGGGAGGGGGTCACCTCACCCTCTCCCATGCAAAGAGGAAAACAACCCCCTGTCCTGGGAAGGGGTCGCCTCACCCTCTTCCATGCAAAGAGGAAAACAACCCCCTGTCCTGTTAGGGGGTCGCCTCACCCTCTCCTATGCAAAGAGGAAAACAACCCCCTGTCCTGTGAGGGGGTCGCCTCACCCTCTTCCATGCAAAGAGGAAAACAACCCCCTGTCATGGGAGGGGGTCGCCTCACCCTCTCCCATGCAAAGAGGAAAACAACCGCCTGTCGTGGGAGGGGGTCGCCTCACCCTCTCCCATGCAAAGAGGAAAACAACCGCCTGTCGTGGGAGGGGGTGGCCTCACCCTCTTCCATGCAAAGAGGACAACAACCCACTGTCGTGGGAGGGGGTCGCCTCACCCTCTTCCATGCAAAGAGTAAAACAACCCACTGTCGTGGGAGGGGGTCGCCTCACCCTTTCCCTTGCAAAGAGGAAAACAACCCCCTGTCCTGGGAATGGGTCGCCTCACCCTTTCCCTTGCAAAGAGGAAAACAACCCCCTGTCCTGGGAATGGGTCGCCTCACCCTCTCCCATGCAAAGAGGAAAACAACCCCCTGTCCTGGGAGGGGGTAGCCTCACCTTCTCCCATGCAAAGGTGAAAACAACCCCCTATCCTGGGAGGGGGTCGCCTCATCCATCTCCCATTCAAAGAGGAAAACAACCCCCTGTCCTGGGAGGGGGTCGCCTCACCCTCTTCCACGCAAAGAGGAAAACAACCCCATATCCTGGGAGGGGGTCGCCTCACCCTCTCCTATGCAAAGAGGAAAACAACCCCCTGTCCTGTGAGGGGGTCGCCTCACCCTCTTCCATGCAAAGAGGAAAACAACCTCCTATCCTGGGAGGGGGTGGCCTCACCCTCTCCCATGCAAAGAGGAAAACAACCCCCTGTCTTGGGAGGGGGTCGCCTCACCCTCTTCCATGCAAAGAGGAAAACAACCCCCTGTCCTGGGAAGGGGTCGCCTCACCCTCTTCCATGCAAAGAGGAAAACAACCCCCTGTCCTGGGAGGGGGTCGCCTCACCCTCTCCTATGCAAAGAGGAAAACAACCCCCTGTCCTGTGAGTGTGTCGCCTCACCCTCTTCCATGCAAAGAGGAAAACAACATCCTGTCATGGGAGGGGGTCGCCTCACCCTCTCCCATGCAAAGAGGAAAACAACCCCTGTCCTGGGAGGGTTCGCCTCACCCTCTTCCATGCAAAGAGGAAAACAACCCCCTGTCCTGGGAGGGGGTCGCCTCATCCTCTTCCATGCAAAGAGTAAAACAACCCCTGTCCTGGGAGGGGGTCGCCTCATCCTCTCCCATGCAAAGAAGAAAACAACCCCCTGTCCTGGGAGGGGGTCGCATACCCTCTCCCATTCAAAGAGGAAAACAACCCCCTGTCCTGGGAGGGGGTCGCCTCACCCTCTTCCACGCAAAGAGGAAAACAACCCCATATCCTGGGAGGGGGTCGCCTCACCCTCTCCTATGCAAAGAGGAAAACAACCCCCTGTCCTGTGAGGGGGTCGCCTCACCCTCTTCCATGCAAAGAGTAAAACAACCTCCTATCCTGGGAGGGGGTGGCCTCACCCTCTCCCATGCAAAGAGGAAAACAATCCCCTGTCCTGGGAGGGGGTCGCCTCACCCTCTCCCATGCAAAGAGGAAAACAACCCCCTGTCCTGGGAAGGGGTCGCCTCACCCTCTTCCATGCAAAGAGGAAAACAACCCCCTGTCCTGGGAGGGGGTCGCCTCACCCTCTCCTATGCAAAGAGGAAAACAACCCCCTGTCCTGTGAGTGTGTCGCCTCACCCTCTTCCATGCAAAGAGGAAAACAACATCCTGTCATGGGAGGGGGTCGCCTCACCCTCTCCCATGCAAAGAGGAAAACAACCCCTGTCCTGGGAGGGTTCGCCTCACCCTCTTCCATGCAAAGAGGAAAACAACCCCCTGTCCTGGGAGGGGGTCGCCTCATCCTCTTCCATGCAAAGAGTAAAACAACCCCTGTCCTGGGAGGGGGTCGCCTCATCCTCTCCCATGCAAAGAAGAAAACAACCCCCTGTCCTGGGAGGGGGTCGCATACCCTCTCCCATGCAAAGAGGAAAACAACCCCCTGTCCTGGGAGTGGGTCGCCTCACCCTCTTCCATGCAAAGAGGAAAACAACCCACTGTCGTGGGAGGGGGTCGCCTCACCCTCTCAAATGCAAAGAGGAAAACAACCCCCTGTCCTGGGAGGGGGTCGCCTCACCCTCTCCCATGCAAAGAGGAAAACAAACCCCTGTCCCGGGAGGGGTCGCCTCAACTTCTCCCATGCAAAGATGAAAACAACCCCCTGTCCTGGGAGGGGGTCGCCTCACCCATCTCCCATGCAAAGAGGAAAACAACCCCCTGTCCTGGGAGGGGGTCGCCTCACCCTCTTCCATGCAAAGAGGAAAACAACCCCTGTCCTGGGAGGGGGTCGGCTCACCCTCTCCCATGCAAAGAGGAAAACAACCCCCTGTCCTGGGAGGGGGTCGCCTCACCCTTTCCCGTGCAAAGAGGAAAACAACCCCCTGTCCTGGGAGGGGGTCGCCTACCCTCTCTCATACAAAGAGGAAAACAACCCCCTGTCCTGGGAGGGGGTCGCCTCACCCTCTTCCATGCAAAGAGGAAAACAACCCCCTGTCCTGGGAGGGGGTCGCCTCACCCTCTCCTATGCAAAGAGGAAAACAACCTCCTGTCCTGTGAGGGGGTCGCCTCACCCTCTTCCATGCAAAGAGGAAAACAACCCCCTGTCATGGGAGGGGGTCGCCTCAGCCTCTCCCATGCAAAGAGGAAAACAACCCGCTGTCCTGGGAGGGGTCGCCTCACCCTCTTCCATGCAAAGAGGAAAACAACCCCCTGTCCTGGGAGGGGGTCGCCTTATCCTCTTCCATGCAAAGAGGAAAACAACCCCTGTCCTGGGAGGGGGTCGCCTCACCCTCTCCCATGCAAAGAAGAAAACAACCCCCTGTCCTGGGAGGGGGTCGCATACCCTCTCTCATGCAAAGAGGAAAACAACCCCCTGTCCTGGGAGGGGGTCGCCTCACCCTCTTCCATGCAAAGAGGAAAACAACCCCTGTCCTGGGAGGGGGTCGGCTCACCCTCTCCCATGCAAAGAGGAAAACAACCCCCTGTCCTGGGAGGGGGTCGCCTCACCCTTTCCCATGCAAAGAGGAAAACAACCCCCTGTCCTGGGAGGGGGTCGCCTACCCTCTCCCATGCAAAGAGGAAAACAACCCCCTGTCCTGGGAGGGGGTCGCCTCACCCTCTTCCATGCAAAGAGGAAAACAACCCCCTGTCCTGGGAGGGGGTCGCCTCACCCTCTCCTATGCAAAGAGGAAAACAACCTCCTGTCCTGTGAGGGGGTCGCCTCACCCTCTTCCATGCAAAGAGGAAAACAACCCCCTGTCATGGGAGGGGGTCGCCTCAGCCTCTCCCATGCAAAGAGGAAAACAACCCCCTGTCCTGGGAGGGGTCGCCTCACCCTCTTCCATGCAAAGAGGAAAACAACTCCCTGTCCTGGGAGGGGGTCGCCTCATCCTCTTCCATGCAAAGAGGAAAACAACCCCTGTCCTGGGAGGGGGTCGCCTCACCCTCTCCCATGCAAAGAAGAAAACAACCCCCTGTCCAGGGAGGGGGTCGCATACCCTCTCCCATGCAAAGAGGAAAACAACCCCCTGTCCTGGGAGGGGGTCGCCTCACCCTCTTCCATGCAAAGAGGAAAACAACCCACTGTCGTGGGAGTGGGTCGCCTCACCCTCTCAAATGCAAAGAGGAAAACAACCCCCTCTCCTGGGAGGGGGTCGCCTCACCCTCTCCCATGCAAAGAGGAAAACAAACCCCTGTCCCGGGAGGGGTCGCCTCAACTTCTCCCATGCAAAGATGAAAACAACCCCCTGTCCAGGGAGGGGGTCGCCTCACCCTCTTACATGCAAAGAGGAAAACAACCCCTGTCCTGGGAGGGGGTCGGCTCACCCTCTCCCATGCAAAGAGGAAAACAACCCCCTGTCCTGGGAGGGGGTCGCCTCACCCTTTCCCATGCAAAGAGGAAAACAACCCCCTGTCCTGGGAGGGGGTCGCCTACCCTCTCCCATGCAAAGAGGAAAACAACCCCCTGTCCTGGGAGGGGGTCGCCTCACCCTCTTCCATGCAAAGAGTAAAACAACCCACTGTCGTGGGAGGGGGTCGCCTCACCCTCTCCCATGCAAAGAGGAAAACAACCCCCTGTCCTGGGAGGGGGTCGCCTCACCCTCTCCCATGCAAAGTGGAAAACAACCCCCTGTCCTGGGAGGGGTCGCCTTACCCTCTCCCATGCAAAGAGGAAAACAACCCCCTGTCCTGGGAGGGGGTCGCCTCACCCTCTCCCATGCAATGAGGAAAACAACCCCCTGTCCTGGGTGGGGGTCGCCTCACCCTCTCCCATGCAAAGAGGAAAACAACCCCCTGTCCTGGGAGGGGGTCGCCTCACCCTCTCCCCATCGAAATTCCTCCGTTCTGTACGAACTTCTGTGTCTGCTTCCAAACACATAACAGTGTCTTTGTATAATTTAATATTAGCCCCATATTACTGTCTGACATTAAAAATAAATTTAAAATTTAATAGTCATAAAATTTTATTCCATATAAAATATCATTTTAAACCTCTCCTGTCCGTTAGAGTATTTTAGTAATTGAGAAACCCTTACTCAAGCCTTACAGGAAAAGAACACATTTCTCAAAACGGCAGGAGTAGCTCAGGCGATAGCGGACAAACATCGCAATCTGCAGTTCCCAGGTTCGAGTCCCAGCTGGGTCAGCGTTGAGATTTATCTCCGCAAAATTCCCCGCCCACGGTCAGTAGGGGACACCGATGGGCTTGGAAAGGCCGCTGTCCGTCGGATGGGACGTTAAGCCGTGGCCCCGTGTGTGGGAGAGCCATACCCTGTGCACGTTAAAGAACACGCTGAATGGTCTTGACGGGAGGCTACCATCTGTCTCCCAACAGCTGTTCCAGTGGGTCCCCTCCCCCAACCTTCTCTGAGCCTTCGGTGTCCATTTGACCTGGCCATTTAGCCCATGGTGTGCAAAAAAGTGCCCCTCAGAGGTAAAACAACCCAACCCGCAAAAGTTCCCGTCCTGCCCTCTCTCAGTATGAAAGTGGTCTTCTTGGAAAGCCCGCCATTCATCAGATAGGACGTTTAGTCGTGGCCCCGTGTGCGGGAGAGCCATACCCTGTGAAAAGTGTGTAAAGAACACGCTGGATGGTCTTGATGAGAAACTACCATCTGTCTCCCAACAGCTCTCCAGTGGGTCCCCCTCCCCCAACTTTTTCTGAGCCTTCGGGGTCCTTGTGACCTGACCATTTAGAGGATTTTAGACTATCATAGGAAACCAACACATTTGTCGAAAGATACACTTCCTCAGACAAAAGCAATAAGCTTATGCTTCTTGTTAGCACGTTTGGCTACTGATCTAAGGGACCCTGGGTTCGAGCCCCGGGTAAGGCATGGATGTTCATGTTTTTCTGCTGAGGTCCTGCCATCCTCACTGACCTTCTACTATGGCATATAAACTGACAGGCTCCTGTCAGACCTCTGTGGCAAGCAGCTGCTTGAGGGTCTACTATGACATATAAACTGACAGGCTCCTGTCAGACCTCTGTGGCAAGCAGCTGCTTGAGGGTCTACTATGGCATATAAACTGACAGGCTCCTGTCAGACCTCTGTGGCAAGCAGCTGCTTGAGGGTCTACTATGGCATATAAACTGACAGGCTGCTGTCAGACCTCTGTGGCAAGCAGCTGCTTGAGGGTCTACTATGGCATATAAACTGACAGGCTCCTGTCAGACCTCTGTGGCAAGCAGCTGCTTGAGGGTCTACTATGGCATATAAACTGACAGGGTCCTGTCAGACCTCTGTGGCAAGCAGCTGCTTGAGGGTCTACTGTGGCATATAAACTGACAGGCTCCTGTCAGACCTCTGTGGCAAGCAGCTGCTTGATGGGGTATTTTTTTTATTATCTTGCTTGGAAAAACTTGTTATAAAATTGATGATTACGTATACGTTAAAGATCAAAGAAAACTTCGCTTCGTTGATAATCGTAAGTGTTTTAAGGAGAGAGAAATTACGTTATTTCCAAACGCTTCTGAGAAGTGACTGCAGATCTTGCTCATTGGATGAAAAAGAAAGAATAGAGTTTCTATTGGCTTGGAGTGTGAAGGATATATTTCCTTCCTCCCAACTATTCTTTCGTCACAGAAACATACGATGAGCACCCTCTGTCGACATTTCACTATCGTTTTGTTTTTATTAAAACATCAACTGTGCAGAGTACGTCGCTCAAGTAAACGTCTTTGATCTCATTGCTTCATCTGAACGAGGTCATAAACAAGAGGTTATTTGAAACCTATTGATGTCCAGAAGCCAGAGATCAACAGACGACGACACTTCCTTTCGAAGAAGAATTGGGAAAGAACGAATGAGACGAATTTCCTCGTATCCGATGAACCGAAGCGCAAAGCAGAAGAAACAAGAAACCATTTGGAAGACCTAAAGTGGAAGTTCAGCAGGAAACAGATGCTTTGGCACGTAGCAGATAATCGCAGTGGACGTCTGGTCTTGCAGACTTTGTGACGTCATCAGGAAAAGAGTTGAAGAAGAGGCCGGAAGAGAGTGGATGACGAGAAGGGCGAAGATCACACTCGTTTGCCTTCAAAAAACTTTTAAGCGAGGGAGTTCTCTCTTTAAGTTACAGTTGCTTTCGACTTCTGGTTATATTTCAAACTCCTCCATTTAAGGTGAGTGCTTTTTATAGAAAGTTACAAAATCTAGTCAGTCATTGAAATTATTTGCAATACCACTATTGTAAAGTGTATTTAACTTTTTTTTCCTTGGAGGAAATAATTGAGTCTGATTCTCTTAAATCTCTTGATAATTCTACGAGTTTAATAATTCTACGATTTTATTCTTCAGTAACACTCGGAAGATTGAATCAATTATTTTGACACCTGGTGCACAAAATATTTAAATGCAAAAATCTGCAATTTGAGAAGGAATTAGATTCGCCCACTAATCGAACATTGCGAGCACAAAACGACTGAAAATTAGACAAAAAATCGTTCAAGTACTTCTTGTAATTTTATCAGTAGATATTTGTTAAAACAGTTCAGTTTCGGTGCTTGTACATTTCTTTATTTCTTGATTTATTGATATGTTTATAAAAGAGTGGCTATTAATCATATCTCCGCAAAAATTCCCCGTCCTGCCCACGAGTCAGTTGGGGACACCGATGGGCTTGGAAAGGCCGCCGTCCGTCGGATGGGACGTTAAGCCGTGGGCCCGTCTGCGGGAGAGCCATACACTGTGCACGTTAAAGAACATGCTGGATAGCCTTGACGGTTGGCTAACATCTGTCTCCCAACAGCTGTTCCAGTGGGTCCCCTCCCCCAACCTTCTCTGAGCCTTCGGGGTCCATGTGACCTGGCCATTTAGCCCATGGTGTGCAAAAAAGTGCCGCTCAGAGATAAAACAACCCAACAACCCATTATTTTGGTATGCTCGTCTCAGACATCTGTGGCAAGCAGCTGCTTGAGGAGTAATTTAATTTAACTTTTATTACAGTAGTCGTTTATCTTATTAAATACACGATTTATGAAAATATCAAAAATTTTATGTTTTAAGTGAACAGCAGTTTGAACATAGTTTAGAGTCACCAATTCCAATGGGTATCACCAGTCAGTGGTTTGTATGACAAAAGCAGCACTCTTTGGTCCTGGGAATTAGAATAATGTATTAAAGGAAATGAAATTATGTGGTCTTTTGTTTCACAATTGGGAATCAAATAGTACAGAATTTGGCTTTGTACAGTTAGCACATAATTACAGCACCCTAAGTACGACTACGTCATCTCCTTATGAACAGATTTCAATAGAAGTCCTCTGTAGATATCTAGAAGATATCAGCTGCCAAGTATTGGTCTATTTATCTGGTCTTCCATGGCTTCGTAGTTTCATTAAGCTGATGAGTGGTTATGGCCAGATCATTCTGGAAACTGTTTCTTTTCCTCTATGGCCATCATTTTTCACTCACTCCATTGAGGAATGGTTATGGCCAGATCACTCTGGAAAATGTTTCTTTTCCTCTATGGCCATCAATATTTACTCACTCCATTGAGGAATGGTTATGGCCAGATCACTCTGGAAAATGTTTCTTTTCCTCTATGGCCATCAATATTTACTCACTCCATTGAGGAATGGTTATGGCCAGATCACTCTGGAAAATGTTTCTTTTCCTCTATGGCCATCATTTTTCACTCACTCCATTGAGGAATGGTTATGGCCAGATCACTCTGGGAAATGTTTCTTTTCCTTTATGGCCATCATTTTTCACTCACTCCATAGAGCAATGGTTATGGCCAGATCACTCTGGAAAATGTTTCTTTTCCTCTATGGCCATCATTTTTCACTCACTCCATTGAGGAATGGTTATGGCCAGATCACTCTGGGAAATGTTTCTTTTCCTTTATGGCCATCATTTTTCACTCACTCCATAGAGCAATGGTTATGGCCAGATCACTCTGGAAAATGTTTCTTTTCCTCTATGGCCATCAATATTTACTCACTCCATTGAGGAATGGTTATGGCCAGATCACTCTGGAAAATGTTTCTTTTCCTCTATGGCCATCAATATTTACTCACTCCATTGAGGAATGGTTATGGCCAGATCACTCTGGAAAATGTTTCTTTTCCTCTATGGCCATCATTTTTCACTCACTCCATTGAGGAATGGTTATGGCCAGATCACTCTGGGAAATGTTTCTTTTCCTTTATGGCCATCATTTTTCACTCACTCCATAGAGCAATGGTTATGGCCAGATCACTCTGGAAAATGTTTCTTTTCCTCTATGGCCATCATTTTTCACTCACTCCATTGAGGAATGGTTATGGCCAGATCACTCTGGGAAATGTTTCTTTTCCTTTATGGCCATCATTTTTCACTCACTCCATAGAGCAATGGTTATGGCCAGATCACTCTGGAAAATGTTTCTTTTCCTCTATGGCCATCATTTTTCACTCACTCCATTGAGGAATGGTTATGGCCAGATCACTCTGGAAAATGTTTCTTTTCCTCTATGGCCATCAATATTTACTCACTCCATTGAGGAATGGTTATGGCCAGATCACTCTGGAAAATGTTTCTTTTCCTCTATGGCCATCAATATTTACTCACTCCATTGAGGAATGGTTATGGCCAGATCACTCTGGAAAATGTTTCTTTTCCTCTATGGCCATCATTTTTCACTCACTCCATTGAGGAATGGTTATGGCCAGATCACTCTGGGAAATGTTTCTTTTCCTTTATGGCCATCATTTTTCACTCACTCCATAGAGCAATGGTTATGGCCAGATCACTCTGGAAAATGTTTCTTTTCCTCTATGGCCATCATTTTTCACTCACTCCATTGAGGAATGGTTATGGCCAGATCACTCTGGGAAATGTTTCTTTTCCTTTATGGCCATCATTTTTCACTCACTCCATAGAGCAATGGTTATGGCCAGATCACTCTGGAAAATGTTTTTTTCCTCTATGGCCATCAATATTTACTCACTCCATTGAGGAATGGTTATGGCCAGATCACTCTGGAAAATGTTTCTTTTCCTCTATGGCCATCATTTTTCACTCACTCCATTGAGGAATGGTTATGGCCAGATCACTCTGGGAAATGTTTCTTTTCCTTTATGGCCATCATTTTTCACTCACTCCATAGAGCAATGGTTATGGCCAGATCACTCTGGAAAATGTTTCTTTTCCTCTATGGCCATCATTTTTCACTCACTCCATTGAGGAATGGTTATGGCCAGATCACTCTGGGAAATGTTTCTTTTCCTTTATGGCCATCATTTTTCACTCACTCCATAGAGCAATGGTTATGGCCAGATCACTCTGGAAAATGTTTCTTTTCCTCTATGGCCATCATTTTTCACTCACTCCATTGAGGAATGGTTATGGCCAGATCACTCTGGAAAATGTTTCTTTTCCTCTATGGCCATCAATATTTACTCACTCCATTGAGGAATGGTTATGGCCAGATCACTCTGGAAAATGTTTCTTTTCCTCTATGGCCATCAATATTTACTCACTCCATTGAGGAATGGTTATGGCCAGATCACTCTGGAAAATGTTTCTTTTCCTCTATGGCCATCATTTTTCACTCACTCCATTGAGGAATGGTTATGGCCAGATCACTCTGGGAAATGTTTCTTTTCCTTTATGGCCATCATTTTTCACTCACTCCATAGAGCAATGGTTATGGCCAGATCACTCTGGAAAATGTTTCTTTTCCTCTATGGCCATCATTTTTCACTCACTCCATTGAGGAATGGTTATGGCCAGATCACTCTGGAAAATGTTTCTTTTCCTCTATGGCCATCATTTTTCACTCACTCCATTGAGGAATGGTTATGGCCAGATCACTCTGGGAAATGTTTCTTTTCCTTTATGGCCATCATTTTTCACTCACTCCATAGAGCAATGGTTATGGCCAGATCACTCTGGAAAATGTTTCTTTTCCTCTATGGCCATCATTTTTCACTCACTCCATTGAGGAATGGTTATGGCCAGATCACTCTGGGAAATGTTTCTTTTCCTTTATGGCCATCATTTTTCACTCACTCCATAGAGCAATGGTTATGGCCAGATCACTCTGGAAAATGTTTCTTTTCCTCTATGGCAATCATTTTTCACTCACTCCATTGAGGAATGGTTATGGCCAGATCACTCTGGGAAATGTTTCTTTTCCTTTATGGCCATCATTTTTCACTCACTCCATAGAGCAATGGTTATGGCCAGATCACTCTGGAAAATGTTTCTTTTCATCTATGGCCATCAATATTTACTTACTCCATTGAGGAATGGTTATGGCCAGATCACTCTGGAAAATGTTTCTTTTCCTCTATGGCCATCATTTTTCACTCACTCCATTGAGGAATGGTTATGGCCAGATCACTCTGGGAAATGTTTCTTTTCCTTTATGGCCATCATTTTTCACTCACTCCATAGAGCAATGGTTATGGCCAGATCACTCTGGAAAATGTTTCTTTTCCTCTATGGCCATCAATATTTACTCACTCCATTGAGGAATGGTTATGGCCAGATCACTCTGGAAAATGTTTCTTTTCCTCTATGGCCATCAATATTTACTCACTCCATTGAGGAATAGTTATGGCCAGATCACTCTGGAAAATGTTTCTTTTCCTTTATGGCCATCATTTTTCACTCACTCCATTGAGGAATGGTTATGGCCAGATCACTCTGGGAAATGTTTCTTTTCCTTTATGGCCATCATTTTTCACTCACTCCATAGAGCAATGGTTATGGCCAGATCACTCTGGAAAATGTTTCTTTTCCTCTATGGCCATCAATATTTACTCACTCCATTGAGGAATGGTTATGGCCAGATCACTCTGGAAAATGTTTCTTTTCCTCTATGGCCATCATTTTTCACTCACTCCATTGAGGAATGGTTATGGCCAGATCACTCTGGAAAATGTTTCTTTTCCTCTATGGCCATCATTTTTCACTCACTCCATAGAGCAATGGTTATGGCCAGATCACTCTGGAAAATGTTTCTTTTCCTCTATGGCCATCATTTTTCACTCACTCCAATGAGGAATGGTTATGGCCAGATCACTCTGGAAAATGTTTCTTTTCCTCTATGACCATCATTTTTCAGTCACTCCAATGAGGAATGGTTATGGCCAGATCACTCTGGAAAATGTTTCTTTTCCTCTATGACCATCATTTTTCACTCACTCCATTGAGGAATGGTTATGGCCAGATCACTCTGGAAAATGTTTCTTTCCCTCTATGGCCATCAATATTTACTCACTCCATTGAGGAATGGTTATAGCCAGATCAGTTTGACTTAGTTTTTCTTCTTGTTCGCTATTTGTGCTCTGCTGAGGAAAACTTCACAAGGTCTCGTTTACGATCATTTAAACCACCAGGACTGTTCCCTCACTTTGCTAATGATCAGTGGATTTTGTATATTGTTCCACACACGCTCCAGTTTGCTGTGAACGGTAACTGGAGCGTGTACAGTTGCTGTACACGCTCCAGATATTTTTCCTGAATTCTGTAATCACGTGACACGAAGGTTGCCGATCACTAATTTCTAAAAAAAAACGTTGCCAAATATTTTTCTTGAATTCTGAAATCAACCATAGTGTTCGGATACTTTTTTGAGCGACTGCACTGGCATGATACCGAGTGATCCACGACATTATTATTTAAACACTATACATTTCTGTAATTATTAATACCAGGATTCAACTCAAATAATATAACTTTCTATGTTATTTCATTTGCAGGTGTGAACGTGCTGCAGCCATGTCCCCTCATAGACCCGATCCCAGAATTCGGATGTTGGTTCATTTCATTTCCATCCTCTTGCTAACTCAACCTCATGACATCGAGTCCTTACAACAGAATCTTGAAGATCTCCCCGCTCCCATCGTAGAAGAGAAATTGGACCACTCCACTCTGACAGAGTTGGGCGTTTCCTGTCATCCCCTGGACACGTGCTCCACGCCTCGAAAGGAAGACAGTCTGCAGACAATGAATTGCCAGTGCGGTGAACGTTGCGCCAAGTACGACACGTGTTGCATCGACTCCCCATTCGTCAACGACAAAATTTCCAACGAGTACAAAGAGCAGTGTACTCCGGTGCCGGGCACTGACTTCAGCGTCTTCATGGTGAAGCGATGCAAAAGAGGATGGAGAGGAGATTCTCAGGTGCGATCCACGTGTCACACCAACACGCACACAGCTGTAGACCCTCTTATATCGGTACCTGTCACCGACCAAGTCACTAAAGTGACGTATAGAAACCGACACTGCGCTTTGTGCAATGACGTCGAGAATGAAGTCTACCCTTGGCTTATTGCATTGGATGGCTATGCCGACAAGAAAGCCCAGAATGTATCTCCAGATTTCAAAAAACGTGTCATTGAGAATATGTTCTACAGCAATGAGAGCAAATCTTGGGGAATGTGGGAGAGTGTGACCCCAGGGTTACGAACTTTCACCCCTCTTAATGTTGGATATGTCATCCCAGAGAATCTGAAATCTTCGGTGATTCATTGTCGAAGCAACCTGGTCTCCACTTGTGTTCGCACGTGGCATGACGTCACTACGAGAAAGCGATGCGAATCTTACATGGCTGCCGTTTACCTGACAGTGGATAAGTCTCAAGAGAGGTCGAACCTTGGCTTTCGCAATATTCACTGTGCCTTTTGTAATTACATTCCAAAAGGGAGGAATTACTCTTGTACCAGTCGCAGGGAAAACGCTGGACGATCTCCTATGTCATTCTCTGTGCTATTAGACGTCAACCAATCCGACGGAAGCGTCGTGGGTCAAAGCAGTCAATGTCCAAGCAACGAAGTGTACGACCCTTTCTTCAAGAAGTGCAAACGTATGATGTGTGCTCGGCCAGGATACGTCATAAAAAACGGGAAGTGTGTTCCACCTTAATCTCAGACTGCAAAGTGAAAGCGAAGTTAATTGACTAGATGGAAAACTCCACATTATCTTTTTGCTATTAATAAAAAGGTGCAGCAGTGGTTTCCTAATGTCAGGAAACTCTGGAATAAAAGAAACAAGAAAACATTTCCGATGAGATTCAGCATCTGAAAATTGAGAGTAACTTTCGCAGTAAAACGTTTTCCTGTGAAAAAATGTTGGAATTTCCGTTCAGGGGACTTATTGCAAGCGCTACAGATTTCTAATCATCTCCTCCATTTTGATCATCTTCGGTATCGTAGTAAAATGCTGTCAATCTTGGATAATTGGAAAAACATTTCTGTTCTTTAAAATACTGATATTTCAAGTAACTGATCAATTGCAGACCCTTCTTGTCCCAATTATCATTCTGAGTTCCACCTAAATGTAAAATAAATGCTTTGAAATATCTGTAGTTTGCGTTTCAAATTCTTCTTGAATAATTCCTAATTTAATGAGTATAAAGTGTATTAAAACATTTTCTTACTTTTGATTCCTGCTACTCTGAAAGTTTTAAATATCGCAGCTAATAATATAAAATATCAATGACTGATTCTGACCACAACAACAGAGTAATTCATCAGTAGAATGGATCACAGGGGATGTCCTGTAGAGATGGAACTCATGAAATAATAAGCTGAAAAAAATTGGTTTGCCATGAGTGGGATTCGAACCCACATCTCCAGGAAACATGGGGGCGGGGGTGGCTCAGTCGGTAGCGCGCCTGGCTCGTAATCTGTGGTTCCCAGGTTCGAGTCCCAGCTGGGTCAGCGTTGAGATTTATTTCCGCAAAATTCCCCGCCCTGCCCACGGTCAGTTGGGGACACCGATGAGATTGGAAAGGCCGCCGTCCGTCGGATGGAACGTTAAGCCGTGGCCCCGTGTACGGGAGAGCCATACCCTGTGCACGTTAAAGAACACGCTGGGTGGCCTTGACGGGAGGCTACCATCTGTCTCCCAACAGCTGTTCCAGTGGGTCCCCTCCCCCAACCTTCTCTGAGCCTTCGGGGTCCATGTGACCTGGCCATTTAGCCCATGGTGTGCAAAAAAGTGCCGCTCAGAGGTAAAACAACCCAACGTTAAAGAAGACGCTGGATGGCCTTGACGGGAGGCTACCATCTGTCTCCCAACAGCTGTTCCAGTGGGTCCCCTCCCCCAACCTGCTCTGAGCCTTCGGGGTCCATGTGACCTGGCCATTTAGCCCATAGTGTGCAAAAAAGTGCCGCTCAGAGGTAAAACAACCTAACCCAAATCCAGGAAACATGACTGCTATGCTACCACTACACCACCAATGGCTAAACTTTTTCTCAGCTTGTGTGGCCTTATAAACTTTCCGGTTTTTTTTAATTTGATTCGCACAGTGGCGCCATCTATCCGGGAAGTGGACAACTCTGTTGCGTCATTAGAGTTGAAATTAATATTTGTCAGTCAAGCTCAGGGCGTTAAATCAATAAATCAGTAATAAAGAGTCAAAGGATAAGTCCTGTAGACATGGAACTCATGAATTAATGAGCTGAAAAAAATTGATTCTGCCATGAGTGGGATTCGAACCCACGTCTCATTCATTATTTTTGAGAAAAGCAGAATTAAAAATAGAAAATTCTCATTTTCAAAATTTGCTTCCTATAAGTGATTAAACTGAAACTAAAGGCAGATCAAGAATGCGAATAATTTATTTTTATTCATTTTCAAGAGTTTTATTTACACGGTTGTGGATTTTGAGTAATATTTTTTTCATAGTTCTGAGTGTTGTGTTTGAAATAATCACTCTGATGTTAAAATAACTTATTCAATGGATAAAACAGATGTTTAGAGGAAGTATGGACACACACTGGATATTGCAGACTTAGATTAAAACTGCAAAGAAATCGTACTATAAAATGAATTGAAATGACAATTATATCAGTAGTAAGGAATCTTTTTTTATAGCTCATTAATTCATGAGTTCCATGTCTATTATTATTTACTACTGATTTATTGATTTAACGCCCTGAGAGTGAGCGACAAATATTAATTCCATCTCTAATGAGGCATCAGAGTTGTCTACTTCCCGGATAGATGGCGCCACTGTGCGAATGAAATAAAAAAAAAAAAACGGAAAGTTCATAAGGTCACACAAGCTAAGAAAAGGTTAGCTATTGGTCAAAGGTTAGCCATTGGTCAGTGGTAGCATAACAGGCATGTTTCCTGTGAGACGTGGGTTCGAATCCCACTCATGGAAAAACCAAATTTTTTTCAGCTCATTATTTCATAACAATTATAGATTTTTAAATGTGAATTTCGAAGACTACGTTATTCATTACTCAAGTGTTCCCTATTATCGATGCATGGAACACCACTCGTGAAGATGGCTGTCACACTTGTGTGACAACACGCATAGAGCTAAAAAGATGGAAATATCATCAACCTTTGATTTTTTTTGATGCCTTAAAACCACGATTTGTATCTGGAACAAAAAGTTTCCTATGTATACATTTCGAATATTACATATCTAAAATTAAAAAGCAACTGCATAGCAACAATCCAGTACATGAAAAACAAAATAAAAATGATTTCGGGATTAATTTTAATTTTCTGTTGCCTATGAATAAACATTTTTTGGTATTTTATGACTGATTACTACCAAATGAGTACAGTCGCTCAAAAAATATATCCGAACACTGTGGTTGATTAGGGAATTGAGAAAAAATATCTGGCAACGATTTTTTTAGAAATCAGTGATCTGGCAACCTTCGTGTCACGTGACACGAAGGTTGCTAATTTCTAACAAAATCTTTGCCAGATATTTTTTCTGAATTCTGTAATCAACCATAGTGTCCGGATATTTTTTGGAGCGACTGTAACTTCAACTTTGCCCATGAGACTAAGAACGGAAATTTTATTCCCGTATGAGACAACAGAATTACCTAATAATAGGAATCATCAGGAACAACAGAAACGCGCGCATTTGTATGGTCAATATTAGTTTCTGTGAGATTTTTAACCCTCTGGTGTCCAATGTACTTCTCCATCCACTCCAAAAAGCACAATTAATTTTAAATCTTTGCGATCGAATATCGAACTAAGTCCAACAGGGAGAGTTTAAAGGGGAAGTGCAAAATCTGAAGAGGTCCGACCCTAAAGGGTTAGAGACGTTTTCCCTAACCTATTGGGGACGGAGTGGAATTGGCACGGAAGATTTCCGATTGAAGCAAGGTTCGACTTACAACTGTGCCATCGTCGGTGGTTCGGAGAGATGATACGGAGAATATTTTTCTGGCACACAATATAACACCTGAACCCATTGGAGGACTTCTGAACGCCACGGCTGATTTAAACATCGTTGCCCAATGTCCGACCCCGCCTTCTGGTGGTGCGGACCGTTAGTAACTTTCAAAAGAAATACTCTCTTGTGGAAGTGAACGGAAGGGGAGGGCTGCCAGATTAGTGTGGCCTACTGATCTGGACAACTATGGCTACTTTTCTTTTTTTTTTCTACCCTGCTGAGGAGTGGTCAACCACACAGGGTCCTGGTGCTGACCATATAAACCTATTGGACTGGACAGATATATATATGGCTCTGAGCTTGATTATGGATCCTGATTTTGCTGCACTGGTGGGCTTCTGTGGAGGGAAAATCTTCCGCTGTGTTTTCTGTTTGTTTGTGGATTGACAGCCCCAAGTGAATAGATTCACAGGATATGTTTATCAGTTGGTGGATAATCCTGAGCAGAAGTCATCGCAGGCACCTGAACTCTTTGCTTCTATTGGCATCGTCAAATTCTACATTGGAGGAAGTCTTCCAGTGTAGATGGCTTCAGCTTTTAGTAGTGGGGGAACGGGTCTTTGCCCCATGTCTGCGATTAGGGGGCTGTTTGATATTGTCGGCATTCCCTCTCTCAATAAACATAGTTTCTTTAAACATCCCACTAACCATTTTCTCTCCATAGGTAGTTGGAATGTGAGGACTCTGCACAGAGCTTTTTCTCTTGATGTCCTCACACAAGAATTCCACCATTATAATTTAGATATTCTCGGCTTGCAAGAGACCAGATGGACAGATAAAGGTCAGATTCTTAAAAATAATCTTAAATTTCTCTTTTCAGGGAGGGACGACAATAAGCATCACCAAGGCGTGGGTCTGCTTCTCAGCAGACACGCTAGCGATGCTCTTCTAGGATATGAGTGCATTAATGAAAGGTTTCTTACAGCAAAATTTCAGACAAGTGTTAAAGACTTGAATGTTATCTGCTGTTATGCCCCCACTGAGGATGCCGATGAGGATGAGAAGGATAGGTTTTATGAACAACTTCAGGATATTTTGAATTCTATCAAGAAAGGAGATATTACCCTTGTTCTTGGTGACTTCAATGCCAAAGTTGGTACTGACTCTGACCTTTGGGGAGGAGTAATAGGCCCTTTTGGTATTGGTAGCTGCAATGGCAATGGGCAACGTCTCCTACAGGTAAGTAAACTAAATGGATTCAGAATAACTAACACTTATTACAAACACCGCGACATACATAAGTACACATGGGTTTCACCTGATGGGCTGCATAAGAATATGATTGATTACATATTAATTAACAGCAAATGGGTTAATTCTGTTAGGAATACCAGGGCATATAGGGGAGCTGAAATTGGATCTGACCATTACCTTGTTAAAAGTGTGTTGCAACTTAAGCTTAAAAAGTGTTGTGCTAGGGTTAAAAAATTTACTTTTAATACTGAAGCTCTGGAAGATCCAGTTACAGCCAAAGCTTACCATGATAGGTTACTTAGTCATTATGACAGTCATGGTTTGCTTACTACTGAAGTTGAGGAAGAATGGGATCATTTTAAACAGGCGTTTTTGGACACTAACAGTACTCTTTTAGGAAAAAAGGAGCAGAAGAGACATAATTATTTGAGTGATAAGGCACTTGAGCTTATTTCGGAAAGAAAGAACTGCAGGAATGTCCTTAATCAATACTCTACTAGTCCTAATAGAAAGCATTGCAGAGAACTTAATAAACGTGTAAAAGATCAGTTAGCTGCTGATAAGAATCTTTGGCTGATGGTTTGGCTGACAAAGCTGAGGAAGCTGTTAGCACAACAGCAGAGAGCTGTACCAGATAGTTAATGTTTTGTGTGGTAGAAAACGGACAGGCATACAAGGATTGAAGGATAAACAAGGTAAGGTTATAGAAGGGGAGGATTCTGTCATGGCTAGGTGGGCTGAGCATTTCAGTGATGTTCTAAACAACGTAGTTAGTTCTACTCCCATTGTTTGCAATGATGATAGATGCATTGGTGGCTTTAATGTTGGCCCTATAACACAATCTGAAGTTATTTTGGCTGTTTCTAAATTTAAACTTCATAAATCCCCAGGGGTAGATGAAATTACTACCGAAATGCTTAGAGCTGGGAATGTTTCGGTTACCACTTGGATGACTGAAATTCTGAATATCTTTTATGATAAAGGCATGGTTCCTAAGGATTTTACCAGAGCTATTGTTATCCCTATTTTCAAAAAAGGTGATCGCAGTTCTTGTGATAACTATAGGGGTATCAGCCTACTCTCTGTTCCAGGTAAAGTTCTTTCCATGATTGTGCTTAATAGAATTAAGAATCTGGTTGACAGTCAATTGCGTGATGAGCAATGTGGATTCAGAAGTTGTAGGGGATGTGTGGACCAGATATTTTCACTTAGGCAGATTCTTGAGAAATGTTTAGAGTTTCAGAGACCTTTGGTTGCTAGCTTTGTTGATTTCAAAAAGGCTTTCGACTCTGTTGATCGTCATAATTTGTGGTTGATTGTGAGATCATATGGTATACCAGACAAGTTAGTTAACATAATGAAAGCTCTCTATAATAACACTGAGTCATGTGTGAGAGTTGGTAAGGCTTGTAGCAATTGGTTTAGCATTACTTCTGGTGTTCGACAAGGGTGCATTTTGTCTCCTTTTCTCTTTAGCTTGGTTATTGATTACGTTATGCGAAATTCACTTCAAGGGAAAGATTTTGGCCTTAAATGGGCTGGAGATACGAAAATTTCTGATTAGATTATGCTGATGATTTAGCCCTTTTGGCAAATGATGTTGATGAGATGAACTCTTTCATTCGTGCTGTTGATGAGACTGGTAGTAGAGTAGGTTTGGTTATAAACAGAGAGAAAACTAAAGTGATGAAATTGGTCAGGCAGGCTGTGATTCAGTTAATCTGAATGGTTGCAATCTTGAGCAGGTGTCACAGTTTAATTATCTTGGGAGCTATGTAACAGATAATGGTGATGTGCGCCATGAGATTAACAGACGAATAGGGATTGCTGCCGGACTTTTAAGAATCTATGGAGAGTGTGGAGAAATAGGCGTATACACCTAAAGACTAAAATTAGACTGTATAATAGTTTGGTTCTTTCTAGGGTTAGTTATGGTAGTGAAACTTGGACACTTCGTAAACAAGATAACAGGAAACTAGATGCTTTTGATTCCAGATGCTTACGCAGTATCTTGGGCATTAGGTGGTTCAACTTTGTAACTAATGATGAGGTTAGGCAAAGGAGTTTGCAACCTCCTTTAAGTAGCATATTGTGCAGAGAGAGACTCCGTTGGTTTGGCCATGTTGCCCGTATGAATAATTATAGATTGGCGAATAGGGTTATGAGCAGTGTGCCTAAAGGCCTCAGAAAGAAGGGGATACCTAGGATGCGGTGGGCAGACAATGTCAAACAGGACCTTGTTAGAATTGGTGTGCAGTGGTCAGATGCAGTAGATGTAGCTCAGGACAGACTTGCTTGGAGAACTAAATTGCACGGTCTGGTTGGACCTCCGTAGCCCATGGCTGCTTGAGGATGATGATGATGATGATGATGCTAACCAAGTTCATCCTCTAATGTCTGCAGTTTATTCTCACTAGGATGGACACATCCAGCAGGCTTAGTTATAAGACAGGTTGGATTGATTGGATTGTTTTACCTCTGAGCGGCACTTTTTTGCACACCATGGGCTA
Organism: Ryuthela nishihirai; assembly: GCA_038380435.1. Classification (NCBI taxonomy): domain Eukaryota; kingdom Metazoa; phylum Arthropoda; class Arachnida; order Araneae; family Heptathelidae; genus Ryuthela; species Ryuthela nishihirai. Next base: position 53,745,407 of record JAWZYU010000008.1, read on the forward strand.
AATGGCCAGGTCACATGGACCCCGAAGGCTCAGAGAAGGTTGGGGGAGGGGACCCACTGGAACAGCTGTTGGGAGACAGATGGTAGCCTCCCGTCAAGGCCATGCAGCGTGTTCTTTAACGTGCACAAGGTATGGCTCTCCCGCACACAGGTCCACGGCTTAACGTCCCATCCGAGTGACGGCGGTCTTTCCAAGCCCATCGGTGTCCCCTACTGACCGTGGGCAGGGCGGGGAATTTTGCGGAGATAAATCTCAACGCTGACCCAGCTGGGACTCGAACCTGGGAACTACAGATTACGAGCCTGGCGCGTTACCGACTGAGCCACCCCCGCCCCCATAAGACAGGTCCTTGGTCACAAGGACAAGGGCTCAGCGAAGGGACTGTGATTGGGGGGGGGGGAGGGAGATCGAAACGTTTTCAACAAGGAAATCAAATTTTTCCAACTGAGAAAATAAGTAAATACTTTACATAATTATTTATTTTATATCTCAGCCGGTAATTAGTTTCCGAGGAGGGGGGGGGGGGGGGAGGGCTCTCCTCAGGATTTTGACAAATTGCCTCGATTTCTCCAAGAACTTTATTTCTTAGAAATGCCAATTTTTACATATCACCTAAATTTTATCAAGTCACTTCGAATTTTGCCAACTTCGAAGATTTTACCAAGTTGCCTGGATTTGCCAACAACCCTAGATTTCGCCAAGATGCCTCGATTTTTCAAATTACCTAGTTTTTCGACTTTCCTTAATTAAAAAAAATCCCAATTTTCACAATACACCTGGATTATACCAAGTCGTTTCGAATATTGCCGACTTCCATCAATTTTGGGGTGTGAATCCCCCCCACATTAGCTACGCCCCTGCAAAACGCGCTTGTCGTCGAAACACATCGAAAGATTCCAGGAACATGCTGACGATTTTCCTTGCTTCACTGGACTGCACTAGTGGCGAAGGGTCCTTGGAAGCGAGGAAAGCGATGATTTCCTTAATATTCTCATGAAAAAAAAAGGATTTGGGCTGTTTTACCTCTGAGCGGAACTGTTTTGCACATCATGGGCTAAATGGCCAGGTCACATGGACCCCGAAGGATCATAGAAGGTTGGGGGAGGGGACCAACTGGAACAGCTGTTGGGAGACAGATGGTAGCCTCCCGTCAAGACCATCCAGGTGTTCCTTAACGCGCACATGGTAGGGCTATCCCGCACACGGCTTAAAGACACATCCGACGAACGGCGGCCTTTCCAAGCGCATCGGTGTCCCCTACTGACCGTGGGCAGGGCGGGGATTTTTGCGGAGATAAATCTCAATGCTGACCCAGCTGGGTCTCGAACCTGAGAACTACAGTTTACGAGCCTGGCGCGCTACCGACTGAGCCACCCCCGCCCCCCTTCGAAGCGAGGAAAGCGATGGTTTCCTTAATATTCTCATGAAAAAAAAAAGGATATAGGAAATATATTTGAAAATATACAGTTTTCATACAAAGAACAAATATTTTATTAATTATAATTTGTTCATTTTAAAAAACTATTAACTTTCTTAATAATATTGTTCGAATTTCCTCTGTATAATAAACAAAAGCGCCAATCTGCCAGGCAAATCGAGCTAGGAATGAACGAAAAATCACTCTTTTCTGCTACTATATTTGGCGACGTATCACATTCATAAATTCCAGTTTCCATGCTCAGCAAGCAGGAAATGTCGAAGAGGAATGGATCTAGTTGCTTTTTTGCAGAGAACCAATACGCGTTCTGATACATAAGGATACGATGACATCACAGTTGGTTAAAGTTACTCAGCTTTGAATGACACTGTTGTCATCAAAGCTGAGTACGTATTTCAAGACATTGCGAAGAAGACATCAGCAGAGGTAAGTGGGACTTGGTTTTTGATATCATGTATCCTTTATTTTGTCAACTTCTCTTTAATACTCTTTAATACTGGTATAGAGATCATGTTATCAAATATCCTAGGCATGTGTCATGTTTAATAAATAACCAACGAGTATCCTTAGAAGTTGTTTCGAATTGCCTGAGCTAATCTCTGTAACATGTTTACTCTTTTTCAAAAATAAAATCAAAATTGATTTATTTGTCACTTATATATATATATTTGTACATTTATATAGATGAACAAGGAATATATATATTTTCCTTTGAAGCGAGATTTTTAATCCAAGAGCAATAGCTCGTCTAGGTTACAATAGTGAGGGTTACGTTTTATCTTTAAAGCAACAGTGTATTATATACATATATTTAGATTTAATTTCGTTGAGACAGAAAAGAAATAATTGGTTGATTTTAAAACATTGTAAAATACCAAGAAACATTGTTCGTATTTTTAAGCGAATCCTTTACTAGACATTTAACTGATAGGCATCTGATTCATTTCGGATATATAAAGGTAATGAATTGAAAAATTTTGATCCAAGAAAGTACAGGGGTTTATGCAAAATTTCTATTTTTCACGATTGGAATAACTCTTCTTCAGACACTAAATTTACTAATATAAGTCTTTTACAATCCCCAGTGAACTGTTGTAATAGAAAAAATTTAGCATTCTAAAAATGAATAAATGTCTATGCTGAAAAATGCCTAAATTACAATATTTTTCAAATCGCATCAAATTTCGTGAAAACAGAGTGTAGTGTCCCTTGAGTTCGGATCCTGTTAGACTGTGACAGATGTGATGACCCAATCGACACAAGAAAGAGTTACGATGATGAAATTATTTAATTCACTTCGGTGAATTCACAGATTCGTGGGTTTTTACTCCCGTGCCCTTTTATGCCTCAACCTCGCTGCGTTGAACGAAGAATAGCAATGTTCCACCAATTACTGCACGAGAGATATATAGGGACGACACACTATATACAGCTACGGGCTGGTAATTTATTCACACTATATACAGCTACGGGCTGGGAATGAACTCCACTCCGTGGGCCTTTGCTGCTTCACACTGTGGTTCTTTCTGAATCCACAAGACTACTATCAAATTCACCTCTCAACTCCGTGAGCCTTTGCTGCTTTGCTACTGCAAATATTACTAAAAAGAGGTGGAGAATTGCACACTCTACAGTTTCTCACTTTACAGACCTCAAAACGTGGCGAAAGGATTTTCCTTTGCCTACACTGTGGCTCCTCCTGAATCACAAGAATAAAAGACAAGATTTTCCAAGAATCTAGATTCCCTCTTGGAATCGCACCCTCACTTCAAGGATTTCTTTCTTTTCAGTATGGGCGGCGTCCTTCCGACGCTTGTTGATACGACCTTTCGTTCAACGTGCTCGCACTAAGAATAAAGATTTCAAATCTCCTCCCTAGCCTTTTCGTAGCGCTAGCGCCCTAGGCGGTCATTAACGTCCATCGACAACTGCTGGCATTTGTTCCCTTGCACCGAGCAGTTTCAGACCCGAAAACATTGAGTCATCCCAGCACAAACATTTCAAAGAAAACATAAAAATATAAACAACAAAAAATATAACAAAAATATACAATAAATAAATAAATATGAAATTTGAGGGACATGACAGAGAGCAATATCTTGTGCGCATTAAAGAACACATTGGATTCACTTGATGAGAGGCTACTATTTGTCACCCAACAGCTGTTCCAGCGGGTCCCCTCCCCCAACCTTCTCTGAGACTTTGGGGTCATTGTGACCTGGCCATTTAGCCCATTGTGTGCAAAAAATTTCCTTCAGAGGTAAAACAGCCCAATCCAACCTTCCTCTCCTCGGGAGCACACCGGTGTACAATCGCTCAAAAAGTATCCAAACATTATTCTTGATTACAGAATTCAGAAAAAATATCTGCCAACGTTTTTTTTAGAACTGTTGGCCGATCTTCTATGGCCAAACCAACGGAGTCTCTCTCTGCACAATATGCTGCTTAAAGGAGGTTGCTGACTCCTTTGCAATGCACCATAAATCCCCAACGAAATAACCACAAAGAATCAGAAATCATAATGGAAACAGCCAACTCAGAATCCATAATAAAGCTCAGAGCTATTATTAATTCCGGTTGGTGTATATGGTCGGCACCAAGATCCTGTGTGGTTGAAGCTCATCAGCTGGTAAGGAGAGGAAGGAAAAGCAACAATGGTGGTCCACATCAGTAGGCCACACTAATCTGGTTCACTTCCACAAGAGAGTATCTCTTTTGAATGGTACTAACGGCCAGCACCAAGAGAGAGTGGGTTCACATTTTACGTGAAAGGACAGGCTGGTTCTGGGCATCATCACAGGGTATTGGTGCATAGCTCTCTTTCCAGTGAATACCTAGCTACAATTTACAGACAGGCCACACATATTCGGCGAAATTTCTAGAAATTGTTGAGCGAACTTACTCAGCGTGATCTGTAGATGCATCATCACAGGGAATTGGTGCATAGCTCTCTTTCCAGTGAATACCTAGCTACAATTTACCGACAGGCCACACATATTCGGCGAAATTTCTGGAAATTGTTGAGCGAACTTACTCAGCGTGATCTGTAGATGCATCATCACAGGGAATTGGTGCATAGCTCTCTTTCCAGTGAATACCTAGCTACAATTTACCGACAGGCCACACATATTCGGCGAAATTTCTAGAAATTGTTGAGCGAACTTTCTCAGCGTGATCTGTAGAAATTGTTGAGCGAACTTTCTCAGCGTGATCTGTAGAAATTGTTGGCGCAGCTTACTCAGCGGAATATCTAGAAACTTTTGGCCAACTTACTTGTAGTGATTTCTAGAAACTTTTGGCCAACTTACTTGTAGTGATTTCTAGAAACTTTTGGCCAACTTACTTGTAGTGATTTCTAGAAAATGTTGATCAAGATTACATGGTATGATCTCTAGAAATTTTATGCTGCGTTTATTCAGTGTGATCTCAAATCATTACTGGCCATGCTTACTCTCTGTGTCTATAGAAATTTTTCGCCAAACTTAATTGGCCGAATATCTAGAAATTGTTGTCCAATCTTACTAGGTAGGATCTCTAGAAATCGTTGGCCAAGCTGACTCGGCGTGGTCTCCAGAAACTGTTGGCCCAACTCACTTGGCGAGATCTTTAGAAATTGTTGATCAAGCTTACTTGGTGATACCTCTAGAATTTGTTGGCCAAGTTTATTCGGCTTGATCACTATAAATTGTTGGTCAAGCTTCCTCAGAACAACGTCTATAAATTGTTAGCTTGGCTCTCTTGGGAATCTCTAGAAACTGTTGATCAAGTTTACTCGATGGATTTTCTAAAAATTGTTGGCCAAGCTTACTCTGTGGGATCTCTGCGGAATCTCCAGAAATTGTTGGCCAAACCTACTTGGCGGAATCTCTAGAAAATGTTAAGCTTACTCGACATAATCTCTGTAAATTGTTGGCCCAGCTTAGTCGCAGAATATCTAGAAATTGTTGGTCAAGCTTCCTGACAACTAGAAATTGTTGGCAAGCTTACTTCGTACGATCTCTGGAAGTTGTGCGACAAGCTTACTTCGTACGATCTCTGGAAATTGTCCAGCAAGCTTACTCGGCGAGATCTCTAGAAATTCTTGACCAAGCTTGCTCAATGTGTAGCATTCGAGAGTCTGAAACTAATCCAGTAGTCTCGGGAAGAGTAAAGCACAGGAGCTATTCGTTTTTTACAGTTAGTCAAATTTATTATTATTTTTTTTAATATTTGGGCAATTTAGTAATGCGTGTTTCCCTAATTTTTATGCCATTCAAGTCTGGTATTATTTGCCACTACAATGGGATAGTAATTCATTACAGAACAGCGTTATCAGAACAACGTTACAGAGCATATGTTTTGATTTGCACCAGCCCGAAGTATCTTTCTCATAAATCCAAGACATACGTTTATCCTGCACCAAGGGTAAAAAATTTCTTTTTTGATAGAATTTCAGTATTTTGTAAACATCTGACTCGCAAAGATAATGGCTTATCTGCAGGAAATGTCGATGAGCATTATGCACTCATTATATGTAAAATATCAGAATACTCGCCTAATAGGTCAACATCCGAGATGACATCTCTATTGAACAGTTGGCAATATCTTCTTCCTCAAAGTGAGAACAAAATGAATACAAATATTTCTAATCTGTAATTTAATAATTTAATCCTTCTAAATTTTTCAAAATAACAAATATCTCTTGGTAACTGGTTATCTATCTATGGTACTTTATGAGTTTAAAGTTTTTCTCCTAATCGAGAAGAATCGCACAAAAAAAAACAAATCAGTTGAAGCCCAAAATATGCCGAGCCTCATTTTGTTATGCGCAATAAAAAACAAAACATAATTACTTATATTTTTTAACATTAAAATGATACAAACTTTAAAAACAAAAATTTAAATTTAAATTTTGTGGATTGATCTTTGAACTCCATTTCTATACTCAAATGGGATCATCACAGTCGCAGATTCACAGATATTTTTAACTACATATCCTTCTACTAAAATTTATAATATTTATTAAAAATATTTATTATAATAGTAATAAAAATTACAATACTTATTAAAATATATTTATTACAATACTAATAAAAATTATAATACTAAAAATATAAAACTTCTACTTACTTAAGAGGAGACTTCAGCGATGTAAATTCATCATGGCAGATTACATATATTTAATGGCAACACAATACATTTGTTTACGTATTAGTAGAAAGATTAAAGTCAGCTAATATAACGTTAAATATCGTTTTCTCCGCAGATATCAAAGTACCGAAGCCATGTCTCCTCCTCATAGAGACGTTCACAAATTTCTGATGTTAGTTCCTTTGATTTCTATTCTCTTGCTAACTCAACTTGGTGACATCGAGTCCTTAGAAAAGCCTGATGAAGACGTGACAGTTCCCATCAAAGACGAGAAATTGGACTCTTCAAACCTGAAAGTGAAGCGACAATATCCGCTTAAGTTGCCATCAGATCTACCTCCTTTTATGCCCTCGAGCAAACGGAAATCTCCCTGTCCAGCCAACGAATCTTACGATCCTATCTTCAAGAAGTGCAAACGTCGTTTTGTATTCGGAAAGGGTACGTTCTAAAAGGCGGAAAGTGTGTTCCTCAATAATCTCAGACTGCAAAGTGAAACTGAGGTTAGTCAACTTGATGGAAAAATCCTCATTTTCTTTTTCTTCAAAGGAAAAGACGCATCAGCGGATTCGTTATGTCAGCAAAGATCCACATTCAGTGGACTTATTGCACGTGCTACAGGTTATTAATAATCTACCACCATTTTGGTCATTTTTGATATCGCTGTAAAATGCAGTCGATGTTGAATAATGGAAAAATATTTCTCTATCTTTAAATTACTCAACTTTCAAGTAACCGAACATTTAAAAAAATAAATGTTTTCAAATATCTCTCGTTTAAGTTTTTAAAAATATTGTTGAATCATTCCTAAGCTAATAAGCGCAAAGTGGATCAAAATATTACAAAATTTTTTCATCAAACACTATTAAAATTTTAAGACTAAATGCGTAATATGAAATACCAATCCTCCGACCACAACAACAGAATATTTCATTGCTTTTGAGAATAGCCGAATTAAAAAATGGAAATTTTTCAAATTTTTCAAAATCTGATTTCTCTAATGGTGTAAATAAATACTAACTGGATATTTCGAAATGCGAATATTTAATATTTACTCATTTTCAAGAGAAATATTTTGTCATCTATGTATACGGATTCCCGCATTTCAGTCATAATTTTTTTGTAGCACTGAGTGTTGTTCCCGAAATAATCGGACTAATGTTAAATTAACATATTCAATAGATGGGAAAGATGTTAATGTGTAGCAAATATGATAATTTGATTTGGTGTATTAAATAAATAAATGATCACACTTCACTCGTATAGAATCTCTTAGTGATTAACCTTTGTCAACAAATGCAAAATAATATTCGAAACCTGTTATATTACACTAGAACCAAGTACAGCAGTTACAAATCGAATCATTATTTCATGTTAAGCACCGTCTCAAATGCACAATAACAAAACTTAATATATACACTCATATAAAGCATCTCTAAGAAATTTTAATGTATACACTATACAGTCCTGTGTTCGAGCCCCGCTGGTAAGGCTTGGATGTGTGTGTCGTTTATCTGCTGGAGTCGTGACATCCTCACAGACTTTCTACCATGGCAATGAACTGACAGCCTCATGTCAGATCTCTGTGGCAAGCAGCTGTTTGATAGGGTATTTATTTATTTTTTTATAGCTTAATTAGGATTTTTCAAAGTACCGATCTAAGATCCCATATCCTCTTCCATCTGAAGGTGTCCAATAAATGGCAAAAGTCAAAAGACAAGGAAAGAATCACCAAAAAGGAGAATCCCAAAGGGCAGTTAGAAGAGTCATAAATATGATAGTTCAGAGTCAGATTGAAAAGGTTTCCAGTTCAAAAACCAAAATTTTAACTCTCTTTAATCTACTCATAGGATCACAAACAAATTTCAAAATATTTGAAATGAATTCATGAGGATTTTTGACCACGGTTTCTAAGAATTTCTTAGAGATCTGCTTTATATGAGTGTATATAAAACTTAATGTCACTCAGCTGTGTGTATATACAGGGTGGCGCCAGAGACAAAGCCAACCAAGGTCATTTGAGTGTCGCTGAGGGGGCGTGCCCTATGACCTCACAGGGGAAGAACGTGAATTCATGTATTTTCATAATTGTCCGTTCTTTCGTGTCTTTCTTTGGCGTTCGCTTGGTGAATCTCTACCTCCCCGTGAAGTCTTTCTGGTAATTTTTTTTTATTATGCTGAACTATGCAGTAGCAAACTACACAAGTAATCCTTCGAAGAATAAGAAAAAACAATGCTTCATATACACTGTCGTGTCAGAATATGACCACCTACCATAGCATATGTATGGTAGGTGGTCATATTATTCTGATACGAACATAAATTCAATGCGCACATGATAAGATATGTAGTATACATTTGTCAGATGCCTATTAAGAGCGATCGTCCCATGGCCCAGTGGTTAGCGCGCTTGGATACTGATCTAAGGGACCTGGGTTCGACCCCGGACAGGCATGGATTTATGTGTTGTTTTTCTGCTGAGGTCCTGCCATCCTCTCAGATCTTCTACTTTGGCATATAAACTGGCAGGCTCCTGTCAGACCTCTGTGGCAAGCAGCTGCTTGAGGGGGTATTTATTTATTAAGATCGATCGTCTGTAAATTTATGAAGCGAACTGTGAGGACTAACTATTAAAGGTAAACTAAATGAGAATGCTATTCCAGCTTAAAAAACTGTCACATAAAAATTTCAGTCTTGTTAGGATGACCGATTATGCTCCGACCAAACGATAGTTATCTACGTAATCAAAATGATTTTTGGAATAGGAAACCGATCGCTCAGAAAACCCACGACAATGTACCCAGTTAAAAAGTAGCATTATCTCAGATAACTGATAATTTAAATACCTGGGCTTATACTGTACTGAATCATGGGAATAAACTCTCATATTAGTGCGTCATAGTCTACGCATTAGAAAATTACAGCAGCAGTTTCAAATTGCTATTAAAAACTCAATAATGCCTAGGGGGGAAATGTCTGCTTTGCAAAGAATATTACGATGAGAGCAAAAGCCGTGGAATGAACATAAATAAAAATTCATACAGCAGAAAAATAATTTCAGAATTAATCAGAACAAATATTTTCTTCGTAAATTGAAAACTATATTTACGCCACGTCACAATAGATGTTTTTTTTTTGGAAGTGACAAAATTTAAGCCACTACTCACGGCGGCGAAAATTAATATTTTTAAGTAAAGAGATAATTTGAAATAAAGATCTGATGTTCTAATTCGATAGAATTAAATTTTAAGCGCAAGATCAGAACATTTTCTCAGAATCAGCTAATAGAAATTCTATAGAATGCAGTGGAATAATATTCAGACAGAATTACATTACTCTATATGGCATCAAATCGGAAATCTTTAAAATAGGAGCCCTACTTGCAAACTGATACACGTTTCTGATATCGTATAAAATAATTATAGAATATTCTGAAAAGCTTCTCGATTATATGAAAAGCGTGTCAAAAAGGTAAAATTAATTGTATTCAGTTAGATAATAATCTAGCGGTGAAATTGCTAATATAAAACAATTAGGAAACGATTTTTTTTAGAAATTAGTGATCTGGCAAACTTCGTGTCACGTGACCCGAATTTTTTTTTGCATAAAATGGGCTAAATATAGCCAGGTTAAAAGAACTTCGAGGGCCCAGAGAAGGTTGAGGGAAGAGGACACATTGAGCAGCTGCTGCGAGACAGATGGTAACCTCAAATCAAGGCCATCCAGCGTATTCTTTAACGTACATGTGACCACGGGTTAACGTCCCATCGGACGGACGGCAGCCTTTCGAAGCCCATCGGTGTCCCCTATTGACCGAGAGCAGAGTACACGAAGGTTGCCAGGTCCCGAATTTCTAACAAAATCATTGCCAGATATTTTTTCTGAATTCTGTAATCAACCATAGTGTCCGGATATTTTTTTGAGCGACTGTAACTTCAACTTTGCCCATGAGACTAAGAAACGGAAATTTTATTCCCGTATGAGACAACAGAATTACCTAATAATAGGAATCATCAGGAACAACAGAAACGCGAGCATTTGTATCGTCAATATTAGTTTCTGTGAGATTTTTAACCCTCTGGTGTCCAATTTACTTCTCCATCCACTCCAAAAAGCACAATTAATTTTAAATCTTTGCGATCGAATACCGAACTAAGTCCAACAGGGAGAGTTTAAAGGGAAAGTTCAAAATCTGAAGAGGTCCGACCCTAAAGGTTTAGAGACGTTTTCCCTAACCTATTGGGGACGGAGTGGAATTGGCACGGAAGATTTCCGATTGAAGCAAGGTTCGACTTACAACTGTGCCATCGTCGGTGGTGCGGAGAGATGATACGGAGAATATTTTTCTGGCACACAATATAACACCTGAACCCATTGGAGGACTTCTGAACGCCACGGCTGATTTAAACATCGTTGCTAACCAAGTTCATCCTCTAATGTCTGCAGTTTATTCTCACTAGGATGGACACATTCAGCAGGCTTAGTCATAAGACAGGTCCTTGGTCATAAGAACAAAGGCACAGCGAAGGGATTATGATTGGTGGTGGGGGGGAGGGGGTTTCGAAACGTTTTCAACAAGGAAATCAAATTTTTCCAACTGAGAAAATAAGTAAATACTTTACATAATTATTTATTTTATATCTCAGCCGGTAATTAGTTTCCGAGGAGGGGGGCTCAATTTTGACAACTTGCCTCGATTTCTCCAAGTCGCCATAATTTTATTTCTTAGAAATGCCAATTTTTACGTATCACCTAAATTTTACCAAGTCATTTCGAATTTTGCCAACTTCCGAAGATTTTACCAAGTTGCCTGGATTTTGCCAACAACCCTAGATTTCGCCAAGATGCCTCGATTTTTCAAATTCCCTAGTTTTCCGACTTCCCTTAATTAAAAAAAAATCTCAATTTTCACATTCACCTGGATTTTACCAAGTCGCTTCGAATATTGCCGACTTCCATTAATTTTGGGGTGTGAATCCTTCCCCCCATAGCTTCGCCCCTGCATAACGCACTTGTCGTCGAAACACATCGAAAGATTCCAGGAACATGCTGACGATTTTCCTTGCTTCACTGGACTGCACTAGTGGCGAAGGGTCCTTGGAAGCGAGGAAAGCGATGGTTTCCTTAATATCCTCATAAAAAAAAAAGGATATAGGAAATATATGCGAAAATATACAGTTTTTCATACAAAGAACAAATATTTTATTAATTTTAATTTGTTCATTTTAAAAAAACTATTAACTTTCTTAATAATATTGTTCGAACTTCCTCTGTATAATAAACAAAAGCGCCAATCTGCCAGGCAAATCGAGATAGGAATGTACGAAAAATCACGCTTTTCTGCTACTTTATTTGGCGACGTATCACATTCATAAATTCCAGTTTCCATGCTCAACAAGCAGCAAATGTCGAAGAGGAATGGATCTAGTTGCTTTTTTGCAGAGAACCAATACGCGTTCTGATACATAAGGATACGATGACATCACAGTTGGTTAAAGTTACTCAGCTTTGAATGACACTGTTGTCATCAAAGCTGAGTACGTATTTCAAGACATTGTGAAGAAGACATCAGCAGAGGTAAGTGGGACTTGGTTTTTGATATCATGTATCCTTTATTTTGTCAACTTCTCTTTAATACTCTTTAATACTGGGATAGAGATCATTTTATCAAATATCCTAGGCATGTGTCATGTTTAATAAATAACCAACGAGTATCCTTAGAAGTTGTTTCGAATTGCCTGAGCTAATCTCTGTAACATGTTTACTCTTTTTCAAAAATAAAATCAAAATTGATTTATTTGTCACTTATATATATATATTTGTACATTTATATAGATGAACAAGGAATATATATATTTTGCTTTGAAGCGAGATTTTTAATCCAAGAGCAATAGCTCGTCTAGGTTACAATAGTGAGGGTTACGTTTTATCTTTAAAGCAACAGTGTATTATATACATATATTTAGATTTAATTTCGTTGAGACAGAAAAGAAATAATTGGTTGATTTTAAAACATTGTAAAATACCAAGAAACATTGTTCGTATTTTTAAGCGAATCCTTTACTAGACATTTAACTGATAGGCATCTGATTCATTTCGGATATATAAAGGTAATGAATTGAAAAATTTTGATCCAAAAAAGTACTGGTGTTTATGCAAAATTTCTATTTTTCACGATTGGAATAACTCTTTTTCAGACACTAAATTTACTAATATAAGTCTTTTACAATCCCCAGTGAACTGTTATAATAGAAAAAATTTAGCATTCTAAAAAAATGTATAAATGTCTATGGTGAAAAATGCCTAAATTACAATATTTTTCAAATTGCATCAAATTTCGTGAAAACAGAGTGTAGTGTCCCTTGAGTTCGGATCCTGTTAGACTGTGACAGATGTGATGACCCAATCGACACAAGAAAGAGTTACGATGATGAAATTACTTAATTCACTTCGGTGAATTCACAGATTCGCGGGTTTTTATTCCCGTGCCCTTGTATGCCTCAACCTCGCTGCGTTGAACGAAGAATAACAATGTTCCACCAATTACTGCACGTGAGATATATAGGGATGACACGATTTTTGTTCACACTATATACAGTAACGGGCTGGGAATGAACTCCACTCCGTGGGCCTTTGCTGCTTCACACTGTGGTTCTTTGTGAATCCCCAAAACTACTATCAAGTTCACCGCTCAACTCCGTGAGCCTTTGCTGCATTGCTACTGCAAATATTACTAAAAAGAGGTGGAGAATTGCACACTCTACAGTTTCTCACTTTACAGACCTCAAAACTTGGCGAAAGGATTTTCCTTTGCCTACACTGTGGCTCCTCCTGAATCACAAGAACAAAAGACAAGATTCTCCAAGAATCTAGATTTCCCCTTGGAATCGCACCCTCACTTCAAGGATTTCTTTCTTTTCAGTATGGGCGGCGTCCTTCCGACACTTGTTGACACGACCTTTCGTTCAACGTGCTCGCACTAAGACTAAAGCTTTCAAATCTTCCTAGCCTTTTCGCAGCGCTAGCGATCTTTCGTTCAACGTGCTCGCACTAAGACTAAAGCTTTCAAATCTCCCTAGCCTTTTCGCAGCAATAGCGACCTTTCGTTCAACGTGCTCGCACTAAGACTAAAGCTTTCAAATCTCCTCCCTAGCCTTTTCGCAGCGCTAGCGCCCTAGGCGGTCATTAACGCTGTTGGGTTGGGTTGTTTTACCTCTGAGCGGCACTTTTTTGCACATCATGGGCTAAATGGCCAGGCCACAATGACCCCGAAGGCTCAGAGAAGGTTGGGGGAAGGGACCCACTGGAACAGCTGTTGGGAGACAGATGGTAGCCTCCCGTCAACGCCATCCAGCGTGTTCTTTAAAGTGCACAGGGTATGGCTATCCCGCACCCGGGGCCACGGCTTAACATCCCATCCGACGGACGGCGGCCTTTCCAAGCCCATCAGTGTCCCCTACTGACCGTGGGCAGGGAGGGAAATTTTGCGGAGATAAATCTCAACGCTGACCCAGCTGGGACTCGAACCTTAGGAGTTTACAGATTACGAGCCTGCCGCGCTACCGATCGTTTTCACGGATGGCTTAAAGTTCGATACATTAGTGGGATCTGGCATCATCTGCTGAGCTACTATCATCCCCGTTATCAGTCGCTCCATGGACCACGTGGCAGTTAATCATCATCGACTGTGTGTGCTTTACACTGACTCGATCAGCTGGTTACAGGCTTTGATATTGCTGAGGCATCGGCCTCACCCTGTTCTTTCGAAGATCGGCCAACAGCTCCATCGCCTAGCAACCACAACCACCATTTTCTTCCTTTGGGTGTCTGATGATGTCTGAATCAGGGGCAATGGCTTGTCGGGCGCTGCTGCGAAGTCGGCTACGCATCTATTTACTATCCTCTACCGGTTCCCATATATGGACTTCTCACAGTGTTTTTCCATCGAGCTCCGGGCTGCGTGGCAGAGATTTTGGTTGGTACACGTTGGTAATAAACTTTTCTAGATCAAGCCAATAGTCAAACCATGGTAGTCCGTTTTTCGCAGGAATCGCAAGGCGGAGATTGTACTTGTTCATTTTCCATTTATTCATTCGTTTATCATTCATTCATTTCTTCTTCGGGCGGACCACGAACATAAGTGTGAGTTTTCTGACACCATATTAACCATTAAACATATTTTAACCGATTGTACTGCTTTTACACTTGAACGTCGCTTTCATTTTATCCATAACGTTATTACCTCCAACTCCCTTGCACTCGAACATCTTTTATCTGATGAATCGTTTTCAACTCCTCTCTTTAAGTTTTTACACTTTACTGGTTATCTTACTGGTCTTTAATGTTTTTACTTTCAGATCTTTCGACTTGTTATTACTCTACGGGTCCTTTACATCCATTGTTGCTTTTTCACTTTAACGTTGACTCTTTTAACACTGGTTTCTAAATCTATTGACTGTTCTACATTTGCTTTCTGGTTATGTCGTTTTTATTTGTGCTGCTTTCCAGTTTTGTGTGCTGATATTAACTTTGGTTGTGGGTTCAATGTATTTTATATATATTTTACTCTTGTATGTCCTAAGCTACCATCATCATCATCATCATCATCCTCAAGCAGCGATGGACTAACGGAGGTCAAACCAGACCGTGCAATTTAGTTCTCCAAGCAGATACATCTGCTGCATCCGGCCACTGCACACCAATTCTAACAAGGTCCTGTTTGACATTGTCTGTCCACCGCATCCCAGGTCTCCCCCTCTTTCTGAAGCCTTTAGGCACACTGTTCATAACCCTATGCGTCAATCTATAATTATCCATACGGGCAACATGGCCAAACCAACGGAGTCTCTCTCTGCACAATATGCTGCTTAAAGGAGGTTGCAAACTCCTTTCCAGTGCACCATAAATCCCCAACGAAATAACCACAAAGAATCAGAAAACATAACGGAAACAGCAAACTCAGAATCCATAATAAAGCTCAGAGCTGTTATTAATTCCGGTTGGTGTATATGGTCGGCACCAAGACCCTGTGTGGTTGAAGCTCATCAGCAGGTAAGGAAGGGAAGGAAAAGCAACAACGGTAGTCCACATCAGTAGGCCACACTAATCTGGTTCACTTCCACAAGAGAGTATCTCTTTTGAATGGTACTAACGGCCAGCACCGAGAGAGAGTGGGTTCACATTTTACGTGAAAGGACAGGCTGGTTCTGGGCATCATCACAGGTATTGGTGCATAGCTCTCTTTCCAGTGAATACCTAGCTACAATTTACAGACCGGCCACACATATTCGGCGAGATTTCTAGAAATTGTTGAGCGAACTTACTCAGCGTGCTCTGTAAAAGTTGTTGACGCAGCTTACTCAGCGGAATATCTAGAAACTTTTGGCCAACTTACTTGTAGTGATTTCTAGAAACTGATGATCAAGATTACATGGCATGAACTCTAGAAATTTTAGGCTGCGTTTATTCAGTGTGATCTCAAAACATTGGTGGCCATGCTTACTCTGTGTGCCTATAGAAATTTTTCGCCAAACTTAATTGACGGAATATCTAGAAATTGTTGTCCAATCTTACTAGGTAGGATCTCTAGAAATTGTTGGCCAAGGTGACTCGGCGTGGTCTCCAGAAACTGTTGGACCAACACACTTGGCGAGATCTCTAGAAATTGTTGATCAAGCTTATTGGTGATATCTCTAGAATTTGTTGGCCAAGTTTATTCGGCTTGATCACTATAAATTGTTGGTCAAGCTTCCTCAGAACAACTTCTATAAATTGTTGGCTAGGCTCTCTTGGGGATCTCTAGAAACTGTTGATCAAGTTTACTCGATGGATTCTCTAAAAATTGTTGGCCAAGCATACTCTGTAGGATCTCTGCGGAACCTCCAGAAATTATCGGCCAAACTTACTTGGTGGAATCTCTAGAAAATGTTAAGCTTACTCTGCATGATCTCTGTAAATTGTTGGCCAAGCTTAGTCGGCAGAATATCTAGAAATGGTTGGTCAACTTACCTGACCTGTAGAAATTGTTGGCAAGCTTACTTCGTACGATCTCTGGAAGTTGTGCGAAAGCTTACTTCGTACGATCTCTGGAAATTGTCCAGCAAGCTTACTCGGCGAGATCTCTAGAAATTCTTGACCAAGCTTGCTCAATGTGTAGCATTCGAGAGTCTGAAACTAATCCAGTAGTCTCGGGAAGAGTAAAGCACAGGAGCTATTCGTTTTTTACAGTTAGTCAAATTTATTATTATTATTTTTAATATTTGGGCAATTTAGTAATGCGTGTTTCCCTAATTTTTATGCCACTCAAGTCTGGTATTATTTGCCACTACAATGGGATAGTAATTCATTAGAGAACAGCAATCACGTTACAGAGCATATGTTTTGATTTGCACCAGCCCGAAGTATCTTTCTCATAAATCCAAGACATACGTTTATTCTGCACAAAGGGTAAAAAATTTCTTTTTTGATAGAATTTCAGTATTTTGTAAACATCTGACTCGCAAAGATAATGGCTTATCTGCAGGAAATGTCGATGAGCATTATGCACTCATTATATGTAAAATATCAGAATACTCGCCTAATAGGTCAACATCCCAGATGACATCTCTATTGAACAGTTGGCAATATCTTCTTCCTCAAAGTGAGAACAAAATCAATACAAATATTTCTAATCTGTAATTTATTCCCTCTAAATTTTTTAAAATAACAAATATCTCTTGGTAACTGGTTATCTATCTATGGTACTTTATGAGTTTAAAATTTTTCTCCTAAACAAGAAGAATCGCACAAAAAAAAAAACAAATCAGTTAAAGCCCAAAATATGCCGAGCCTCATTTTGTTATGCGCAATAAAAAACAAAACATAATTACATATATTTTTTAGCATTAAAATGATACAAACTTTAAAAACAAAAATTTAAATTTAAATTTTGTGGATTGATCTTCGAACTCAATTTCTATACTCAAGTGGGATCATCACAGTCCCAGATTCACAGATATTTTTAACTACATATCCTTCTACTAAAAATTAAAATACTTATTAAAATATATTTATTACAATACTAATAAAAATTATAATACTAAAAATATAAAACTTCTACTTACTTAAGAGGAGACTTCAGCGATGTAAATTCATCATGGCAGATTACATATATTTAATGGCAGCACCATACATTTCTTTACGTATTAGTAGAATGATTAAAGTCAGCTAATATAACGTTAAATGTTGTTTTTTCCGCAGATATCAAAGTACCGAAGCCATGTCTCCTCCTCATAGAGACGTTCACAAATTTCTGATGTTAGTTAATTTGATTTCTATTCTCTTGCTAACTCAACTTGGTGACATCGAGTCCTTAGTAAAGCCTGATGAAGACGTGACAGTTCCCATCAAAGACGAGAAATTAGACTCTTCAAACCTGAAAGTGAAGCGACAATATCCTCTCCTTCCTTTTAAACCTTCGATCACACGGAAACCTTCCTGTCCAACCAACGAATCTTACGATCCTCTCTTCAAGAAATGCAGACGATTGTTTTGTATTCAAAAAGGATACGTTGTAAAAGGCGGGAAGTGTGTTCCTCAATAATCTCAGACTGCAAAGTGAAACTGAGGTTAGTCAACTTGATGGAAAAATCGCCATTTTCTTTTGCTTCAAATGAAAAGACGCATCAATGGATTCGTTAGGTCAGCAAAGGTCCACATTCAGTGGACTTATTGCACGTGCTACAGGTTATTAATAATCTATAACCATTTTGGTCATTTTCGATATCGCTGTAAAATGCAGTCGATGTTGAATAATGGAAAAAAGATTTTTCTGTCTTTAAATTACTCAACTTTCAAGTAACCGAACAATTGAAAAATAAATGTTTTCAAATATCTCTCGTTTAAGTTTTTAAAAATATTGTTGAATCATTCCTAAGCTAATAAGCGTTAGTGGATCAAAATATTACAAACATTTTTCATGAAACAGTATTAAAATTTTAAGACTAAATGCATAATATGAAATATCGATACTCCAACCACAACAATAGAATAATTCATTGCTTTTGAGAATAGCCGAATTAAAAAATGGAAATTTTTCAAATCTTTCAAAATCTGATTTCTCTAATGGTGTAAATAAAAACTAACGGGAGATTTAGAAATGCGAATATTTAATTTTTACTCATTTTCAAGAGAAATATTTTGTCATCTATGTATACGGATTCCGGCTTTTCAGTCATAATTTTTTTGTAGCACTAAGTGTTGTGTCCGAAATAATCGAACTAATATTAAATTAACATAGTCAATAGATGGGAAAGATGTTAATGTGTAGCAAATATGATAATTTGATTTGGTGTATTAAATAAATAAATAATCACACTTCACTCGTATAGAATCTCTTAGTGATTAACCTTTGTCAACAAATGCAAAATAATATTCGAAACCTGTTATATTACACTAGAACCAAGTACAGCAGTTACAAATCGAATCATTATTTCATGTTAAACACCGTCTCAAATGCACAATAACAAAACTTAATATATACACTCATATAAAGCATCTCTAAGAAATTTTAATATATACACTATACAGTCCTGTGTTCTAGCCCCGCGGGTAAGGCATGGATTTGTGTGTCGTTTTTCTGCTGGGGTCCTGCCATCCTCACAGACCTTCTACTATGGCAATGAACTTAAAGCCTCATGTCAGACCTCTGTGGCAAGCAGCTGCTTGAGGGGGTATTTATTTATTTTTTATAGCTTAATTAGTGTTTTTCAAAGTACCGATCTAGGATCCCGTAACCTCTTCCATCTGAAGGTGTCCAATAAATGGCAAGAGACAAAAGACAAGGAAAGAATCACCAAAAAAGAGAATCCCAAAGGGCAGTTAGAAGAGTAATATATATAATAATTCAGAGTCAGATTGAAAAGGTTTCCTGTTCAAAAACCAAAATTCTAACTCTCTTTAATCTACTCATAGGATCACAAACAAATTTCAAAATATTTGAAATGAATTCATGAGGATTTTTGACCACGGTTTCTAAGAATTTCTTAGAGATCTGCTTTATATGAGTGTATATAAAACTTAATGTCACTCAGCTGTGTGTATATACAGGTGGCGCCAGAGACAAGGCCAACCAAGGTCTTTTGAGTGTCGCTGAAGGGGCGTGCCCTATGACCTCACAGGGGAAGAGCGTGACGAGTGCAAAAGAGCTCAACTCAAGTATTTTCATAATTGTCCGTTCTTCCGTGTCTTTCTTTGGCGTTCGCTTTGTGAATCTCTACCTCCCTGTGAAGTCTTTCTGGTATTTTTTTTTATTATGCTGAACTATGCAGTAGCAAACTACACGAGTAATCCTTCGAAGAATAAGAAAAAACAATGCTTCATATACACTGTCGTTTGTTTGTTTGTTTGTTTGTTTGTTTGGGGTTTAATGGCGCATCGGCAACAAGGCCATAATGCGCCAGACAAAAGACAATATAAAAGATAAAAGACATAGAACCCCGTAACCAAAAGTTAAAATACATTTGCTACATTGTAAAGTGGTAAAAATAACAAAAAACAAGTGTATATGAACAGAGTAAAACAACTGTAGAATTATTAAATAAAATAATCCCAGGTGTAAGAGACCTGGGAGAAATAATGCATAAAGTTAAGGTAAAATCAAATTCGCTTAAAATATCCACAATATTTCAAAAAGGTAAAAACTGAAGATAAAATGCAATGATCAGATAAAAGATGTCCGAGTGTAAGAGGTCGGACATAAAATTATGGAAATTAAAAATCATACGTCGTTCAAAGTTAAAATCAGAGCATGAGATTAAAATATGTTCGATTGTTAAAACGGTGTCACAAAACTCGCACTTAGGTAAGTCCTCCGCCCGAAGAAGAAACGAATGAGTAATAAACGAATGACCTAAGCGGAGCCGAGCAAGTACAACTTCCTCCTTGCGATTCCTGCGGTAACAAGACTGCCATGGTTTGATGATAGGTTTGATCTCAAAGAGCTTGTTCGTAAGCTGTTCTGACCAAGATCTCTGCCACTGTGCCCGGAGCTCGATGGTAAAACGCTGCCGGAAATCCAGATAGGGAACCGGCAACGGAGAGTCGGACAGGGGCGTGGCTGACCTAGTAACAGAATCTGCCAAATCATTGCCCCTGATTCCGACGTGACCGGGCACCCAACAGAAATGGATGGTGGTGGTGGCTGCCAGACGATGTAGCTGCTGGCGGATCTTAGTAAGAACTGGATGAGGCCGATGCCTCACCGAGATCAAAGCCTGTAGCGAGCTAAGCGAGTCGGTGTAAAGCACACACCGACGATGATGCTTACGTCGCCACGTGGTCCAAGGCGAGGCTTATAGTGTGCAACTCTGCGGTGAAGATGGAACACTGCAGTGGGATCTGGTCTGCAATGATTACATCACAGCAGACCATGGCTGATCCCACCGAAGTGCCGGACTTCGAGCCATCTGTAAAGACAGGCAAGAAGTCCGGGTACTCAGCACGATGGCTGGCAAAGAGTTGCCGGTACACACAGTCAGGTGTAAAGGCCTTCCCCGTCCTGCACAGGGAAAAATCGCAGGAAGGGGAAACAGCGAGCCAAGGTGGAAGTGGCTCAGCTGTCGACTGTGCGATGCTATCGAGACTGGTGTTGATGTCTCGCAGGTAACCTCGGACACGCAAACCGAAAGGACGAATGGCAGTCGGCCGATTCTGGTATAACATTTCCCACCTGGGACTGAAAACGCAGTCCCAAGTGGGATGGCCTGGCAGGGATCGCAATTTTGATGCATACTGTAGAGACAACTGCTGACGGCGAATAGAAAAAGATGGTTCATCGGTCTCAACATAGAGACTCTGGACCGGTGAAGTGCGGAAGGCCCCCGTGCACACACGGAGGGCCTGATGATGGAGTGGGTCCAGCACCTTCACCACCGAATCCCGGGCGGAGTCATACACCTGGGATCCGTAGTCCAGTTTCGACCGGACAAGTGCACGGTACAGGCGGAGCAAAGAACATCGGTCCGCCCCCCAAGAGAGGGAGGAGAGGACCTTGATGATGTTCAATGCCCGTGTGCACTTGGACCTGAGATGTCGAATATGAGGTAAAAAGGTCAATTTCCGGTCGAAGATGAGACCGAGAAACTTGGCCTCCGCCACAACTGGAATGATGTTACCCCCGAGCCGCAGCTCGGGGTCCAGATGAAGATTACGCTTGCGGCAAAAGTGCACGCAAGCGGTCTTCTGTGGGGAGAACCGGAACCCATTGGCCGTCGCCCAAACCGAGAGATTGTTCAGGGCAGTTTGCAGTTGTCGTTCAATGACCCTCATGCTGGACGATGAGCAAAAGATGCTAAAGTCATCAACATAGAGGGCATTGCCTACAGTCGGAGGAAGTTGCCGTGTAATGGAATTTATCTTGACAGCGAAAAGCGTAACACTCAGGACACAGCCTTGAGGCACCCCCTGTTCTTGGGGGAAAGGCCGCGACAGAGTGTTGCCGATACGAACTCGAAAAATACGAGAAGATAAAAAGTTCGCTATGAAGAGTGGCATGTGACCTCGCAAGCC
Organism: Ryuthela nishihirai; assembly: GCA_038380435.1. NCBI lineage: Eukaryota > Metazoa > Arthropoda > Arachnida > Araneae > Heptathelidae > Ryuthela > Ryuthela nishihirai. The sequence continues at coordinate 53,767,518 of JAWZYU010000008.1, forward strand.
GAAGCTGTGAAGGTCACGAAGAATGCCGAATCTCCATGCCGTGTCGTACGCTTTTTCGATGTCGAAGAAAATGGACACCAAGTGCTCTCGACGTAAAAAAGAATTCCTGATCGCCGATTCGAGGCGGATCAGGTGGTCTACAGTAGACCGATGCCTGCGAAAGCCACACTGGGTGTTGGAAAGAAGGCCGTGATGTTCCAAATACCAGGCCAGCCTGGTATTTACCATCCTTTCCAACACCTTGCAGACGCAGCTCGTCAACGCAATTGGACGATAATTGGAAGGAATCTTGGGATCTTTGCCTGGCTTAGGGAAGGCCAAGACGATGGCCTCCCGCCAGGAGTCCGGAAACTGCTCCTCGATGAAAATACGGTTGAAGAGTCGGAGCAGTCGATCCTTACCCGATGGTGAGAGATGTTGGAGCATGGCATAATGGACATTGTCTGGCCCCACAGCAGATGCACGAGAAGTGTGCAGAGCAAGGCGAAGCTCCTCCGCTGTGAATGGCCTGTTGTAAGACTCCAGGCCATTCGAATGGAAGGACAGCGGAGACCGTTCGGCCCTGCTCTTCTGGGCCAGAAACTCGGGGGAGTACGAGGAAGATGAGGAGATGGAGGAGAATGACTCCCCCAGAGTGTCGGCAATTGCACGAGGATCAGCAATTGCCTGTCCATTGTGCTCCAGGATCGATAAGGAGTGGGACGTGTATTTCCCACCCATCTTCCGGACCTTATCCCACACAACCTTAGAACTGGTCGTGCGGGTGATAGAAGATGTATATTTCATCCAAGATTCCTTCTGGCTCTGGCGCCGGACGAAACGGGCTTTCGCCCTGGCGCGTTTGAATGCTTCGAGGTTGGGGGACGTCGGATATCTCCGAAACACCCCCCAAGCCTTGTTCTGAGCGTTACGAGCTGCGGTGCAGTCGGGATTCCACCACGGTTTTGGGAACCGTGGAAATCGAGTCGAGGTCTGAGGAATAGTAGAGGCAGCTGCATGGACGATACAGTCCGTCAACTCCGCCACTGCGACATTGATGGGCTCCTGGCTGACAGAGTGGTCATCAAGCTCAGACAAGAGCGCGAAGCCACTCCAGTCAGCCCGATCAAGCCTCCACTGGGAGACACGCGAAGGGCTGCAAGGCCCCCCACGAGAGATGGTGCACACCACGGGGAGGTGATGGCTTCCATATGGATTGTCTTCGACCTCCCATGTAAAGAGTGGAAGGATCGAGGAAGAGCAGATGGTGAGGTCAATGGCAGTGAAAGAGCGGGTTGGGGAATGAAAGTAAGTACTGACACCGGTGTTCAACAGGGAGAGCGATGGATCCAGGAGCCACTGCTCCAGGACCCGGCCCCTCCCGTTGGTGTCAGCACTGCCCCAAAGTGGACTGTGTCCGTTGAAGTCCCCCATGATGAGGAAGGGGGACGGCAGCTGCGAGACGAGGTCATCAAGGTCGTCCCGGAAAACGATGCTTCCGGGTGGGAGATAGACAGAACAGACAGTCAACGAAAATCCCACAAAGAGGCGGATGGCTACTGCCTCTAAGTTCGTGGTAAGGGGAATGATCTGGAATGGAGAATGGTTGCTCACGAGGATGGCAACACCTCCGTGGGTGGACCATCTCCATCCCGGTCCTGGCGAACAAGAGAAAAGTGCCGGATAGTGGGATTGTTGGCTGTCTGTAAGAATGTCTCCTGAAGGCACACGCAGAGGGGTTCGTGTGCCCTCAGGAGGACCTTGATGTCGTCAACATTCCTCTGGAATCCACGACAGTTCCATTGAAGGAGTGTGGCCATCTCAGGTCTTGGGAGAATGGCGGACGTCTTTCGATTTATTTTAACCATCGCCAGCGACGGTTTAGGAAAATTAGGGCGGTCGGTGTCCAGGGCGGTCGGTGTTCGGTGGATCAGAGACCGCCGAACGAGGAGGTAAAATTTTCTTTTTGGGCCCCAGCGGGGGCCCCTTGGGTTTCGTAGGTCTTGCTGTCCGTGGGCGGGGTGGTGGGGGCCTTCCGGAGGTGGATGTGGAAGGCACAGACACAGGAATAGAAACCGGTGTCGATGTCGAGGTTGACACCAACGTCGGCTTCGCCTGCGTCAAGAGGTACTTGGCAGCAGGCGAGAAAGATTCAGCTGGTGGAATGCTGATGTCGGTCTACACCGCCACGGAAGCCATCTGAACGATGGGCTTTCCGGCAACCGCACCGGCATAGGAGACCTTGCCAGGTGGGGCAGGCGGTGCAGCGAGCTTTCTCGCCTCTGGATAGCTGATGTTGTGGAGGGTCTTCAGGCGCTGTACCTCTTTCTCCTCCAGCCACTTCGGACAGTCGCGGGAGTACGCCGGATGCTCACCACGGCAGTTGACACAGCATGCCTTTTCTGCTGTGCAGTCAGGTTCAAGATGATCCTGACTGCCACAACGAGCACAGGTGGGCTTGCCCCGGCATGCGGTGCGGGCATGGCCAAACCTCTGGCATTGGAAACAACGCAGAGGGTTTGGTATAAATGGCCGCACCTCGCACTTTAAGTATCCTGCCTTGATAGAAGTAGGCAGGTGTGGTGAGTTGAAAGTTAGAATGAGTACCCGGCTGGGCTCTAACTTTCCATTACGGCTTGACGAAAGTCGGTGGACTGCTATCACTCCCTGGGCTGAAAGCTCCGAGAGGATTTCCTCCTCAGAAACCTTGAGGAGGCCCCATCCGGAGATTACGCCCCGGGAGGAATTGAGCGTCTTGTATGGAGTGACTTCGACTGCCACTCCACCAATCGCTGTAACCTTTAATAGAAGCTCCGAATGTTTGGAGCATGCAGTCTCCACCTGCAAGTCACCGGATCTTAGGCGCTTGACAGATTTCGGTTCTCCCGCAAGACCTTGAATACCCTTGTGTATAAAAAACGGAGACATGTCCCCAAGAACCTGATCACCCGTAGAGTGGATGATCAGGAACTTCGGAGACGGAGACACACACGAAGACGAAGGCAAATACAGAGAATTTGGGGGTTCATGGCGAGCCCTCTTGGCGGCATTGATCGGATTTTTATGAGTTGGAGAACTCATGTTTGTTTTTAAAAATTTCAGTGCCCGTTGTCCCCACCCACCATGGAGTCCAACAAGGGGACGCCCAGTTGGGCGCCAGGGCCGCCCGGGCACCATACCCACACAGCCAGTGAGCCAAGGCCTCACTACAAAACATAAAGGAAAAGTAAAAGAGAAATGGTGGGAAACTCGTCGGAGTTCCCACAAAAGAAAAGAAGCAACAAAGCAATAAAGTGTGAGGCAAGAGCTGGCCTCACAAAAGAAAGAAAACTACAAAATTAGTAAATGTGTGGGGAAACTCGCAAACCGTTGTCCGGACGGTGGACAAGGTTACTCACTGATCAGCATAGTTGACCCTAGCAGGACCAGCCCACCAGCCGATTGATCCTGAGGCGGCCGCCCCAGGACCTCCCGTTTACCTGAAGCAGAGGCCAAAGCAGTGTATAGCAGCGGCCCCGGAAGTCGCTGCCCAGCCCTGCGACAGACAGGCTCCCCAATGGCAAAACGGCAAAAAGGGGACCCCACCAGTCATGAGCTGGGGAGAGAAGACGGGGACCCCTGAGCAACTGCCAGGATCCTCCTTTCCAGGGACACGGGTCTCCGCGCACGGCAAACACGCGAGCGAGCGTTTAGGACCCTGTGAAGGTAACCGAGCCAGCGGAACCTTCACAGGGTGGTCCCCTCACCACGGACAGGCTCTCGCATCGAGGGGTAGACGTTGGTAATAAACTTTTCTAGATCAAGCCAATAGTCAAACCATGGTAGTCCGTTTTTCGCAGGAATCGCAAGGCGGAGATTGTACTTGTTCATTTCCCATTTATTCATTCGTTTATCATTCATTAATTTCTTCTTCGGGAGGACCAACTCACTTGGCGAGATCTCTAGAAATTGTTGATCAAGCTTATTGGTGATATCTCTAGAATTTGTTGGCCAAGTTTATTCGGCTTGATCGCTATAAATTGTTGGTCAAGCTTCCTCAGAACAACTTCTATAAATTGTTGGCTAGGCTCTCTTGGGGATCTCTAGAAACTGTTGATCAAGTTTACTCGATGGATTTTCTAAAAATTGTTGGCCAAGCATACACTGTAGGATCTCTGCGGAACCTCCAGAAATTGTTGGCCAAACTTACTTGGCGGAATCTCTAGAAAATGTTAAGCTTACTCGGCATGATCTCTGTAAATTGTTGGCCAAGCTTAGTCGGCAGAATATCTAGAAATGGTTGGTCAACCTACCTGACCTGTAGAAATTGTTGGCAAGCTTACTTCGTACGATCTCTGGAAGTTGTGCGACAAGCTTACTTCGTACGATCTCTGGAAATTGTCCAGCAAGCTTACTCGGCGAGATCTCTAGAAATTCTTGACCAAGCTTGCTCAATGTGTAGCATTCGAGAGTCTGAAACTAATCCAGTAGTCTCGGGAAGAGTAAAGCACAGGAGCTATTCGTTTTTTACAGTTAGTCAAATTTATTATTATTATTTTTTTAATATTTGGGCAATTTAGTAATGCGTGTTTCCCTAATTTTTATGCCACTGAAGTCTGGTATTATTTGCCACTACAATGGGATAGTAATTCATTAGAGAACAGCAATCAGGTTACAGAGCATATGTTTTGATTTGCACCAGCCCGAAGTATCTTTCTCATAAATCCAAGACATACGTTTATCCTGCACAAAGGGTCAAAAATTTCTTTTTTGATAGAATTTCAGTATTTTGTAAACATCTGACTCGCAAAGATAATGGCTTATCTGCAGGAAATGTCGATGAGCATTATGCACTCATTATATGTAAAATATCAGAATACTCGCCTAATAGGTCAACATCCCAGATGACATCTCTATTGAACAGTTGGCAACGCTTCTTCCTCAAAGTGAGAACAAAATCAATACAAATATTTCTAATCTGTAATTTATTCCCTCTAATTTTTTTTAAAATAACAAATATCTCTTGGTAACTGGTTATCTATCTATGGTACTTTATGAGTTTAAAATTTTTCTCCTAAACAAGAAGAATCGCACAAAAAAAAAAACAAATCAGTTAAAGCCCAAAATATGCCGAGCCTCATTTTGTTATGCGCAATAAAAAACAAAACATAATTCTTATATTTTTTAGCATTAAAATGATACAAACTTTAAAAACAAAAATTTAAATTTAAATTTTGTGGATTGATCTTCGAACTCAATTTCTATACTCAAGTGGGATCATCACAGTCGCATATTCACAGATATTTTTAACTACATATCCTTCTACTAAAAATTAAAATACTTATTAAAATATATTTATTACAATACTAATAAAAATTATAATACTAAAAATATAAAACTTCTACTTACTTAAGAGGAGACTTCAGCGATGTAAATTCATCATGGCAGATTACATATATTTAATGGCAGCACCATACATTTCTTTACGTATTAGTAGAATGATTAAAGTCAGCTAATATAACGTTAAATGTTGTTTTTTCCGCAGATATCAAAGTACCGAAGCCATGTCTCCTCCTCATAGAGACGTTCACAAATTTCTGATGTTAGTTCCTTTGATTTCTATTCTCTTGCTAACTCAACTTGGTGACATCGAGTCCTTAGTAAAGCCTGATGAAGACGTGACAGTTCCCATCAAAGACGAGAAATTAGACTCTTCAAACCTGAAAGTGAAGCGACAATATCCTCTCCTTCCTTTTAAACCTTCGATCACACGGAAACCTTCCTGTCCAACCAACGAATCTTACGATCCTCTCTTCAAGAAATGCAGACGATTGTTTTGTATTCAAAAAGGATACGTTGTAAAAGGCGGGAAGTGTGTTCCTCAATAATCTCAGACTGCAAAGTGAAACTGAGGTTAGTCAACTTGATGGAAAAATCGCCATTTTCTTTTGCTTCAAATGAAAAGACGCATCAATGGATTCGTTAGGTCAGCAAAGGTCCACATTCAGTGGACTTATTGCACGTGCTACAGGTTATTAATAATCTATAACTATTTTGGTCATTTTCGATATCGCTGTAAAATGCAGTCGATGTTGAATAATGGAAAAAAGATTTTTCTGTCTTTAAATTACTCAACTTTCAAGTAACCGAACAATTGAAAAATAAATGTTTTCAAATATCTCTCGTTTAAGTTTTTAAAAATATTGTTGAATCATTCCTAAGCTAATAAGCGTTAGTGGATCAAAATATTACAAAAATTTTTCATGAAACAGTATTAAAATTTTAAGACTAAATGCATAATATGAAATATCGATACTCCAACCACAACAATAGAATAATTCATTGCTTTTGAGAATAGCCGAATTAAAAAATGGAAATTTTTCAAATCTTTCAAAATCTGATTTCTCTAATGGTGTAAATAAAAACTAACGGGAGATTTAGAAATGCGAATATTTAATTTTTACTCATTTTCAAGAGAAATATTTTGTCATCTATGTATACAGATTCCGGCTTTTCAGTCATAATTTTTTTGTAGCACTAAGTGTTGTGTCCGAAATAATCGAACTAATATTAAATTAACATAGTCAATAGATGGGAAAGATGTTAATGTGTAGCAAATGTGATAATTTGATTTGGTGTATTAAATAAATAAATAATCACACTTCACTCGTATAGAATCTCTTAGTGATTAACCTTTGTCAACAAATGCAAAATAATATTCGAAACCTGTTATACCACACTAGAACCAAGTACAGCAGTTACAAATCGAATCATTATTTCATGTTAAGCACCGTCTCAAATGCACAATAACAAAACTTAATATATACACTCATATAAAGCATCTCTAAGAAATTTTAATATATACACTATACAGTCCTGTGTTCTAGCCTCGCGGGTAAGGCATGGATTTGTGTGTCGTTTTTCTGCTGGGGTCCTGCCATCCTCACAGACCTTCTACTATGGCAATGAACTTAAAGCCTCATGTCAGACCTCTGTGGCAAGCAGCTGCTTGAGGGGGTATTTATTTATTTTTTATAGCTTAATTAGTGTTTTTCAAAGTACCGATCTAGGATCCCGTAACCTCTTCCATCTGAAGGTGTCCAATAAATGGCAAGAGACAAAAGACAAGGAAAGAATCACCAAAAAGGAGAATCCCAAAGGGCAGTTAGAAGAGTAATATATATAATAATTCAGAGTCAGATTGAAAAGGTTTCCAGTTCAAAAACCAAAATTCTAACTCTCTTTAATCTACTCATAGGATCACAAACAAATTTCAAACTATTTGAAATGAATTCATGAGGATTTTTGACCACGGTTTCTAAGAATTTCTTAGAGATCTGCTTTATATGAGTGTATATAAAACTTAATGTCACTCAGCTGTGTGTATATACAGGGTGGCGCCAGAGACAAAGCCAACCAAGGTCATTTGAGTGTCGCTGAGGGGGCGTGCCCTATGACCTCACAGGGGAAGAACGTGAATTCATGTATTTTCATAATTGTCCGTTCTTTCGTGTCTTTCTTTGGCGTTCGCTTGGTGAATATCTACCTCCCTGTGAAGTCTTTCTGGTATTTTTTTTTTATTATGCTGAACTATGCAGTAGCAAACTACACGAGTAATCCTTCGAAGAATAAGAAAAAACAATGCTTCATATACACTGTCGTTTGTTTGTTTGTTTGTTTGTTTGTTTGGGGTTTAATGGCGCATCAGCAACAAGGCCATAATGCGCCAGACAAAAGACAATATAAAAGATAAAAGACATAGAACCCCGTAACCAAAAGTTAAAATACATTTGCTACATTGTAAAGTGTAAAAATAACAAAAAACAAGTGTATATGAACAGAGTAAAACAACTGTAGAATTATTAAATAAAATAATCCCAGGTGTAAGAGACCTGGGAGAAATAATGCATAAAGTTAAGGTAAAATCAAATTCGCTTAAAATATCCACAATATTTCAAAAAGGTAAAAACTGAAGATAAAATGCAATGATCAGATAAAAGATGTCCGAGTGTAAGAGGCTCGGACATAAAATTATGGAAATTAAAAATCATACGTCGTTGAAAGTTAAAAGCAGAGCATGAGATTAAAATATGTTCGATTGTTAAAACAGTGTCACAAAACTCGCACTTAGGTAAGTCGTCCGCCCGAAGAAGAAACGAATGAGTAATAAACGAATGACCTAAGCGGAGCCGAGCAAGTACAACTTCCTCCTTGCGATTCCTGCGGTAACAAGACTGCCATGGTTTGATGATAGGTTTGATCTCAAAGAGCTTGTTCGTAAGCTGTTCTGACCAAGATCTTTGCCACTGTGCCCGGAACTCGATGGTAAAACGCTGCCGTAAATCCAGATAGGGAACCGGCAACGGAGAGTCGGACAGGGGCGTGGCTGACCTAGCAGCAGAATCTGCCAAATCATTGCCCCTGATTCCGACGTGACCGGGCACCCAACAGAAATGGATGGTGGTGGTGGCTGCCAGACGATGTAGCTGCTGGCGGATCTTAGTAAGAACTGGCGGATTTAGTAAGAATGAGGCCGATGCCTCACCGAGATCGAAGCCTGTAGCGAGCTAAGCGAGTCGGTGTAAAGCACACACCGACGATGATGCTTAGTCGCCACGTGGTCCAAGGCGAGGCTTATAGTGTGCAACTCTGCGGTGAAGATGGAACACTGCAGTGGGATCTGGTCTGCAATGATTACATCACAGCAGACCATGGCTGATCCCACCGATGTGCCGGACTTCGAGCCGTCTGTAAAGACAGGCAAGAAGTCCGGGTGCTCAGCACGATGGCTGGCAAAGAGTTGCCGGTACACACAGTCAGGTGTAAAGGCCTTCCCCGTCCTGCACAGGGAAAAATCGCAGGAAGGGGAAACAGCGAGCCAAGGTGGAAGTGGCTCAGCTGTCGACTGTGCGATGCTATCGAGACTGGTGTTGATGTCTCGCAGGTAACCTCGGACACGCAAACCGAAAGGACGAATGGCAGTCGGCCGATTCTGGTATAACATTTCCCACCTGGGACTGAAAACGCAGTCCCAAGTGGGATGGCCTGGCAGGGATCGCAATTTTGATGCATACTGTAGAGACAACTGCTGACGGCGAATAGAAAAAGATGGTTCATCGGTCTCAACATAGAGACTCTGGACCGGTGAAGTGCGGAAGGCCCCCGTGCACACACGGAGGGCCTGATGATGGAGTGGGTCCAGCACCTTCACCACCGAATCCCGGGCGGAGTCATACACCTGGGATCCGTAGTCCAGTTTCGACCGGACAAGTGCACGGTACAGGCGGAGCAAAGAACATCGGTCCGACCCCCAAGAGAGGGAGGAGAGGACCTTGATGATGTTCAATGCCCGCGTGCACTTGGACCTGAGATGTCGAATATGAGGTAAAAAGGTCAATTTCCGGTCGAAGATGAGACCGAGAAACTTGGCCTCCGCCACAACTGGAATGATGTTACCCCCGAGCCGCAGCTCGGGGTCCAGATGAAGATTACGCTTGCGGCAAAAGTGCACGCAAGCGGTCTTCTGTGGGGAGAACCGCAATCCATTGGCCGTCGCCCAAACCGAGAGATTGTTCAGGGCAGTTTGCAGTTGTCGTTCAATGACCCTCATGCTGGACGATGAGCAAAAGATGCTAAAGTCATCAACATAGAGGGCATTGCCTACAGTCGGAGGAAGTTGCCGTGTAATGGAATTTATCTTGACAGCGAAAAGCGTAACACTCAGGACGCAGCCTTGAGGCACCCCCTGTTCTTGGGGGAAAGGCCGCGACAGAGTGTTGCCAACACGAACTCGAAAAATACGAGAAGATAAAAAGTTCGCTATGAAGAGTGGCATGTGACCTCGCAAGCCGAAGCTGTGAAGGTCACGAAGAATGCCGAATCTCCATGCCGTGTCGTACGCTTTTTCGATGTCGAAGAAAATGGACACCAAGTGCTCTTGACGTAAAAAAGAATTCCTGATCGCCGATTCGAGGCGGATCAGGTGGTCTACAGTAGACCGATGCCTGCGAAAGCCACACTGGGTGTTGGAAAGAAGGCCGTGATGTTCCAAATACCAGGCCAGCCTGGTATTTACCATCCTTTCCAACACCTTGCAGACGCAGCTCGTCAACGCAATTGGACGATAATTGGAAGGAATCTTGGGATCTTTGCCTGGCTTAGGGAAGGCCAAGACGATGGCCTCCCGCCAGGAGTCCGGAAACTGCTCCTCGATGAAAATACGGTTGAAGAGTCGGAGCAGTCGATCCTTACCCGATGGTGAGAGATGTTGGAGCATGGCATAATGGACATTGTCTGGCCCCACAGCAGATGCACGAGAAGTGTGCAGAGCAAGGCGAAGCTCCTCCGCTGTGAATGGCCTGTTGTAAGACTCCAGGCCATTCGAATGGAAGGACAGCGGAGACCGTTCGGCCCTGCTCTTCTGGGCCAGAAACTCGGGGGAGTACGAGGAAGATGAGGAGATGGAGGAGAATGACTCCCCCAGAGTGTCGGCAATTGCACGAGGATCAGCAATTGCCTGTCCATTGTGCTCCAGGATCGATAAGGAGTGGGACGTGTATTTCCCACCCATCTTCCGGACCTTATCCCACACAACCTTAGAACTGGTCGTGCGGGTGATAGAAGATGTATATTTCATCCAAGATTCCTTCTGGCTCTGGCGCCGGACGAAACGGGCTTTCGCCCTGGCGCGTTTGAATGCTTCGAGGTTGGGGGACGTCGGATATCTCCGAAACACCCCCCAAGCCTTGTTCTGAGCGTTACGAGCTGCGGTGCAGTCGGGATTCCACCACGGTTTTGGGAACCGTGGAAATCGAGTCGAGGTCTGAGGAATAGTAGAGGCAGCTGCATGGACGATACAGTCCGTCAACTCCGCCACTGCGACATTGATGGGCTCCTGGCTGACAGAGTGGTCATCAAGCTCAGACAAGAGCGCGAAGCCACTCCAGTCAGCCCGATCAAGCCTCCACTGGGAGACACGCGAAGGGCTGCAAGGCCCCCCACGAGAGATGGTGCACACCACGGGGAGGTGATGGCTTCCATATGGATTGTCTTCGACCTCCCATGTAAAGAGTGGAAGGATCGAGGAAGAGCAGATGGTGAGGTCAATGGCAGTGAAAGAGCGGGTTGGGGAATGAAAGTAAGTACTGACACCGGTGTTCAACAGGGAGAGCGATGGATCCAGGAGCCACTGCTCCAGGACCCGGCCCCTCCCGTTGGTGTCAGCACTGCCCCAAAGTGGACTGTGTCCGTTGAAGTCCCCCATGATGAGGAAGGGGGACGGCAGCTGCGAGACGAGGTCATCAAGGTCGTCCCGGAAAACGATGCTTCCGGGTGGGAGATAGACAGAACAGACAGTCAACGAAAATCCCACAAAGAGGCGGATGGCTACTGCCTCTAAGTTCGTGGTAAGGGGAATGATCTGGAATGGAAAATGGTTGCTCACGAGGATGGCAACACCTCCGTGGGCTGGACCATCTCCATCCCGGTCCTGGCGAACAAGAGAAAAGTGCCGGATAGTGGGATTGTTGGCTGTCTGTAAGAATGTCTCCTGAAGGCACACGCAGAGGGGGTTCGTGTGCCCTCAGGAGGACCTTGATGTCGTCAATATTCCTCTGGAATCCACGACAGTTCCATTGAAGGAGTGTGGCCATCTCAGGTCTTGGAAGAATGGCGGACGTCTTTCGATTTATTTTAACCGTCGCCAGCGACGGTTTAGGAAAATTAGGGCGGTCGGTGTACATGTCCTCGGAGTCGTCCGAGCAACATGGATCAGAGACCGCCGAACGAGGAGGTAAAATTTTCTTTTTGGGCCCCAGCGGGGGCCCCTTGGGTTTCGTAGGTCTTGCTGTCTGTGGGCGGGGTGGTGGGGGCCTTCCGGAGGTGGATGTGGAAGGCACAGACACAGGAATAGAAACCGGTGTCAATGTCGAGGTTGACACCAACGTCGGCTTCGCCTGCGTCAAGAGGTACTTGGCAGCAGGCGAGAAAGATTCAGCTGGTGGAATGCTGATGTCGGTCTGCACCGCCACGGAAGCCATCTGAACGATGGGCTTTCCGGCAACCGCACCGGCATAGGAGACCTTGCCAGGTGGGGCAGGCGGTGCAGCGAGCTTTCTCGCCTCTGGATAGCTGATGTTGTGGAGGGTCTTCAGGCGCTGTACCTCTTTCTCCTCCAGCCACTTCGGACAGTCGCGGGAGTACGCCGGATGCTCACCACGGCAGTTGACACAGCATGCCTTTTCTGCTGTGCAGTCAGGTTCAAGATGATCCTGACTGCCACAACGAGCACAGGTGGGCTTGCCCCGGCATGCAGTGCGGGAATGGCCAAACCTCTGGCATTGGAAACAACGTAGAGGGTTTGGTATAAATGGCCGCACCTCGCACTTTAAGTATCCTGCCTTGATAGAAGTAGGCAGGTGTGGTGAGTTGAAAGTTAGAATAAGTACCCGGCTGGGCTCTAACTTTCCATTACGGCGTGACGAAACCCGGTGGACTGCTATCACTCCCTGGGCTGAAAGCTCCGAGAGGATTTCCTCCTCAGAAACCTTGAGGAGGCCCCACCCGGAGATTACGCCCCGGGAGGAATTGAGCGTCTTGTGTGGAGTGACTTCGACTGCCACTCCACCAATCGCTGTAACCTTTAATAGAAGCTCCGAATGTTTGGAGCATGCAGTCTCCACCTGCAAGTCACCGGATCTTAGGCGCTTGACAGATTTCGGTTCTCCCGCAAGACCTTGAATACCCTTGTGTATAAAAAACGGAGACATGTCCCCAAGAACCTGATCACCCGTAGAGTGGATGATCAGGAACTTCGGAGACGGAGACACACACGAAGACGAAGGCAAATACAGAGAATTTGGGGGTTCATGGCGAGCCCTCTTGGCGGTATTGATCGGATTTTTATGAGTTGGAGAACTCATGTTTGTTTTTAAAAATTTCAGTGCCCGTTGTCCCCACCCACCATGGAGTCCAACAAGGGGACGCCCAGTTGGGCGCCAGGGCCGCCCGGGCACCATACCCACACAGCCAGTGAGCCAAGGCCTCACTACAAAACAAAAAGGAAAAGTAAAAGAGAAATGGTGGGAAACTCGTCGGAGTTCCCACAAAAGAAAAGAAGCAACAAAGCAATAAAGTGTGAGGCAAGAGCTGGCCTCACAAAAGAAAGAAAACTACAAAACTAGTAAATGTGTGGGGAAACTCGCAAACCGTTGTCCGGACGGTGGACAAGGTTACTCACTGAACAGCATAGTTGACCCTAGCAGGACCAGCCCACCAGCCGATTGATCCCGAGGGGGCCGCCCCAGGACCTCCCGTTTACCTGAAGCAGAGGCCAAAGCAGTGTATAGCAGCGGCCCCGGAAGTCGCTGCCCAGCCCCGCGACAGACAGGCTCCCCAATGGCAAAACGGCCAAAGGGGACCCCACCAGTCATGAGCTGGGGAGAGAAGACGGGGACCCCTGAGCAACTGCCAGGATCCTCCTTTCCAGGGACACGGGTCTCCGCGCACGGCAAACACGCGAGCGAGCGTTTAGGACCCTGTGAAGGTAACCGAGCCAGCGGAACCATCACAGGGTGGTCCCCTCACCACGGACAGGCTCTCGCATCGAGGGGTAGACGTTGGTAATAAACTTTTCTAGATCAAGCCAATAGTCAAACCATGGTAGTCCGTTTTTCGCAGGAATCGCAAGGCGCAGATTGTACTTGTTCATTTCCCATTTATTCATTCGTTTATCATTCATTAATTTCTTCTTCGGGCGGACCAACTCACTTGGCGAGATCTCTAGAAATTGTTGATCAAGCTTATTGGTGATATCTCTAGAATTTGTTGGCCAAGTTTATTCGGTTTGATCGCTATAAATTGTTGGTCAAGCTTCCTCAGAACAACTTCTATAAATTGTTGGCTAGGCTCTCTTGGGGATCTCTAGAAACTGTTGATCAAGTTTACTCGATGGATTTTCTAAAAATTGTTGGCCAAGCATACACTGTAGGATCTCTGCGGAACCTCCAGAAATTGTTGGCCAAACTTACTTGGCGGAATCTCTAGAAAATGTTAAGCTTACTCGGCATGATCTCTGTAAATTGTTGGCCAAGCATAGTCGGCAGAATATCTAGAAATGGTTGGTCAACCTACCTGACCTGTAGAAATTGTTGGCAAGCTTACTTCGTACGATCTCTGGAAGTTGTGCGACAAGTTTACTTCGTACGATCTCTGGAAATTGTCCAGCAAGCTTACTCGGCGAGATCTCTAGAAATTCTTGACCAAGCTTGCTCAATGTGTAGCATTCGAGAGTCTGAAACTAATCCAGTAGTCTCGGGAAGAGTAAAGCACAGGAGCTATTCGTTTTTTACAGTTAGTCAAATTTATTATTATTTTTTTTTTAATATTTGGGCAATTTAGTAATGCGTGTTTCCCTAATTTTTATGCCACTCAAGTCTGGTATTATTTGCCACTACAATGGGATAGTAATTCATTAGAGAACAGCAATCACGTTACAGAGCATATGTTTTGATTTGCACCAGCCCGAAGTATCTTTCTCATAAATCCAAGACATACGTTTATCCTGCACCAAGGGTAAAAAATTTCTTTTTTGATAGAATTTCAGTATTTTGTAAACATCTGACTCGCAAAGATAATGGCTTATCTGCAGGAAATGTCGATGAGCATTATGCACTCATTATATGTAAAATATCAGAATACTCGCCTAATAGGTCAACATCCGAGATGACATCTCTATTGAACAGTTGGCAATATCTTCTTCCTCAAAGTGAGAACAAAATGAATACAAATATTTCTAATCTGTAATTTATTCCCTCTAAATTTTTTAAAATAACAAATATCTCTTGGTAACTGGTTATCTATCTATGGTACTTTATGAGTTTAAAATTTTTCTCCTAAACAAGAAGAATCGCACAAAAAAAAAACAAATCAGTTAAAGCCCAACATATGCCGAGCCTCATTTTGTTATGCGCAATAAAAAACAAAACATAATTACTTATATTTTTTAGCATTAAAATGATACAAACTTTAAAAACAAGAATTTAAATTTAAATTTTGTGGATTGATCTTCGAACTCAATTTCTATACTCAAGTGGGATCATCACAGTCGCAGAATCACAGATATTTTTAACTACATATCCTTCTACTAAAAATTAAAATACTTATTAATATATATTTATTACAATACTAATAAAAATTATAATACTAAAAATATAAACTTCTACTTACTTAAGAAGAGACTTCAGCGATGTAAATTCATCATGGCAGATTACATATATTTAATGGCAGCACCATACATTTCTTTACGTATTAGTAGTAAGATTAAAGTCAGCTAATATATCGTTAAATGTTGTTTTTTCCGCAGATATCAAAGTACCGAAGCCATGTCTCCTCCTCATAGAGACGTTCACAAATTTCTGATGTTAATTCCTTTGATTTCTATTCTCTTGCTAACTCAACTTGATGACATCGAGTCCTTAGTAAAGCCTGATGAAGACGTGACAGTTCCCATCAAAGACGAGAAATTAGACTCTTCAAACCTGAAAGTGAAGGGACAATATCCTTTCCTTCCTTTTAAACCTTCGATCACACGGAAACCTTCCTGTCCAACCAACGAATCTTACGATCCTTTCTTCAAGAAATGCAGACGATTGTTTTGTATTCAAAAAGGATACGTTGTAAAAGGCGGGAAGTGTGTTCCTCAATAATCTCAGACTGCAAAGGGAAACTGAGGTTAGTCAACTTGATGGAAAAATCGCCATTTTCTTTTGCTTCAAATGAAAAGACGCATCAGTGGATTCGTTAAGTCAGCAAAGGTCCACATTCAGTGGACTTATTGCACGTGCTACAGGTTACTAATAATCTATAACCATTTTGGTCATTTTCGATATCGCTGTAAAATGCAGTCGATGTTGAATAATGGGAAAAAGATTTTTCTGTCTTTAAATTACTCAACTTTCAAGTAACCGAACAATTGAAAAATAAATGTTTTCAAATATCTCTCGTTTAAGTTTTTAAAAATATTGTTGAATCATTCCTAAGCTAATAAGCGTTAGTGGATCAAAATATTACAAAAATTTTTCATGAAACAGTATTAAAATATTAAGACTAAATGCATAATATGAAATACGAATACTCCGAATACAACAATAGAATAATTCATTGCTTTTGAGAATAGCCGAATTAAAAAATGGAAATTTTTCAAATCTTTCAAAATCTGATTTCTCTAACGCTGTAAATAAAAACTAACGGGAGATTTAGAAATGCGAATATTTAATTTTTACTCATTTTCAAGAGAAATATTTTGTCATCTATGTATACGGATTCCGGCATTTCAGTCATAATTTTTTTGTAGCACTGAGTGTTGTGTCCGAAATAATCGAACTAATATTAAATTAACATATTCAATAGATGGGAAAGATGTTAATGTGTAGCAAATATGATAATTTCATTTGGTGTATTAAATAAATAAATGATCACACTTCACTCGTATAGAATCTCTTAGTGATTAACCTTTGTCAACAAATGCAAAATAATATTTGAAACCTGTTATATTACACTAGAACCAAGTACAGCAGTTACAAATCGAATCATTATTTCATGTTAAGCACCGTCTCAAATGCACAATAACAAAACTTAATATATACACTCATATAAAGCATCTCTAAGAAATTTTAATGTATACACTATACAGTCCTGTGTTCGAGCCCCGCGGGTAAGGCATGGATGTGTGTGTCGTTTTTCTGCTGGGGTCCTGCCATCCTCACAGACCTTCTACTATGGCAATGAACTTAAAGCCTCATGTCAGACCTCTGTGGCAAGCAGCTGCTTGAGGGGGTATTTATTTATTTTTGTAGCTTAATTAGTATTTTTCAAAGTACCGATCTAGGATCCCGTAACCTCTTCCATCTGAAGGTGTCCAATAAATGGCAAAAGTCAAAAGACAAGGAAAGAATCACCAAAAAGGAGAATCCCAAAGGGCAGTTAGAAGAGTAATAAATATGATAGTTCAGAGTCAGATTGAAAAGGTTTCCAGTTCAAAAACCAAAATTCTAACTCTCTTTGATCTACTCATAGGATCACAAACAAATTTCAAAATATTTGAAATGAATTCCTGAGGATTTTTTGACCACGGTTTCTAAGAATTTCTTAGAGATCTGCTTTATATGAGTGTGTATAAAACTTAATGTCACTCAGCTGTGTGTATATACAGGGTGGCGCCAGAGACAAGGCCAACCAAGGTCTTTTGAGTGTCGCTGAAGGGGCGTGCCCTATGACCTCACAGGGGAAGAGCGTGACGAGTGCAAAAGAGCTCAACTCAAGTATTTTCATAATTTTCCGTTCTTCCGTGTCTTTCTTTGGCGTTCGCTTGGTGAATCTCTACCTCCCCGTGAAGTATTTCTGGTAATTTTTTTTTATTATGCTGAACTATGCAGTAGCAAACTACACAAGTAATCCTTCGAAGAATAAGAAAAAACAATGCTTCATATATACTGTCGTATCAGAATAATATGACCATATGGTAGGTGGTCATATTATTCTGATACGAACATAAATTCAATGCGCACGTGATAAGATATGTGGTATACATTTGTCAGATGCCTATTAGGGTCGGTCGTCCCGTGGCCGAGTGGTTAGCACGCTTGGCTACTGATCTACGGGACCTGGGTTCGAGCCCCGGGTAAGGCATGGATCTATGTATTGTTTTTCTGCTGAGGTCCTGCCATCCTCTCAGATCTGTTACTTTGGCATATAAACTGACAGGCTCGTGTCAGACCTCTGTGGCAAGCAGCTGCTTGAGGGGGTATTTATTTTTTATTTATTTATTAAGATCGATCGTCTGTAAATTTATGAAGGGAACTGTGAGGACTAACTATTAAAGGTAAATTAAATGAGAATGCTATTCCAGCTTTAAAAACTGTCAATAAAAATTTCAGTCTTGTTAGGATGACCGATTATACTCCGACCAAACGACAGTTATCTAGGTAAACAAAATGATTTTTGGAATAAGAAACCGATCGCTCAAAAAACCCACGACAATGTACCCAGTTAAAAAGTAGCATTATCTCAGATAACTGATAATTTAAATACCTTGGCTTATACTGTACTGATTCATGGGAATAAGCACTCATGTTAGTGTGTCGTAGTCTACGCATTAGAAAATTACAGCAGCAGTTTCAAATTGCTATTAAAAACTCAATAATGCCTAGGGGGGAAATGTCTGCTTTGCAAAGAATATTACGATGAGAGCAAAAGCCGTGGAATGAACATAAATAAAAATTCATACAGCAGAAAAATAATTTCAGAATTAATCAGAACAAATATTTTCTTCGTAAATTGAAAACTATATTTACGCCACGTCACAATAGATGTTTTTTTTTTGGAAGTGACAAAATTTAAGCCACTACTCACGGCGGCGAAAATTAATATTTTTAAGTAAAGAGATAATTTGAAATAAAGATCTGGTGTTCGAATTCGATAGAATTAAATTTTAAGCGCAAGATCAGAACATTTTCTCAGAATCAGCTAATAGAAATTCTATAGAATGCAGTGGAATAATATTCAGACAGAATTACATTACTCTATATGGGATGAAATCGGAAATTTTTAAAATAGGAGCCCTACTTGCAAACTGATTCACGTTTCTGATATCGTATAAAATAATTATAGAATATTCTGAAAAGCTTTTTGATCATAAGCAAAGCATGTCAAAAAGGTAAAATTAATTGTATTCAGTTAGTTAATAATCTATCGGTGAAATTGCTAATATAAAATAATTAGCTGTTTTTAATAATGTTATAGAAGCTGAAAGATTTTATTTAAATTAATATCATTTTGTCTGCATTGGAATTAATCATCTATTCGTTAAAGAAAAAAAATATTTAAATCATTCTGAACGAATGGGAGACAAAATAATTTCTACAGCAAAATAAAGCCCAATTTAAATTGAAACTAACATTTGCTAAACTATTCGAAAGTTTCATACATACCCGAATATATGAATATGACGGGATTTTGCTTCTCTGCAAATTTAAGTTAAAAAAAAGTCATTAACATTTCCGAGACCTTAACGAAAAAAGAAATGCCAACCCTTGAGATGATTGACGAAGTGTTCATCTTATTACTAACATTTGATATGAATGTTTTACTCTCAGCTAGCAGTCAGCATCTATTTCATTAGGAAAATTACTTTAAAAATCCCTATCACACTCGTATAAATTCTAATACGTTGCTGTATGCTCTACTGAAAGTAAACTTTGCAGTCAAAACGAAAGTGATTCTGGAGCCATCATCTTCACATGCCACAAAGCACCATATGCCATGATAGTTTTATTAGTAGCTGTTGTCGAAACTTGGTAAACAAGACTCTTTGTAAACAAGATAACAGGAAACTAGATGCTTTTGATTCCAGATGCTTACGTAGTATCATGGGCATTGGGTGGTTCAACTTTGTAACTAATGATGAGGTTAGGCAAAGGAGTTTGCAACCTCCTTTAAGCAGCATATTGTGCAGAGAGAGACTCCGTTGGTTTGGCCATGTTGCCCGTATGAATAATTATAGATTGGCGAATAGGGTTATGAACGTGTGCCTAAAGGCCTCAGAAAGAAGGGGAGACCTAGGATGCGGTGGGCAGACAATTTCAAACAGGACCTTGTTAGAATTGGTGTGCAGTGGCCAGATGCAGTAGATGTAGCTCAGAACAGCACGTCTGGAAAGGAAAATTCTACAGTCTGGTTGACATCCGCAGCCCATCACTGCACGAGGATTTTGAATGTATTTATGTATTAAATTCGGACTTCATATTACTGAGGTTCGAATTCTTCTACGTAGATGCTATCTATGATTTGTTATACTGACAGGTTCCTGTAGAACTTTTGCAGTAAGCAGCTACTTCAGGGGTAGTTTACTTACACTTTTCAGTTATGTCTTGAAGAGAACCTCCTGTCTTTCTTCTAATTCAAGTATCCACAATTGTAATTTTCTATATCAGGTGGTAGCGAATTTAATAATTTACGAGCAAGATATAAGTACTGTTTGTGGAGTATTTTTTTTTGCCTTGAAGGACCAGGCATTAATTCATGATATAGTAAATCCGTGAAAAATAATTAAAAGAGGATTAACGCCAGGATTTAACCGTCCAGGTACAGTCGCTCAAAAAAGTATCCGAAACTATGGTTGATTACAGAATTCAGAAAAAATATCTGGCAGACTGGAGCGTGTGCAGTTACTGCACACGCTCCAGTTTGCTATGAACGGTAACTGCACATGCTCAATATTTTCGTGAGTGAGCCCACACGATCCAATGTGCTGTGAACATTAACCACAACCGCTCCAGTTTGCTGTGAACGGTAACTGCACACGCTCAATATTTCCGTGAGTGAGCCCACACGATCCAGGTCTTTGTGAGCTCACACGATCCAATGTGCTGTGAACATTAACCGCAACCGCTCCAGTTTGCTGTAAACGGTAACTGCATACGCTCAATATTTCCGTGAGTGAGCCCACACGATCCAGGTCTTTGTGAGCTCACACGATCCAATGTGCTGTGAACATTAACCGCAACCGCTCCAGTTTGCTGTGAACGGTAACTGCACACGATCCATATTCATTGCATTATATATTCATACGCATTATATATATTAAAAAATATCCAAATACTATGGTTGATTACAGAATTCAGAAAAAGTATCTGGCAACGATTTTTTTAGAAATTAGTGATCTGGCAACCTTCGTGTCATGTGACGCGAAGGTTGCCAGATCACTAATTTCTAAAAAAATCGCTGCCAGATATTTTTTCTGAATTCTGTAATCAACCATAATGTTCGGATACTCTTTTGAGCGACTGTACACACACAAAGGTCTAAAGGTTTGTCTACGTCATGTATGCTTCATGAGACTACTAAACATTGTTTGTAAAGAAAGGCGCAAAACTTTCAATATTGAGTGAACATTTGTCAATACTTTGCCATCGCAGATAACTATAGAATTTAACGATAATTAAAATTGGTATCCTTGTTTGCATAGAGTTAAAAACAAAAAAAAATTATATTAATAAAAGTAATAAATGGTAATATAAGACTGAGTTCTCTCTAATTTAAAAGTATTTTTATGGAACAACTGTTTCACTACATAAAAAAGCGCAAGCATTAAATCAACAATCTATAAATTTTGTTGGGTAAGACGAAAAATATTTTCCCCTAAAATTGAATGATGTTAACTAAGAACACGAAATAACGTCTCCAGTCGGCGAAGCAGCATCAACATCGGACATTGAAAAGTTTTGGGAAAAGGTAGCCCGGTCGGACGAATCAAGGTTTCTTTTGCATCATGCTCATCGAAGGGACAGAATTTGGCGCAAAAAACACAAGGCCATCCAGCCATCTTGTCTGTTGTTAATAATAAAGGCCCGTTATATCTGTTCTCACGTAGGCAACAAATCTATTCGTCTTGTCGACAATTTATTATCTATAAAAAACAGCAAAAGTTTTTGTACATTTGTGTGAATAAAAAATTCACCTTTGGGTTATACAATACTTGCCAGCAACAGTTTCTGTTACATCTCTCCTCGCTTCTGTGGGCGGGGGTGGCTCAGTCGGTAGCGCGCCAGGCTCGTAATCTGTAGTTCCCAGGTTCGAGTCCCAGCTGGGTCAGCGTTGAGATTTATCTCCGAAAAAATTCCCCGCCGTGCCCACGGTCAGTAGGGGACACAGATGGGCTTGGAAAGGCCGCCGCTCAGAGGTAAAAAAACCAACTCTCGCTTCTGTCTTAGTGACAGGAATCGTGAGTTACAGATAAGGTACTAGTGTCACAGTGAGCGTGTCGTGCAGCTGGCTTATAGGGAGCAGAATTGCAGAATTATCCCGGGAATTCCCCTCAGCCACCCAAGGCTGAACAGGTGGGCTGAGAGCACGCTGTAGCGACATTAATAAATAATAAAAAAAGTGTAAAAACATTAATGACAACAATAAACTATGAAATTCCTTGAAAGTTATATACGCCAGGCTGGTAATCTGTAGTACCCAGGTTCGAGTTCCAGCTGGGTCAGCGTTGAGATTTATCTCCGCAAAAATTCCCGCCCTGCCCACGGTCAGTAGGGGATACCGATGGGCTTGGAAAGCCCGCCGTCCGTCGGATGGGACGTTAAGCAGTGGTGCCGTGTGCGGGACAGCCATACCCTGTGCACGTTAAAGAACACGCTAGATGGCCTTGACGGGAGGCTAGCATCTCCCTCCCAACAGCTGTTCCAGTGGGTCCCCTCCCCCAACCTTCTCTGAGCCTTCGAGGTCCTTGTGACCTGGCCATTTAGCCCATGGTGTGCAAAAAAGTTCCGCTCAGAGGTAAAACAACCCAACGTTAAAGAACACGCTGGATGTCCTAACGGGAGGCTACCATCTCCCTACCAACAGCTGTTCCAGTGGTTCCCCTCCCCCAACCTTCTCTGAGTCTTCGGGGTCCATGTGACCTGGCCATTTAGCCCATAGTGTGCAAAAAAGTGCCGCTCAGAGGTAAAAAAACCCAACTCTTGCTTCTGTCTTAGTGACAGGATTCGTGAGTTACAGATAAGGTACCAGTGTCACAGTGAGTGTGTCGTGCAGCTGGCTTATAGGGAGCAGCATTGCAGAATTATCCCAGGAATTCCCCTCAGCCACCCAAGGCTGAACAGGTGGGCTGAGAACACGCTGTAGCGCCATTAACAAATAATAAAAAAAGTGTAAAATCATTAATGACAACAATTAATTATGAAATTCCCTGAAAGTTATATACGCCAGGCTCGTAATCTGTAGTTCCCAGTTTCGAGTTCCAGCTGGGTCAGCGTTGAGATTTATCTCAGCAAAAATTCCCCGACCTGCCCACGGTCAGTAGGGGACACCGATGGGCTTGGAAAGGCCACCGTCCGTCGGATGCGACGTTAAGCCGTGGTCCCGTGTGCGGGACAGCCATACCATGTGCACGTTAAGGAACACGCTGGGTGGCCTTGACGGGAGGCTATTATCTGTCTCTCAACAGCTGTTCCAGTGGGTCCCCTCCCCCAACCTTCTCTGAGCCTTCGGGGTCCATGTGACCTGGCCATTTAGCCCAGGGTGTGCAAAAAAGTGCTGCTCAGAGGTAAAACAACCCAAAGTTAAAGAACACGCTGGATGCCTTAACGGGAGGCTACCATCTCCCTCCCAACAGCTGTTCCAGTGGGTCCCCTCCCCCAACCTTCTCTGAGCCTTCGAGGTCTTTGTGACCTGGCCATTTAGCCCATGGTGTGCAAAAAAAGCGCCGCTCAGAGGTAAAACAACCCAACGTTAAAGAACACACTGGATGGCCTTGACCGGAGGCTACAATCTGTCTCCCAACAGCTGTTCCAGTGGGTCACCTCCCCCAACCTTCTATGAGCCTTCGAGGTCCTTGTGACCTGGCCATTTAGCCCATGGTGTACAAAAAAAGTGCCGCTCAGAGGTAAAACAATCCAACGTTAAAGAACACGCTGGATGGCCTTGATGGGAGGCTACCATCTGTCTCCCAACAGCTGCTCCAGTGGGTCCCCTCCCCCAACCTTCTCTGAGCCTTCGAGGTCCTTGTGACCTGGCCATTTAGCCCATGGTGTGCAAAAAAAGTGGCGCTCAGAGGTAAAACAACCCAACG
Source organism: Ryuthela nishihirai (assembly GCA_038380435.1). Lineage (NCBI taxonomy): Eukaryota > Metazoa > Arthropoda > Arachnida > Araneae > Heptathelidae > Ryuthela > Ryuthela nishihirai. The sequence goes on from JAWZYU010000008.1 coordinate 53,791,105, forward strand.
TTGAAGAACACACTGGATGGCCTTGACGGGAGGCTGCCATCTGTCTCCCAACAGCTGTTCCAGTGGTTCCCCTCCCCCAGCCTTCTCTGAGTCTTCGGGGTCCATGTGACCTGGCCATTTAGCCCATGGTGTGCAAAAAAGTGCCGCTCAGAGGTAAAAAACCCAACTCTCGCTTCTGTCTTAGTGACAGGAATCTTGAGTTACAGATAAGGTACTAGTGTCACAGTGAGCGTGTCGTGCAGCTGGCTTATAGGGAGCAGAATTGCAGAATTATCCCAGGAATTCCCCTCAGCCACCCAAGGCTGAACAGGTGGGCTGAGGGCACGCTGTAGCGCCATTAACAAATAATAAAAAAAGGGTAAAATCATTAATGACAACAATTAACTGTGAAATTCCCTGAAAGTTGTATACGTCAGTCTCGTAATCTGTAGTTCCCAGGTTCGAGTTCCAGCTGGGTCAGCGTTGAGATTTATCTCCGAAAAAATTCCCCGCCCTGCCCACGGTCAGTAGGCGACACCGATGGGCTTGGAAAGCCCGCCGTCCGTCGGATGGGACGTTAAGCCGTGGTCCCGTATGCGGACAGCCGTACCCTGTACACGTTAAAGAACACGCTGGATGGCCTTCACGGGAGGCTACCATCTGTCTCCCAACGGCTGTTCCAGTGGGTCCCCTCCCCCAACCTTCTCTGAGCCTTCGAGGTCTTTGTGACCAGGCCATTTAGCCCATGGTGTGCAAAAAAGTGCCGCTCAGAGGTAAAACAACAAAACGTTAAAGAACACGCTGGATGCCTTAACGGGAGGCTACCATCTCCCTCCCAACAGCTGTTCCAGTTGGTCCCCTCCCCCAACCTTCTCTGAGCCTTCGAGGTCCTTGTGACCTGGCTATTTAGCCCATGGTGTGCAAAAAAAGTGCCGCTCAGAGGTAAAACAACCCAACGTTAAAGAACATGCTGGATGCCTTAACGGGAGGCTACCATCTCCCTCCCAACAGCTGTTCCAGTTCGTCCCCTCCCCCAACCTTCTCTGAGCCTTCGAGGTCCTTGTGACCTGGCAATTTAGCCCATGGTGTGCGAAAAAAGTGCCGCTCAGAGGTAAAACAACCCAACGTTAAAGAACACACTGGATGGCCTTGACCGGAGGCTACCATCTGTGTCCCAACAGCTGTTCCAGTGGGTCCCCTCCCCCAACCTTCTCTGAGCCTTCGCAGTCCTTGTGACCTGGCCATTTAGCCCATGGTATGCAAAAAAAGTGCCGCTCAGAGGTAAAACAACACAACACAACCCTGAAAGTTATACACAGATCCATATCTGCGAATAATACGATACATGCGAACAGGATGTCACCAGAGCTGGGTAAAGTTACTCAGCTTTGGATGACACTGCCGTCATTAGCTTTACGATATATTTCAAGACATTGTGAAGATGACATCTGTGAAAAGTAAGTTGATACTTGGGTTTTTATATATAATACCATAATGCGCACTTTATTTGTGTAATTTAAGCTGGGCTACGGATCATTGTTATCAAATATCCTAGGCATGTTTCATGTTTAATAAATAACTAACAAACGTCCTTGATAGTTGTTGTTTCGAATTGGCTTAGATAATCATGTAACACGTTATTTTGGGGCGGGGGTGGCTCAGTCGGTAGCGCGCCAGGCTCGTAATCTGTAGTTCCCAGGTTCGAGTCCCAGCTCTGTCAGCGTTGAGATTTATCTCCGCAAAATTCCCCGCCCTGCCCACGCTCAGTAGGGGACACCGATGGGCTTGAAAAGACCGCCGTCCGTCCGATGGGACGTTAAGCCGTGGACCCGTGCGCGGGAGAGAGCCATATTCTGTGCACGTTAAAGAACACGCTGGATGGCCTTGACGGGAGGCTACCATCTGTCTCCCAACAGCTATTCCATAGGGTCCCCTCCCCCAACCTTCTCTGAGCCTTCGGGGTCCATGTGACCTGCCCATTTAGCCCATTGTGTGCAAAAAACTGCCGCTCAGAGGTAAAACAACCCAACACGTTATTTTTAAAATCAAAGTTTATTCACATCAAACAAACATTTACATATAAACATTTACATCAAACATTTACATATATATCATTACATATATATCAAATCAAAGTCATTTACATATATATTTTGACATTTACGCAGATGGCAAAGAATATATATATTTGTACATTTATATAGATGAACAAGGAATATATATATTTTCCTTTGAAGCGAGATTCTTAATCCAAGAGCAATAGCTCGTCTAGGTTACAATAGTGAGGGTTACGTTTTATCTTTAAAGCAACAGTGTATTATATACATATATTTAGATTTAATTTCGTTGAGACAGAAGAGAAATAATTGGTTGATTTTAAAACATTGTAAAATACCAAGAAACATTGTTCGTATTTTTAAGCGAATCCTTTACTAGACATTTAACTGATAGGCATCTGATTCATTTCGGATATATAAAGGTAATGAATTGAAAAATTTTGGTTCAAGAAAGTACACGTGTTTATGCAAAATTTCTATTTTTCACGATTGGAATAACTCTTCTTCAGACACTAAATTTACTAATATAAGTCTTTTACAATCCCCAGTGAACTGTTATAATAGGAAAAATTTAAATAAATAATAAAAATAAATACCCCCTCAAGCAGCTGCTTGCCACAGAGGTCTGACAGGAGCCTGTCAGTTTATATGCCACAGTAGAAGATCTGAGAGGATGGCAGGACCTCAGCAGAAAAACGACACACACATCCATGCCTAAAATTTAGCATACTAAAAATGTATAAATGTCTATGCTGAAAAATGACTAAATTACAATATTTTTTAAATCGCATTAATATTCGATCATTACTCTGGTATGACATTAATTATTCTGTTTTCAACAGGAACAAAAATTCTTAAATTTATAATAAAAGTACATTTTGGATAACAGGGTTGGGTTGTTTTACCTCTGAGCGGCACTTTTTTGCACACCATGGACTAAATGGCCAGGTCACATGGACCCCGAAGGCTCAGAGAAGGTTGTGGGAGGGGACCCACTGGAATAGCTGTTGGGAGACAGATGGTAGCCTCCCGTCAAGGCCATCCAGCGTGTTCTTTAACGTGCACAGAGTATGGCTCTCCCTCACACTGGGGCACGGCTTAACGTCCCATCCGACGGACGGCGGCCTTTCCAAGCCCATCGGTGTCCCCTACTGACCGTGGGCAGGGCGGGGAATTTTGCGGAGATAAATCTCAACGCTGATCCAGCTGGGACTCGAACCTGGGAACTACAGATTACGAGCCTGGCGCGCTACCGACTGAGCCACCCCCGCCCCATTTTGGATAACAGACTGCTTCAGAAGTAGTTTTCTTATGTATTTTTTATTTACGTTTTGAAGAGAACTTCGTCAGATTTTTGAAGAGAACTTGAACGCGCAACCTGAGCGTGCCTTTACATGCCTTAGCATGCCTTTGAACATGGCATGATATTTGATGCTAGGCGTGCCGGTTCTAACGTCTTGGAAACAGTCTTCCTCGTAAGCTTTTCACGCAGAACTGTTTCAAGAGTTGACCGAGAATGGTGCGAAGAGCAAAAAACTACCAGTGATCGGGGAACCTATGGACGAAAACTGCTTCTGGAACTGAGGGATCATAGGAGACTGGCAAGAATCGTGCAAGCGAACAAACAGGTCAGAACCAGGCAAATCGCAGCAGAAATCAACATTTTGTTATTATGCCTCAATTATTTTTTCCAACGAACGCAATTAAACTAAATCAAAATTCTTCCTATGCATAGCATCCACCCAAAAACCATCTGCTTTTTCTCTTCAGGAGGGGGGGGGGGGGGGGGGGGGGGCTCAGTCGGTAGCCCGCCAGGCTCGTAATCTGTAGTTCCCAGGTTCGAGTCCCAGCTGGGTCAGCGCTGGATGGCCTTGACGGGAGGCTATCATCTGTCTCCCAACAGCTGTTCCAGTGGGTCCCCTCCCCCAACCTTCTCTGAGCCTTCGGGGTCCTTGTGACCTGGCCATTTAGCCCATGGTGTGCAAAAAAGTGCCGCTCAGAGGTAAAACAATCCAACGTTAAAGAACACGCTGGGTGGCCTTGACGGGAGGTTACCATCTGTCTCCCAACAGCTGTTCCAGTGGGTCCCCTCCCCCAACCTTCTCTGAGCCTTCGGGGTTCTTGTGACCTGGCCATTTACCCCATGGTGTGCAAGAAAGTGCCACTCAGAGGTAAAACAACCTAACGTTAAAGAACATGCTGGATGGCCTTGACGGGAGGCTACCATCTGTCTCCCAACAGCTGTTCCAGTGGGTCCCCTCCCCCAACCTTCTCTGAGCCTTCGGGGTCCTTGTGACCTGGCCATTTAGCCCATGGTGTGCAAAAAAGTGCCGCTCAGAGGTAAAACAATCCAACGTTAAAGAACACGCTGGGTGGCATTGACGGGAGGCTACCATCTGTCTCCCAACAGCTGTTCCAGTGGGTCCCCTCCCCCAACCTTCTCTGAGCCTTCGGGGTCCTTGTGACCTGGCCATTTAGCCCATGGTGTGCAAAAAAGTGCCGCTCAGAGGTAAAACAATCCAACGTTAAAGAACACGCTGGGTGGCATTGACGGGAGGTTACCATCTGTCTCCCAACAGCTGTTCCAGTGGGTCCCCTCCCCGAACTTTCTCTGAGCCTTCGGGGTTCTTGTGACCTGGCCATTTAACCCATGGTGTGCAAAAAAGTGCCACTCAGAGGTAAAACAACCCAACTCAACCCAACTGTAGTATGAAACGGGTGACAGGCAAAAGAATGGGATACACAGAGATCACAGGTTCATTCGCTCAGAGTTCAGATGGCTGATGAGAGAGGAGGATCAGTTCGTCAGAGCTACAGAAATTAGTCAGATAGGATGAGAGGGATGTGATGCTCGAGATCGAGAGACTGCGCTAGATAATGAGATATTTCGAGGATGAAGGTCACAACCCAGAGGGACGTTTTAAGCGTCGAAGATGCTGAATTCTGGAAGCTGAACACACGTGCCGTAAGCTAACACAATGCTCCTCCCAAGACTAATGAAGCGACCTAACCAGAAATAGTAGAGAGCGACTTCATGCTATGAAAGTTCCCACCTGACGTAAGGGTTGTCGGACTCTCCGAGCAGCCGACGACCTCGACACTGTTTACCATCCGAGGAAATCAATGGACCCCTACGACTTCCCCCGCCCCGCAGCCCCTGCAAAAGGTATCGTAAGACGGTTAGCCAGAGGTTAATGACGGAGCTTCGAGAGAAAGTCTTCAGTAACTTTTCCTCTGGTTAAAAGTTACTGTCACATGTCAAAATTAGAACGTAAATTAAGTCTTGGCAGTGACTACAAATAGAAAGTTAGTGTGTTACCAATTTTCGAAATTATGGCAATTTATTACACGATGCAATTAAAATAATAAATTTTATTTTTATATTTGTGCAGAACCAGAGTTAGTATTGAATTCATTGACAATATTTGAACACCTCCTCTGCCAAGGGGTGGGCTTGGGTTAAATGCGGCTTCTCTTTCCCAACCGATACAATCATCATCAGACTAACTATGTCTCCTTTCACATATCAACAACTCCAACATAACCATTCCATCTTTCTTATTTGGGGCGGGGGTGGCTCAGTCGGTAGCGCACCAGGCTCGTAATCTGTAGATCCCAGGTTCGAGTCCCAGCTGGGTCAGCGTTGAGATTTATCTCCGCAAAATTCCCCGCCCTGCCCACGGTCAGTAGGGGACACCGATGGGCTTGGAAAGGCCGCCGTCCGTCGGATGGAACGTTAAGCCGTGGCTCCGTGTGTGGGAGAGCCATACCCTGTGCACGTTAAAGAACACGCTGGACAACCCAACCCAACAATCATCATCAGTTAATAAAAGGATGAAAAGGCAAGGGAAAAATTATCGGCAGATTATTGGGCCTCCAACTCAATAGTGTGCATAAAAATTGTTGTGAAGGTAATCTCCGAATGCGAGACTTATCGGATCTTGTCGCGGATGAGAAACAACAGCCGCAAACCAGATCGAGTGCTGATATTGTCGGCGAAAAACACTAAAACGCGTCTCCAGTGTGCACACGAGCATCGATACTGGATCATCGAGGACTAAAAATCCAGGTTCCTTTTGCACCATGCTCGTGGAAGGCTCAGAAATTGGCGCAATTAACATGAGGCCGTGGAGCCATCTTGTCTGGTGTCAACAATACAGGCCGATGGTGGCGGTGTGTTGGTGTGGAGGATGTTTTCTTGGCGGACATTAGCCCCCCTGATACCCATCAAAAGACATATGAACACCACGGAGTATTTGGATATGGTTGCTCACCAACTTTATCCCTTCATGGCTACAGTTTTCATCGATCGGATGGACAAGATCAGTATTGTAATCGGCCTGCTCGCAAGGCACGTATCTTCACCGAATGGTTCCAGGAACATCTGGCGAGTTTTCTTACCTTATTGGCCTACACCAGAGGCAAAGTGGGGCGGGGGTGTCCAGTCGGTAGCGCGCCAGGCTCGTAATCTGTAGTTCCCAGGTTCGAGTCCCAGCTGGGTCAGCGTTGAGATTTTTCTCCGCAAAATTTCCCCGCCCTGCTCGCGGTCAGTAGGGGACACCGATGGGATTGAAAAGGCCGCCGTCCGTCGGATGGGACGTTAAGCCGCGGGCCCGTGTGTGGGAGAGCCATACCCTATGCACGTTAAAGAACACACTGGATGGCCTTGACGGGAGGCTACCATCTGTCTCCCAAAAGCTGTTCAAGTGGGTCCCCTCCCCCAACCTTCTCTGAGCCTTCGGGGTCCTTGTGACCTGGCCATTTACCCCATGGTGTGCACAAAAGTGCCGCTCAGAGGTAAAACAATCCAAAAAACAATCCAACCAGAGGCAAAGCATCAATGTAAGGAATGGTTCCTTTAAAATTCTGATGAAAAAAAAAAACGATACAGAAAAAATATGCGTAAATATAGACGTTTTCGTAGAGAAGCAAAAGTATTTTCTGAATTTTAATTTCTTCATTTTATAACGAAAAGGTTAACATTTTTATTACTGTTCTTCGAATTCCCTTGTGATATTCCGTGTGGTGAACAGAAGAGCCAATATAGCGGGCTGATAGAGCTAGGAGTGATGCAAAAACTCGCTTCACCGGTACAGTTGCTCAAAAAAGTATCCGAACACTACGGTTGATTACAGAATTCAGAAAAAATATCTGGCAAAGATTTTTTTAGAAATTAGTGATTTGGCAACCTTCGTGTCACGTGATTACAGAATTCAGAAAAAAATATCTGGAGTGTGTACAGCAACTGTACACGCTCCAGTTACCGTTCACAGCAAACGGTAACTGCACACGCTCAATATTTCCGTGAGTGAGCCCACACGATCTAGGTCTTTGTGAGCTCACACGATCCAATGTGCTGTGAACAGTAACCGCAACCGCTCCAGTTTGCTGTGAACGGTAACTGCACACGCTCAATATTTCTGTGAGTGAGCTCACACGATCCAGGTTTTTGTGAGCTCATACGATCCAATGTGCTGTGAACATTAACCGCAACCGCTCCAGTTTGCTGTGAACAGTAACTGCACACGCTCAATATTTCTGTGAGTGGGCCCACACGATCCAGGTTTTAGTGAGCTCACACGATCGAATGTGCTGTGAACATTAACCGCAACCGCTCCAGTTTGCTGTGAACGGTAACTGCACACGTTCAATATTTCCGTTAGTGAGCCCACACGATCTAGTATCAAAATAATATGACCACCTACAGTCGCTCAAAAAAGTATCCGAACACTACGGTTGATTACAGAATTCAGAAAAAATATCTGGCAGAGATTTTTTTGGAAATTAGTGATTTGGCAACCTTCGTGTCACGTGATTACAGAATTCAGGAAAAATATCTGGAGCGTGTGCAGTTACTGCACACGCTCCAGTTTGCTGTGAACGGTAACTGCACACGCTCAATATTTCCGTGAGTGAGCCCACACGATCTAGTATCAAAATAATATGACCACCTACAGTCGCTCAAAAAAGTATCCGAACACTACGTTTGATTACAGAATTCAGAAAAAATATCTGGCAACGATTTTTTTTAGAAATTAGTGATTTGGCAACTTTCGTGTCACGTGACACGATTATTATAATTAGGTCACTAATTTCTAAAAAATCGTTGCCAGATACTTTTTTTGAATTCTCTAATCAAACATAGGGTTCGGATACTTTTTTGAGCGACTGTACTACATTTGGCACACAGCGTAATTTCCAACTTCCACCCTCAGTAAGCAGAATTGAATAGGGAGGAGATGGATCCAGTGGCTTTTTGTGACTTAAACAGCTTTAACATTCCATATTCTGCAACTGATACGAGCGCATGCTCCATAGCCAGCTTTAAACAACCAATCGGCTTCTGATACACACGAATAGGATGACGCCAAAGCTGGGTAAAGTTACTCAGCGTTGGATGAGACTGTCATTATTAACTGTAAGACATATTTCAAGACATTGCGAAGAAGACATCTGTGAAGGTAAGTTGATACTTGGGTTTTGATAATACTGCTCTGACAGTAATGCTGTCATTAGTTTTGCGACATTTGAAGTAGACATCGAAAAAGGCGAGTTGGTCCTTCGTTTTTGATATATTTATTTTTATCGTTATTGATTGTGTAATGCGAAATTCTTTTCAAGGGAAAGATTTTGGTCTGAAATGGTCTAGAGATTTGAAAATTTCTGATTTAGATTATGCTGATCATTTAGCCCTTTTGGCAAATGATGTTGATGAGATGAACTCTTTCATTCGAGCTGTTGATGAGACTGGTAGTAGAGTAGGTTTGGTTATAAACAGAGAGAAAACTAAAGTGATGAAAATTGGTCAGGCAGGCTGTGATTCAGTTAATCTGAATGGTTGCAGTCTTGAGCAGGTGTCACAGTTTAATTACCTTGGGAGCTGCGTAACTGATACTGGTGATGTGCGGCATGAGATTAACAGACGAATAGGGATTGCTGCCGGGACTTTTAAGAACCTATGGAGAGTGTGGAGAAATAGGGGTATACGCCTAAAGACTAAAATTAGACTGTATAATAGTTTGGTTCTTTCTAGGGTTAGTTATGGTAGTGAAACTTGGATATTTTGTAAACAAGATAACAGGAAACTAGATGCTTTTGATTCCAGATGGTTACGCAGCATCTTGGGCATTAGGTGGTTCAACTTTGTAACCAAGGTCGTAGCGAAGGACTATGGTTGCGGGGAGGGGAAATCAAAAAATTTCCAACTCGAAATTCAAAATTTTGCCAACTGAGCAAACTTACTTGGTTTTCGATCTTTTCGTGGGGGAGGGGGGAGGGTTGAGGGTTGAGCCAATTTTTGGCTCACAATTTTGCTACATAACCGTAATTTGCCATTTAACTTAACTTCGAATTTTGCCAACTAGCTATAATTTCACAGAAGTCATTCCAATATTTACATCTCGTCTGAATTATAGCAAGTCAATGTGAATTTTTAAATTTTCAGTTTTCCCTTCATTTGACCAACTGTCCTGCATCAATCACTAAAAACTTTTCAAACTCCCCAAGATTTTGGCAAGTTTTCTCGATTTTAGTCACGTATCCTGAATTTCACAAACCCGATCCCAATTATCACAACTCGCCTGTATTTTCCAAGTGGATTCGAATTTTACCAACTGCCCCACATTTTGTTAAGTTTCCTCAATTTGTCCAACACTCCTTAATTTCACAAAACAAATCTCAATTTTCACAACTCGCCTATATTTTACCAAGTGGATTCGAATTTTGCCAACTATCCTAGATATTGCCAACTCGCCGTACTTTTACAGAAAAAATCGCAATTTCTACATCTTCCCTGAATATGCCAACCACTTCGAATTTTATCAACTCTCCTTAATTGCACAAGAAAGGCACAATTTTCACAACTCCGCTGTATTTTACCAAGTGGCTTCGAATTTTGCCAACTCCCCTAGATTTTGCCAAGAGCACTTGGTTTTTCCAACTCTCCTTAATTTCACAAAACCAATCCCAATTTTTACAACTCACCTGAACTCCATGCCGAACGTCCCATGGCCGAGTGGTTAGCACGCTTGGCTACTGATCTAAGGACCTGGGTTCGAACCCCGGGTTAAGGCATGGATGTATGTGTTGTTTTTCTGCTGAGGTCCTGCCATCCTCTCAGATCTTCTACTTTGGCATATAAACTGGCAGGCTCCTTTCAGACCTCTGTGGCAAGCAGCTGCTTGAGGGGGTATTTATTTTATTAATAATATCCTCTCAGATCTTCTACTTTGGTATATAAACTGGCAGGCTCCTTTCAGACCTCTGTGGCAAGCAGCTGCTTGAGGGGGTATTTATTTTATTAATAATATCCTCTCAGATCTTCTACTTTGGCATATAAACTGGCAGGCTCCTTTCAGACCTCTGTGGCAAGCAGCTGCTTGAGGGGGTATTTATTTTATTAATAATATACCAATTTGCGGGCAATGTGCATTGAAAGTATGCTCAAATTGTAAATGGTTCTTTTTTTTCTTATAATAATTTTGTATATATGTGACTTTACACTAAATATTAAAAAATACTTTGTGCCAAAATTTCTTGCTTTACTTCATAATTTTATAATGGGTCCCTATGACCTGTCGGTAGCAGTTGCATCATAATGATTTGTCGCTAGTAGTTACGGGTTAAATACAAAAGTTTCAATTTAACTTTTACTGATTTCAACATAGGACTAAATTTCTATACACATGTGAAATCGTCACAGTCGAAGTTTCGGAGTTAGTTTCAAATAAAGTCGTTTAACTACCAAAACTTTCTTTACAGAAGAATTAAGAGATGTAAGTTCATCATCATGGATTCAAAATCTTTAATGGTAACTCAACAGACATTTAACACTGTACATTTGTGTAAATATTAAGAGGAGGATTCAAATCAAACAACTCAAATAAAGCACTTTTAAAGGTCTTTTTTTTCTTTGCAGATATCAACGTGGTACAGCTATGTCTCCTCATAGACTCGGTAAAAAGATTCTGATGTTCGTTCCTTTGATTTCTATTATCTTGCTAACTCAATTTGATGACATCGAATCCTTGCCACAGAATTCTGAAGATCTTCCAGCTCCCCTCGCAGAAGAGAAATTGGACTACTCCATTCTAAAAGAGTTGGGTGTCTCCTGTCATCCCCTAGACACTTGTTCGAAGCCTCGAAAAGAAGACAGTCTGCAGACAATGAATTGCGAGTGCGGTGAGCGTTGCGTCAAGCATGGCACGTGTTGCATCGACTCCCCATTCGTCAACGACAAGGTTCCCAACGAGCACAAAGAGGAATGTGTTCCGGTTGACAGAGACCTCAGCGTCTTCATGGTGAACCGATGCAAAAGTGGATGGAGAGGCGATTCTCAGGTCATATCCAAGTGTCACGACATTATGGAAACTCCTGGAGACCCTCAAATATCCGTACCCGTCACTGACCAAATCACTAAAGTGACGTATAGAAACCGATACTGCGCTCTGTGCAATGGGGTCGGGAATGAAGTCCACCCTTGGGTTATTCCAGTGGATGGCAATGTCGACAAGGAAGCTCAGAATGTATCTCGAGATATCCAAAAACGCGTCGTTGACAATATTGTCAACAGCAATGAGAGCAAATCTTCGGGTATGGGGGAGAGTGTAACCCCAGGGCAAGGAAAATTCATCCCTCTGGATGGTCGGTTTGGCATCCCAGAGAATCTGAAACCTTCGTTGATACATTGCCGAAGCCACCTTGTCTCCACTTGTGCTCCAACATGGAATGACGTCACTACGAGAAAACGATGCGAATCTTACATGGCTGCCGTTTATCTGACAGAGAATAAAACCGAAAGCAAATCGATCCTTGGCTTTCACAATATTCACTGTGCTCTTTGCAATTTCATCCCAAAAGGAATGAAACACTCTTGTACCAGACGAAGAGGAAATAAAGGAAGACCTGCAATACCTTTCGCTATTCTATTGGACATCAACAGATCCGATGGAGATGTGGTGGGAGAAATAAGCCGCTGTAAAATAAACGAAATGTACGATCCTTACTTCAAGAAGTGCAAGCGAATGATGTGTGCTCTGCCAGGATATGTTGTCAAAGGCGATAAGTGTGTTCCACCTGGCTAAAAAATTCCTACTTGTCCATTCAGCAAGTACTTCGTTTTTTTCTACAATGAGTACAGAGGTATAAAATGTGTTATACCGAAATTATTGGTGGAAAACAGTAGATCTGATCTTACTTATCAAGTCTGAAACGTAAGGTAATCTTCTCTGACTGAAATCTCAGACTGAAACGTAAGTTGAAGTTAGTCGACTAGACAGAATACCTCACATTTTCTTTGGGTACAGTCGCTCAAAAAAGTATCCGAACACTATGGTTGATTAGAGAATTCTGAAAAAAAAATATCTGGCAACGATTTTTTTAGAAATTAGTGATCTGGCACCTTCGTGTCACGATTACAGAATTCAGAAAAAATATCTCGCAACGATTTTTTTTTAGAAATTAATGATCTGGCAACCTTCGTGTCACGTGACACGAAGGTTGCCAGATCACTAATTTCAACAGCCATGGCGTTCGGATATCTTTTTGCGCGACTGTACACAAAAAAGAAGCAGCTGTAGATCGGTTAATTATGTCAGCAAATCCTATGACGTAACTAAAGACATTTTCGATTACCTTTAGCATCGAGGAATGAAGTTTGCAGAAAAACGCGTTGTCGTAAAATAGGTTGGGAGATCTCTAATGATTTCCACCATTTTGGTCATTATCAAAGTCGTTGTAAAATGGTGTCAATGTCGAATAAATTGAAATATTTTTCAGTCTGTAAGTTCCTCATTTTTAAAGTAACCGATCAATTGGGAAGACTTCTTTGCTCCATTTACTATTGTATGGTCCGTATAAGTGTAAAATAAATGCTTTCAAATTTCTTTGGTTTATGTTCGAAATTTTTGTTGAATTATTTGTAATATCATGAACATAAATTGGATCAAAATATTTCGACACTTTTGATTAATACTCGGAAAATTTTTAAATAAATATTGTAGCCATATATTATAATATTACGAATGACTAACACCGACCACATCATCATCATCATCCTCAAGCAGCCATGATGCTACGGAAGTCCAACCAGACCGTGCAATTTATTCTCCAAGCAAGTCTGTCCTAAGCTACATCTACTGCATCTGGCCACTGCACACCAATTCTAACAAGGTCCTGTTTGACATTGTCTGCCCACCGCATCCTAGGTCTCCTCTTCTTTCTGAGGCCTTTAGGCACACTGTTCATAACCCTTTCATCATCATCATCCTCCTCCTTAAGTAACCATGGGCTACGGAGGTCCAACAGACCGTGCAATTTAGTTCTCCAAGCAAGCTGTCCTGAGCTACATCTGCTGCATCTGGACATTGCACACCAATTCTAATAAGGTCCTGTTTGACATTGTCTGCCCACCGCATCCTAGGTCTCCTCTTCTTTCTGAGGCCTTTAGGCACACTGTTCATAACCCTTTTCATCATCATCATCATCATCATCCTCAAGCAGCCATGGGTTATGGAGGTCCAACCAGACCGTGCAATTTAGTTCTCCAAGCAAGTCTGTCCTGAGCTACATCTGCTGCATCTGGCCACTGCACACCAATTCTAACAAGGTCCTGTTTGACATTGTCTGCCCACCGCATCCTAGGTCTCCCCTTCTTTCTGAGGCCTTTAGGCACACTGCTCATAACCCTATTCGCCAATCTATAATTATCCATACGGGCAACATGGCCAAACCAACGGTGTCTCTCTTAATCATTTTTCAGAAAAGCTGATTTAAAAATGGATTTTTTTTTTAGTTTTCAAAATTGCTCTCTCTAACGGTGAAAATTAACTCTAACGGAATATTCGGAAATTCGAATATTTCAGATTTACTCATTTTCAAGAAAAATAATCTATCATTTATGCTGCTATATATCTTCAGTACAAATTATTTGATAGTACTGTGTTCTGTATTTCAAATAATCTATCTGACGTAAAATTAACTTATTCAATAGATAAAGCAGATGTTGCTTACAGGAAGTATGACAGTATGTTTGGTTTACTAAACAAAAAAAATGATCACACTCATTCTATAAAATTACTTATTAATTGACCTCTGTCGATAAATGCAAAAAGAAAGGTATGAAAATCTGTTAATTTTTTATTTTTATAAAAAAGTTATAAAAAAAAGTATCCAAATCTGTTATGCTTAGTTTTAAACCAAAATATTATTTCATGTTCAGCACCTTGATAAATGCTCAATAATAAAACTTAATCTGACTTGCTATTAAATAATAACGTACAGTCGCTCAAAAAAGTATCCGAACACTATGGTTGATTACAGAATTCAGGAAAAATATCTGCAGCGTGTACAGCAACTGTACACGCTCCAGTTACTGTTCACAGCAAACTGGAGCGTGTGCAGTTACTGCACACGCTCCAGTTTGCTGTGAACGGTAACTGCACACGTTCAATATTTCCGTGAGTGAGCCCACACGATCTAGTATCAAAATAATATGACCACCTACAGCCGCTCAAAAAAACATCCGAACACTATGGTTGATTACAGAATTCATAAAAAATATCTGGCAACGATTTTTTTTTTAGAAATTAGTGATCTGGCAACCTTCGTGTCACGTGACACGAAGGTTGCCAGAACACTAATTTCTAAAAAGTATATAAGTAAGTAAAAAAAGTATATAAGTAATCCCCATACACTTGTGAAAAATCGACATTAATTTTCTTCGCGTCGTCCCCAAACTGTATCCTTGTGAAAACGAAAAATCTTTCCCAGTCCTTAGTAGATTCTTAATGCAACAATGCACAGATGACGCAGATCGAAATTTAAGCGTTGCCAGCGAAGAGACGAATTATGATACGGTCTTTGTTTATAACACTTAATGAGAAGTAGGGTTGGGTTGTTTTACCTCTGAGCGGCACTTTTTGCACACCATGGGCTAAATGGCCAGGTCACATGGACCCCGAAGGCTCAGAGAAGGTTGGGGGAGGGGACCCACTGGAACAGCTGTTGGGAGACAGATGGTAACCTCCCGTCAAGGCCATCCAGCGTGTTCTTTAACGTTGGGTTGTTTTACCTCTGAGCGGCACTTTTCTACACACCATGGGCTAAATGGCCAGGTCACATGGACCCCGAAGGCTCAGAGAAGGTTGGGGGAGGGGACCCACTGGAACAGCTGTTGGGAGACAGATGGTAACCTTACGTCAAGGCCATCCAGCGTGTTCTTTAACGTTGGATTGTTTTACCTCTGAGCGGCACTTTTTTGCACACCATGGGCTAAATGGCCAGGTCACATGGACCCCGAAGGCTCAGAGAAGGTTGGGGGAGGGGACCCACTGGAACAGCTGTTGGGAGACAGATGGTAACCTCCCGTCAAGGCCATCCAGCGTGTTCTTTAACGTTGGGTTGTTTTACCTCTGAGCGGCACTTTTTTGCACACCATGGGCTAAATGGCCAGGTCACATGGACCCCGAAGGCTCAGAGAAGGTTGGGGGAGGGGACCCACTGGAACAGCTGTTGGGAGACAGATGGTAACCTCCCGTCAAGGCCATCCAGCGTGTTCTTTAACGTTGGATTGTTTTACCTCTGAGCGGCACATTTTTGCACACCATGGGCTAAATGGCCAGGTCACATGGACCCCGAAGGCTCAGAGAAGGTTGGGGGAGGGGACCCACTGGAACAGCTGTTGGGAGACAGATGGTAGCCTCCCGTCAATGCCATCCAGAGTGTTCTTTAACGTGCACAGGGTATGGCTCTCCCGCACACGGGGCCACGGCTTAACGTCCCATCCGACGGACGGCTGCCTTTCCAAGCCCATCGGTGTCCCCTACTGACCGTGGGCAGGGCGGGGAATTTTTTGCGGAGATAAATCTCAACGCTGACCCAGCTGGGACTCGAACCTGGGAACTACAGATTACGAGCCTGGCGCGCTACCAACTGAGCCACCCCCGCCCCAATGAGAAGTAGAGTCTAATCTTATAAACATGTCACAGCTAGTTAACTTCGCAGGAACATGTGCAAATATAGAGACACGTGTAAAGAACTTTCTGAACGCCCACCGTACTTGGGTGGGGTGGCTCAGTTGGTAGCGCACCAGGCTCGTAATGTGCAGTTCCAAGGTTCGAGTCCCAGCTGGGTCAGCGTTGAGATTTATCTCCGCAAATCTGCATACGGTCAGTAGGGGGCACCGATGGGCTTGGAAAGGCTGCGGTCCGTCGGATGGGTCTTTAAGCCGTTGCCCCATACCCTGTGCACGTTAAAGAATACGCAGGATGGCCTTGACGGGAGGCTACCATCTGCCTCCCAACAGTTGTTCCAGTGGGTTCCCTCGCCCAAACTTTCTCTGAGCCTTCGGGGTCCTTGTCACCTGGCTATTTAGCCCATTGTGTTAAAAATATTGCCGCTCACAGGCAAAACAACCCAACGTTAAAGAACACGCTGGATGGCCTTGACCGGAGGCTACCATCTATCTCCCAACAGCTGTTCCAGTGGGCCCCCTCCCCCAACCTTCTCTGAGCCTTCAGGGGAACTTCGGGGGAACTTCTCTGAGCCTTCGGGGGAATGAGATGTTGCACTTCCTTCTTATTAGATGAAATCATTCTAAGGTCAGAAAGTTAAACCTTTTAACCCATGGTGTGACCATGGGCTAAAAGGTGACCTGGCCATTTAGCCCATGGTGTGCAAAAAAGTGCTGCTCAGGGGTAAAACAACCTAACGTTAAAGAACAAGCTGGATGGCCTTGACAGGAGGCTACCATCTGTCTCCCAAGAGTTGTTCCAGTGGGTTACCTCCCCCCAACCTTCTCTGAGCCTTCGGGGTCCTTGTGACCTGGCCATTTAGCCCATTTGTGAAAAAAAGTGCCGCTCACAGGTAAAACAATCCAACGTTAAAGAACGCACTGGATGGCCTTGACGGGTGGCTACCATCTGTCTCCAAACAGCTGTTCCAGTGGGTCCCCTCCCCCAACCTTTTCTGAGCCTCCGGGGTCCATGTGACCTGGCCATTTAGTCCATGGTATGCAAAAAAGTGCTGCTCAGAGGTAAAACAACCTACCCTTTCTAAAGGGGGAAAAGTAGGAACAAGGTATAGTATTAAAAATGTTAGAAACAACTATCGAAATTCCTTGCTTCAAAGAATATCTCAGTTAACGGAATGATTTAATGTTACCAGATTAATTTTTTTCTTTATGAATAATTTGCGTATGCCATCAATTCTATTGTTAGAAGCAATTGCATAAAATTTTAACTTTCTGACCTTAGAATGATTTCATCTAATAAGAAGGAAGTTCCCATTCTCACATGTGACCTTCTTAAACAATCTTGAATTCAAAAGAGTTGACGCTTTCCGTCTCGTCTTCAAGATTTAGCTTAATTTTGCAGCTGCGGTTATGACTGACAGCTACAAACCTGTTTTAGAGTGACTTGTCGAAGTGCCTATCGGGAAATCCCCAAATGAAAGTTAATAGTATAGCTGAGGAGGAGAGTGCAGGCGATATTCAAGCTTGCTGACGCATGATGTCACCTTTTATAGTAAGCTATTTAAGTGACTGACTGGCTCAGAGCTGGACAGCGACGACAACGCTTGCCACGCAACTTCG
Organism: Ryuthela nishihirai; assembly: GCA_038380435.1. Lineage (NCBI taxonomy): Eukaryota > Metazoa > Arthropoda > Arachnida > Araneae > Heptathelidae > Ryuthela > Ryuthela nishihirai. Next base: position 53,808,730 of record JAWZYU010000008.1, read on the forward strand.
TTCAAGGTCTACTGCCAAAGATTATCTGATTTCAGGTAAGATCAATTTTCAGTTAATATCTGTTTAACGTTACAATTTTATATATAGTTGATGGTTTCAGTCTCGGGTTACCGCGATCTTCGACACACAGCGCGGTCGGGGTGACTCAGTCGGTAGCGCGCCAGGCTCGTAACCTATAGTTCCCAAATTCGAGTCCCAGCTGGATCAGCGTTGAGATTTATCTCATCAAAATTCCCACCCTCCCCACGGTCAGTAGAGGACACCGATGGGCTTGGAAAGGCCGCCGTCAGTCGGATGGGACGTAAAGCCGTGGCCTCGTGTGCGGGAGAGCCATACCCTGTGCACGATAAAGAACACGCTGGATAGCCTTGACGGGAGGCTGCCATCTGTCTTCCAACAGCTGTTTCAGTGGGTCCCATCCCCCCAACCTTCTCTGAACTCTTGAGTCCATGTGACCTGGCGATTTCTCTGAACTCTTGAGTCCATGTGACCTGGCGATTTCTCTGAACTCTTGAGTCCATGTGACCTGGCGATTTAGCCCATGGTGTGCAAACAAGTGCTACTCAGAGGTAAAACAACCCAACGTTAAAGAACACGCTGGATGGCCTTGACGCGAGACTACCATCTGTCTCCCAAACAGCTGTTCCAGTGGGTCCCCTCCCCCAACCTTCTCTGAGTCTTCGGGGTCCATGTGACCTGGCCATTTAGCCCATGGTGTGCAAAAAAGTGCCGCTAAGAGGTAAAACAATCCAACGTTAAAGAACACGCTGGATGACCTTGACGGGAGGCTACCATCTGTCTCCCAACAGCTGTTCCAGTGGGTCCCATCCGCCCAACTTTCTCTGAACTCTTGAGTCCATGTGACCTATCCATTTAGCCCATGATGTGCAAAAAAGTGCTGTTCAGAGGTAAAACAACTAAACCGAAATCGACACACAGCTGTATTTTGTATTATGGCGTCTGGACTTTCGACAATCCGCCGTTACTAACCAACCCATAAGACTCATGGGTTGGTTAGTTTTAATTTTACTAATAATAGTAATTAAATTTTAATTACGGCTTAGAGACATCCGTTCTTTGCTAACGACCTGAGACTAACTAGTTCTGAAGCCGATGAGTAACAAATATACGAATGAGGTGAAGTCTATAAATATGAGTGGTATTTGAAAAAAGTTATGTTTACCATTTGTGAACAGCTTCAAAGGTTTTTCTGAGGGCAGAATCATCGAAGCAGGCAAGAATCTGATGACCCTGGCGATGCAACTTAATTTAGAAATTAATGGCGATGACTTTTCAGAGATTCTAAAATCGAAACTCCAGAACCATGGAAATTCAGAGTTAAAGATTTAGCCGAAGCTTTTCTACCAGTTGAGGGAGGGAACACAAAATTGGAAGAGCCCTTATGCTGAAAGATTCACCAAGATATCTAGAGGTATTACCGAAACTATTCACTGTTAAAAAGGGATTTACTAAGAAAAAAAAGAGTTTATTTAGACTTCATTGTACTAATTCTTCTCAACAGTTGAAAGATCACCAATAGCACAAATACCATCATATTCTGGACATTCTCCAGCTCCATGATGCACCATTATTATTTACCAAAACTGACGATGTTTACTCATAAGGTACAGTCGCTCAAAAAAAGCATTCGAACACTATGATTGATTACAGAACTCAGAAAAAATATCTGACAACGATTTTTTTTAGAAATGGCAACCTTCTTGTCACGTGACACGAAGGTTACTATAGTTATAAACTGACAGGAGCCTGTCAGTTTATAACTATAGTTTTATCTATCTGTACAAGGGGTACGCCAGTTACATACACATTTCAAGGGGGTACGTGAAGCATAAAACGTTGAGAACCACTGATATATATGTTTTATTTTATTCCCATTGTTATACTATAACTATAGTTTTATCTATCTATACAAGGGGTACGCCAGTTACAGGCACATTTCCAGGGGGTACGTGAAGCATAAAAGGTTGAGAACCACTGATTTATATGTTTTATTTTATTCCCAATGTTATACTATAACTATAGTTTTATCTATCTATACAAGGGGTACGCCAGTTACATACACATTTAAAGGGGGGTACGTGAAACATAAAAGGTTGAGAACCACTGATATATATGTTTGATTTTATTCCCATTGTTATCCTATAAGTATAGTTTTATCTCTCTATACAAGGGGTACGCCAGTTACATACACATTTCCAGGGGGTACGTGAAGCATAAAAGGTTGAGAACCACTGATATATATGTTTTATTTTATTCCCATTGTTATACTATAAGTATAGTTTTATCTATCTATAAAAGGGGTACGCCAGTTACATAAACATTTCCAGGGGGTACGTGAAGCATAAAATGTTGAGATCCACTGATATATATGTTTTATTTTAATCCCATTGTTATACTATAACTATAGTTTTATCTATCTTTACAAGGGGTTCGCCAGTTACATAAACATTTCCAGGGTTTACGTGAAGCATAAAAGGTTGAGAACCACTGATATATATGTTTTATTTTATTCCCATTGTTATACTATAACTATAGTTTTATCTATCTATACAAGGGGTACGCCAGTTACATACACATTTCCAAGGGGTACGTGAAGCATAAAAGGTTGAGAACCACTGATATATATGTTTGATTTTATTCCCATTGTTATACTATAAGTATAGTTTTATCTATCTATACAAGGGTTACGCCAGTTAAATAAACATTTCCAGGGGGTACGTGAAGCATAAAAGGTTGAGAACCACTGATATATATGTTTTTTTTTATTCCCATTGTTATACTATAAATTGAGAACCACTGATATATGTGTTTTATTTTATTCCCATTGTTATACTATAAGTACAGTTTTATCTATCTATACAAGGGTTATGCCAGTTACATAAACATTTCCAGGGGGTACGTGAAGCATAAAAGGTTGAGAACCACTGTTATATATGTTTTATTTTATTCCCATTGTTATACTATAACTATAGTTTTATCTCTCTATACAAGGGGTACGCCAGTTACATACACATTTCCAGGGGGTACGTGAAGCATAAAAGGTTGAGAACCACTGATATATATGTTTTATTTTATTCCCATTGTTATACTATAAGTATAGTTTTATCTATCTATACAAGGGGTACGCCAGTTACATAAACATTTCCAGGGGGTACGTGAAGCATAAAAGTTTGAGAACCACTGATATATATGTTTTATTTTATTCCCATTGTTATACTATAAGTATAGTTTTATCTATCTATACAAGGGTTACGCCAGTTACATAAACATTTCCAGGGGGTACGTGAAGCATAAAAGGTTGAGAACCACTGATATATATGTTTTATTTTATTCCCATTGTTATACTATAAGTATAGTTTTATCTATCTATGCAAGGGGTACGCCACTTACATAAACATTTCCAGGGGGTACGTGAAGCATAAAAGGTTGAGAACCACTGAATTTATGTTTTATTTTATTCCCATTGTTATACTCTAAGTATAGTTTTATCTATCTATACAAGGGGTACGCCAGTTACATAAATATTTCCAGGGGGTACGTGAAGCATAAAAGGTTGAGAACCACTGATATATATGTTTTATTTTATTCCCATTGTTATACTATAAGTATAGTTTTATCTCTCTATACAAGGGGTACGCCAGTTACATACACATTTCCAGGGGGTACGTGAAGCATAAAAGGTTGAGAACCACTGATATATATGTTTTATTTTATTCCCATTGTTATACTATAAGTATAGTTTTATCCATCTATACAAGGGGTACGCCAGTTACATAAACATTTCCAGGGGGTACGTGAAGCATAAAAGGTTGAGAACCACTGATATATATGTTTGATTTTATTCCCATTTTATACTATAAGTATAGTTTTATCTATCTATATACAAGGGTTACGCCAGTTACATAAACATTTCCAGGGGGTACGTGAAGCATAAAAGGTTGAGAACCACTGATATATATGTTTTATTTTATTCCCATTGTTATACTATAACTATAGTTTTATCTATCTATACAAGGGGTACGCCAGTTACATACCATTTCCAAGGGGTACGTGAAGCATAAAAGGTTGAGAACCACTGATATATATGTTTGATTTTATTCCCATTGTTATACTATAAGTATAGTTTTATCTATCTATATACAAGGGTTACGCCAGTTACATAAACATTTCCAGGGGGTACGTGAAGCATAAAAGGTTGAGAACCACTGATATATATATGTTTTTTTTATTCCCATTGTTATACTATAAATTGAGAACCACTGATATATGTGTTTTATTTTATTCCCATTGATATCATATAAGTACAGTTTTATCTATCTATACAAGGGTTACGCCAGTTACATAAACATTTCCAGGGGGTACGTGAAGCATAAAAGGTTGAGAACCACTGATATATATGTTTTATTTTATTCCCATTGTTATACTATAAGTATAGTTTTATCTATCTATACAAGGGGTACGCCAGTTACATAAACATTTCCAGGGGGTACGTGAAGCATAAAAGGTTGAGAACCACTGATATATATGTTTTATTTTATTCCCATTGTTATACTATAAGTATAGTTTTATCTATCTATACAAGGGGTACGCCAGTTACATAAACATTTCCAGGGGGTACCTGAAGCATAAAAAGTTGAGAACCACTGATATATATGTTTTATTTTATTCCCATTGTTATACTATAAGTATAGTTTTATCTCTCTATACAAAGGGTACGCCAGTTACATACACATTTCCAGGGGGTACGTGAAGCATAAAAGGTTGAGAACCACTGATATATATGTTTTATTTTATTCCCATTGTTATACTATAAGTATAGTTTTATCTATCTATAAAAGGGGTACGCCAGTTACATAAACATTTCCAGGGGGTACGTGAAGCATAAAATGTTGAGATCCACTGATATATATGTTTTATTTTAATCCCATTGTTATACTATAACTATAGTTTTATCTATCTTTACAAGGGGTTCGCCAGTTACATAAACATTTCCAGGGTTTACGTGAAGCATAAAAGGTTGAGAACCACTGATATATATGTTTTATTTTATTCCCATTGTTATACTATAACTATAGTTTTATCTATCTATACAAGGGGTACGCCAGTTACATACACATTTCCAAGGGGTACGTGAAGCATAAAAGGTTGAGAACCACTGATATATATGTTTGATTTTATTCCCATTGTTATACTATAAGTATAGTTTTATCTATCTATACAAGGGTTACGCCAGTTAAATAAACATTTCCAGGGGGTACGTGAAGCATAAAAGGTTGAGAACCACTGATATATATATGTTTTTTTTTATTCCCATTGTTATACTATAAATTGAGAACCACTGATATATGTGTTTTATTTTATTCCCATTGTTATACTATAAGTACAGTTTTATCTATCTATACAAGGGTTACGCCAGTTACATAAACATTTTGCAGGGGGTACGTGAAGCATAAAAGGTTGAGAACCACTATTATATATATGTTTTATTTTATTCCCATTGTTATACTATAACTATAGTTTTATCTCTCTATACAAGGGGTACGCCAGTTACATACACATTTCCAGGGGGTACGTGAAGCATAAAAGGTTGAGAACCACTGATATATATGTTTTATTTTATTCCCATTGTTATACTATAAGTATAGTTTTATCTATCTATACAAGGGGTACGCCAGTTACATAAACATTTCCAGGGGGTACGTGAAGCATAAAAGTTTGAGAACCACTGATATATATGTTTTATTTTATTCCCATTGTTATACTATAAGTATAGTTTTATCTATCTATACAAGGGTTACGCCAGTTACATAAACATTTCCAGGGGGTACGTGAAGCATAAAAGGTTGAGAACCACTGATATATATGTTTTATTTTATTCCCATTGTTATACTATAAGTATAGTTTTATCTATCTATGCAAGGGGTACGCCACTTACATAAACATTTCCAGGGGGTACGTGAAGCATAAAAGGTTGAGAACCACTGAATTTATGTTTTATTTTATTCCCATTGTTATACTTTAAGTATAGTTTTATCTATCTATACAAGGGGTACGCCAGTTACATAAATATTTCCAGGGGGTACGTGAAGCATAAAAGGTTGAGAACCACTGATATATATGTTTTATTTTATTCCCATTGTTATACTATAAGTATAGTTTTATCTCTCTATACAAGGGGTACGCCAGTTACATACACATTTCCAGGGGGTACGTGAAGCATAAAAGGTTGAGAACCACTGATATATATGTTTTATTTTATTCCCATTGTTATACTATAAGTATAGTTTTATCCATCTATACAAGGGGTACGCCAGTTACATAAATATTTCCAGGGGGTACGTGAAGCATAAAAGGTTGAGAACCACTGATATATATGTTTGATTTTATTCCCATTGTTATACTATAAGTATAGTTTTATCTATCTATATACAAGGGTTACGCCAGTTACATAAACATTTCCAGGGGGTACGTGAAGCATAAAAGGTTGAGAACCACTGATATATATGTTTTATTTTATTCCCATTGTTATACTATAACTATAGTTTTATCTATCTATACAAGGGGTACGCCAGTTACATACACATTTCCAAGGGGTACGTGAAGCATAAAAGGTTGAGAACCACTGATATATATGTTTGATTTTATTCCCATTGTTATACTATAAGTATAGTTTTATCTATCTATATACAAGGGTTACGCCAGTTACATAAACATTTCCAGGGGGTACGTGAAGCATAAAAGGTTGAGAACCACTGATATATATATGTTTTTTTTTATTCCCATTGTTATACTATAAATTGAGAACCACTGATATATGTGTTTTATTTTATTCCCATTGTTATACTATAAGTACAGTTTTATCTATCTATACAAGGGTTACGCCAGTTACATAAACATTTCCAGGGGGTACGTGAAGCATAAAAGGTTGAGAACCACTGATATATATGTTTTATTTTATTCCCATTGTTATACTATAAGTATAGTTTTATCTATCTATACAAGGGGTACGCCAGTTACATAAACATTTCCAGGGGGTACGTGAAGCATAAAAGGTTGAGAACCACTGATATATATGTTTTATTTTATTCCCATTGTTATACTATAACTATAGTTTTATCTCTCTATACAAGGGGTACGCCAGTTACATACACATTTCCAGGGAGTACGTGAAGCATAAATGGTTGAGAACCACTGATATATAAGTTTTATTTTATTCCCATTGTTATACTATAAGTATAGTTTTATCTATCTATACAAGGGGTACGCCAGTTACATAAACATTTCCAGGGGGTACCTGAAGCATAAAAAGTTGAGAACCACTGATATATATGTTTTATTTTATTCCCATTGTTATACTATAAGTATAGTTTTATCTATCTATACAAGGGGTACGCCGGTTACATACACATTTCCAGGGGGTGCGTGAAGCATAAAAGGTTGAGAACCACTGATATATATGTTTTATGTTATTCCCATTATTATACTATAACTATAGTTTTATCTATCTATACAAGGGATACGCCAGTTACATACACATTTCCAGGGGGTACGTGAAGCATAAAAGGTTGAGAACCACTGATATATATCTTTTATATTTTTCCCATTGTTATACTATAACTGTAGTTTTATCTATCTATACACGGGGTACGCCAGTTTCATACAGATTTGCTGGGGGTACGTGAAGCATAAAAGATTAAGAACCACTGATATATATGTTTTATTTTAGTCCCATTTTTATACTATAACTATAGTTTTATCTATCTATACAAGGGGTACGCCAGTTACATACACATTTTCAGGGGGTACGTGAATCATAAAAGTTTGAGAACCACTGATATATATGTTTTATTTTATTCCCATTGTTATACTATAACTATAGTTTTATCTATCTATACAAGGGGTACGCCAGTTACCTACAAATATTCAGGGGGTACGTGAAGCATAAACGTTTGAGAACCACTGATATATATGTTTTATTTTATTCCCATTGTTATATTATAACTATAGTGTTATCTATCTCTACAATTGGTACGGCAGTTACATACACATTTCCAGGCGGTATCTGAAGCATAAAAGTTTGATGACCACTGATATATATGTTTTATTTTTTTCCCGTTGTTATACTATAACTATAGTTTTATCTATCTATACAAGGGGTACGCCAGTTTCATACACATTTCCAGGGGGTACGTGAAGCATAAAAGTTTGATGACCACTGATATATATGTTTTATTTTTTTCCCATTGTTATACTATAACTATAGTTTTATCTATCTATACAAGGGGTACGCCAGTTTCATACACATTTCCAGGGGGTAAATGAAGCTTAAAAGTTTGAGAACCACTGCTGTATACTAAAAAATGTCATAAATTGCTGTCAATTTCTGTTTCACAATAACAATTTCTTTCTTATTTCCAGGTGAACTGTTACCAAAGATCTGAAGACATCTTGAACGACTTAATAGCCTGAAGATGCAAAGGATCCCTGCTTCAATATTTCTGCTTCTGATCCGTTATCTTTCCCACATCAAAGCACAGAATTTCAACTACTCTGACATCGTGGCCTTGGGGGTGTCTTGCTCTCCTCATGACACGTGTAGCGTGCCACGTGACATAAGCGAAGACAACTTGTCACGCCACAACTGTGAATGCAACGAGCACTGCTCCAGATTCAAGACCTGCTGCATCGATTCCCCTTTCTTGACGCGGAAAGTACCCGATACGTCTGCAGAGATTTGCACTCAGGTCTTCAACACCAACTTGAACGTGTTTCTGGTGTCTCGATGCAAGTCCACGTGGAGGGGCAGTCCCATCATTAGAGCTTTCTGCGAGGGCAACCGCTACACTTTGAGGGATCCTCTCGGCGTCGTGCCTGTCACCAATCCGGACACTCAAGTGTCGTACAAAAACTATTTTTGCGCCGTCTGCCACGACGACGATCAAGATGTCATCCCGTGGTCAATCGACATTGAAGTGTTCGCTGACGAACTGAAGAGCACGGAAACGTTCGACAGGAATCGTATGATCGACGATTTGGTGTACAGAGCAGATAATAATACCTGGGGGTTGTCGAACAAGAATGACGGAGGGGAATGGGAATTCAAACCTGTCGACCTCCGGTTCAACATCCCGGAGAATCTCAGGTCTGTGGTGAGATTCTGTCGGCCCGATCTCGTGTCTTCGTGCGCTCCCACGTGGCGTGACGTCAGCATTCAAAGGAAGTGCAAGAGTTACATGGCTTCGATTTACGTGGATTTATTAAATGGGGATGAATTCCAATCGAAGGTGGGATTCCGCAACATCCACTGCGCATTATGTAATTTCGTCAATGTAACGGATTACGGCTGTCAGGAATTTAAAATCTTGTTCGGAGCACCAAGACAGCCGATTTCCTTCTCTCTTCTGTTGGACCTGAATAAATCAGACGGGGAATTGGTCGGGAGGGTGAACCCTTGTGGGAAGAACGAAGCGTACGATCCTTTCTTCAAGAAGTGTCGTTCCATGATGTGCGCAGTGCCGGGATTCGTCGTGAGAGATAGGAAGTGCGTTCGAGAATAGATCGGAACTGATCCCTGCACACATGCACACAGCTGTACCTTCATTGTAGGTGGTGTCATCTGAGGAAGACTATGCGGCTGCGCAGTTTATGCTTTGACAGTCCTCATATGAAAATAATCTTTCAATCAAATGTCAATTGACATATGATCTCTGAGAATTATTGAAGCAGCAACTGTGCAGTGGCATAGTATACTCAGTTGCCTCTCACGCTATAGCACTGGAAAACATTGCGAGACTATGAGACTGCGCAGTAGATCCTGCACATTTCTCAGAGATGATACGTTGATTGACAGTCGATTCAAAATTTATTGACCCATGATCTGTTGAAGTGTGCAAGGTTGAACTGCGCATGATCACAGGTCATCATAATCATCTGATTAGATAATCGCCTTCATTACGGGATGCTGTTCTCTGATCATTAACCCTTTCAGGACCATAAGGTTTCTAAGAGTAAATATTAGTATGTAACTGTTTATTTTAGTTTGTTTAGACGTAAAATAAATAAAAATCATAAGAAAAATACATAACAATGTGTAGTTTTTTTGGAATTTTATGGGAAATATTTTTCCCAATGGACTATAAAGGTAACACAAATTATAGTTAGGCTTATTATGCAACGTCTTTTATTTATTGGTTTATTATAACAAAATGTTAACTAAAATAATACAAAATTATGAAATAAAATTACTATACAAAATGATGTGCTAATAATTATGATATTCTGCGAAGCAATTTCTTTTGGTAGTGAGGCAAAGATGGACATTGCACATAGTACATATATTATGCGTCCTGACAGTTCTGTTTTTGTTTTCTAAACGTTCCCGTTTACGTAATTGCGTTCGGCATACGTTCTATTTTGACATTCTGTATAAAAAATGCAGATAAGGTTATTATTAAATACGACAATCACTAATTTTAAAATGGGAAAAATGTTTCCCTTAGTCGTGAAAGGGTTAATGACTCCAGATATCATATCTAAAATGCACAAATATATTGTTTTTTTTTATTTTCATTGTTATCATTAATCATTTTTTTGTTTTTCCATCTCTGCATTTATCTAGGCAAAAGTGACTCTCAACTAAAGCCTTTCAAAAAATGAAATATTTTCTGTCAACCATTTTCTTTTTCTTTTTTTTTGTTGTAGAGAAGAGAGTCCTGCAGAGTGTGTATAAGAACAGTTGTACAAGAATGAAGACGACAGATAATAATATTCATTAAATTTATTACACTTTTTCATTTCTGTTTTATTATTTTTAGTCATATGTTTTGCACACTTTTCAAAAATTAAGAGGACAGTAGAACTCAGATTATTATAACTGCCCGTTATGCAAAAACACCTGACTGGACTGTTATCGTTATCAAATATTTATCACCATTTCTATACCGCTGACTTTTTCCTAACTAGTCGTCCCAGTTGGGTTGGGTTGTTTTACCTCTAAGCGGCATTTTTTTCACACCATGGGTTAAATGGCCAGATCACATGGACCCCGAAGGTTCAGAGCAGGTTCGGGGAGTGGACCCACTGGAAGAGCTGTTGGGAGACAGATGGTAGCCTCCCGTCAAGGCCATCCAGCGTGTTCTTTAACGTTGAGTTGTTTTACCTCTGAGCGGCACTTTTTTACACATCATGGGCTAAATGGCCAGGTCACATGGACCCCGAAGGCTCAGAGAAGGTTGGGGGAGGGACCCACTGGAACAGCTGTTGGGAGACAGATGGTAGCCTCCCGTCAAGGCCACCCAGCGTGTTCTTTAACGTGCAGAGGGTATGGCTCTCCCGCACACGGATCCACGGCTTAACGTCCCATCCGACGGACGGCGGCTTTTCCAAGTCCATCGGTGTCCCCTACTGACCGTGGGCAGGCTGGGGACTATTGAGGAGATAAATCTTAACGCTGACCCAGCTGGGACTCGAACCTGGGAACTACAGATTACGAGCCTACGAGCACAGGGTATGGTTCCCCTGCACATGGGGGGGGGGGGCGATAACCGTCCATCGGATGATATAAAATATATATAAATATAGATATATTACATTATTCTTCAAAATAGATTGCAGGTAGTCCTGAACACTTATGGGCGTGGAACAATATTTTCCTGTTGCTTGAAATTATCTCTGAAGTTTTGAGAGGTACTACTGTGGTACGTTTAAGGTGCTGGATATTTCGGTTGCATACTCTAGTTTGCACGTTCGTGGACAAGTTGGTGAAATAGCATAGATTTTCTTTCTGCGCATTTTTAGAGGTACGAGATTATTCTTCAATCTTAAACCGTCCATCGCATGATACGTTAAGCCGTGGCCCCGTGCCCACGTTAAAGAACACGCTGGATGGCCTTGACGGAAGGCTACCATCTGTCTCCTAACAGCTGTTCCAGGAGTCCCCTCCCCCAACCATCTCTGAGTCTTTGGGGTCCATTTCACCTGGACATTTAGTTCATGGTGTGCAGAAAAAGTGCTGCTAAGAGGTAAAACATCATCCTCCTCCTCAAGTAGCCATTGGCTACGGAGGTCCAACCAGACCGTGCAGTTCAATTCTCCAAGCATATATGTCCTGAGCTACATCTGCTGCATCCGGCCACTGCACACCAATTCTAATAAGGTCCTGTTTGACATTGGTTTGGTTTATTTTGTTACCTGAGGGAAATGACCGATCGTTTTATTTTCTTACCTGAGGAATTTGACTGATTGGTTTGTTTTGTTACCTGAGGGATTTGACCTATCGGTTTTTGTTAACTGAGGGATTTGACCTATCAGTTTGTTTTGTTACCTAAAGGATTTGACTGGTTGGAATATTTTGTTACCTGAGGGATTTTACCTATCAGTTTGTTTTGTTACCTGAGGGATTTGACCTATCAGTTTGTTTTGTTACCTGAGGGATTTGACCTATCAGTTTGTTTTGTTACCTGAGGGATTTGACCTATCAGTTTGTTTTGTTACCTGAGGGATTTGACCTCTCAGTTTGTTTTGTTAGCTGAGGGATTTGACCTATCAGTTTGTTTTGTTACCTGAGGGATTTGACCTATCAGTTTGTTTTGTTACCTGAGGGATTTGACCAATTGGTTTATTTTGTACCTGAGGGATTTGATCGATTGATTTCTTTTGTTACCTGAGGGATTTGATCGATCGATTTCTTTTGTTACCTGAGGGATTTGATCGATCGATTTCTTTTGTTATCTGAGGGATTTGATCGATCAATTTCTTTTATTACCTGAAGGATTTGATCGATCGATTTCTTTCGTTACCTGAGGGATTTGATCGCTCGATTTCTTTTGTTACCTGAGGGATTTGATCGATCGATTTCTTTTGAGTCCTGAGGGATTTGACCAATTGGTTTGTTTTGTTACCTGAGGGATGTGACCTATCAGTTTTTTTTTGTTACCTGTCGAATTTGACCAATCGGTTTGTTTTGTTACCTGAGGAATTTGACCAATTGGTTTGTTTTGTTACCTGAGGGATTTGACCTATCAGTTTGTTTTGTTATCTGAACTAATTGTCCAGTCAGTTTGTTTTGTTACCTGAGGGATTTGACCTATCAGTTTGTTTTGTTAGCTGAGGAATTTGACCTATCAGTTTGTTTTGTTACCTGAGGGATTTGACCTATCAGTTTGTTTTGTTTTCTGAACTAATTGTCCGGTCAGTTTGTTTTGTTACCTGAGGGATTTCACCTATCAGTTTGTTTTGTTACCTGAGGGATTTGACCTATCAGTTTGTTTTGTTACCTGAGGGATTTGACCTATCAGTTTGTTTTGTTAGCTGAGGGATTTGACCTATCATTTTGTTTTGTTATCTGAACTAATTGTCCGGTCAGTTTGTTTTGTTACCTGAGGGATTTGACCCATCAGTTTGTTTTGTTACCTGAGGGATTTGACCTATCAGTTTGTTTTGTTAGCTGAGGGATTTGACCTATCAGTTTGTTTTGTTACCTGAGGGATTTGACCTATCAGTTTGTTTTGTTATCTGAACTAATTGTCCGGTCAGTTTGTTTTGTTAGCTGAGGGATTTGACCTATCAGTTTGTTTTGTTACCTGAGGGATTTGACCTATCAGTTTGTTTTGTTACCTGAGGGATTTGACCAATTGGTTTATTTTGTTACCTGAAGGATTTGATCGATTGATTTTTTTTGTTACCTGAGGGATTTGATCGATCGATTTCTTTTGTTACCTGAGGGATTTGATCGATCGATTTCTTTTGTTACCTGAGGGATTTGATCGATCGATTACTTTCGTTACCTGAGGGATTTGATCGATCGATTTCTTTTCTTACCTGAGGGATTTGATCGATCGATTTCTTTTGTTACCTGAGGGATTTGATCGATCGATTTCTTTTGAGTCCTGAGGGATTTGACCAATTGGTTTGTTTTGTTACCTATCGAATTTGACCAATCGGTTTGTTTTGTTACCTGAGGAATTTGACCAATTGGTTTGTTTTGTTACCTGAGGGATTTTACCGGTCGGTTTGTTTTGTTACCTGAGGGATTTGATCGATCGATTTCTTTTGTTACCTAAGGGATTTGATCGATCGATTTCTTTTGTTACCTGAGGGATTTGATCGATCGATTTCTTTTGTTACCTGAGGGATTTGATAGATCGATTTCTTTTGTGTCCTGAGGGATTTGACCAATTGGTTTGTTTTGTTACCTGAGGGATGTGACCTATCAGTTTGTTTTGTTACCTGAGGGATTTGACCTATCAGTTTGTTTTGTTACCTGAGGGATTAGACCTATCAGTTTGTTTTGTTACCTGAGGGATTTTACCGGTCGGTTTGTTTTGTTACCTGAGGGATTTGATCGATCGATTTCTTTTGTTACCTGAGGGATTTGATCGATCGATTTCTTTTGTTACCTGAGGGATTTGATCGATCGATTTCTTTTGTTACCTGAGGGATGTGACCGATCGGTTTGTTTTGTTGCCTGAGGGTTTAGACCTATCAGTTTGTTTTGTTACCTGAGGGATTTTACCGGTCGGTTTGTTTTGTTACCTGAGGGATTTTACCAATTGGTTTCTTTTGTTACCTGAGAGATTTGACCAATTGGTTTATTTTGTTACCTGAGGGATTTGACCAATTGGTTTATTTTGTTACCTGAGGGATTTGATCGATCGATTTCTTTTGTTACCTGAGGGATTTGACCAATTGGTTTGTTTTGTTACCTGAGGGATGTGACCGATCGGTTTGTTTTGTTGCCTGAGGGATTATACCTATCAGTTTGTTTTGTTACCTGAGGGATTTTACCGGTCGGTTTGTTTTGTTACTTGAGGGATTTGACCAATTGGTTTATTTTGTTACCTAAGGGATTTGATCGATCGATTTCTTTTGTTACCTGAGGAATTTGACCTATCAGTTTGTTTTGTTGCGAGAAGGATTAGACCTATCAGTTTGTTTTGTTACCTGAGGGATTAGACCTATCAGTTTGTTTTGTTACATGAGGGATTTTACCGGTCGGTTTGTTTTGTTACCTGAGGGATTTGACCAATTGGTTTATTTTGTTACCTAAGGGATTTGATCGATCGATTTCTTTTGTTACCTGAGGGATTTGATCGATCGATTTCTTTTGTTACCTGAGGGATTTGACCAATTGGTTTGTTTTGTTACTTGAGGGATGTGACCTATCAGATTTTTTTTGTTACCTGTCGAATTTGACCAATCGGTTTGTTTTGTTACCTGAGGAATTTGACCTATCAGTTTGTTTGTTGCCTGAGGGATTAGACCTATCAGTTTGTTTTGTTACTTGAGGGATTTGACCTATCAGTTTGTTTTGTTATCTGAGGGATTTGACCAATTGGTTTATTTTGTTACCTAAGGGATTTGATCGATCGATTTCTTTTGTTACCTGAGGGATTTGATCGATCGATTTCTTTTGTTACCTGAGGAATTTGACCTATCAGTTTGTTTTGTTGCCAGAAGGATTAGACCTATCAGTTTGTTTTGTTACCTGAGGGATTAGACCTATCAGTTTGTTTTGTTACATGAGGGATTTTACCGGTCGGTTTGTTTTGTTACCTGAGGGATTTGACCAATTGGTTTATTTTGTTACCTAAGGGATTTGATCGATCGATTTCTTTTGTTACCTGAGGGATTTGATCGATCGATTTCTTTTGTTACCTGAGGGATTTGACCAATTGGGTTGTTTTGTTACTTGAGGGATGTGACCTATCAGATTTTTTTTGTTACCTGTCGAATTTGACCAATCGGTTTGTTTTGTTACCTGAGGAATTTGACCTATCAGTTTGTTTGTTGCCTGAGGGATTAGACCTATCAGTTTGTTTTGTTACTTGAGGGATTTGACCTATCAGTTTGTTTTGTTACCTGAGGGATTTGACCAATTGGTTTATTTTGTTACCTGAGGGATCTGATCGATCGATTTCTTTTGTTACCTGAGGGATTTGATCGATCGATTTCTTTTGTTGCCTGAGGGATTTGACCAATTGGTTTGTTTTGTTACCTGAGGGACGTGACCTATCAGGTTTTTTTTGTTACCTGTCGAATTTGACCAATCGGTTTGTTTTGTTACCTGAGGAATTTGACCGATCGGTTTGTTTTGTTGCCTGAGAGATTAGACCTTTCGATTTGTTTTGTTTCCTGAAGGATTTGACCGATCGGTTTGTTTAATGTTGCCACCCGGAAGGGTGGAAAGAGTAGCAATAGCAAATCTTGACTGTGGCACGTTGATCTGATTCTCGTAAGTTTTTTGCCTTTCTTGTTAGAAATATTAATAATAATGTCATAATTGATACCAAAAGTGATATTTGAAGCATAAGTGAAAGGAATAAGGGTGGTTGGATCACTGTAATGATTTAGAACCATTTATATAAGATAATAAAGACAGTGGTCTCAGTTAGGCTTAAGAAACAGACAAGTGAAAAAGGAAGTGGCCATTGCTGCGTAGCAGGAAGTCGCGTGTTTCTTGTGTCACTGTAACGGAGTGTCTTGTCCGTTCCCTAGAGTAGGCACGGCACGTGGGATTCTCCAAAACGAGAAATGAAATTGCATATACGCTGCCGGGACGCTGTTGATGTCCTTAAGGATAATTTAATATGCTGTTTGTTGTCAAGTGTACCACTTCTCCTGTTTGGGTGTTAGGGGGGTTAGTTTATTTTTCCAATTTTATCCGTGCTATTGCATTGAATATGATTTCCTTCATTAATAGAGCAGCATAACTTGTATATTTAATTGCATTTTTTATGACATAGAAATGATGACCGATATTATGTATTTGATTTATTTATAAATTTGTGTTCATCAAGTTAAGATGAGGAAGTTCCTCATATACAGTGATGTAAACTTTATTTCACTAAATTTGAATTACGGAGAGCCGAAAACTTTCGTCACCTGTGACGTCACAGGGAGGTTGGGTTGTTTTACCTCTGAGCGGCACTTTTTTGAACACAATGGGCTGAATTGCCAGGTCTCAAGGACCCCGAAGGTTCAGAGAAGGTTGGGGGAGGGAACTCACTGAAACAGCTGAGGGGAGACAGATGGTAGCCTCCCGTCAAGGCCATCCAGCGTGTTCTATAACGTTGAGTTGTTTTATCTCTGAGCGGCACTTTTTTGCACAAAATAAAATAAAATAAATAAATACCCCCTCAAGCAGCTGCTTGCCACAGAGGTCTGACAGGAGCCTGTCAGTTTATATGCCATAGTAGAAGGTCTGAGAGGATGGCAGGACCTCAGCAGAAAAACGACACATTCATCCATGCCTTATCCGGGGCTCGAACCCAGGTCCCGTAGATCAGTAGCCAAGCGCGCTAACCACTCGGCCACGGGAACCATGGGCTAAATGGCCAGGTCACAAGGACCCCGAAGGCTCAGAGAAGGTTGTGGGAGGGGACCCACTGAAACAGCTGTTGGGTGACAGATGGTAGTCTCCCGTCAAGGCCATCCAGCGTGTTCTTTAACGTTGGATTGTTTTACCTCTGAGCGGCACTTTTTTGCACACAATGGGCTAAATGGCCAGGTCACAAGGACCCCGTAGGCTCAGAGAAGGTTGGGGGAGGAAACCCACTGAAACAGCTGATGGGAGACCGATGGTAGCCTCCCGTCAAGGCCATCCAGCGTGTTCTTTTAGGTGCACCGGGTATGGCTCTCCCGCACACGGGGCCACGGCTTAACATCCCATCCGACGGACGGCGTCCTTTCCAAGCCCATAGGTGTCCCTACTGACCGCATACGCCAGATGCGACCCCATACGCCAGATGCATGTCAGCCATCTCAGCAATCGTGAAACACTCCATGTTACACGTAATGTGTCTGATTTACGACTGCTGATGTCAAACACAAGTCTATTCTCGTTCCTACTTCGCCCTTCTCCAATTGCAGAGCCGTCAAACGACGCCCTCTAGCACCGAAGGGTTACATCAGCGGACATACATTCATAGATGAAAAAGGTTCGTCTTGGTGTTTCCTATCTCCCATTGAAATTTGTACAGATAGTTTTGAAACGCCCTGTATATATGAGGACCGTCATAGACTATTTCGAATTTTATCCCCGCCATTCTACCTCTGCCCAAAAACGGTCGGATTTTCCCAAGGGTCTCAAAATCTCAGAATAAAGTTTGTGTCGTCCCCAATGTAATGGTCTCCCTCAAACACGACTTCAAAAAAAGGGAGTGAAAATATGTAGTCGATGTTCATGCGTCGTATAACAAATAAAAGTTTCTGAAGGTAGGTGTTTTTAGTGACGAAGAAAAAAATATGAATAAATTAAAACACTTAAAAATACCTATCTTCCTAAGTGCGCCCTAAAAAGTAGTAAATAAAACTAACACGTGTCGATGCTGCAATCAATCACTGAATTCTTATTCACTTCAAAGGACAATAGGACACCCATTTACCTACCCAAGGAGATTGCCCGCGCCCTATCTTCCTTTGAGTTGAAAACGAATTAGGTATACGCCAGACGGACACCTACTGGCGTATGGGGTCCCTCTGGCGTATACGGATCGGATGGGACGCCGTCGGATGAGACGTTAAGTCGTGGCCCCGTGTGTGGGAGAGCCATACCCTGTGCACGCTAAAGAACACGCTGGATGGCCTTGATGAGAGGCTACCATCTGTCTCCCAACAGCTGTTCCAGTGGGTCCCCTCCCCCAACCTTCTCTGAGCCTTCGGGGTCCATGTGACCTGGCCATTTAGCCCATGGTGTGCAAAAAAGTGCCGCTCAGAGGTAAAACAACCCAACCCAACGTAACAATTATTATTTGTGTTTTTCGTGAGATTTTGGAGTAAATTATTTCGATCACTGGTGCGGCTTTTTAAATACTTCTGGCGCCATAACTCTTTAATTATCACATGGATATTATTTAAAATTCGAATTTCGAAAGATTTGAATTAAGTTAGCGAGTTTTGAATTTGGATCCTATTCCCATAACACGAAGTGTGCGGAATATAGTTATAAATATCTATATCAATTCATATTACTATTTTTTTAAATTTATTGTTAGTGTTTTTATTTTTTTCAGGTAGGAACCAGATTTTAGATGACATGGCTTTATTTCAAAATGCAGAGACGATTCTTACTTTAGCTATTGTGCTGGTGAATATTTGGAAAGGGGTAGGCGAAGAGATCCACGCTCCTATGGATATCAATAAATCGAAATTTTCTTTCTTTGAAGGTGACCTTCCCGATTTTTTATGTTCTCCACCTGACGAATGCAAAATGCGTCGGAATAAAAAATCGGACAATCTTTTGGATAGAAATTGTGAGTGTGGCAAGAATTGCATTCGGCACGACACTTGTTGCCTGGATTCTCCATACAGAGATCAAATGAAGATTAATCGGTATGACAAGATGTGCACCAGGGTAATACATTCCGAGCTCTATGTGTTCATGAAGAGAAGATGCAAACGAGGATGGAATGACAATCCAATCATCAAAGAGCTCTGTGAAAGTGATCCCAACATTCTCAAAGACCCAACTGGGTTCTTGCCTCTAACCAGCAGCATCACTCAAGTCACTTACAAAAATTACTTCTGTGCTGTCTGTCATAATGACCACGAACATGCAGTTAGTTGGGAAATCTCAATAGTTTTTCCTTTTAAATCACTAACAGACGGTTTCTTCAATAGAGAATATGTTAATAAGTGGAGCATCAGTGATTTGGTGTACATCGCTGACACGAATTCATGGGGAATACTCGATGTGGACAAGGATGATAAACTGGAATTTAAATCGGTGATGATTAAAATCAGTGTCCCGAAGAGGCTGACTTCAATCGTCAAGTTCTGTCACTCACATTTGATCTCTTCGTGCAGTCCCAGGTGGCGTGACGTCACCACCGCAAAGAAGTGCGAAGAGTACATGGATGTGGTTGCGGTGAATTTAAAAGGAGTAGATGATGATTTCAAACAGAGATATCGTAATATGCATTGCGCCTTGTGTAATTATGCTAAGAATTTCGAAGCCTACGACTGCCACAAATCATTAAGAAGTTTCTCAGGTCCAATCGATTTGGGCAATACTACTCCAGTCAATTTTGGATTACCATTCTATCGTTTGCTCGACGTCAACAAAGCTGACGGAGGAAAGAAATCGAAACCGAAATGCAAGAAGGACGAAGTGTACGATGTTCACTTTGAAAAATGCAGACCTTTGTCGTGTTCCCAGCCTGGATTCATTTTTAAGGATGGAAAATGTGTCAAAGGATAAAGATGCGCAGATCACTATGCACTTTACACGTACAGTCGCTGAAAAAAGTATCCGAACACTATGGTTGATTACAGAATTCAGAAAAAATATCTGGCAACGATTTTTTTAGAAATTAGTGATCTAATTATAATAAACGTGTCACGTGACACAAAGGTTGCCAGATCACTAATTTCTAAAAAAATTGTTGCCAGATATTTTTTCTGAATTCTGTAATCAACTATGGTGTTCGGATACTTTTTTTTTGAGCGACTGTGCATAAAATTGTATCTCTATTATTTGCTATCATTTTAATTGTTATGACAAGCAAGCATTTTAACACTTTCAGACTGGAATCGGTTTATGCAAAAAACATTGCCATTTAAATGTGCTCTATTTACAACCAAAGGAACAAGAATATACAAATATTCTTGTTTCTTAAAACATCATTTAAGTGAAACGCGGCATGCACACTACAATGCAGAAATCGTCCCAAAACGTTGCAAAATTCTGAAATCTCAGAAAGGAGCAAAAACGAACAGAAACGAATTATAATTTATATACACTTTTCTATGATAAAAGAATCAAAGGAATGACGGTTTTGAATTATAGAAAAAATAATAATTGTGGTTTCTGTGAGATGTACAGTCGCTCAAAAAAGTATCCGAACACTACGTGTTCCTTCGTGTCACGTGACCTCGTGTGTGTGTGTGAACCTTCGTGTCACGTGACACGAAGGTTGCCAGATCACTAATTTCTAAAAAAAATCGTTGCCAGATATTTTTTCTGAATTTTGTAATCAACGGTAGTGTTCGGATACTTTTTTGAGCGACAGTACCAAAACGGTTCTTGTTGCATGTCAGGCAAAATTATCTTCAATGTTAACGCATGTATTTTCTATTAAATTCATAGATGGAATCAAATTCAACTCCATTCCTTTGAGTTAAAAAATTGATCTCAACTTTGCAAACATTGCAAGATCACAGGCAACTCTTTTTTGTGTTTTAAACATTTCTAAAAAGTAATGTACACAGAGTCTGAAGTGGTTTGAAAGTAATTCTGTAACCCAATAGTTATTTTTATTTTAAAAGACACAGGAAAAAATTCTTTCTTTGTTTGATTCGGTGCTACGTAATAGAATATAACATTCTCGTTTGATTTTCTGACTTCTCCATTGTTTTGAATTTCTGTTATTAAATGATGCTAAAGTTGGAAAATTGCAATGCTTTAAACCAGTGTCTCGCAAACTGTGTGCCGCGGCACAGTAGTGTGCCGTGAGAGATTTTCAAATTGACACTAGATATACCAAAGATTTCATTTTGACTTGACTTGTGTTATCGACGTACTTTAATATCGACGTGCTTTAATAAAAATCTTTCAGATTTTATCAACTGGAATCTTGTAAGTATTTATCAAGTTTTTTCCAAATTTTGGTGTTAATTTTTGATTATTTGAAGCCATAGAATGGGCAAATATTTAAAACAAACACCGAATTATGAATTAAAGAACGAGAGCAAATCTTCAAGTAAAACCAGGCTGATGACTTCAACAAAGCGCAAATATAATGACGATTATATAGAGTTTGCTTTTGTTCTTTTTTAGGTGTGCCGCGGAAAAAAAATTAGATTCAGTGTGCCGCAGAGTAAAAAAGTTTGCGAGACACTGCTTTAAACAAGCATTTTAAACATTTTTTCATGTTAGAAATTCTAAATGTAGATTTGGTGGTGGAAGAGTTTACACTTCACACGTATATTAAAGCATATCTCTACTATCTGTTATTCTATTACCTTTGTTGCTATGGAAACATGCATATTGACAGCAGTGGCAATGTACCTCGTCAGAAGGACTGAAAAAAAAACCAAATTCTTAAATTTCAGATATATATATATATGAAAAATTAATTCTGGATTGGAGAGTAGTAGAATATTCCTTTTGGTATTTTTGGAATCGTCAATTAGTTTCCATTTGCAGGGTTAGATCTAAAATACAGCAAACTCGTTTTCCTTTAAATAAGTTGGTTGTTTTATCTCTGAGCTGCGCATGCACACAACGAGCTAAATGGTGATCTTTCTCGAAGCTTCTAGGTATCCTCTTTCTCACCAAGGTGAAGGTCACGGTTTAGAGAAGATTCAACGCTGCCACAGTTGGGACTCGGACCTGAGAAATGAAGATTATTGACAACGGATTATTTTTTGCTTTTGAAAAGTTTAACCTGGACGATTTGCTCAAAAGTGTACAGCAACACCTTTTACTAATTTAAGATAAAAATCCTGGTCACTTGATTTCAAATGACCATGGGGCGGGGGTGGCTCAGTCGGTAGCGCGCCAGGCTCGTAATCTGTAGTTTCCAAGTTCCAGTCCCAGCTGGGTCAGCGTTGAGATTTATTTCAGCAAAATTCCCCGTCCTGCCCACGGTCAGTAGGGGACACCGATGGGCTTGGAAAGTCCGCCGTCCGTCGGATGGGACGTTAAGCCGTTGCCCAGTGTGCGGGAGAACCATACCCTTTGCACTTTAAAGAACACGCTGGCTTGACGGGAGGCTACCATCTGTCTCCCAGCAGCTGTTCAATGGGTCCTCTCCCCCAACCTTCTTTGAGTCTTCGGGGTCCTTTTGACCTGGCCATTTAGCCAATGGTGTGCAAAAACGTGCAGCTTAGAGGTAAAACAATCCAACGTTAAAGAACACGCTGAATGGCCTTGACGGGTGGCTACCATCTGTCTCCCAACAGCTGTTCCAGTGGGTCCCCTCCCCCAACCTTCTCTGAGCCTTCAGGGTCCTTGTGACCTGGTCATTTAGCCCATGGTGTGCAAAAAAGTGCCGCTCAGAGGTAAAACAATCCAACGTTAAACAACACACTGGATGGCCTTGACAGGAGGCTACCATCTGTCTCCCAATAGCTGTTCCAGTGGGTCCCCTCCCCCAACCTTCTCTTAGCCTTCGGGGTCCTTGTGACTTGGCCATTTAGCCAACGCTGTGCAAAAAAGTGCCGCTTAGAGGTAAAACAATCCAACGTTAAAGAACACGCTGGATGGCCTTGACGGTAGGCTACCATCTGTCTCCCAACAGCTGTTCCAGTGGGTCCCCTCCCCCAACCTTCTCTGAGCCTTCGGGGTCCTTGTGGCCTGGCCATTTAGCCCATGGTGTGCAAAAAAAAATGCCGCTCAGAGGATCCAATCCAATCTACGGTGTTTTAAGAATATCTTTTTCTTTCAGTAGTTCTTCGCTAAGTTTGGGTTGGATGGGCCTACTCTGTATGTAACATAAATGAGGTCAATTGCAATAAGAATCGGATAATCAATGCGTTAAAAATGACAGCATTTTAAGGAGCACTGTATTAAAGAAATATGCCAAAGAAAAAATTATTCTTTAAACCACCAGACCACTTTTGAGCAGACTCTTCATATCCTAAGATGTACAGTCGTTCAAAAAAATATCCGACCACTATGGTTGATTACAGAATTCAGAAAAAATATCTGGCAACGATTTGTTTAGAAATTTGTGATTTGTCAACCTTCGTGTCACGTGACTAGATCACTGATTTCTAAAAAAAATCGTTGCCAGATATTTTTTCTGAATTCTGCACACGAAGGTTGCCAGATCACTGATTTCTAAAAAAAATCGTTGCCAGATATTTTTTCTGAATTCTGCACACGAAGGTTGCCAGATCACTAATTTCTAAAAAAATCGTTGCCAGATATTTTTTTCTGAATTCTTCACACGAAGGTTGCCAGATCACTGATTTCTAAAAAAAATCGTTACCAGATATTTTTTCTGAATTCTGCACACGAAGGTTGCCAGATCACTAATTTCTAAAAAAATCGTTGCCAGATATTTTTTTCTGAATTCTGCACACGAAGGTTGCCAGATCACTGATTTCTAAAAAGAATCGTTGCCAGATATTTTTTCTGAATTCTGCAATCAACCATAACGTTCGGATATTTTTTTGAGCGACTGTAACACTAGGTTGCAGCTCTTTACTACGAAAATGCGCTGCAGATGTTGCGCATGGATGGGGGCAATAATCTTTAGAGCCCTTGGTAACCATGGCAACTATCAACAGACTCTCCGTTATCAGTTTTATGTTTATTCAAAACGGTGATGATTATGCTAATCATTTATTGCCGATGGTGAGAAGAAAGGTTGACAAGGATTTCATTTGACTTATTTGGGGAGATTCCAATCGTACAAGAGGCTGATGATTAAAGGATTGGGCTGAAATCGAATTTTCAATCCCTCGTGCATTATTTCTCCCCCAAGGCATTTAGCGATCGTTGCTGTAGAGATAACTGTCTCGAGATTTCATGCACGTGAACAATAAACAAAGAAGGAGCAAGTGAACGTGAAGCAGGGAACGAAAACGAGGGCACGTTCTAACTGCCAAAAGATGACTCGATTATTGATGAGAGTAACAGAAAACAGAAGAGTGGCTCTCAGTCACGATCCCGCTGCCAAGCAAATAAGTTAATAAAGTACACAAGAGTCGAAAAACGGAGTGGTCTTCTGGAATTGGAGATATAATAGTGACTGACACTCATTTTTTTTAAAAAGGGTCTACTGAGATCTTAAAATTATTTTGATCAAAATTAGCATCAGGTCAGTGCTTTCTTATTCCTGAATGTTTTCGTAATGATATTTGTAAAACTTTTTTTCGTTTTATAAGCCTCTCAAGTATTAATGAAAAGTTCTTTTTACGGTTACAGTTGAAAATAATGAATATTATGCGAAATTAATATTCCTCAATATTGTCCAAAATCCAATGCTTTCTAAAACTTTCCTCATAATATCATTTATCTTAGAATTCATTATAGGCATTTAAAAAATGTGTATATTATGTACTTTTGTTTTGAAGTACTGTAGTTAGAGGTGATATGGTGCCCGATAAATCCATATATTAATTTATATAATCCATATATTTATATGGCTTTCGGAGTGAGTTGGGGCCTCTCATATTTCTGAGTGGCTCGGGCACCATATCACCTCTAACTACAGTACTTCAAAACAAAAGTACATAATGTACACATTTTTTAAATGGCTATAATGAATTCTAAGATAGAGAATTGATATTTTGAGGATGATATATTGATAGCATGAGGGCTAAAGACAAGAGGGCATATCAGTAGTAGCATAAATGACAGTTCTGGGCCAGTAAATGGGGCCATAGAATTCTATAAAAATCCATGGGGAAAGTTATGGGGGATGAGGTAAAAGTTATGTTTCTTGTGGTTTTTGTGAAAATATGTGTGAAAATTAGAAAAAAACCAGGGTGTTTTTTGCATGTGAAAAACTAATTTAAGTTTTTTTTTTTAAAGATGAGGTTTAAAGTAATTTGTGAATTAGTTTAAACGGATTACTTTGAAATGAGGTGTGTGTATATGAGATAAAAAATGATGTGGTTTGTTGAGTTATCGTACAGTCGCTCAAAAAAGTATCCGAACACTATGGTTGATTACAGAATTCAAAAAATATCTGGCAACGATTTTTTTAGAAATTAGTGATCTGGCAACCTTCGTGTCACGTGACACGTGACACGAA